>JADWQK010000857.1:0-600000 GCA_017933935.1 Sesamia nonagrioides
TTTTTGACGTTTGAACGTGACTCAACTTTTATCATCGTTTATGAATGGGTACATTATACCTCCTAGGTATTTGTGAACACCCTTCGAGAATCATTTTGAAGCATATTGATGATCATTTGCTCCATAAGTACGAAAAATGTATTTACTCAACTGCAATGTAAACAACGTAATGAATGTTTTTGAACTGTCAAAATGAAACCCATTGCGACTGATAGTACCTATGTTACGATGATAGTATCAACTGCAGGGTAATTACCCTGCAGTTGAAATCCTTTTGCAGCATACTGCTGAGCCATCGCTCCATAAGTTCGAAAACTGTGTCTACTCAACAATGTTAATAATGTAATGAATGTTTTTAAACTGTCAAAATGAAACCCATTGCTACTAATAGTATGTTTAGCAATTACCCTGCTGACCGATTAAAAGAAAATGGCCGTAAGAGCCAGTGCGTCTTCTCTGGAGTGTGGATATGTCCATTGTGGCCTGAAAATTTAAAATAAATCTTTATAACACATATAAGGGAAGATAATAATGCAATAAAAATTTTAAATAACTTATCATCTGCCCAGAAATTTTCCAACTATATTAGGGTCCGCATGCAGTCTAACCGGATGCAGTTAGCAGGGTGCAGGCCTATCTGACCCCCACAAATCCTATTTTTTACTATCTCCGTTACTGATTATTATGATACCCCCTGATAAGATTGGTTGCAAGACTGTATCCAACGCCTCGACGTCTGTTAAAGAATCTAAAATTATAGCAAGGAGCAACGGAATAACATGCTATCTGCGGTACAAAGGGATCTTGGTACGCATGGGCGTACCCAGTTTCTGAACTAGGGGGGGGCAACAAGACTATGTGGGGGCAACCAAGACCAGAGGGGAGTCAAGACTTCAGCCATGACTACGGGGAGTCAAGACTAGGGGGCAGTCATGGGGAGGGGGAGTCAAGACTAGTGGTGGGGGCAAGTCACGTTTTTATGGTCGAATCATCCCTGGCTATTTTATCTTACAATCTACACAAGCACATCTCAATGAAGCATTAGGTTTTTGTAGTGTAGTGTGTAGGGCGAATAGACGTAAATGTTGATGATGATGATGTCCCCGATCGATTTCGGCCACGGCGACCACTTCGACTCCTAGCCGATGTATATGTAGCCTATCTTGGCGGTGAAACTTCGTGCACACTGAGGGCACGTAAGCACGCCGTCGACGTAGTTGTATGTGACGGCAGCAGGTGGGTGGGCCTTTAATTGGTCGCGTTTGGCATCGAGGTCAGCTTTGCGCTGCTCCTCAAACTCGCGTACTTGTTCGTACACCATTCTGACCGTTTTGCTGCAAAACGCTCCCATTCAGAGGGTTCTATATTGCATCTCTTCAGGTGTCGTTTTAAGACATCCTTGAACCGGGGGAGTTGTCCGCCATGCTTTCGCTTGCCCTCCTCCAGCTAAGAGAAGAAGATGCGCTTCGCCACTCTTTCGTCCGCCATACGTGATACATGTCAGCACCACCGAAGCTGTCGACGCATTAAAAAAAGCCTCAACGCCACCAACATTGGCTCGTCGCAGGACTTCGGTATTTCACACTCTGTCAGACCATTTGATCTTCATAATTGATCGGAGACATTAAGGTGAAAACGATCTAGAGTACGTATGTGGTGGCGGTACAAACATCATGTCTCAGCGGAATATAGAAGTTTTGGCAGCACAATTGCCGTAAATGATCCCCCCCAATGATAAGTCCCCGTTTATACTTTGATTAGTAATTAGGGGAGTTCATACATGTTCTGCGAGATTTCCAGCGCTCCTCACCTCCCAATCCTGGGTACGCCCATGTTGGTATGTAAAGATCTAAATAACTTCGGCTTCCCACGACCTTCACCTGGTCATGGGTGTACCTTGTTGGGTGCCTCCCTCCTTCTGGCAAGTGACCGCCACTCCAGAACCTTATTGCCCCATTGGCCATCGATTATACGAGCACTATGCCTCGACACTGCCATTTAATTTTGGCGGCTCGAAGTTTTGACGATTTTCTTTCGTAATCCACGATACCACAATGTCATAATCAAGGTAAAACTGATGACCTATGGGACTGAAACGAAGTCGCTCACAATGGGTCTCATACGAAGGTTGGGTCACAAAGACAATAGAAAGAGCTATGCTCGGAGTTTCTATGCGCGATCGAATCAAAAATGAGGAGATCCGCCGATGAACCAAAGTCACTATTATATTAACATACATATACTATATAACTTAATATGTCTTCCTCAGCCTATAGCCTGATATATATATACTTAATATGTAATCTGTACTAATATTAAAGCTGAAGAGTTTGTTTGTTTGTTTGTTTGTTTGAACGCGCTAATCTCAGTAACTACTGGTCCAATTTGAAAAATGCGTTGGATAGCCTATTAATCTAGTAAGACGTTAGGCTATATAACATTATGCTGCGGGCGGCCATAAGGAGCGGAACATAACTAACTCCACGTGAACGAAGGCATTGGCGGCAGCTAGTGTTTTGTATATATAGCTCAACATCAATTCTTGTTGCGTTGGATAGCTCATTAATCCAGGAAGGCTTTAGGCTATATAACATCACGCCGCGACTAATAGGAGCGGAGCATAACTAACTCCACGCGAACGAAGTCGCTGGCGGCTGCTAGTTATTTATAATATTAACATAGGAACAAACGAGATAAATATAGAAAATAAAAACAAACCATGAAGTGCTCGAATTACTAAAATTAACGAACAGAGGAAGCAGTCTCTACACTGTTAACTACTCTCACTAACTACATCTACTTGGACGTAGAAAAAAATTACTATAATCCATACTAATATTATAAATGCGAAAATAACTCTGTCTGTCTGTCTGTTACGCTTTCCCGCCTAAACCTCTCAACCGATTCTGATGAAATTTGGCACAGACAATCTTTAGACCCTGTGAAAGAACATAGGCTACCTTTTATCACGGAAAAATTTGATATTCCCGAGGGAAATCTAAAAAGCGCGATATAACCGAACTCCACGCGGGCGAAGCCGCGGGCAGAAAGCTAGTTTAGTATAAAAAATCATTTTCATTACGAAAATCGTTAAGTTTCCGACAACGTTCGGAATAATACCGATAACAATCGATAACTTTGAGAGTCGATACTACCACGAAGATTTTTTTATACCTAGTTAATTGTAAACTAGTACTTGATGTAACTAGCGCTGAGATGGTAAAGCGTGCTGGTTTATTAAGAGTCTATTCACTGAAAAAAAATGAATGAATAGGAAGAAATACGGTAGTTGTGCGAAGTGATGCAATGTTAATACCGACCAACGATGCTGCGCCAAAGGGAGATTGGTCTGGTCTGGTGATCCTCCAACAAATTCTTGATACAACAACGACTTGATCAACAAGATAACGGTCGTAAAGGAATTTAAATCAAAGTCATTTATTCAAATTGCGCTGATAATCAGCACTTTTTGAGCGTCAATATTATATAAGACAGACCTCCCAAAACACCCGCCCTTCGCCACTTCGTAGTGCTTTCGCTGGAAGGAAGAAGTACCGGAACAGACTCCCCAGCAGCACACCTGTCTGTACATTTCAAATAATCGTTATCCACGCCGAGACTGCTGCCCCAGATATTTAAGTTTTTGTCAAAATAGAAAATTCTATTTAATGCCTTGTAACTAACTTCTCTAAGTACTAATCGCATCAGATTGCTGATCTGCTAAATATTTGAGAAAAAAGTTTAACTTTGCAATGCTAATATTATAATTAAACGCTTCAACTCACAGCAGAACATCATTATGTATCTACACGAGCAGTGCACAGTTCTACCAAACTTCGCAAAAGCTTATTGCGCTCATAACAAACATACACAAAAAATATAAAAGTAGACATTCAAACTGTTACTGCGGCAGAGGGATACTTAAAACTAATTATATTAATAAAAATTTATATGTTCTTAACTGAGGATTGGAGATACTATCTTTACAGACAACGCTTATCTTGTTTTTTTAAAAAAGGTTTTAATTAGGAATGAATGATGTAAGTTGAGAATGTGCATTCGCTCGTTGGACCTACACGTTCCGTGAAATGTAAGTTATATTCCGCTCAGTGTACAGTGTACTTTGTGTAGTATAAAATATCACTCACTACAGCGCCGCTGATACTTACGAGAGAGGTTGATTTACGGCCACCATTAGTTTAGAGCTGGAGCGGCCAAGACGCATACTGAGCTCCAGCATCTGCGAGAGCTACAGAGTGACACCGGGACCCAGCGGCTCCGGCAGGGTCGTGGGCAGCTCCTTGCTGGAGCCCGCCACCGCAGCAAAACCCTTCATCGGGGCCCCGTAGTGGCTCAATTCCTTTGCGTTCAACAGCTTGGTGGACATCGCCTTGTTCATCTCTGAAATCAGTTTTATTTTTATGTTAGAACTGCTCAGCTTTTTTCGTTTTTTTGTACTATTTTTAAAATAAATTTAACTTATTTACTTAAGTAAAAGGAACTTGGGTGCTTTGGGGTCCCACCTCCATCTTTGGGACCCAAGTCAACCCCACCTGCCAGACGGTGCACCTGCTGACTCACGAACGGGGCGTTGACGCCGGCTTTCCCTTCGGGGTTTAGTGGTCAGACGGCAGTCGCACTCGTAGAAGCCAACCAAGCCATTCAATCATGGAGAGGTTAACTAGGAATGCTCATGTCACAGCTAGGACGCCGCCGCAAAACGGCGCGCAGGAGCCTCGCTCGACTCCTGTGACCTGTGGGCTAGGGCTACCGTGTCAGAGGCGGACACGGCTGAAGAAGCGAGGCCAAACCATGAAAATCCGTTTCGCGTCGTGGAACGTTGGCACGCTAACTGGACGCGCGAGCGAACTGGCCGAAACTCTCCACAGGCGGAGGGTGGCCGTGGCGTTCCTGCAGGAGACTCGGTGGAAAGGCAGCAGATCCCGGCTTACTGGGAATGGCTACAAGCTGCTCTACACGGGTGTGCCTAGTGGGAAAAATGGGGTAGCCGTGGTGTTGTCCGACGGGCGTGGTGTTGTGCGTGGTGTTGATGACGTCTTGGAGGTGAATCGCATCAGTGATCAGCTGATGTCGATGCGGGTGCTTGTCAATGGGGTTATAACCCACTTGATAAGTGCCTACGCTCCGCAGGCCGGGTGCGGTGAAGCCGAAAGGACGCTGTTCTGGACCCAGCTCGAAGGATTGAAATGAAATGAAATGAAATGAAATGAAATCGTTTATTAAGCAAGTAGGATCACTGATCACTTTTACACGTCATGTTTATTTTTTATTTTATTTTTTTAACTAGATGAAGTCGGCATTTCCTAACTGACTACCTCTGAGAAGAAATAGCCGAAACAAACTCAGGGATCATCGTCTTTTTTCAAGTCCAGACATTAAAAATGAAAATGTTTACAATAATTTACCTTATAATTACGCATATTGCTTAATAACAATTAACAATGCTTAACAGAGCGAGCAGCTCAGTCCCAAGCTTTTTGTCTTCTAAATAATCTGTGATTTTATAATACCCCTTTTTGCAAAGTTTGGCCTTTATATGGTTCTTAAATCGTTTAATGGGTAAGTTTCGAACGTCCATGGGAAGCTTATGGTAAAAGTGTATACATTGACCCATGAACGAGTTGCCTACTCTGTGGAGACGAGTGTGATATACAGCAAGATTGTGTTTGTTCCTGGTATTTATATTATGAATATCGCTCATTTTCTTAAAATTCGAGATATTTTTATGAACAAACATAAGATTTTCAAATATATATTGTGAAGCTACAGTCAGAATGTTCACCTCTTTGAACTTTTCTCTAAGAGATTCTCTAGGACCAAGGTTGTAAATGGCTCGAACAGCCCTCTTCTGTAAAACAAAGATGGTATTGATGTCCGCACAAGTTCCCCAGAGAAGAATCCCATAAGTCATAAGACTATGAAAATAACTAAAATAAACAATTCTGGCTGTATCCACATCAGTTATCTGTCTAATTTTCTTAACAGCAAAGGCCGCAGAACCGAGTCTACCCGACAGCTTCTCAATGTGAGGACCCCATTGTAACTTGGCGTCAATAGTTAATCCAAGAAAAACTGTCGACTCGACAGGGATCAACTCTACTCCATTCAGTTGAACATTGGTACTTAGCTGCCTGACATTTGGCGTAGAAAATTTAATGACTTTAGTTTTTTTTTCATTTAAAAGGAGGTTATTTACATTAAACCAATGGACAACTTTAGAGAGTGCATTGTTAACTTCGTCAAAATTTGTTAGCTGACGCTTGACTTTAAAAATAAGAGAAGTGTCATCCGCGAACAATACTATGTTGTGATTATCCCTCACGTGATGAGGTAAGTCATTAATATAAATTAAAAACAAGAATGGATCTAGAATTGAGCCCTGCGGAACGCCCATGGTGACCACAGATCCTGCAGATCTCTTGCCATTAACATCAACCCTCTGAATTCGATTATTCAGATAAGAAGTCAGAAGGTCGAGAGCTCTGTCCTCAAACCATAATGGTACAATTTCCTGATAAGAGTATCATGATGTACGCAATCAAAGGCCTTGGACAAATCACAAAAAATACCAAGAGCATCTTGCGATTCCTCCCAGGCCCCAAATATGTTCTTTAGCAACGCCACGCCCGCATCTGTAGTTGAACGACCCTTTGTAAAACCAAATTGTTTCACGTGCAATAAATTGTGTAAGTTAAAGTGCCTCAACAACTCAACGTTTCAAAATTAATTTTTCAAAAATTTTGCTCAAAGTTGGTAATATCGATATTGGCCGAAAATTCGCGGGATCAGTTGTACTACCAGATTTGAACAGTGGAATTACTTTGCTTAGTTTCATCAAATCAGGAAATACGCCAGATGTGACACAAGAATTAAAAACAATTGCTAAGAAAGGTGCGATAACATCTATTATTGAAGCTACAGTGTATACTGACAAACCCCAATGATCGGCAGTTTTTTTTACATCAAGATCCTTAAAAGATTCTATAATGTCTTTACTGGTCACAAATGCAAATTCAAAGTGATTGTCACAATCTGGAACACATTCTTTTAGTATGGCATAAGCAGAAGTGGAGGAAGAAGACAAAGTTTTTGTTGTCATTATTGGAATACTAGTAAAAAAATTCTCAAACTCAGTTGCTACCTCCAAGTCCGCCTTTATATCTTCATCGTTAATTTTAAGATGGAAATCGCGATTTTGTACTTTGGTTCTTCCAGTTTCAGAATTTATAATTCCCCAAGTTGTTCTGATTTTATTGCCAGAAGATTTTATTTTATTTTTAATGTGTATGGCTTTTGCCGAGGAACAGGCTCTTTTAAAAGTGTTTGAATAATTTTTAACAAATTCTTGAAAAGCTTCATCATGGTTAAATGTTTTTTCCTGATACAATTCATACATTTTTTCCCTGCTTTTATAAATACCTGGGGTTGCCCAGTCACTAAATATGATACGGTCGCTAACAGGCAATGTTTTTTTTGTGAAAACTTTCATAAATTCACAATTAATTAGGTTAAATAGTACACTATACGCATGATCCGGATTGGCGTGATAAGGCAAGTCCGGTAGCTTTTCAATTAAATTATTTTTAAATTGTCCTAAACGATTTTCATTTATAGGAACAAAACTCACAAGTTTTCTTTGAGCTCTGACTTCACTTTTCTGAGTAAAAGTAACTAACTGGCCACAGTGATCAGAGTCTAACTCGTTTATAATTAAATGGTCAGAAGGTCTTGAGTTAGTAAAGATGTTGTCTAAACAGGTGGCACTCGTGGCAGTTATTCTAGTCGGCTCAAAGAATCTTTGAAAGAAAATTGCTTCGCAGGATCCCGTTATCCCAGGGAATCGTTCTGGGTGGTGATTTGAACGGTCATGTAGGTGAGAGGTGTGGCGAGTTTGAACGTGTTCACGATGGCTTTGGGTACGGTAGCCGCACGCGGAAGGAGACAGCATCCTCCGGATGTGTGCGGCCGCGGACCTTGCAATCGTGAACACCTACTTCAAAAAGAAGCCGCAGCACCTTCTCACCTACCGGAGCGGGCAAAGCGCTACCCAGATCGATTTTCTACTAACTAGGAGGCATCACAACGGCAAAGTAGCCAACTGCAAAGTCATACCCGATGAGAGTCTCATTGCACAACACCGTCTCCTTGTCATGACCTCTGCATAAAGGATCAACGTAGACTTGTAGAGGACTGCCGGCGCCAGATCCGGTGGTGGATTTTCCGTCGGTTATTGGCGACAAGTGTGTCGGTACCGACGGAAAACCTGTGCAAGACCACTGAGACAGGATCCAGGCAGCTGTTACGGGGGCAGCGCGGGTGGAACTCTCTAAGGGCGGCCGCAAACGTGACAAGGAAACCTGGTGGTGGGACGACACAGTCCAGAAGGAGACTAAGGTGAAGAAAGCCCTCTTAAAAACGTGGTAAGCGACCGGATCTCCTGAAGATCGCGACGCATATAAGGTTGCCAAACGTGCCACTAAAAGAGCTGTAGCCAGATTCAGACGAGACTACTTGCAACCTCTCTACGAGAAGTTGGAATCGTCTGAGGGGCAAAAGCTCATTTACAAGTTGGCACTTTCCAGGGTCAAAGCAGCACAGGATATATCCAAGTGCCGTTGTGTAAAAGACCCTAATGGCAACCTGCTATGCGAGGACCTCGCGGTGAAGGAGAGATGGCGCTCGTACTTTCACGAGCAGCAAGCAGCACCAAGAGGTGCAGCCGCCGGAACTCCCTCCGAACCTTGGAGTAGTGCCTCTGATAACGCCTGAGGAAGTCCAAACGGCTCTTCGTCGTATGGGGAATCGGAAAGCTGTCGGAGCTGACGGAGTCCCCATTGAGGCCTGGAAGGCGATGGGTCCTCGCGGTGTGGGCATGTTAACTAACTTTCTCAACCGCGTGCTGCTGACCGGCAAAATCCGAGCCTATGGAGGCTGAGTATTATTACTCCAGTCTTTAAAGGCCAGGGCTCGGTTCAGGAGTGTGGTAACTATCGCGATATCAAGGTCATGTCCCACACCATGAAGATCTTTGAGAGGATTATAGACTCCCGAATCCGGCAGGAGTGTGCTGTCTCGGAGTGTCAATATGGGTTTCGTCCAGGGTACGGAACCATGGACCCTATCTTCGCACTAAGGGTCACCATGGAGAGATACAGATCAAAGAACACGCCTCTGCATTTGCTCTTTCTAAATATGCCTACGACTGTGTCCCTCGCGGGTTGAACTGGTGGGCGCTGAGATCCAAAGGTGTACCAGAAGCCTATGTTGACATAATTCGAGACTTGTACCTCAAATCCGATTCCGTTGTTAGGACCTCTGTTGGCGACACTAAACCCTTCCCCATCACCGTCGGAGTCCACCAGAGATCCGTCCTTAGTCCGTTTCTGTTCAGCGTGATATTAGACGTCTTGTCGGACAGGATCAATTACTCACATGAGCAACCTCCCTGGCGGACGCGGCCAGGGAATGGTTGGTGCGGCGTGTGAATGCGTGGAAGGACTCGCTTGAGAACGGAGGTCTGAAGCTCAACGTGGCGAAGACCGTGTACTTGGCCAGCAACACGACAGACCCCATGTCTGTGCGCATAGGCGGAGACATTGTCGAGTGCACGGACCAGTTTAAATACTTGGGGTCTGTACGGCCACGTCTTACGTAAACCGGCATGTTACGTGGGTAACAAATGTCCTGCCATAGCGTCTCCGCCGGGCCGGAGCAAGCGAAGCGGGGTAGACCAAAGAAGTGCTGGCTTGTCGTTGTAAGAAATGACATGCGTGCCAAGAAGTTCTTACCACAGGAAGCTAAAGATCGTGCGAAATGGAGGAGAATATGCAGGAAAGCGGACCCCGGGCTCCAACGCGAAAGCCGCGGTTGCAACCGTGATAAACGCTGAGATGATGATGATGAAGACTTAAGTAAAAGGAAAAGTCTAAAAGTCTTACCTAGAAAAAAGAACAGTATGACAGTTTAAGCCTATAATACAAACAGCACATCAAGCTACTACAATCTGTCAGATTTCTTTATTAGATTTTCAACTTTATCTCTAAAACATTAAGGCTTGATTGGGAATATTTGACAGTTTGGGGTAGCTTGACCTGCTGTCGTCCGTACTTGAATGTGCCTGTACAAAACATAGTTACTAAAGACTCACCTTTATCTGTCTATTACTTATTTGTTTCTTAGTCGTTGTCTCTTCTTTGTTAAAAAAAAAACAAAGACCTTTATCTATATTGTGCTTATAAGACACTAAACTGCAGTACCAATTTACAAAGAAAAATTTCTATAAAGTTCTTTCGTTTTTCATAAGTCTATGTGCGCAATTAAAACAGTTGAATGTAGTCAATAAACCCTCTTTCTTAGTACTTACAACTAAATCGTCAAACCTCGATTGTAACATTTGTTAGGTATACTCGTGTCCTGTATAAATATCCATTCAAAGCACTGATGTTAACAGGAGTTTACCGAACCGCACCTGAGCGCTTCCAGATAACATAATGATGAGAACAGATTTAACCTGATAGTACTTTATCACTATTGTGTTTCCTATGCGTTATATACTTATTCTCTTACCCCCTTCTCTTCTCATAGTGTTATTAAAAATATTCTAATCATCCAAACAATCGGACAAAAATATTTCTTCCAATGGTGGATTAATTTTCTACAGTTCTACGGCGTAGCGGCGGCGTAGCACCGTAGCATAATTTTTACTAGTTCTTCGTAGTTCGTTTTACTAGTTTATACTAGTTCGGCGGGATCTGATTCAGTCGATAATAAGTTTTTCTTCCCAAGACATTTAAATGAAGAAAAACTTCTTTATTAAGTTGTCGAATAACTAACTAGCCTTAAAGCTTTATCAAAATAATAATCCTTGTAATAATTTTGTTACTGAAAATGCTGTAATAATAATAACAGCTTACCACTATCAAATTCCAGAGCAGAAGGCTCGTTTTTACACACAGAAGACATTAGAATTCATTACTAAGCTGGCTCAAGGCAGGTTGATGACTTTAGACTTATATTAACTATATAAAGACCAGGTTTCCTCCCCATGATTTTCTTTTATCAGTAATGCCCTAATAAACTCGAAAACAACACCATGTATTGTAGGTAAATGTCTGTTTAACGTCGCGGGGAAAACAGGTAAAATGTTATATCACCACTGCTGGGCATAAGGTTCGGGCTACGCCTCAGCACCCTATCTTCCGCCTTTAGCTTCCAGTCTACGCCAACCAATTTCTGTTGATATTATGTTACAAATACTCATAAGGTAACTCACCGTTGTCTCGTTCCTGAGGGTTCATTGTGAACTTGCAGTCCTGACGGCTGCAGGCACTGTTATTCGCAGCCCTTATCTTCAGGAGCTGAATCTCTGTGATCTTCTTAATAATGTTGCTCAGCTTCCGCCTACGGTCATTCACGTCTTCGCTGTTCATTTTCTGTGAACATTTTAAGTTAATTTTTTATTAAAAATACTCACTTTAACGCCTATATAAAATGGCGTCACAGATAACTTTTCCCGCGGTCGTTGTTCCACGGACTAGATATAGTACTATCATCACTTACGTGATAGACCACACAAAGCTCTACCGACACCTAATTATTTGTGACAAGGCAAATTCAACAGGTAAACTCGCGTGATGATAACAATTTCTGTACTGAGACGTGCTCCGCTCGCAAGGGGTAGCCGACACAGTTATCCCTGCGCTATATAATAATTTATTGATTGACGAACTTTTGAACTGCGCAAGTGCACGTAGCTTTCTAGTTCAGACTTTAGCGAATCATATGTTGTTGTTTCTCTCCCCCAAACGAGGGCATCAATGCTGTCCAATAAGGGTACTCCAGGGGTTAATACGAGGTTCATCCTGTAACGATCGGAAACGTTCAACTTCCTGGACTTTTTCTCTTTGTAAAGTTGTATGTGCACTTACAATTTTAATCATTTTCAAAAACTTTTTTAAAAATCCTTGGAATGCCTCCAAAAATATTTAATAAATTAAGTAAATCTATTAAAGCTTCAAGACTTAAACAGTTATAAAAAAACTCTATAGGTTTTTAATACAGAAAGCATGTTATTCATTGATTTATTGACTTTCATATTAAAATTTTAAGTAGGTATATAATTGCAAACTTATTTATTAATTAGAATTACCCTGGTTGAGGGTTTGATAATGGTGTAAAAAGTGAACACATTTTCATTAAAAACGTTTACACAACATTTTATTGTTATTTTTTTTTTAAATGAATACTTGTCGAAATATAAAATCTTTTAAAACATCTTTCTCTAACTTTTTATGATTACTTTAGTTCATAAGTTTTATTTATTAAATTATATACATATACATTATCTACGTATATAACTATACATATACTAGCTCTCCGCCGAATTCGGTTATATCACGTTTTTTAGATTTCCCTCGGGAATAAAACTAATTAAATGACGATTGATCAGTTTTCGACCGGAGATGAAAAATGATTAAATTACTAAAATGGCTATTAAAAAATGAGGATTGATCGTAGAAGGGTGAAAATTTTGGATTGTATGTATTTTTGTATGTTGTATCATAAAAAACTAAAAAAATTGTCAAAAAAAAATGTTTAGGGGTCGACTACCCCTAACATTTAGGGGGATGAAAAATAAATGTTGGCCGATTCTCAGACCTACTCAATACGATACGCTCACAAAATTTCATGAGAATCGGTCAAGCCGTTTCGGAGGAGTATGATAACGAAAACTGTGACACGAGAAATTTATATATAAGATATCAAAAATATATTTTATAATATATAGTATTACCTATATTTGTTTGTATTACTTATTTTATAAATCTACTATTCTCTTCATTGAAATGATTGATGATTAAGTAACAAAATCAAAGATTTGATTTTGTTATTTATTTTCATAATTATATAACATTAAGAGCTGTATAATTACATAGTTATGTAACAAATAATTATATACATAAACTCACTACCTCATCACCATCAACTTTTTATCGTCCCACTGCTGGGCACAGGTCTCCTTTCTCATACAGAGAAGGATTGAGCGTAATCACCACGCTTGCTCAATGCTGGTTGGAGATTTCAGACTTAAAGTCCAATTTTCCTCAAGATGTTTTCCTTCACCTTGTAATTAGTCATCCCAGATATACTTATACACTCACTACCTAATAGATAAATAATATCTGTAATATATATAATACTAGCGGCCGCCAGCGACTCCGTTCGCGTGGAGTTAGTTGTGCTCCACTTCTATTGGTTGCAGCGTGATGTTATATAGCCTAAAGCCTTCCTGGATTAATGGGCTATCCAACGCAAAAAGAATTTTTCAAATCGGACCAGTAGTTCCTGAGATTAGCGCGCACAAACAGACTCTTCAGGTTTATATATCAGTATAGATAGATATAGATATAGATGTGTGCTGTCGCTGTCGCCTTCCGAGGCAACTCAGGGACAAAGCATAGGTAGTTTTGTTATTTAATACCCTCAAGTAACGCTATAAATTTGAATTAAAATTTACCAAAATTTTCTACAAATTAAAAGACTTTTTGCAGAAAATTAAGCTAAAAGTGTTTTTTTTATCATAACTGAAATATTTTAACGGATGTCATTGTTCTCAATATTAATTTTCTCTTGGCGAAACTTCAAAGTTTCAGTAATTTCTGTTACACGAAGAAAATATCGAGATGTGAGAGCAAATTGTTTTTAGCTCATAACTCAAAGATGGCCAATACCATTCATTGGAATTGAGAGTTGAAAAGATTTCTTGATGTCCAATCAATTGCTTTTAAAGTTTTTCTTTCCTATATTTCCCGTTCATTCACGACGTTTATTCACATCAAGGCAGCTTCTAATGTTGTACAAAGCACAGGTCCGCTCGTGTGTGGAGTACTGCAGCCACATTTGGGCTGGTACTGCGAAATGTCACCTGGCTACTTTGGATTCAGTGGAGAGGCGTGCGAAGAGGCTGATTGGCGACCCAGACTTAACTCGAAACGGTCTCCAAAGCCTGGAGCATAGGCGGAGAGTAGCCAGCCTTTCGGTCTTCTATAGGATGCATTCTGGTGAGTGTGCAAGGGAATTGCAAGATTTAATTCCCCCATCGGACGACCCGTCGTACGGCGAATTTCCACCCTTACGTTGTTGACACCACTACGATCCGGACGAAGTGTTTCGCTTCCTCTTTTATACCGCGCACATCGAGGGACTGGAACAATTTGCCAGCGACGGTGTTTCCGTCGCACTACAATTTGAGTGTCTTCAAGGCTAGAGTGAATAGGCTCTTAATAAACTAGCGCGCTTTACCATCAACGATCGCATCACTGCTTACCATTAGGCGGGATTGCGGTCAAGCGCTAGTTTATAAATTATAAAAAAAGAAGTTTGATGTTGTTTTTATCCATAATCTGGTGGATCGACCAAATGAAGTAGGTAGCGGGGTGACCATGGAGCAAATTTGCTCCATGGGGGTGACCTACAAATGAATACTGCAGACTGTCGTTTAATAGAGATACATGGAGGGAAATCGTGCGGCGATCTACGTCATACACACGTCTCGAAATCAGTCATGGTGACCTCATGAGTCACCAGAAACCTCATGAGTCGTCTCGAAATCAGTCATGGTGAGTGGTGGTGATGTCTGGTGAAGCCGTACGGAGGACGGGTCTGAGCAGTTGTGTTGCGATGTGTGGCGGGTACGATGCGCCAAATGTTGTTGTGTCGGGAGTTTGGTCGTGGAGTCTCCAGATCAATCACCCTCTAGCGCAGCATCGTTTGGTCGTGTTGGTTTTGGGTTTAACATTGCATCACCTCGCTCAACTGCCGTCTTCCTTCCTATTCCTAAGTTTTTTTAAGTGAATAGGCTTAATAAACTAGTGCGCTTTACCATCAACGATTGCATCACTGCTTACCATCAGGCGGGATTGCAATCAAGCACTAGATTATAATTATATATAAAAAATATTATTTAAAAACAAAAAACCCGCCTGCATAAAACTATAACGAACTGAAAAGAAACAAGTTGAACAATCGCATTTGTTGACAAAATAAACAAAAGATACAAACTATATTGGATCATATGCGTCGAATTCGCAAGGTAAAATATCTTGACAAATGGGTGCCCCACGAACTCAATGATGGCCAACGCGAAGTACGCGAGACGTGCCTGGCACTGCTCAACAGATAAACAAATGAAGGAATTTTGAAACACAAAAATAGATTCTGTTGTGTTATTGCAGCATGTGATAACCGCAAGCGCTCAGCAAGTTAATTAGATCCTGGTTCAGCACCTAAGCAATGCCCTAAACGAAATCTTACCCCTAGAAATGCGATGGTCCCTGTTTGGTGGTCTAACCGGTGTGATTCATCACATCTTTTACCAAACGGGATGAGCATTACTGCAGATACGTACGTAGTGACGAACTGAACACAATGATGGAGAAACTGGCAGATCTTCAACCAGCATTGGTCAATCGCTCCTCTCCGCTACTCCTGCACGACAACACGGGACCTAATATCGCACAACAGACAGTCAACAGAAGTTGCAAAAAATCGGGTTGAAGGCTCTTCACCATCCACCGTACTCACCAGACCTTTCGCCTACAGCCTACTACTTTTTCCAGAATTTGAATAGGTTCTTGTCGGGAAAAAATTTCTACACCCTCAAGGCATTTTATGCTGCCTCTTGGCAGCATAAAATGCCTTTGAAAAATTTGTTGCATCTTGTCCAGCTGATTTTTTTAAGAATCAATAAACTGCCACTACGTTGGCAAAAATGCATTGATTGCATGGGTAATTACTTCAATTAATACAAATAAAAAATACTTGCAAAGAATTGTTTCATATTAAACGGCAATTTTATAGGTAAAGACTTAATATATAAAATATATTTAGAATCAATGTATTTATTATAATCAGTGATTAAAAGCCTTCCTTTTGATACCCAACTCGATATGCTTGGTAGAAAAAAATATGTAATTCTTTTTTTTGTTCCAATATTAAGTTATATACATTTTTATAATAAGTGTTTAAAATCCTTCATTTTGATATCCCACTCGATATGCTTGGTAGAAATTTATTTATTTATACCTCACAATATGGCCACATACATCAGACATTTTGTTTTTTTTTAAATGTCACCTATCTGGTAGCAGTTGGGCGATTAAGGCAATTCTAACGATACCTCAAATGTGAAAATCCGTTCAGCGGTTCTGGAGATACTAGGTAATAAAGAATAATACATACAAGATAAGAGCTAAAAACATAACCCTCCTGGCAGTCGGGTAAAAAACAAAAACAAACCATGACCGTTCTGTCAAGAAATAAACGAAGGGGAAGAAGAAAAATAATCTGACCAGTACATAACTGTACTTTAAAAACAAAACAAAACAGAGAGTAAAGATGAGAAGGAGACTGAACTGATCGAAATGAAAATTTTAAATTCCCAATTCGACTGATATTTTGTTGCAATATCATCACTAATTTGTAACTGATACTGATTGTTTTGGGACGAATATTCTCCCGAAGTGGTCGGCCCGTTTAGTTTGGTAAGGACCTGGTAATGGTCACCAGGTAGGCGTTAGAACCCTTCTATTGAGGACAGAGAATCCCCGCGATTGTTGCAGTGGCAAGTCTGTGTATTCTTGACACAATTCCATAACATAACGCATGTAGGTATGCTTTGCCGATTTGTACATAATATCCCATCTCCGTTCCACCATCGGACGACCCGTCGCATGGCGAGTTCACATCACTACGATTATAACGAAGCGTTTCGCCTCCTCTTTCATACCGCGTACATCGAGGGACTTTGCCAGCGGCGGTATTTCTGTCGGACTACAATTTGATTGTCGTTAAGGCCAGAGTGCTTTTAATAAACTAGTGTGCTTTACCATCATCGATTACGTCACTGCTTACCATCAGGCAGGATGTTAAAAAATATTATGCCAGTTGTGTTAACAGTAAATTTAATACTTAGGTTTTATTAACATCAACATTACATAACAGCCTCCAAATAAGAAATAAATAATCTGGAGATGACAAAAAAAAAACAAATACAGAACTAAAGATGTCGACTGTTATAGTCATTTTAAATGTAGTCATGTTTTTGTAAATAGATGTCTTTTTTGTAAAAAGATAATAATATTAATTGTAATTTATCAAAAATAAAATTAAAATATTTTTAAATTAAAATTCATAACCAAAAAACTCTTTTACAAAAAAACAACCGACTTCCAAAAACCACTACAAAGTGAAAAATAACTAATTTCGGAAGTCGGTGTCTTTGGTTTTGTATGTTCGTTTTTTAACACCGACTTCCGAAATTAGTTATTTTTCACTTTGTAGTGTTTTTTGGAAGTCGGTTGTTTTTTTGTAAAAAAGATTTTATTTTACACTTTTTAGTTGTTAAAAGTACTATGTATGCAGTTAAAATATAGTTATATAGTTGGGAAACGACGTAATTTTTTTCACTTTAATTTTTACCCGTAAGTATTCCCCCAACTGCCTATGGTCTTCATCATCAACTTTACTGCAGACCATTATTTTAACCCAATGGGTGCAAAGGTCTCATCAATATAAATGAATGAAGTCCAACCACAAAGTAGCTACTGTAAACCGTTAAGGAGTTCCCGGAACTGGCCTTTGTCTTCATCATCAGAGCTCTTATGACAGTCACAACCCAACTAGGTATAAAGTTCTTATCAATACAAATTAATCGAGCCCAAACACAAGGTCCGCTGTGAATTGTTGAGGAGTTCCTTCGACTGTCTCCCGGCTCCATCATCAGATCTACTCCAGACCTTTATTAAATTGTAATGCTAAGAAATGCACTAGTCGCCCCTGCAATTTTTGAAAGTTCCCCTTGTTTTCTCTGGTCTTCCACCATCAAACCCTGATATCCTTATCATGGGACTACCTTGGGAACGTCTTCTTTCCAACAGAAAAAGAATTATCAAAACTGGTTCATAAACGACGAAGTGCGCGAACAAACATAAAAAAAGCATATATACGGTCGAATTGAGTAACCTTCTCCTTTTTGAAGTCGGTTAAAAACGAACAATTGCAAATGCGTTATATTCCCGCGAAACGGCCATCGCTCAGCATAATGCTAAGAACCTATGCAAGACAGATCCACTCCAGCAGCCTAATCAGTTACACTAAAATTATATCAACTGCGGTCCAAACAATCCCAACTAGTCGCAATCAATTGGCAAAAATGTGTTCGCCAATTAGGGTGCTGGTTTTCACATCAATCGGCAGTTCAAGCAACCATTATGGATATATATTACTATAACTGGGTCTCCAAAACGAACAATTGCAAATGCGTTATATTCCCGCGAAACGGCCATCGCTTTGCATAATTCTAAGAACCTATGCAAGACAGATCCATTCCAGCAGCCTAATCAGTTAGGTACACTAAAATTATATCAACCGCGGTCCAAACGATCCCAACTAGTAGCAATCATTTGACAAAAATGTGTCCGCCAATTAGGCTGCTGGTTTTCACATCAATCGGCAGTTCAAGCAGCCATTAAGGATATATATTACTATAACTGGGTCTTCCCGGGTGATTACAGCCACATAATAAACTAGTGCGCATTACCATCAACGATTGCATCACTCCTTACTATCAGGGTTGCTAAAAAAACACATTTTGAACACAATGTACATTAAACACACACATGGAGCTTTCTATGTGGTCAATTTAACTTGCACAGTTAAACACAGCACACACACACACAAAGACCAGTACTGGTGCACGACATGTCACCCTTATAGCTGCAGAAAGACTGCTATTACTGCATGGCGGTGACGTAATCGCCCAAGATTTTCCCCTACCGAAAGTGCTTCAACGCGGCTGTTACAAAAGATATACATACACTTCCAGACACCTAAATTGGGACACGCAGCATTATTATTGTATAAAGGTCTGTAACTTTTTAAATGTTTTATTTTTGGTGGTACATATCGGTATTGAGTATCAGAATAGTTCTGGCTATTTACTGTGTTTAGAGTTCTCATAGATAAAGTGTGTAGCGAAAGGATTCTATGAAGAAAAGCACAGAAACAACTAGATATTTATTTCAATTAGAATGATGGCGAATATGTTGGCTTCAATTATACATAGACATTTGAATAATGATTATTTTGATGTTTTAGACCATTAATCTTAACTAGATAATTGTATTACCCACCCCTTCGCATCACGTCACCTACCCGATTTTTTTACCCTTACACTTTGTGACTTTTTTTCTTTCTAGCTGTGTCCTATCGAATTTATGCGCAAAGTGTGATGTTGAGTAGCTTAGCCTTCCCTGAAAAATGGGATAAAAAATGCAAAAAAGATGTCTGAGTATTATTCCGCAGTTATGACATTACGACGCAGATACACAAGTTGACAGAGCAGTTTCTATGAAGAATAGTCATAAAAATAACGAGTCTTTGGACCGTGATTATACTGTGTTATGTATCATGTAACGTATATCTTGTACCCCAATGACTGATTACAAGGTGAAGGAAAACATCTTGAGGAAACCTCGACTTTAAGTCTGAAATCGCCAACCCGCATTGAGCAAGCGT
This sequence comes from Sesamia nonagrioides, assembly GCA_017933935.1. Lineage (NCBI taxonomy): Eukaryota > Metazoa > Arthropoda > Insecta > Lepidoptera > Noctuidae > Sesamia > Sesamia nonagrioides. The sequence goes on from JADWQK010000857.1 coordinate 19,597, forward strand.
GGTGATTACGCTCAATCCTTCTCTGTATGAGAGGAGACCTGTGCCCAGCAGTGGGACAATAAAAAAGGTTGATGATGATGAAATGCAAAAAAAATCGCATCCGATTAGTAGTTTTAGAGATTAGCGCTTTCAAACAAACAAAAAACAAAGTGCCTGTACAGTTTTTTTTTTTAGTTTATTATAGAAAATATATGACTAAAACGCAAGGCGCCTCGAGTTAAGGGTCCGAAAGTGTATTTAAAGCGGTCATTCGTTCTAAATTCAAATTCGAGATTCGTGTTCAGTCCGGATTGGGAATATTCTAAATTCAAACGGCTTCAATTGGGATGTGTTATAAGCGAAACCTATACAAATAGTGCTATGGCTACTTGGACCGGACCGTCATTTCTCGAATTCGGATACGCTGCAGTCCAGAACCGCTCTGGCTTCAGCTAGGATAGATTACAAAAACATTAACCCTCAACCTACTTTAACTTTGAACTTATTCGGCGCAAATAAATAAAAATCTTCAACAAACGCTTCGTAAAAACATCCCTTGACAACAGTTTAATGGAGTACCATTACCCATTTTGAAAATAGAATAGAATAGAATAAAATAGACATGTCATTATATTTTATTTGCTCTTGTATGTTTATTAATTAGATGTATATATCTAGTTTAACTAGTATGATTCATTTATCGTATATATTTATTACTAGCTTTCCGCTCGCGACTTCGCCCGCGTGGGGTTCGGTTATATCGCGCTTTTTAGATTTCCCTCGGGAACATCATTTTTTTTCCGGGATAAAAGGTAGCCTATGTTCTTTCTCAGAGTCAAAAAATTGTCTGTGCCAAATTTCATCAAAATCGGTTGAGAGGTTTAAGCGGGAAAGCGTAACAGACAGACAGAGTTACTTTCGCATTTATAATATTAGTATGGATATATTCTATGTAAATAGTACACTGTAGACTACCTATACTATTTCTCCCTCCTTCCCCTTAGGATGCCATCCAAAGGTTGTCTGTAAAAGATCGCTCTTAGCGATAAGACCGCCCATTGTGTCACCCTTTGTAAAATCTTTATATTTATGTTCTGTAATCTAAATGGTGTAAATAATAAAAAGTATTCTATTCTATTCTAATAGTCTGTATTATGTACCCCATATCAGAACATAAACATGAATTAGTCAGTTAGAGAATTGTTTTTTTTAACGGACTTCAAAGAAGGAGGAGGTTCTCAATTCCTCTGAATCTTTTTTATGTATGTTCACCGATTACTTTAAGACGCCTAGCCCGACGTGCATTTTTTTACAGGGTATACTTTCTAGAAGTTTCCACAGTCATCAGGTCAGGATCTGATGATGGAAGCCCGGTGAAATCAAGGCAAGCTTTCAAAAATCATAGGGGCTATTAGTGCATTTCTAAGTATTTTCATTAAGTTTTTAAAGTACTACAATTTAATAAAGATCTGGAGTCAATCTGATGATGGAATCGGTAGCCAGTCGAGGGAACTCCTAAAGGATTCACAGCAGCTACCTTGTGTTTTTTTATTAATTTGTATTGATAAGAAATTTACACCTAGATGAGTTGTGACTGTCATTAGGGCATAATGATGAAGGCAAAGGCCGGTTTAGGGAACTCCTCAACGGTTTACAGTAGCTACTTTGTATTTGGAGTTAATTCATTTATATTGATAAGAACTTTGCAACCATATGGGTTATAATGAAGGTCTGCTGCAGATCTGTTGATGGAGCCGAGAGACAGTCGAGAGAATTCCAGCATTGAAGTTTAACATAGAACACACACTACCTACTCGTCATGCTTATGCAACAAACTATTAAAAACAAGAGACTGAATGCATTCATATTGATGTGAACTTTTCACCCGTATGGGTTATAATGAAGGTCTGCAGTAGATCTGATGATGAAGACCATAGAAAGTCGTGAGAATTCCAGCGTTGAAGTTTAACATAAGACACACACTACCTACTCGTCATGCTTATGCAACAAAGTATTAAAAACAATAGACTGAATTTAAGTTGCGTAATTGCGTCATGTCTAGCAATACTCATACTTTCATTTTGGGCCCATAGCAATTTTATTGAAATCTTTTAAACGAAAATTACGGATAAAAATTAAAGTAAACAAAATTACGTCGTTTGCTTGCAGACCTTTTCCCAACAGCTTCAGCGTCCATTCTGACCAGATGCAGCTGAACAGTGTGAACACAACTAAAAAGTGCAAAAAAAATACTTTCTTACAAAAAAAAACAACCGACTTCCAAAGAAACACTACAACGTGAAAAATAACTAATTTTGGAAGATGGTGTCTAAAACGAATACCTATACAAAAACCAAAAACACCGACTTGCTTGCTTAGTTTTTAGTTGCCCTGGCTGGGGGTTTTAAATTCATTTAAGGCAACCACAGGTTAGTCCGGTTAAGTAGTCACGATCACGACCTCTCAAGGTCAACTACGAGATGCTATAATAAAAAAAAAACTTGCTTGCTTATAATTTGTACAATAATTTTATATTTATGTAATAACTAGCTTTCCGCCCGCGGCTTCGCCCGCGTGGAGGTCGGTTATATCGCGCTTTTTACATTTCCCTCGGGAACATCATTTTTTTCCGGGATAAAAGGTAGCCTATGTTCTTTCTCAGGGTCTAAAGATTGTCTGTGCCAAATTTCATCAAAATCGGTTGAGAGGTTTAAGCGGGAAAGCGTAACAGACAGACAGACAGACAGACAGACAGAGTTACTTTCGCATTTATAATATTAGTATGGATTGTCTCTTATAAAGCACGTATTATTATGTACCCTATATTCATTTTAGTGTACGAGTAGGTACTGCTGTTTTAGTGCGAATGAAAATTAAATGTGTTTTTTATTGCGCCTTTGCAATATTTTCCAGATCTTGCTATTTTTCGTTAATTGCTTGTTAATGTCAATACTGCATGAGTAGCTATTTTACCTATTCATAGTTTGTAATGTATTAATATTTTATTATAGGTCGATACCATAATGTTGTTTAAAAAATTTCTGTTTGTAGGTATATAAGTACCGTGTGATAGTGAATTAAATCAATATTTCTGCACCGTATAGTAAAAAGTTTGTCTGAAAACAGCTTTGCTTAACGCAGCGGGGCACATTGCTCGAAGAACCGATGGCCGATGGGGCAGTAAGGTTTTGGAGTGGCGGCCACGTACCGGAAGACGTAGCGTAGGGAGACCCCCAACAAGGTGGACCGATGACCTGATGAAGATCGCGGGAAGCCAATGGACGGGGGTAGCACAAGACCGCTAATTGTGGATAGTTTGTGAAGGCCTTTGTCCAGTAGTGGACCTCTATAGGCTGAAGAAGAAGAAGACAGCCTGGCAGAAAAATGTTTCTGGCTGAAGCTGTGTGGTCATGAAACGCCACCTCTTCAGTTTAAGCAGTCCGGCAAGGCCGACTCCACCTCGATGAATCTCACCCACTTGTCAACCCAACGTGACATCAGCAAGATGACCGCTTCCTGCTAGCACCAGTAAGGTAACGCTTGTAAAGCTTGTAGTTCACGCGCCAAGGCCAGTTTACAACCTACAGACCACCACCCTAATTACGCGACACGCTATTGCTATGAATTGAACCGTATTGCTAATTCATTGCTCCATATACTCGAAAAATGTTTCTGCTTGGCAACGTTAACAGCGCAATGAATGTGATTTAAATGTTAAAATGAAACCCATTGCTACTGATAGTGAGTTATACAATTAGCAAAAGTCAGTGATCAGTAATAGTTGGAGCACTCAATGGTGATGAGGAATGCATAACATGAAAGAACTACGCGGGGCCGCACTCCAGCGGCAAGAGTTTCTCCGCATTTCTTCGCCTGCGAGCAAGTTTCTCGCTGGACATGCGCGAGCGCAACATGTGACTACTTCACCCCTCCACTATTCTGCCATTACCATCGTCGTAAATAAAATGCTTACATATCAGCCTATAATTTTCCCACTGTTGGGACACAGGCCTCCTCTCGGTGAGAGGGAGTGGACCGTAATCTACCACGCTGGCCCAGTGCGGGTTGGCAGATATCACATGTCTTCAAAGTTTTTCTCACGATGTTTTTCCTTCATCGTATTGAGAACAGTGGTGATGTGGTGATGAAATAATTTACACAAAGTAATGCGTTGAAGTCGTGGTGGCCTAGTGGTTAAAACACCAGCCTCTCAAGTATGAGAGTGCAGGTTCGATTCCAGGTCAGGCAAGTACCAATGTAACTTTTCTAAAGTTATATGTATTTTCTAAGTATATCTTGGACACCAATGACTGAAGGTGAAAGAAAACATCTTGAGGAAACCTGGACTTAAAGTCTGAAATCGCCAACCCGCATTGAGCAAGCGTGGTGATTACGCTCAATCCTTCTCTGTATGAGAGGAGACCTGTGCCCAGCAGTGGGACGACTAAAGGTCGATGATGATGATGATGATGATGCGCCGATTGGGTTCGAACCTACGACCTTCGTACTTGTAAGTCTCGGCCGACACCGTAGAGCCACCGCTGCTCTTAATGAAATGCATGATTCGATTAAATTAAATTTGATTTAAAGACCGTCCTGATGCCCAAAGTATCCTGGAGAGAGTTTATCAGAGAATAAATATGAAATATTATTTAGCTGGCCTTGTTATTGCATTAGCAATGCTGATATTCAGATGCTTCCATTTTGGCTGGAAAGCGACCATAAACACAGCCTGCTTGGGAACAACTTGTTAGCGAATATATTTGACCAAATGGTATTTTTACTTTAAAAGTAAGTCATGATTTACAAACAATAAATATTCCAGGCATTTGGTCATCATAAGAGACAGATTTGATCAAAGGACGAATAAAGTTTCGCCATTATAATTTATTTATTTATTAAAGCTTTATGCACAAAGAAGAACATTGCACAATGGCGGACTTAATGCCTTAGGCATTTTCTACCAGTCTACCTTAAGGTGATGCAGAGACAAAACATGGTAGTATAACATGATAGTAAACATGGTATTATTACAGAGTGTATTATATGTATTTTACACACACATATATAACGTTATTCTTTGTTTATGTGAACCTGAACATAGTTTGTTCAGAATAAGCAACTGTATCGATTCCAATATTTTTTACACCATGTCATATTTTTTCCCAAATACATTTACAAATTGTTGCATTGTGGATACCGAGCACGCGCACGCAGCGTACGATACATCATAGTACTTGCGCGCGGCCAACAGCTGACACCAGAGGTCAATGCACCGCGCTCGCTCGCTCGAGCGGAGCTTTGAACATATTTTTGTTGGGACAACCAACTAGAACAGCAATCTCCTTTCTCTTTGTGATTTTTCATTTTTGAAAATTTGTACATAGATACTTTACTTGAATACTCGCATAAAAAATAATAGCTCACAAGAAAACTGCTCACCTGGGTGCGCGTTGAAGTCCCCAAGTATATCCACGGTCTCCACATCACAACTTTCGATTATAGCATTTAATTCACTCAAACACTAAGTAAACTCAGTTAAATTCTCAAATGAATCGGTCAGCATATATACAGTTATGACTAGCATCGACTTGTCGTTAATCACTGTTTGGCAGTGTGTAGTACATCTACAGCCGCGACCGGTGTAGCGACAAGCTCATAACTCACCGCTACTTGAGATGTGCATACCCTCGCATTCTCACATTTGTGCGGTGATGACGCCAATCCGTCCGTTAAAATACTCGCAGTTTTTATGCCACTACCCTCATTGGATAAAAGTAACGGCTGCTTTTCTGTAGATGACGACTCGAACGCAAGCCGGCACCTCTCATGAAGTTAACATTACGAGTGAAGTTGTTAACAAGCGACGCCTTTTTAGTGATTCCACCTCAGCAGCCAACTCTTTGAATTCATTCTCCTTGACAATGTGATCTATATCATTTCGCATTTTTAATATGTCTTTCAAGACTCTGGTCACATTTACATGGTCAAATAATACCAAAGGTAGTTTGTGTAAATCTCTCGCAACAAAAATTGGAATCTCCTCGGGATCTCCATCAGTATCCCGACAATATCGTCAATATTTCTCAATGTTTTGCCCTCCCGTCTTCTTATCTTATTGCGCTTTGCAGTTGATACCGATTTTAAATAGCAAATTCTTAGCCTCTAAAATATCTCCTTCTGAAAATGCAGTAACACAGATACTCGCAATACTTTGCTCGTCCATTACTTGTATTTTATTACAAATAAATGATAGCACCTCGCTGATCACGACGTTACTATTAGAACACTTAACAACAGTTGAAGCCATTGCTTGTTTCAATAACTTCCCAGACATTCGCGACAGAACACGACGTAACACGGTCGCGTGCAATGGTAGACTGAAGACTGGCATGAGAAGGTGTATTTCTGATTATTACGTAATTGGGAGAAGGATTGTAGTAAGCTGTCTCATGTATTTTTTTAATATATATTATAAACTAGCGCTTGTCCGCAATCCCGCCTGATGGTAAGCAGTGACGCAATCGTTGGTGGTAAAGCGCACTAGTTTACTAAGAGCCTATTCACTCTAGCCTTGAAGACACTCAAATTGTAGTCCAACGGAAACACCGCCGCTGGCAAACTGTTCCAGTCCCTCGATGTACGCGGTATAAAGGAGGAGGCGAAACGCTTCGTCTGGATCGTAGTGGTGCTAACAACGTAAGGGTGGAAACTTGCCGTACGACGGGTCATCCGATGGTGGAACGGAGATGGAGGAATTAAATCATGCAGTTCCCTCGCACACTCCCTAAAATGCATCCTATAGAAGACCGAAAGGCTGGCTACTCTACGCCTGTGCTCTAGGCTTTGGAGACCGTCTCGAGTTAAGTCAGGGTCACCAATCAGCCTCTTCGCCCGCCTCTCCACTGAATCCAAAGTGGCCAGGTGACACTTAGCAGCACCAGCCAAAATGCGGCTGCAGTACTCCACACACGAATGGACCTGTGCTTTGTATAACATTAGAAGCTGCCCTGCTGTGAAGTACTGCCGGACCTTTGCGATAACGCCAAGTTTCCTGGCAGCCACCTTGGCCTCCCCAGTTGACCGATTGCGGCGAAACCCGTAATGTCGGTCACTGAGGAGATCGTTACCTTCCAGGTATGCCAAGAGGCGCGAGTTCAACACACGCTCCATAATTTTGCAAAGTATGGAGGTGATCGAAATCGGCCAATAGTTGGTAGGATCGGCACGACTACACTTTTTGGGCACGGGCTGCACGTTGGCAAGCTTCCAGGACTTGGGTACTATACCAGTCCTAAATGAGAGGCGATACAGGCGTGTCAATACAGGAGACAACTCGAGCGCACATACTTTAAGAACAATCGCTGGTATACCATCCGGACCACTAGCTTTATTCACGTCCAGACGACACAGTACTCCCAGAACCTCCTTGTTCCTAATGTGAACCTCAGGCATTGAAGCTCCGCAATGAGGTAAATTAGGTGGAGTAGCACTGCCAGTATCAAGACGCGAATTATGGGCAAAGAGAGATAGATGCAAAGAGACCTGTTTTTTCTCTCTCCGTAAGAGCCAGTGTTCCATCAGGTCTAACCAGCGGAGGCAGTGTGGGCCGACAGAAGTTCGCCTCGACCGATTTGGCAAGGAACCAAAAAGATCTGCTACCGGATGGCTGCGCAGATAACTTGTTGCCAATATGGATAATACGGTCGAAGCGAGCCTTCTTAGGCGCCTTTTTGTGTAAGAAATTCATTGTCTGGTAACATCGATCACTTATACACTATAAACATAGTGTCGAACAAAACTCTTATCAAAAATGGCGACAAGTATTAAGCAGTCTAAAGTAGTCAAAATAAATATACATCAATTTAAAATCCAAAAAAAAATAGTTCTTATCACAAAGCTGTACAAAAGGCCATTATTTTTTACGAGCGAGTCTGGTATCAAACCAAATTCATCCTTACACGCATGCAATAAAATCAGAATTATAAAGTAAGTACTAAATGAAAGAAGCACCCAAGTGCTGTGTTGTGCGCTTGTTCAGTTCAACCATTTTTTTACGCTGATTGTGGATCTAGTGTATAAGTGATAGATGTCTGGTAAGTATCTTGGATGGGATCTTCATCAAAATTATATACCTCTTTACAATCATAAAAATTATATTATTAACTCTCTACAACTAACTTCACAACACACTATTAATACCAATTGGAATCATTTTGAAACCAATCGCTAATACATTGCTCCCTATGTTGGGAAAATGTGTCTGCTCAACAACGTGAATAACGCAATGAATGTTGTTTTACCAAAATTTTGTTTGTCAAAATGAAACTCATTGCTACTGATAGTGTGCTACGCAATTACCATGCAGTTTCTCGAATGTATTAATAAAGACATACTGAAAGGGAAAATGAAGAAATCAATAAAAAAATATATATAATTAAATAAAAGTTTTATTTCACAGCAAAACTGCCAATCCAGTAAAGTTATAGTATACTAGCTGCGTCACACGGTTTCACTCGCGTAAGTATTAAAAAAATAAAAAGAGATGTAAACCTATTCTCAAGGCTAACCAATGTATATACGAAATTTCATGAAAATCGGTTCAGCCATTTTGGAGGAGTTCAAGGACAAACAGTGACATGAGAATTTATGTAATAGAAGATTAGTTGTGTTTTTATATAGGAATTATAATGTCGAAAGTCTTTTCATCCACTAACGAACTCAATTCAAAGTCATTAAAAAGGAATTCTACGTGCTTTATTATGAAAATTTCTGACCAATAGAAGACGAGCATATAAAAAATAATATCGAAACACACGCGGGTGAAACCGCGAGAAACAGTTAGTAATTTATAAAAAAAATTATTACGGGGTACACCAATCAAACGAATCTGCCTCACATTTATAAAGAGTATTGGTTGGCCAACACTGTTGACAGCCTCCGTAGCGTAGCGGTTGCGGACGCGGCCGCTGCGCAAGGTGGCGCGTTAGGTCTCAGCGTTAATGCCAGTGCCATCCGTAGCTTTTTAGCTTTGGAGTCTGGGGTCCGCTTTACCAGTCTAACTGCTGATTTTGGCTAAACTTCGATATTTTTCGTGAAGCGACTGCCGTCTGACCTCCACAACCCGAAGACGATATCTAAGCATTGCAGTTAGACCAATTGTTAGACTTTTGAGGGCTCCAACAACCCGTAACGACTGCCACTAGATGATCGTATGGCAACCGGGACCAACTGCTTAACGTGCTTTCCGAGGCACGACCAGACCAGTGCAAATATTTATATTCATGCATACAAATGTTTGCACTGTGCGTGGATCGAACCCGCGACTCCTTGGGCAACGGCCGCGTTCGCTACCGCTACGCCACGGAGGCTGTCACTGCCTACTGGTTCATTTATGTGAAAGCTAACCATTTGTCCTTCAATATAAGGTGGATACTGGTGCCGAATGTTATACAAAAACTGAACTATGAACGGTGGTAGGTCATAACATCGTCGGTTGACGGCAGAAGCTAACACCCACCAGACAAAGTCTTGCCGCCAAACAATTCGTCGTGTTGCATGATGTCTGGTGAAGCCATGCGAGGACGGGTCTAAGCAGTTGTGTTGCGATGTGTGCCGGGTACGATGCGCTAAATGTTGTTTGGTCGTGGACGGTCTCTAGATCAATCTCCCTCTGGTGCTGCATCGTTGGTCATGTTGTTGGGTTTAACATTGCATCAACTGCCTTCTTCCTTCCGCTACAACCGTGCTAGTTTATCTCTAAAAAACTAGCGCGGTTTACCATCAATGATTGTATCACTGCTTACCATCAGGAGGGATTTTGGTCAGGCACTAGTATGTGATTGTTACGGGCTAGGGGTACTTAAACGCCGGTTAAGGGTTACGAAGTTTATTAGCAACGAAGGTACAGACGGTAGAAGGCAATGACAAGTAGAACGTAGCTGATGTCTCACCGAAGTCTTCCCTTATGTCCACGAAGTCCGTGTTGTAAACACACAATAACAGTACAGATGTTACTCCACGTAGTACTCACAGTTCTCGTTGCAGTTGTCGCAGTAGGTATTCTCAATTATCGCTTCTTAACTGTCGCTGTTTTCGTATCGCTAGTCGAGTGTAGACTGACCGCGCGCCGCGTCGCGACGCCTTATATAGCCCAGCTGATCGAACATTCGAGATTCCTCTAGACGTAATAATAATAGCACATAAATTCGAGGTCACTCGGAAGTACCTACGGTAATTCCCGGAAACGGGTTTCTAGAAATTTCGATGTCGACACTTTGTTGACAAAACTGTTGAGACATGTACCATTCGATAGGCCGTCCTAAGTCTAGTAATGCGTTTTTATATTGTGCTTAGAAAATGTCTAGATCCGAGGAAATAGGACCTAAAAGTGACACACTGCATGTCACGCGATATTGAACCTTATGCCATCGACATAAGGTCCATTTGTAACATTGCCCCCTTCTTAGTCATGCTCGTCCCGAGCATGATTTGATCCATAATAGCGAGCTAGGCGGTCTAAGTGTACGATTTTCAGCTTCCCTCTAGATCCTTTCTTAATCCGGTAGGTGACATCGTTTATTCTGGTTACTATCGTGTACGGACCCTCCCATTTGGCTTGGAACTTTGGACTCTTTCCTTTTCTTCTAATGGGATTATGTAACCATACCGAAGTTCCCTCTTCAAATCCGGGCACGTTAGCTTTGCGGTCGTATCGGATCTTCATCTTCTCACTGGTTTTCAGACCATTCTCTCTCACTAGCTCATGTATTCCATCTAACTTACGCCGCAGGTCGGCCACATAGTCGACGGCTAGGATAGGAGTATCGGGGGGTGTTCCGGTTAATGCATCTATTGGTAGTCTAATTTCTCGGCCGAAGTTGATTTTCGCCGGTGTGCAATTTGTGCTATCGTGTATTGCTGAGCGGTATGACATTAAAAAGAGTGGAATGTAGTGGTCCCAATCCCTTTGATGTTCTTCCACTACTTTGGCCAAGTGATTCTCCAACGTCTGATTGAATCTTTCGACCATTCCATCTGACTGTGGGTGGTACGGTGTTGTACGAGTCTTATGTATTCCGAGTAGTTGGCAAACCTCTTGAAATAGTGAAGACTCGAAGTTTCTACCCTGGTCAGAGTGTAACTCCAAGGGAACGCCAAATCGACAGAACACCTCGTGAACTAGCTTTTTGGCGACTGTATGAGCTTCCTGGTTAGGTACTGCAAAAGCTTCTGGCCATTTGCTGAAATAGTCTTGCATGACGATGATATACCTATTCCCTTCTTCAGTAACAGGGAATGGCCCAGCTATATCGACAGCAACTCTTTCCCATGGTGCACCAACATTGTACACTTTAAGTCGACCTCTGGCTCTCGTTTGCGGTCCCTTTACTGAGGAGCAGGCTACACATTTTCTACACCAGTCCTCTATGTCCTCGCGACAATGCACCCAATAGAATCTTTTTCTCACCTTCTCCAGGGTTTTCTTTACTCCTAGATGTCCTCCGGATACTCCGTCGTGCACCTGTCTTAGCACTGACGCGACTTTATCACCGGGAACAACTATCTGTAAGGTGACCTCCTGTCCACTGGGTGATTCCCATTTCCTTTTGAGAACTCCATTATCAATTATCAGGCTGTCCCATTGGGCCCAGTAACTTTTTGCTGCTGGGCTAAGCGCTGATATTTCACTCCAAGCGGGCCTCTGGCCACGTTGTTTCCATTCGATTACTGTCTTCAAGTCACTATCTTCCTTTTGTGCGTCTTCCAATGATTGATTATCCCAGTCTTCGTCCAAAGCGTTCACCTGGATAATCCTTACGTTCTCTTTCTTTTCCTGTTTGGCACAATGTCGGCAAGATTCTTCGCAAGGTCGTCTAGACAAAGCATCAGCATTATTGTGTGACTTGCCTTTTCGATGTTCAGTGACAAAGTCAAATTCTTGCAGCTGCTCTATCCACCTTGCTACTTGTCCTTCTGGGTCTTTGAACTGGAGGAGCCACTGTAAGGCAGCGTGATCGGTACGAAGTGTAAACTGCCTCCCAATCAAATATTTCTTGAAGTGTTGTAAGGTCTTAACAACGGCTAGAAGTTCTCGGCGGGTAACACAATAATTTCTTTCTGGCTTGGAAAGGCATTTGCTGAAATATGCGATAACGACCTGCCTATCTCCTTGTGTTTGAGAGAGAACTCCTCCAATACCCACATTGCTGGCATCTGTGTCTACCAAAAATCGGCCTTCCCTACTAGGGTAACCTAGTACAGGAGCCTCACACAAGTGAGTTTTCAGTAGAGCAAATGCCTGTTCGCAGTCAGAGTTCCATTCAAATAGACACTTTTCCTCTGTTAAACGATGCAACGGTTTCGCTAACTCGGAGAAGTTCTTCACAAACCGACGGTAATATGCACACAGACCCAAGAAAGAGCGTACCTCAGTTTTATTACGAGGGGTAGGCCACTTCGACACGGCTTTTATTTTTTCAGGGTCTGTTCGAATTCCTTGCGCCGAAATAATGTGTCCCAAATATCCAACTTCTTTCTGGAATAGTGTACACTTACTAGGACTGAGTTTTAAATTCGCTTCACGCAGTTTCTGGAACACTTTCTCCAAATTGCGTAGGTGTTCTGCGAAGTTTCGTCCCATAATGATGATGTCATCCAAATAGACCAGGCATGCATCACCAAGCAACCCCACCAAGATGCGCTCCATTAGGCGCTCAAATGTAGCTGGAGCATTGCACAGTCCAAAAGGCATGACATTGAATTGCCAGAGACCGTTTCCAGGACCAGTGGTGAAGGCGGTCTTTTCTTTATCCTGCTGACAGATTTCCACTTGCCAATATCCACTTTTGAGGTCAACTGTGGAGAACCATTTCATGCCACTTAGCAAGTCCAAAGTGTCATCTATACGTGGCAGAGGATAACTATCCTTTTTCGTGGCATCGTTCAACATCCTGTAGTCAACGCAGAACCTTGTACTGCCATCCTTTTTCTTGACTAGGACAACTGGGGATGACCAAGGGCTGGTAGACGCTTCGATAATCCGATTTTTCTCCATATCTCTTAACATTTCCGACACTTCCTGTTCTCTTGCAAAGGGGATACGACGTGGTCTCTGTCTTATCGGCTGTGTATCGCCCGTATCTATATGGTGTTTGACGAGCCCGGTCCTTCCCACGTCACTGTCGGTCTTAGAGAAGATGTCATGGAAGTTATGCAACAGTTGCTTAACTTTGTGACTTTCGAACTTGTTTAAATTGCCCTTACAATTTTCGAGTAGTGTCGATACATGTTCCTGCCACTTCTTATCACGTTCCTTTTCGTGCGCCTCTGTTTTTCGCAATGATGCTACATGGTCGCACACACCCACGATGCAATTCTTTTCAAGAATTATTTCCTTGTTACTAACGTTGATAATGCGTACTTTTGGTTTATCGGAAATCATCATCAGTGTCCTTGCTGTTATCCAGTCTGGGTGATCTCCAGAATCTTCTATTATAATGCAACGTTTACGGCATCCTATTGGTGATAATCTAATATTTACTAAGGTTTCTGATCTTGGTGGTAATACCGTTCTCCTTACACAGTACACTGACCCCTGTTTTCCACCTTGAAGAAATACTTCTTGTTCTGGAAAACTCAATACTCCTTTTGCTACATTAAGGACGCACTGCTGTTTCTTCAAAAAGTCCAGTCCTATTATGCAATCATCTGTAATATTCGCTACTAAAACAGGGTGCGTGAATGTCTTATCACCCATTTTCAAAGTCACATTCGTTTCACCAAGGACGAGTACTGGTTGGCCAGTGGCGGTTTGTAATCGGCATTGTGAAGATCCTCTTTTCCATACTATGGTCCGAGGAAATAGCTCCGGTCGTGCAATGGTTCTTGATGCACCAGTATCCAATGTGAAACTGCAGGATTTACCATTCAGTTCTCCTTCTATAATGAGACTGTTTCCGTCACCCACTTGTGATACTGTTATAATGGGGGCTACATGTCGACCAGCCAGTACTCGCCCCATAGCCCTGGCTGTTCCTAGTTTAAATCCTCGGCTTCCACCTGTGTCCCAGAAGTGCTTCTTCCCTTAGCCTTCCTGGGACAATTGATCCGAATATGCCCTTTTTCACCGCACTCATAGCATGTTGGCCCTTGTCGGGGTTTCATTTGTGCGGTTACCTCACGAATACGGTGGTGTGGTCGGCCATCTTGGCGTACTGCTTCCACCTCCAGAGCGTGTGTCAAGGCTGCCTTCAGAGTCTGATGGTGCCCCAGACGAACCGCAGCCCTGACTTCCGCATCTCGAATTCCATCAGTAAAAGCTTGCACCGTAGTAGCATCAATTGCTCCCGGCGTTGAAGCATACGCCCTCCGAACAATACGTTCTATTTCCGATGCCCATTGTTGCAAACCCTCACTGCTTTTCTGTGTGCGGTCGCGGAGTTGAGCCCTGTAGACATGTTCCAGGTGTTTCTCTCCATATCTAGACTCCAACGCTTCTAACAGACAGGCTAGGGTATTGCAATCGCCGGAAATATTTTCGAGGATTTGGACCGCCTCACCACGCAGAGCAAGCGTAAGGGCGGTTACGGCTTGATCGTCGTCCCAATTGTTGCCTTTTGCGACCTTTTCAAACTGTAGACGGAAGGCCACCCATGACGTTGTTCCATCAAAATGAGGTACCTTAAAAGTCGGCAAAGCACTAGCTACCGGTACCACACCTTTAATAACGCCTTTTTGTACCTTCTCCTGCAAAAATTCTACTTCCTTCCCAAACTCCATGATGGTACTGTTTAATTTCTCCATACGCGCATCTTGTTTGTCTATGCGCGTATCTTGCTGGTCCATACGCGTATCTTGTTTGTCTATGCGCGTGTCTTGCTGGTCCAGACGGGCATCTTGTTGAGCTGTTTTAATTCTAAGTTCATTGACCTCTTCTTTGGTCTTTTTCCACTTTTCATTTAATTGTAATACCAGTTGCTGGGATTCCTTTATTTGTGACTGGGTTGCTACCTGGGATTGTTTTATTTGTGCCTGGGTTTCTGCCTGGGATCTATCTATTTTTGCCTGGGTTTCTGCCTGTGATTTATCTATTTTTGCCTCTATGCCTTTTATTTGCATCGTTAAGTGAGCCAGCAATGCCGATAAATCGCATCCACTGCTTCCAGAAATAGTGGTGGTACTAGGCGCACTCACATTTGTTGGTGTTACGACAGCGGCATCTTCTACGGGTGCGGGGACACTGAGCGGTTCTTCCTCTTGACGCGCCAAATCCATCGCTGCTTGTCGTCGCGTGCGAACTCTTTCGTCTTCCCTTGGCGTGACCGGCATACCGCTTCTGACACCAATTGTTACGGGCTAGGGGTACTTAAACGCCGGTTAAGGGTTACGAAGTTTATTAGCAACGAAGGTACAGACGGTAGAAGGCAATGACAAGTAGAACGTAGCTGATGTCTCACCGAAGTCTTCCCTTATGTCCACGAAGTCCGTGTTGTAAACACACAATAACAGTACAGATGTTACTCCACGTAGTACTCACAGTTCTCGTTGCAGTTGTCGCAGTAGGTATTCTCGAAGATCGCTTCTTAACTGTCGCTGTTTTCGTATCGCTAGTCGAGTGTAGACTGACCGCGCGCCGCGTCGCGACGCCTTATATAGCCCAGCTGATCGAACATTCGAGATTCCTCTAGACGTAATAATAATAGCACATAAATTCGAGGTCACTCGGAAGTACCTACGGTAATTCCCGGAAACGGGTTTCTAGAAATTTCGATGTCGACACTTTGTTGACAAAACTGTTGAGACATGTACCATTCGATAGGCCGTCCTAAGTCTAGTAATGCGTTTTTATATTGTGCTTAGAAAATGTCTAGATCCGAGGAAATAGGACCTAAAAGTGACACACTGCATGTCACGCGATATTGAACCTTATGCCATCGACATAAGGTCCATTTGTAACATGATTATAAAAAAATAACTAATTTTAGGTACAGTGTTTCTTTTTCTTTCAGTATTATATAGGTAGTACTAGCGGCCGCCAGCGACTTCGTTCGCGTGGAATTAGTCATGCTGGGCTCCTATTGGCAATATGTACGGCTGCGTTAGCTCCCGTTTTCGCAACATTTTTTGTTACTGCTCTGCTCCTATTGGTCATAGTGGGATGTTATATAGCCTAAAGCCTTCCTGGATTAATAGGCTATCCAACGCAAAAAGAATTTTTCAAATCGGACCAGTAGTTCCTGAGATTAGCGCGCACAAACAAACAAAGAAACAAACTCTTCAGCTTTATATATTAGTATAGATAATAGGACATAAGAATAAAGATAAAAATGCACTGATCTTAAATTAAGTTTAGTTTGTGTTCGGACGACAGCAGGTCAAGCTACCCCAATCTGTCAGATATTCCCTATCAACCTTGAGCCTTAATGCTTTAAAGATAAAGTTGAAAATCTAATAAGGAAATCGGACAGATTGTAGTAGCTTGATGTGATGTCGTCTGTACAAGAGAATCCACAATCGGTGTTTGGTTTCATCAAAAACCTCTATAACTACTAGCTGCGCCATCCACGGTATCATCAGCGTACATATCAAAACCTCTATAACATCAGGCCCTAAAGAAGGTACTTACGATATTTCATTAAAATTGGTTCAGCCGTTTTGGAGGAGTTCGTTATATCACACTGGGTCAGGAGAATTTTTTGTAATGGATGTTCCGCCGCAGACACCGCCAACAGAAGTTTTGACGAAGAAAACATGATTACACTATCTCTTAGGGATGTTGGGATTTAACTCGTTGGAAGTGAGAAGAGGCTTTGACCAGCTCACCGTAGCTTGTGAGACATTACGGGGACGTATAGACTGCCCAGAGCTCCATGGTATTTTGTGCCGACTATTAGTGCCTGACAAATATTTCGGCCACCGTCAAAGCCGCAGGCACAATCTTTTTGCGCAACTCCCCGAAAAAACGGTAGCCAGAGCTAAATCCCCGGTATGTCGTACCCTAAAACTGCCGAATGCCTTTTCTGAATGTGATGTGTTTGCGGATGAATGGAATAAGCTTATAAATAATAAAATAAATATATATATACGGACAAAGCACACAGATTGAGCTAGCCCCAAAGTTAGTTCGAGACTTGTGTTACGGGATACTAACTCAACGATACTATATTTATAATAGATACATATATAGATAAACATCCAAGACCCAGGCCAATCAGGAAAAGATCGTTTTTCCATCATGACCTGGCCGGGGATCGAACCCGGGGCCTCCACGTCGCAAGCAGGCGTGTTAACCGCTGCGCCACAGAGAACGGCAACGCTTACGACGGCACAGCTTACGGACGGCTTATGCGTTTGGTCTTCTGTGAAAGAAAATATGTAAAAACTACTACTAAAACTAACATGAAATAGAGGAATATTTCATGTTTAGTTTTAGTAGTAGTTTTTAAGTTAATTTATGTAATTGTTTGTCTCTATGTTAGTTAATGTACCTAATTGGTTTTGTACCGTTTTAGCTAACTATACATAAATAAATAAATAAATCATCATCATCATCTCAGCGTTAATCCCAGTCGCATCCGCAGCTTTTTCAGCTTTGGAGTCTGGGGTCCGCTTTACCAGTCTAACTGCTGATTTTGGCTAAACTTCGATATTTTCCGTGAAGCGACTGCCGTCTGACCTCTGCAACCCGAAGGCGATATCTAACCATTGCATTTAGACCAATTGTTAGACTTTTGAAGGCTCCAACAACCCGTAACGACTGCCACTAGATGTTCGTATGGCAACCGGGACCAACTGCTTAACGTGCTTTCCGAGGCACGACCAGACCAGTGCAAATATTCATATTCATGCATACAAACATTTGCACCGTGCGGGGATCGAACCCGCGCCTCCTTGCGCAACGGCCGCGTTCGCTACCGCTACGCCACGGAGGCTGTCAAATAAATAAATAAGTGATTGACATAATTTCAGAGGTTTCATCGGTATCAAACTCGAGGGTTAGAAATAAGGAACACCACACATTATATTTGCCATTACATTTATTACACAATACACAAAGAGCGGGACATCAAGAAAACATCTTGGGTTACATTCACAAAGATTTACCACCATTAACTATCCAGATTTATTACAAAATAAAAACATTGTATGTTTCCAAAAGTATACAAAATAGATCCAAAATCATTTATTTTCCTAACCTCTTTAATAATAATAGGTAAATACTTATCTAAATTAAATATTTGGCTTCACAATTTATGTTGTTAACTCTTAATGAGACCGTACCGTTAGTAACCGTTATCACAATAACTACCAAGATAGTAGCCTTGAATCTCTTGTTCACGAACTAAACTAGGTTTAAGTACTGTGTGCATCTCTTTCTTCCTATTTCATTGAGACAAGGACAGAAGACAAAATATTAGTTCTGTCAAATTAAGCTACTCCGTAGACAGTTTAGAGGTGATTAAAATGGCCACATGGCGGCTAAAAATGCGTCAATTTACGTCAGGCACTGACTAATTTGACAGTACTAAACTAATACTTGTAGAATAATAAATGGTAAACACCAACAAGGTGGACCGATGACCTAGTGAAGGTGGCTGGAAGCCGATGGATGCGGGCAGCACAAGACCGGTCATCGTGGAAAGCGTTTGTCCAGCAGTAAACAACAGCTGAAGAAGAAGTAGAAACTAATACTTATCTTCTGTCCTTTTCATAATAAAATAGAAAGAAGAGGATACACTAACTCAAAATTAAGTTAGTTGGTGAACAAGGTTATTAGAAGCATTCCTTACGTTACAATGTTTCGAGACTAACAATAGCTCCAAAATAGCGCCGATTCTCTAAGTTAAGTGCAACTCTTTCTTTCATTAAGAAAAGGATAGAAGATAGCTTTTAGTTCAATCCTGTCAAATTAAGATACTTCATACACAGTTTAGACGCAATTATAAAGGGTGTTGTGTACCGCTGGTTTCGTGGCCGGCTGCGTGACACCAGTCAGCGAAACACGACGCCGATGATCCGTGTACAGTAGTTTTAGTTGTTATGTTATGTGTATTATTAGTATTTTTAAGTTTTAATACTATAGTATTGTATTTGTTGTGATATATTTTGTTATATATTAGTTTACAAGTATTTTTATGTTATAGTTTGTATTATATTTTCTATGGGCCCCAGTGGCTTGAATTAAATGAATAAATAAATAAAATAAATAAACATAGCGACCATTTACGTACGTCAATTTACGTCAGGAGTGGTTTAATTTGACAGGTCTAAACTAACATATTAAATCGTCTGTCCTTTTCTTAATGAACTATGTAATTTAGTTTATGAACAAGAGAATCGGGACCAATATTGGATTTCATAATTAATAAAACTGAACTCCTCGTTTTCCAAATTCAGTTAAAAATGAACAATCGCTATTCACTCTCATAATAATCACTAATTTTGATCTGGCAGTGAAGAGATATATGATAGATGACAAGTTACTACAAAGAATAGGACCAGGGAAGACAGGGTTGGCACGATGGATTATTATGGCATTTAGGATTTGAATGGATTGTTTTGGTTAGCCGGTCTGGCGGGCTGGTTGCTGATGTGGCAGTTAGCTGCGGCCGCCGTGATGTCCGCTGTGCCATCAGTCTCTTGCCGAGCTTTGGCCAGCAACATGGACACCATCATGTTTAAGTAGTTGCGTTTGTACTCCTTTATGTTGCGCTGATCAGGAGGGAGCGGAGTCATCCCGTAGACTGTGCACATCGGGATGTTTTGATCCGGTCCGCTCATTTCTGTAACTATAAACACAGCGAGTAAGCAAGCAAATTCTCTGAGATCACTGTGCAAGTCCATAGACGTACCCAGCTTCTGGCCTAGGGGAGGGCAATTCAGGGTTAGGGGGGTTTTGGGGACAAGTCAGATTTTTAGGGTTGAATTATCCCAGACTTTTTTGCCTTACAAACTACACAAGCACATTTTCATGAAACATTAGGTATTTGTAGGTTAGTGTGTAGGACACCACGTATCCGTTTATGTTTTGCCATCAGCTGCCCCCCCTCCGGGTACGCCCATGTACAGGACGGATCGTACGAGGAACGTATCGTTCAGTAAAAACAAAACAGGGTAGGGTTAGACACTGGCTGCTACCCTGATTTATAAACATTCAATAAAGGAGTATAAGTCTGTCTGTGTGCGTGATTAGATTAGTAAGTAGGGTATGCTGTGGTACGTGTGACAGGTTAGCGGGTCGTCAGAAGGGCAATTCTCATAATTTCAATAAAATATATACGGACAAATAAATAATAAATAAATATATACGGACAAATCACACAGATTGAGCTAGCCCCAAAGTAAGTTCGAGACTTGTGTTATGGGATACTAACTCAACGATACTATATTTTATAATAGATACATATATAGATAAACATCCAAGATCCAGGCCAATCAGGAAAAGATAGTTTTCCATCATGACCTGACCGGGGATCGAACCCGGGGCCTCCACGTCGCAGGCAGGCGTGTTGACCGCTGCGCCACGGAGGACGTCACTTATTTATTTATATTTAATGATTACATAGGTGACTCTTTTAATTTAAATTAATATAATGGTTCAAATTGAACTGTATTAATTTATTTTTCTCCTTACAAATCCCAAATACCTACTATTATATCAGTCATAATTTATTTTTTTCGGTGTCGATGACTGGATGTCCATTACCGGGTAACTGTCCGCCACTGGGTATGGACAACTGGATTGTACATCATTGTGCTCATTCTTGAGAATATTTATCGTTATTTGCACTAAGTGCAGTTGAACTGAGTTTTGTAGTTTATTTTTTACCACTTTTTATAACAAACACAGTCCTAAAAGTGTCGATAGTTGGATCATTCACCCTATGTGTATACGGAGTTGAGTTTTCATGCTACATAACTTCTACAAATTACACAGGTCTCAACATACCTACAATATAATTCCAAAGCATAATGTAAGTAGATAACACTATTATCTATGAACTCCGGAATCATTTGCAATTTTTCTCAAGTTATATAGAGCACTAGCGGTCGCCAGCGACTTCGTTCGCGTGGAGTTAGTAATTTGAACATGATATGCTCCGCTCCTATTGGTCGCAGCGTGATTTTATATAGCCTTAAGCCTTCCTGGATAAATAGGCTATTGAACGTTAAAAGAACTTTTCAAATCGGATCAGTTGTTCCTGAGATTGGCGCGTTCAAACAAACAAACAAACTCTTCAGCTTTATATATTAGTATAGACAAGAGATTTTTTTAAGAAGCTTTGTCTCACCCTAGGAATTGCACCTGTATCATGGTTGCATCTACAAACTTTTAAACTCATACACAAACAGTCAGACCCGGAAGTCGGTATCCAGTCTTACCAGATGTAGCTAGCAGAATACCAATCATTTATATTATTTCTCAAGGCCTTTTTTGACGGTACGTCATGCCTTCCTTCATACTGTATCAATATACATAAATGAGGCCTCATTTTAAAACTTTTCGAGACCGCTACACCGGAAAAATATATAAGTTACTCACATTTCAGTGTTTATTTTAAATTGTGCAAAAGTATTTGCACAATTTTCATGATCATACGGATCATATGGTATATTGCACAGAGTAAGTGCAAATCTGACCTAACGATGGAAGCTACGATACTATGAAAACCCGGTTGCTAAGTAATATGATTTCCCTTGGTGAGTCTGTTTGTCCTAGTTTCTGGCTTCTGAACACCCATAAGAACAAACAAAGAACCATGAATGGCAGGCAGGTAAAGCGGCTTAGCGTGCTTGCCGACGCACAGCGGAGTCTTGTAAAGTTTGACACCCACCCATACCAACAACGGCAAGCATAGCTTAACCTGATGGATCGACCCGTGCGGCTATTATTATTTAGTCCAGGACTTCTAAGACAACTGCAAACAGCATTCTACTACCTCAACAAAAATGTACCAATGTACAAACAGAAAAAAAAAAACAAAAATGACAAACTAGCATTTAAGTAAATATCCTGTAATAAAAACCTAATTAACACGGTTATAAAGAATCTATTGACTTATATTACCCCACGAAAGGCCAACAATGAAAGCCAAACGCCACCCCACCCTCTCTGCTTCTCTACACGACCCCATGTCTGGGGCAGTTGCAAACGTAAAGAAAAGACGCTCCAGTCACCCACTTATTCACGAAATGACCTCGAGACCGAATTTACTATTGAACAAGGGGAACGCTAGCAAAGGGGTTACACACAAAAGACGAAAAGACACATGTTTACTAATACTTGGCCCTGCATTATATCTACAAGATCAAGCAGTGTAGTCCACTTACCTTCTTTCTTCAGGTATTTAGATAAAACCGAAATTTTGGCGAAAGATGTGCAGACGAGGACCCGTTCACCCGAAGCCACTAAGAGATTATTGATTGCTTCACGTTGGTTACTGCGCAAGTGCAGGTGGGGCCTGGACACAGATACTAACTTATGACCCTCTCAACTAGAAGAGTAGTTAGCTTGTTAATTAATTTCCAAAACTATAAATAAATAGTTGGCAAAAATTCCTATAGATTAATCTGTTACCGATTTTGGAATATTACTTTATCTACATATGTCACTTATTGCAAAACCAACATCCTTGTTGATTTATGTGGCAACAAATTACACGCGATTCCCGAAACCAGATCCACATCCGCGACCTGCATCTAGTTTAGGAAGCAGTGGATAGAAACATAACTGCACTTTTATTGCTTTTACAACTTCACATATAATTCATTTAAAACATAGTTCAAATATTTAGTAAGAATTTACAATTTTTTATAAATAAAATGTAGTCATTCAAAAAAACGACCAGCTTAAATAAAACAGCCGAAATCACATCAAGGATTTCTTCTATACAACTTAAAAATACAATCTCACAAAATACAAAAACTATTGCAATTTGCGAGGACCGAACGGCCGATGCATCACGCGTCGGGATCTTTTAGAGATTCCACTTTCCTCTATATTATACTACGTAGGTCTACACAACAATAACAATGAACTTATTAAGCTTGGTTTTCAATGTTATCAACTGTATTATAAAAGCAGATGTTTATTTAGACCTTCCTATAGCAATTCTACAACTGCTTACGGTCTGGTGCTAAAATAACCCTCGTATTTTATTGTTATAGGTATTGTTATATGCAATATATTACCAAACCCAAACAAAAACACCCAAACCCAAACCAACAACAAACCCAAACAATAGTATATTAAGCATAAAAAGTAAGACAAGTCAACTTTAAACTTAACAAATATAACACAACATTTACCACACATTACTGTTTACTTATACATACAATAAAAAGGATCGGCTGTAAAACGGCTATCTAAATGAAAAAAAAAAAAAACTACAAAACAGGTTAATATTTACCATACTCTTTTAATGTAAAATACAATAGTACATTACGATATTAGTGCGTAATGATGGATATAACCAATACGCACATATATCGTACGACGTTTTTAACACACTTGCGAGGAAACAGAAATAAATACAAATACAAAATTGTTTATTTTAAATAGGACATACGTTATTTTAAATAAATCAGTTCCATAATTATTTGAAATGACAAATAATGCTGTTATGGAATTTGTATGGACTATAACTTAACTATTTGCTTTGATAACACACGCGTTTGTTATGGCCTGCTTTACTTATTTAAAACCGGTGGGATTACATCAGCTTTACGAGCAAGGGTGTTAAAATAGTACATTACGATATTAGTGCGTAATGATGGTTATAACATGCGAGGCGGAATTTCAGCCCGAGCCGAAGGCGAGGGTGTAATTGAGCCGAGCATGTTATAACCAATACGCACGTATATCGTACGACATTTTTTAACACACTTGCGAGGAAACAGAAAAAAAGATATTCAGAATACAAGTACAAAGAAAAGAAAATTTGAGAAAAATGGCGCGAGGTTTATTTTCTGCCGTAGCTGCGTGAAAATGTTGGCAAAGATGCTAGAGCATGCAGTCAAGTTTTTAAATTACCGAATAAACTGTTTTTTTTTTACAAATACTCATTTAAATACAAACAAATACAAATTTGTTTATTTCAAATAGGACATCAGTTATTTTAAATAAACTCAATCTGTGAATGCACACTGTTGCTTTCCCGCCATTAGTATTATTATTTGCCATTTCAAATATGGAACAGCGCGCTGCTCACTGGCTAGAGCCACGCGGCGGCGATCAGTTCCATAATTATTTGAAATGACAAATAATGCTGTTATGGAATTTGTATGGACTATAACTTAACTATTTGCTTTGATAACACACGCGTTTGTTATGGCCCGCTTTACATATTTAAAACCGGTGGGATTACGTCAGCTTTACGAGCAAGGGTGTTAAAAAGTAATAAACCACTGTAAGCACTAGTTATTTAGTGATGAATTTAAATATGGAACATATTTTAATTCATTTCCTTTTTCTTTTTAGAAGCTCATTTTTGAAAGACTTCCGCGGGAATTTGATTGCAAGAATGGAACTCAGTCGACGTGATTTTCGCAGTATGATTTACTATGACTATAAAAAAGGTTAAAAACCACAAGAATGTTTTGAATTGAATTAGCTTTTGAATTGGTTGGCTGAGTTCAAGAGAGGGAAGGTTTTGAGGATGAAGCGAGGTCGGGACGCCCGCCAACACCAGTCACCCAAGAAAACGTCGAAACGATTGAAAAGCTGACCCTGACAACCGTATGTAATTCACATACGCTATATAGCTTTAACGAGAACCAGGTATTTGATCAGCAGCGCTGAAAACCATTATCCATGATCACCTTTCTCTTCAGATGCACTAGCTGCCTATAATTTGGAAATTTCAGAGGTATCTTAAAAGGAATGCGCAGAGGTATTTTACAGATGGTTCAAACGTACGGATAAGTGTAAACATGCCGAGGATGAATACTTTGAGAAGATAGACACGAGAAATAAATAATAAATATTGTATGTTTTGATTATCTAGTTTTTTTTTGGCATGCCCCTTGTAATAATAATAGTAAACAAACCATATAACTTGTTGCCGATCCTGTAGAATTTTAATTTGGCACGATTGACGCAGTGAACTTGCGATCGACTGCTGCGCCGCATGTCGCGGGTTCGATTCCCGCACGGAAGAAATATTTGTATGACCTACAATTAGTTGTTCCGGGTCTGGCGGTTTGTGCATGTAGAAAGATGTGCATGTTAAAATCGTCCGTTAAAGAAGCCATAACAACAATTCAGAAATTAAAATAAGCCGAGCAAAGACATAATCCCTCCTCACTGAGGACGCCCATTCTAAAATATGACGCATGGACTTCGATCCTAAAAATCTGACTTGCCCAATCCTCTGTCTTCTGCTTCCATCCAGTCTGTCCCAGCTACTTGATTTTGGTCATCCATCCATCTATATTCCATCTGTTTAGACAGTTAGCTAAAAGTAAACAAAGAACCACGTGACTTAGCTAACCGATTAAATGCCAATGAGGTATTTTTTTTTTTAATAATTATAAACTAGTGCTTGACTGCAATCCCGCCTGATGGTGAGCAGTGATGCAATCGTTGATGGTAAAGCGCGCAAGTTTATTAAGCCTATTCACTTAATAATTTTAGTGAGTAGGAAGGAAGACGGCAGTTGAGCGAGGTGATGCAATTTTAAACCTAACAACACGATCAACGATGCTGCACCAGAGGGAGATTAATCTGGAGACCCTCCACGATCAAACTCGCGACACAATAATATTTGGCGCATCGTACCAGGCACACATCGCAATACAACTGCTTAGACCCGTCCTCCGTACGGCTTCACCAGACATCATGCCGGAACACGACGACTCGCTTGGCGGCAAGACTTTGTCTGGTGGGTGGTAACTTCTGCCGGCAGCCAATATTATGGCCTACCACCGAGAAAACGTTACAATTCGAATTATACCCTTGCTAAATTAAGGAGTATAAACTGTGACGTATAATGGCAACTGTAATGACAAGTATTACTTATAGTCGGTTAACCAAGTCACGTGGCTTTTTTGTTTATCTGTTGTTTATCTCAGCTGGCGGGCGTCCCACACTATGCCCACTGATACGCGATTTCCATTCTAGTATTCGTCTGTTCCTTCGAAAAAATGGCCAACGCACTGCTACTTCAGTTTGCATACTCTGCAAGCTATAACTCCTTCATTACTGAATGAATCCTTCAAGAAATACCGAGCATAGGCTGCTCCATAGTTGCTGAAATTGTAGATCAGCCGGTCCGGCCCGACCCATTTCATCTTCTAACTGCCAGCGCCTATCTGGTAACATTTTGATAACATTCTAGTAACATTTGTTTTTTATTTATGGTAATCGATGTTCAAAAAAGCCATCAATCGGCGTCAATCGTATAGGTGTATTGACACCCTCATACCATAGAATAAAGAGAGGGAAGTAGGTTATCTCCGACCCAATCCGCGATTTGATTGCCTACTGTCTTAGGGTTGTCACGTTTAGCTAAATTTTAATTCAGTGTCTATAAATTGGCAAAGGTCTAAAAGTTGACGACTGTTCGCGCTTCGTCGGATTCGGTTGTCACCGAAACCGCTAACAAATATTTATAGACTAAGAGCTTATATTTAAATTATTTGCTTAGTATTTATTATAGGTACATATAGTCATATACTGGTCAGTTTTTTTTTTTCATTTATTTAGTGATTTATTAGTAGTTTTATACACATAAAGGACCATATTTATTTTTATTTTTAATACATCTACCTACTAAGTTTCAACAGTGTAGTCCTAATAGTTTCGGAATAAAATGGCTATGACACACGGACAGACAGTCAGACAGATAGACAGACAGACAGACAAACGAACAGACAGACAGACGGACGGACGGACAGACAGACAGAACGAATTTATAAGGGTTCCGTTTTTTGCTGTTTAGCTTCGGAACCCTAAAAATCGTAAAACAACATAAAAATACTAACAACTGCCTCTTTGACTAATCATTTCTGTGGTTAAGATCTGAACTTTATTTATCTGATTCACAAATAGTCAATTAGGTACTTACTTATTTTTAATAACGATTTTATAACTGTAAGTAGGTAGTTACTATACCTACCTACAATAGGTACTGAGAAATCGGCATAACTAAATGTAAACAAAGGAGTAGCGCTAGCATTATTCTATGCTCATACGGCCCGAGCTGTAAGGTCAATAGTGATTTTGAACACTTTCGAATTGTGTAATTATTTTCGACCAGTCTTTTAACTGGCGGGAGATTGGTTTCTAAGAAGTATTACTTATAAATGGAATACTTTTTCAATGTTTTTTGGAATATTTTTGAACTACGAGAGAGAAGTAAGTCATCATTATCATTATCACCTCAGCGTATAACCCCGGTTGCATCCGCGACTTTCGCGTTGGAGCCCAGGGTCCGCTTTCCTACACTGACTCCTCCATTTCGCACTATCTTTGGCATCCCGTGGTGTGAGATTGTTAGCACGCATGTCATCTCTTACAACATCAAGCCAGCACTTCTTTGGTCACGTCGATTGTTCCGGCCCGACATGTGTTACCCACGTACCTAACATGTTTTCGTAAGACGTGACCGTACCAGCGTAGGCGACCCTCTTGCAGTTTGTCTGCTATGTCACGGACAGGAAGACTGCCACGGATGCGGGAGTTCCTGATGCGGTCTTTCCGCGTAACTCCACACTTCCACCGCAGCATATTCGTCTTCGTTACACGCAGCTCCTGCTTGTGACGAGAGAAAAGTAGGTACGTATCTTACCAAATGTGTGGGAGTCCCCGAAGAAAACGTTAATATAATAAAAAATGTTATGTAGATCAATATTCAGAGAATGGTATTACTTTATGGCGTAAAGAAATAGATGTCGGAAGTACTTAAATGTCTCTCCGGCGCGGCGCTTTGACATTTTTAATGACGTTGAAGTAACATTTCCTTAAAACTGAATGCTGTCATGTATGACCTCACTCAAAGGCTTCTGTGCCACTGCCAGCGTTTAAGGAAAATCACTTAGCAGCTAGCAACTAAAAACGTGCTGCCGATTAACGACCTCTGAAGTCAGAACTGCTGGGTAATTGCGTAAGACATTAACAAAAGGAATCTATACTTCTATATATCCATACTAATATTTTCTGGTCTGTCTGTTACGCTTTCCCGCTTAAACCTGTCAACCGATTTTGATGAAATTTGTTACAATCTTTTATTGAAAAATATTCCTGAGGGAAATCTAAAAAGCGCGATATAACCGAATTCCACGCGGGCGAAGCCGCGGGCGGAAAGCTAGTAATATTATAAATGCGAAAGTATCTCTGTCTGTCTGTCCGGCTTTCACGTCACAACTACTGAACCGATTGTAATGAAATTTGGTACACAAAAAGTCTAGAGCCTGAGAAAGGTATATATAAAGGCTATATAAAATCCCGCTATGGCCAATAGGAACAGAGCAGTAATAAAAAATGTTGCGAAAACGGGAGTGAACGCGGGCGTACACATTGCTCTCAACATTTTAACAGGCGCTTAATTTATATCAACTCAGCTCCTGTAAACTGAAGTCCACGCGGACGAAGTCGGGCAACAGTTAGTAAAGCTATAAAGCTGAATAGTTTGTTTGAACGCACTAATCTCTGGAACTGCTGGGGCCCTAGCCAATGTAACATCGCTTCACAACGAAACGAAATCGAATACGAAACCAACCAATAACGAAATAAACGTGGTCAATCGTTCCCGTCATTGGTTGGTTTGGTATTCGATTTCGCTTCGCTACGAAGCGATGTTACATTGGCTACAGGCCCAGGTCCTATTTGAAACATTATTTTTGCGTTGGATAGCTCATTAATCCAGGCAGGTTTTATGCCATATAGCATCACGCTGCGACCAATAGGAGCGGAGCATAACTAACTCCACGCAAATTAAGTCGGCGGCCGTAGTCGTGTATATTTTAACAGTTCAATAATATTCATTGCAGTACGTATACGTTGTTGAGCAAAAAAATTGAGAAAGAAAGATGACAGTAGGTCAAGCTACACGAAACTGTTGAGCCTTAATGCTTTAGAGCAATTTTTTTTTTAATTATTATAAACTAGTGCTTGACTGCAATCCCGCCTGATGGTAAGCGGTGATGCAATCGTTGATGGTAAAGCGCACTAGTTTATTAAGCCTATTCACTTAAAAAAACTTAAAAAAAATGAGTGAATAGGAAGGAAGACGGCAGTTGAGCGAGGTGATGAAATGTTAAACCCAACACGACTAACGATGCCGTGCCAGAGGGAAGTTGATCTGGAGACCCTCCACGACCAAACTCCCGACACAACAACATTTGGCGCATCGTACCCGCCACACATCGCAACACAACTGCTCAGACCCGTCCTCCGTACGGCTTCACTAGACATCATGCCAGAACACGACGAATCGCTTGGCGGCAACACTTTGTCTGGTGGGTGGTAACTTCTGCCGGCAGCCGATGTTATGGCCTACCACCAAGTTGAAAATCTAATAAATAAATCTGCCAGATTGTAGTAGCGTGATGAGCTGTCGTCTGTACACTCTCTAGCTTTAGTAGTTTCGGCAAAGAAGTACTCGCCGGCCGTGTGATTGTGAGAAAAGTAAAACAAATTCCCGTTATTCATAAACGTTGCTTAAAGTTAACTAGTGATTAGCGATTGTTTAACCATACATTTTAGACTTTTCCACGTCCCGCAATTTTAATCATCGTTTATAAATAAAACCCTTAAACACGGTGGTGTTTAATCATAAACGATGATAAGTTAAATGCTGTTAAAAGGTCAACAATGTATGGTTAAAGAATCGCTAATCACTAGTTAAGTTTAAGCAACGTTTATGAATAAGGGGAATATATTTTATCTTTCTTCTTAACCGAC
Organism: Sesamia nonagrioides; assembly: GCA_017933935.1. NCBI lineage: Eukaryota > Metazoa > Arthropoda > Insecta > Lepidoptera > Noctuidae > Sesamia > Sesamia nonagrioides. The sequence goes on from JADWQK010000857.1 coordinate 49,481, forward strand.
TTCAAAAAAGGAGGTTCTCAATTCGACATTACCTCTGAACTTTCGATTAGTTGAACGATTTTGATTATTACAGTTTTATTTAAAGCTGGTGCTCCCCATGTGGTCTAGTTCTGACAATGGCAAGAAAACCGTGTACTTAAGTAAATTTATACCTATCAAGTATGTTCTATGCGCGACATATGGACGAATAACTTAATTAATACTTATCACGCTGAACGATTTCATTTTTTATGTGAAAACTAGCTGCCGCCTGCGGTTTCATCCGCGTATCCGGTTTCGATATGTTTTTATTTATATGCTTCGCTCCTATTGGGCGCAGCGTGATGTTATGTAGCCTAAAGCCTTCCCGGGTTAATGGGCTATCCAAGGCAAGAAGAATTTTTCAAATCGGACCAGTAGTTCCTGAGATTAGCGCGTTCAAACAAACAAACAACTCTTCAGCTTTATAATTGTACTAACTGCGCCACGCAGTTTCACCCGCGTTTTTTTTTATATGCCCCGCTCTTATTGGTCGCAGCTTGATGATATATAGCCTAAAGCCTTTCTGGAATAATGGGCTATCCAACGCAGAAAGAATTTTTCAAATCGGACTGGTAGTTCCTGAGATTAGCGCGTTCAAACAAACAAACTCTTCAGCTCTATACAATATGTACAGAAAACCCTGTCCGATCCGTGAAGGTATTGTTAGGTATCGATAACTGATTCTACTAATGCCCACAAAGACAGGCAAAACTTGAAAAAAGATCCCCCTAAAAAAATATATATTACCAGCTTTCCGCACGCGGCTTCGCCCGCGTAAATTTCGGTTATATCGCGCTTTTTAGATTTCCCTCGGGAACATCAAATTTTTCCGGGATAAAAGGTAGCCTATGTCCTTTCTCGGGGTCTAAAGATTGTGTGCTTTCCGCCCGCGTCTTCGTCCGCGTGGTGTTCGGTTATATCGCGCTTTTTAGATTTCCCTCGGGAATATCAAATTTTTCCGGGATAACAGGTAGCCTATGTTTTTTCTCAGGGTCCAAAGATTGTCTGTGCCAAATTTCATCAAAATCGGTTGAGAGGTTTAGGCGGGAAAGCGTAACAGACAGACAGACAGACAGACAGACAGAGTTACTTTCGCATTTATAATATTAGTATGGATTTCTCAAAAAGATGCGGTAAGCAACGCCCGCGGAAGGGCGGCGGGGAGCAGGGCACGCGGCACCTGTGACGTGGTCGCGTCGCTAAATATTCCCATAATTAAATTTCGGGGAAATTGGAATTAATTCCCGGGAAAAAAGGATTATTTCAAAATTTAAAGAATTTTTTATTGTTGCTATGATGATTATGTAAAATTTAATATTATATTTGATCAAGTGTTTACCTAACCTTTATTATCCTTATGGGTCGGACGGGGTTTTCTTTACATATTGTATATTACACTAGCGGCCGCCAGCGACTTCGTTCTCGTGGTTTAGTTATGCTCTGCTCATATTAGTCGCAACGTGATGTTATATAGCCTTCCTGGATTAATGGGCTATCTTACGCAAAAAGAATTTTTCAAATCGAACCAGTTATTCCTGAGATTAGAGCAATTGAAAGCTACGGTACTTGAGAGTGACATAGGCTATGCACTCACCCGAAAAATGAAAAGGCTTTTGCGTGGTTGTTGAATTTGATCACAAATAAAAATGTTTACCGCTGATTGAAGTGGGCACGGGTCTGTGCTGCATATAGATGGGTAGATGAGTAGACACGGATTTTTGTACAAGATTCACATAATGTTGTTTTTGTTTTACATCATTATTACAGTGTCATTATTATATTTATACGTAACATAATGTTAGAATATGCTGTACTAATCAGGGCCTGTAGCCAATGTAACATCGCTTCGTGGCGAAGCGAAATCGAATAGCAAACCAACCAATGGCGGGAACGATTGACCACGTGATTTATCGCGTCGCGTGGTTAATCGTTTTCGTTATTGGTTGGTTTGGTATTCGATTTCGCTTGGCTACGAAGCGATGTTACATTGGCTACAGGCCCTGGGGCCCTAGCCAATGTAACATCGCTTCCTAGCGAAGCGAAATCGAATACTAAACCAACCAATGGCAGGAACGATTCATCACGTGATTTATCGCGTCGCGTGGTCAATCGTTCCCGCCATTGGTTGGTTTGGTATTCGATTTCGCTTCGCTATGAAGCGATGTTACTTTGGCTACAGGCCCTGGAATCCTTATTATGCGAAATATATCGAAATTATACAACGTTATTTTTTGTTTACGCAAAACCTGAATACAGTTTGTTCAGAATAAGCAACTGAATCGATTCCAATCTTTTTTTTTTTATACAATGTGTAACATAAAGGGTATATACATAACAAAGGCATGGCATCTTTACATGATATCAAACGATATTAGAAGGGTTTTTTAATCCTATCTCTTTATGTTAGGAAGATACAAGGAAAAACACCGCCTGTGATAGGCTACTATCATACTAGTCGCACAGAGATATTGAAGACATTTATCGGATTTTGGCAAGTAATGTCGACGGGTAACGAGTAGTTATTAACGTATGTAGTGTACTGCCACGTTTGTTATGATTTGATTTTAAGAAACACACGAAACCGAAAATTTGGTACCAAGTTTTTGACTATTTTATTTTGAGTTGAAACCCTTCCGATATCGTTTGATATCATCTAAAGATGCCATGCCCTTGGTATATATATACCCTTTTTGTTACATGTTGTATATTATAAACTAGCGCTTGACCGCAATCCTGCCTGATGGTCTATTCACTCTAGCCTTGAAGATACTCAAATTGTAGTCCGACGGAAACACGGCCGCTGGCAAATTGTTCCAGTCCCTCGGTGTACGCGGTATAAAGGAGGAGGCGAAACACTTCATCCAGATCGTAGTGGTGTTAACAACGTAAGGGTGGAAACTAGCCGTACGACGGGTCGTCCGATGGTGGAACGGAGATTATCATTATATCATATTATTATATCATTTTTACACCGTGTTATATTTTTTCCCAAATACATTTAGATATTGTTGCAGTGAAATGCATTGTGGTTACCGAGCGCGCACGATAGATCATAGTAGTTCGCGCTCGCGCAACAGCTGATGCCAGAGTTGAACGCACCATTCGCCCGTCCGCACCATATTTTTGTTGGGACAGCAAAGTAGGATAAGCTCATAACTTTGTGGCTTTTCATGATATTTTTTTGAAATTTTGGACATTGATAAAAATACTGGACACGTAGGTATTTCGGGTTTCGCATTAACAAAAAATAATATTGTTGAATTAGTCCCGCGCAATTACCTTCGTATTATGCAATTAAGATGCTTTCGAAAGATAGTTTCATATCAAACGCTTCATAAAAATACGATCAGTGTAATTGCGTAACACACTTTATTACAGGTACTATACAATATGTAAAGAAAACCCTGTCCGACCCATAAGGATAATAAAGGTTAGGTAAACACTTGACCAAATATGATATAAAATTTTACATAATCATCATAGTAACAATACTAATGAATTTTGAAATAATCATTTTTTCCCGGGAATTAATTCCAATTTCCCCGAAATTTGGTAATTTTTAAAAAAGTGACAACACCGATATTATTATAAGCGAATAGCGACGCGACCACGTCAGAGGTGCCGCGTCTCCTGCCCCCCGCCGCCCGCGGAAAGGGTTGCTTAGCGCACATGTATTAAGTTACCTCTTTTTTTTAGGGGGATTTTTTTTTAAGTTTAGCCTGTCTTTGTGGGCATTAGTACAATCAGTTATCGATACCTAACAATACCTTCACGGATCGGACAGGGTTTTCTTTACATATTGTATAGTAGATAGCCCTGTGATTTTGACAGTTTCAATAAATAAAATAAATACAGGCTGTATCTGACATCGTAACGCAAACTTCGCGAAAAGGCTAGACCGCATGCCACTAATAAAATTATGATAGTCATTTATGTCGTTAATGAACGGTTACAGAATACACAGTGTTTAAAATAAAGTGTCGGCTCGGCTTTTGAACGTTGCAAGCGTGCCGCCGTGCTGGTTTGTAGGTATGACGTTGATCCCTAATGTGAAGTCTATCAAATCAGCTGATAAGAAAGTTTTTCAAGGTTTGCTTTCATTGCGCTTTTTTGTGTAATTAGCGAATTAATATAGCTTATTGGGTTATAAAAGTATAGCAATTTTGAACGGTCTAAAGTGAAAAAAACTTCATATAATTTTTTTTAAATCATGAAAAAGCCGACGAAAAATTCCACCACTGAATTCAGAATCATGTACTGGATCCATGGTACTCGTTTGTGCGTTGATGTCAGATACACCCTTTATACGGACAAATCAGACAGATTGAGTAGCCCCAAAGTAAGTTCGAGGCTTGTGTTATGTGATACTAACTCAACTGTACTACATATATTTTATAATAGATACATATATAGATGAACATCCAAGACCCTGGCCAATCAGGAAAGATCGTTTTCCATCATGACCTGGCCAGGGATCGAACCCACAACAAAATTCGTTGCGTTGTTAACGTTGTTGAGCAAACATATTTTTCGAACATACGAATCAGTGTTATGTAATTAGTGAGCTGCTTACATTACAGTCAAGACGTGCCTTCCTTAAGGTAATGACGTTATTCAGTGTACCTATGTCGAAACAAACTTGATTGTTGGCTGGCTGTCTTGGTGACTGGCATGTGAAACCTGGTGTCTCGAACAGTACATGGATGTGAAGCACGCACCAGGCCACTATTTGCTACCAGCTTTTATAAATCCAATGCTGGTGTACGCTCGCCGTTATACCGCGCAGTCGACACATACGATACGCGTTTTAGTGCCATAGATATATTATTCCTAAACTAAGATTTTTTTAAAGAACTGGCTTGTATCGTCAATAATAATTTAATAACCATCAGATAGATTTATAAAAAATGTTGAACCCGTATTTTTTTAATATTTCTTTCATTCAAATACTTAGGAAGATATATTGATTTGAAATGTCGCATGACGTCACGCCGCGCCGTGGCGTGGCCCAAAATTTTCCACGGCGTGACGTAATTAGCCCCAACTAACGTAACTTTAATAATAGTTTAGTATTATTTAATAGTAGTTTTTGGTAATTTCGACAAAATAAAAAATACGGGTCTTAATTTTTTCTTTTGTTTTTTAATATTTATAAGACCGAATAATATTTTTTTTGATTTTCATACCTTGGATACATTCCTATTATAATAATATACAATTACACATATATAAATTAAAAAAAAAAAACATTGCCCGACACTAGGAATTTTTCCTGTGTCAGGGGGCGTTTACAAATATATAAATTGACATGTTAACATCACGTTGCGACCAATAGGGGCGGAGCATAACTAAATCCACGCGAACGAAGTCGCTGGCGGCCGCTAGTGACTAATAAATGTATGTTTTTTGAAAAAAAACCTTTTAAATATAAATATGAAACCTTTGAAAATAAAAAAAATATGATATTTTCTATTATGGCCACGACCAGACATTATTTTTCTGTCTATCTGGCAACCCTAATCCCAAGTGATCCCAACTAGTCGCAATTATTTGACAAAAATGTGTTCGCCGATTAGGGGGAGTATTTGTATCGTCATCATCATCAGCCTCTACATGTCCACTGCTGAGTGCTGGACATAGGCCTCTTCCATGGCATGCCAACAAGCTCGATTCTGAGCAGTTCTCCGCCAGCCACTACCAGCCACCTTTTTGATGTCGTCGCTCCATCTCGCCTAAGGGCGTCCTAAGCTACGTTTGCCGAGACGCGGTCTCCACTCGAGAACTCGCTTACCCCAACGGTTGTCGGCCCTGCGGCATATGTGACCAGCCCATTGCCACTTCTGCTTGCTAATCCTCTCAGCTATGTCGGTAACTCTGGTCCTCTGTCGGATTACCTCATTTCTGATGCGGTCCTTCAGAGAGACGCCCAACATAGCCCGCTCCATAGCTTGCTGAGCGGCTTTAAACTTATGGACTAGTCTGACCGTTAGTGTCCACGTCTCAAAAATATATCAATTTACGTCAGGCGTGGACTAATTTGACAGGTCTAACATAATATTATCTTCTGTCCTTTTCTTAATCCTTACTAATATTGTAAAGTTGACTTTATTTGTTTTTTTGTTCCGCTTTCACGACGTAACTATTGAACCATGATTGAACCGATTGCTTTGAAATTTTGCAGACGTACTTCAACTTACGTACTTAAGACTTACTTCGACTTCTGTACACATTGCAACAAGACAGACGTGACATAATTATTATTTAGATATCAATGACTCAGACCCGGTTCTGCCAGTTAGCAAAAAATATGTAAATAGTGAGAACTGACTGAGAAATATTTGTTCTTAGTTTTTAGACTCTACCCCGCCGTGGGAGAAGCCACGAGATGTCAACGGTTATCTGAGGCGTATTACAAAAAAAAAAAACCTGAAATTGCCTGTTGCCGACGTTAAAAAAGTATGTTTTGAATGCGTCAAATTCAGAATTTAAAATATAGGTACCTATTTTAACTTTTCACTCTCGGTTTTATTAAATTATTATTTTTAAATTATTATTAATAGGTATTTGAAAAAACCAGGAAATCATCTACGTATAATGCTATAATAATTTTTACATCTTTACACATCTTTGTAAATAAACAGGGCTCTTGTGTACAGTTTTTAAAATTATTTTTACATTATACATCCCTAACTCTCTCATACCAAACTAAGGCGGATTGTTTTAATCCATATACTGCCTGTTTCAGTTTGATAACTTTCCCTGACATTTCAGATACAAAACCTTCAGGAGCACGCATACAGATTTCCTCTTTCAAATGACCAATAAGATAAGCAGTTTTAACATCTAACTGAGTAATGTCTAGTCCTAGTTTCACACTTAGTGCAAACAAAAATTTTAATGTTGAGTGCCGTACAACAGGTGAACATGTTTCATCATAGTCCAGTCCATATTTTTGGGTAAAACCCTTTGCAACTAATCTCGCACGATATTGCACTTCACTATCACTTTTGACCTTTTTCTTTAGCACCCACCGACACTGCACAATAGCAGCACCTTTAGGAGCATCAACAAGCTCTAAAACATCATTCCTCCGGAATGATTCCAATTCCTCATCCATTTCCTTCCTCCATTGTGCACCTTCAGGACTTCTCAAAGCTTCAGAAACTATCAGTTCAGCATCTACAGCAGCCAACCAGCTCATTCCATATCTTTGAGGCTTCCGTCTCTCTCTTTTGGGTCTATCCGAGACATGTTCTGGTGACTCGACTAGGTTGCTACTTTCTGACAGAGATACAGCAACATAGGTCTCGTCAGCATCAGCTTCATAAAATGATTCACTGTAACAGCTCTTCTCAGTGTCTGATTCTGATCGTTCCTGAGATTCAGATTCCCCCACTGAACGATCATTTCCTACAGGAACAGGCAATACTTCTTCCACACACCATATTATTTTATCAGTTGTGGACACACCTGACTCTGCTCTTTCCATCACCACTACATCTCGGCTCGTAGTAACATGGTTTTTGACAGTATCATATATTCTGTATTACATGTTCTGAATAACCAATCGTGTTTTACTTTTTTTTTGTACGAGACAGCTTGCATAATTCTTTGGCCACTTCAATGCTTCTTTGTCGCCTTCCATGCTGTCGCAAGAGATCCCGGTGTTTGTCGAAAGCCGCCTGTAGAGCTTCATCATTTTCATCAAACCAATCTTCATTGTGACGGCGTGTTTTGCCAAGTACAGATGAAGCGGTAACGATGATATGAGATGACAAAGATCCCCTAAGGAGGCAGCCTCAGTTTCACCTGCCTCATTAATCGGCGACAGCTTTCCAGACAACGCTTCAGTAGGTATACTTCTCCCTCACCTCAGGATCAATTAGCTTCTTCACGTTCAAAGACGCAAGCTGTTTTGTAGCAGACCTACGGGGAGGAAGGAGGCGAAGTCGTAGCTTAGTGACAACAAGTCGCACTTGGCTGAAATCTCTTTGCCTTACAATGGCATAGTCGATCAAATGCCAGTGCTTGGATCTTGGGTGCATCTATGTTGTCTTGTACTTGGCGGCAAGCCTGAACATAGTGTTCGTAATTGCCAAACCGTATTGAGCACAAAGACTGAGCAGCAACTGACCATTACTGTTCATGTTGCCAACTCCATGTCTACCCAGAATTCCAGGCCAAGCCTCATAGTCCCTACCGACACTGGCATTGAAATCACCTAGCAAAAGAATCTGCTCTTTGGCGCTTATGCTGTCGAGGCAAAGAGATAGTTCCTCATAAAATTTGTCCTTGATGCCATCAGACTTGTCTAGCGTTGGAGCATAAACACTGATGACATTAAGGTCCTTGTCTAGATGAAGGCACAATGTGGTAACGCGGTCGGAGACATGTATAGGGTACTCCTCAAATCGCTTTACTAAGTGATTCTTGATGGCAAATCCTACACCTGATCGCCGAGCTTCAGAGGCAGCGGTACCTTTCCAAAAGAAAGTGTAGCCTCCACCTACTTCCACCAGCTCTCCATCATCAGCAAGATAAGTTTCGCTGAGAGCAGCCACATCAACGTTGTAACGACATAGTTCCTGAGCTACTATTGCGGTCTTGCGTTTAGGGCAGGCATTTCCATCTCGATCAAGAAGCGTTCTCACGTTCTACGCGCCGAATGTCATAACAGACGTTTGGTTACTAAATTTCTTGCGATGTCGACCACAATTTAAGTGATGCGATGGCAGCCGCGGTTACTACCACCTCTTATAGTGGGACGAGCTTTTCTTAGGGCACCTTTTCTAGCCCCCTCCCCGGCTGAGCGAGGAAAGCAGTGCTACCCTAAATAGGGCTGCTTTGTCATCCCGGGTGCTGGTGGGTGGTGATGGTGGGTGGGTGGGGTGGTGCTGCTGGTGGGGCTGTGGGTAGGTATTATAGATGTGATAAAAATATACATATATACCTACAAAACATTCTTTTTTATTATCGCAATACTTTCTGACTGTCCCACATCCGTTTCAATCCCGTACGAATATCGCGATAAAAAGTATTGTAGGTGTTAATCATTTTATAAACCACATCCACATCCGTTCGGTAGTTTTTGCGTGAAAGAGCAAAAACTTTCACTTTTATAATATTTGCAGGATGCGTTTTGTTTTGTGTTAATTAACAATATACCTACACAAAACAGATACGCATCTGTGTGTGTGTTATATTATTTATGTACCTTTTTATACTTACCAATTTCCTTAGCAGATTTTCAGTGTAATTGTAGTGTAGTGTGTTCTAATCTAGTGGTTTTAAAATGTATTTATCCACATCTAGTCTTTTTTTCCTGTTCATCTGTCAAGATAACAATGTTGTAATAATTTCAGATCTTTAATTACATTGTGGTAAAAGCCTTCAAAAAATATAGTTGCTACTTGGATATGTATTTTCAAAATCTTTTTAGTAAATCTAAAAATTACCCCTGAATAACTCTAGTCTAGCAGGGTTACACTTTTAATGATAGCAACAATATGCAGCCTATTATATATACAGTATGTTAAATAACAGAGGGCGTTCCCTTAAACTCGTTAATATATATCATTAATAGATTAAAATAAAAATATCAGCATAGAAAAATAAGCATAAAAAAATCCGAATAAAAAAAAAATCTAATTGGAAATAAATTTGAAACCTCCTGTTTTAAATCAAAATAGCAGTCGTCATGTATAAATAAATTGCGACGTTGCCGTCTTTCATGTTCGCGTGTACAGTGTGTTTCTTTTACATGTCAATTTAAAATTTTTATTGAATATTTTCTTATTGGAAAAAATTTTAAAACATTTTGTTTTCGAATGGAAATATTTTCTTTAGCATGTATGTATGCTATACTATTTCGGGTTAACGGGAACGCCCTCTGTTAGTTAACATACTGTATAAGTAATGCATACCTACAACATAATTTAATATCTGCTTTTAAGATTCTATGAAAAATTCAGATTTCCCGGGGTTATTGGATGCATTGACGATACTCATGTTCGCACCAAAAAACATTACACACATTATGAAGAGGTCTATTACTGCCAGTAAGCTTACCACTCGCTGAACGTGATGATAGTAAGTATTCAGATTGATGTACGGGCGACAGCAAATCAGGCTACCCGAAACTGTCAGATATTCCTAATCAATCTTGAGCCTTAATGTTTTAGCCATAAAGTTGAAGATCTAATAAAGAAATTAGACAGATTGTAGTAACAGTTAACAGTAGCCACATGGGGAGTTGACGTATATTGCATCAGGGATGGCCTAATCGCCGTTAGGACGGTCCTACTAGCTCGTCAAGTCAAAAATATCTTATTTATTAAACAAAACACAAATTTTTAGATTTGTGATTCGAACATGAATATACTCTGCGTCGATTCATCTAGCCCCGGCAGTACCTACACGCGACTACGCGACACGACACGCGGCTACAAGCATATTGGAGAACTTAATGAGGCTGCTGACAAAATTTTTCAAAACAAGTTGCTGCCTACAATACCTTTATCTGCTTATTTAGCCTTTATAAAACATAAAATTATTACAGGCGAAAGAGGGTATCCCCTAAGGAGGCACCTTATCACTCCCATTCTAAACACCGAAGAGGGAAGTCCGGAACACTGGTTCTACAAAAAACACGAGATGACGAGAAACGTAGTCGAACGGACTATTTAAAATAAAGGCTAGAAGTAGGTATGTTAGTTAGTAATATTTTAAAGGCAAGCATATAGTGGGGATTACGTTATCCCATTAAATAACCTAAATAATAAACACGACAGCCTCCATGGCGTAGCGGTAGCGGACGCGGCCGCTGCGCAAGGTAGCACGGGTTCGATCCCCGCACAGTGCAAGTATTTGTATGCATGAATATGAATACTTGCACTGGTCTGGTCGTGCCTCGGAAAGCACGTTAAGCCGTTGGTCCCGGTTGCCATACAAACATCTAGTGGCAGTCGGTACGGGTTGTTGGAGCCCTCAAAAGTCCAACAATTGGTCTAACTGCAATGCTTCGACGTCGCCTTCGGGTTGTGGAGGTCAGACGGCAGTCGCTTCACGGAAAATGTCGAAGTTTAGCCATTTCAACAGTTGGACTGGTAAAGCGGACTCCAGACTCCAAAGCTGAAAAGGCTTCGGATTCGACTGGGATTAACGCTGTGATGATGATGATGAATAAACACGATATAACAGCTCTTTGAAAATAAGGCACTTGCGCGGGTTGATGGTACCTTTTAACATTTCTACACCAATTTTTATGATACCTATTTTTACCATAAGGTTTGTGTTTTAAAATAACTAAGTACGTAGAATACGTGAATATGAGAATACATGATTTCAATTCATGGGTTAACCTAATCACCACACTGTTTATTTATGTATAAGATTAAACATATATTTTTTATGAGCTGATTTTATGCAGGTGTCTCTTGGTTGGGTGACAATTAGGACGTTATAAACCAGAGATGGCCGCAAAAATTGTTAACGCTGGCTGCGTGCTGCACAACATGGATTACCGAGCAAATGTTAACGTACCTGCCGGAATTGATGGCACATGAGTGCAAAGAGCAGCAGCGACTTCAGGTGCCGAAAAAATACATAAAGGGAACGAACCTCTCCGGAAGCCGAAGCCTCGGCTATCTCGGAACCCGTCTCAACTCACTACTAGGCATTGATGCAAAGCAGAACCTTTCAACAGAGTATGTTCCAGTACTCTTTGGCCAACAGATTGTGATTTCTAAACATGATAAACTTACACCCTGCGGGCGTGTAGGTAATAAAAAGGTTTTAAAGGAGCCCCGTGTGGTACCGGGCTTGGATATGTACTAACCCATTTCCTCCCGCAGGTGTCGCAAGAGGCGACTAAGGGAACTCTCACCAGGGAAGCGAGCGGCAGCGCTTCTCCTGTGGAATATCAAATTACTGCGAAAATTAGGTACTGCGAATTATCCCCAACCGGCCTGCCAAGCGTGGGGATTATGGTAAATCCCCCCAATGGAATGAAAGCCTTGGAGGAGGCCTTTGTCCAGCAGTGGACCTCTACAAGCGCGGATCCAGGGGGGGGGTCATGGGGGTCATGACCCCCCCCTGGGCTGGGTCCAGGAGTACCTAGTACAGAAGGATTTTATTGAAGTACTTTCAATATTTAATCAATTTATATAATACATACTTTGTTTGCCGGCAAACGCATTATTCGGGAACTTTTGAATGCGCTGGGCATTCAAAAGTTTCAAAAATTTTGCCGCGCTACTGCCGTCACGGCCGCCAACATTCAAATGTCACATTTTTATGTCACATTTCATTTTACTTGCGCGCACTTTGTTTATTAATCAGTTTCTTCATTATTATCATATTATTCATATTATTATATTAATCAAACTCAAATATTATGGTTGTAATGTTCTTAAAGTACCTCGTAGGTAGATAAGTAGGTGCCTACTTATTGATAGAGGGGGATTTATATACGGACGACAGCAGTTCAAGCTATCGGCAACTGTCAAATATTCCCAATCAACTTTGAGCCTTCATAATTTAGCAATAAGGTTGACGTCTGTACATTCTTCTTCTTCTTCCTGTGCCTCTTCAATCCTGAAGGTTGGCCGTCAGCTTCTTGTATTCGGTCTTCTCAACCGCGAGACGGAGCAGTTTTTCAACTCTCTCTTCCACTGTCCACTCCCTGATGTTTCGCAGCCACGACTTTCTCTTTCGTCCAGCGCGCCTTTTTACTTCTACCTTGCCCATCATAATGAGTTGGAGTAGCGTATATCACTAGCGTAGACTCGGGGACATCTGTCGCCCCCCAAACATCAGCGGCCCTAGCCAATGTAACATCGCTTCGTAGCGAAGCGAAATCGAATACCAAACCAACCAATGGCGGGAGCGATTGACTACGTGATTTGTCGCGTCGCGTGGTCAATCGTTCCCGCCATTGGTTGGTTTGGTGTTCGATTTCGCTTCGCTATGAAGCGATGTTACATTGGCTACAGGTACAGGACCCGTGTGACAGGTGGCGGCGCGAAGTGTTCCACGCGCGCTACTTTTAGACGTCACGGGGGGAGTCCTACACCTCACTCCCCCCCCCCCTGACCTGAGGAGGCCCACGGTGGTGGGCCAGCACCAATCGGGGGTTGCGGAAGCAGTATTAGTTCTCGCAGCCCCCGGTGTAGGTGTGAGACGGATCAGCCGGGTGGTTTTTAGTCAGTAAGAGTCTGACAAACCCCGTCGCCCGCCCCAGGGCGGCGGAAATCCATGAGGATTTTCCACTAGGAAAAAAAAAGCGTATATCTATCGTGTCGGAGCATCTGGCCGAGATAATCTATTTTGCGTTTCTTTATGGTGGGCAACAACTTTCGAGGCATTAGAACGCGCTGAAGGACGGTGTCAACTCTGACCTTTTGGGTCCAGCTTATGCGCAGCATACGACGGTAGCACCACATTTCAAAAGCCTGCAAGCGTCGTGTAGTGTCCTCTTTCAGAATCCATGCTTCGCAGCGGGACATGACGAACGACAGGCCATACGTAGTACATCAGTAATCTCACTCGGAGCTTTATGTGGAGTTTACGACAGCACAGAACTTTCTTCATTTTGTTAAAAGATGCTCGGGCAAGTTCTATCCGGGTCTTAATTTCTTGGTCGGACTCCCATGCTTCATTTACCTAAGCACCGAGATAGTTATCCTGTCGTACCCGCTCAAGTTGTTTGCCTGCCACCGATATGCTAGGACATAAGTCTTGGTTTCTAGAGACCACCATAAATATTGTCTTGCTGATGTTCATCGACAGACCGGCTTTCTCGCTGCACTCATTGACTTTATCTACAATGGTTTGCAAATCTTGTTCAGAGGCTGCAATGAGAACATCAAAGTCCGCATAACGCAGGTTATTAACGACCTTGCCATTGATTTTCACTCCGGCTTCCAGACCTTCAAGAGCCTCCGACATCACTACCTCGGAATAGATATTGAAGAGCAACGGAGACACAGCCTTGCAGAGCTCCACGACAGATCTTGATTTCCTCGGTCTCCCCATTTTTAACTTTGATTGTAGCTACTTGGTTCTCGTACAGATTACGGATAATCCTGACGTCCTTGCCATCGAGTTCAATATCTGTTAATAGACCCAGGAGGTGCTGGTGCTTAACCCAGTCGAATGCCTGTTCGTAATCTATAAAGCACAGCAGTGCATATCCCTACATTTTTTTACGAGGACGTTGAGGGCAAGAAGAGCTTCACGAATACCGACACCAGAGCGAAATCCGAATTGACTGTTTGTTCGTCACATTTCGGTCTTACCCTGTTCTGTATGATGTTTCTGTTGCTGTAAGAACACTTCGTCTGTACATACCTACATTTTTTTTTTTGGTGAGGGAAATTGAAGGTCCTAAGCTTCGTAAGTCTAAGGTCTAAGCGTTTTTTTTTTTGTTTCCTGGTTGGAAAATCCTCATGCATGTCCGCCGTCCTGGGGTGGGCGACAGGGTCTGTCAGACACCTACTGACTAAAAACCACCCCGGTGTTCCATCTCGCACCTACTCCGGGGTTGCGAGAACGAACACTGCTTCCGCAACCCCCGATTGGTGCTGGCCCACCACTGTGGGCCTCCTCGGCTGAATGATGTGTACGACTCCCCCCCATGACGTCTAAGAGTGGCGCGTGTGGAACACTTCGCGCCGCCACCCCGGGTCCTGATGTTTGGGGGGCGACAGATGTCCCCGAGTGTGTCGCCCCTGGACCAGTTTAGGGTGGCTGAAAGAGGGCGTTATCCGCCCTCCGCCGACGCCCGGTGCGGCTGCTGTGGGTCGGGTGAGAGGACGAGATCTCCCTCTCCCTGTCCACAGCCTCTGCGAGACGACTGTTTCGCAGAAGGAAACCACCACATCCCAGGACTCATCACTGCCGACCATCGACTCGATTACGGCAGTGACAGCTCCCTGCCGGCCGAGATGAAGGCACGGCGCAGCTCCTCCGCGCGTGGCATACTCTGCCAGCGTATGCCGCTCTCGGCAGTTGATGCAGTAGTGCTACCCGGCGTCCAGCTCCATGTTTATGCGACACAGGTACTTTCCGAAGCAACCATGCCCCGAAAGTACCTGTGTAATCCGAAACATCAGGGAGCCCTGCCTTCTCCCGAGCCAGTCCGCCAGTACCGGCCGAATCGCCTCGATGGTGGTGAGGCCTGCGGTAGGGCACGAAAGCCTGTCCCGCCATTCTGCCACCAGGACCTCTCGGAGCTGCGACCGACGCTGCTCGAGCTGACGCCGTGAGCCGGGTGGCGGCGCCCGCCGGAGACCATGAAACCGTGGCCTCCGACTTGTTGAGCGCCACCTCCAGGCCTAGGCGACGTATGCGGCCCACCACCTGTGATACCGCAGCCGTCGCCAGCAACGTTGTTTCCCTGTGCGAGCTCTCCCGGGCGGTGACCAGCGTGTCGTCCGCTTAGCTCGTCAGATCTCCCCTCAGTCTGAGCTCGCCTCTCAGCACCCAGTGGTACGTCGTCTACGTTACGAAAAATCAAAGCATGGGAAAGAGCTTCAATGATTGAAGAACGTCTAACCGGACTGGCACTTCTCCACGTATCCATTGAAATAGATGAAGTGATAAAACATTTCGGCAGGAGACGTAAAAGAAAAATTGATTTCGTTATTTAATTAGGTATTTTTATGTTCAGTAGGTACTTATTAATAAAATAACTTCTTTTTAATTGTATTTATTATTATCAAAGTTTAATTAAAACATCTTCTGACTTGACCACGATTATGTGACCCCCCCCTGGCGCCAAAGCTGGATCCGCCCTTGGACCTCTATAGGCTGAAGAAGAAGAAAGGAGAAATCGAGAGAAAACTGCGACGGGGCGGCGGCGATGTTATGAAGGGTTCCGGCCCTAAAATGGATTATTATTTGGTTATTTTGAATAATGTATGTATAAGTTTAAGTTTTTAAAATAAATGTATTTGACTGACTAAAAAGGGTTTAATATAAAGATGCGAACGGGAACACACGGAGTGACCACTAATAATGTAGGTACTTAGTAGATACCTACTAATTGTTCAATAACGAAAAATAACTCAATTTACGAAAACATGCTTATTCGTTGACAGTTTATGGTTTTTTATACCGTACACGAAAGTTCTAGATTTAATTGTACTCCAACTAGGTAGGTACCTACCTATGTAAGTAATAATAATCAGAACAGCGTCGGAAAGAACTTCTAAATGTAAGGGTTTTTTTTATTGTAAATAAATATAGTTACCTACTAATTGACTAAAAAGGGTTTCACTAATTGTGTAGTTCTAGAAAGAGATTTAAGATACTTGCTGAATACATACTTACACAGGCTCAAGGAAATTCTATCTAAACTGGAATGTGAACTTGCATAAGTCTCTTATTTAAAAGAAGACTTTATCGCAAGAGCAATAAGGTCTATCGGAAATATAACTTTATTTGAAGAGAACACGGTCCAAGGGAGAAAGCGTCTCAGTAGCCCTCTGTCTCTTTCTAAGTGTTACCCGTATTTATTTTTTGTAATTTTGTTTGAAACCAACAATTTCGATTAGAAAAAAGATGGTGGAAAAGGGTGCCATTAATGTCTGCAATAGTGAGTCATACTCTAGATGCGGAATATCATTCTTTAAGTAAGGTTTTTGCGGTAATCATATAGGTACAAGTTATTTTGTTTGTATGTAGGGTGACCATAAATTTCGGAATAATTAATAAATGTGCACTTAGGCATTGTGTGCATAATAAGTAAGTGACTTTTATTGGGTATTTACAACCACATTAAATTCTGCTTTCTTGAAGATATTTTATTTATCTAAAGGTACAGTTTCGGATAGATTGACCTGCTGTCGTCCGTACATCATCAATTTATTCATCCATTTTTAAAATTCAATAATAAAATTAAAATGTTCGCATCCATGCCTTAATGTTCATTAAAACTCAGGTAATATAAGTGAAAAAAAATATTTTACGTACATTCCTTATAAATTCCATTATAATAGTCACCCTACACAACGAGGACAGAGGGCTACTGTGAAGCTATCTCCCTCGGACCGCGTTTTGATCGATAGTTCACATTCCTGTTTAAGTAGAAGTTCCTTGCACAGGCTATATGAAGAAATGTCATAAAAAGTTATTGTGATCCGACGTCCCAGTGACGCCATCTAGCGACGCAATCTAGCAAAATTTGAGGGACATGCAACTGCTGTAAAAATATCGTGAGAATAAGGTTGAAGTGGGCTGATGAATCTACTTGATACTAGGGATATACAGCTCTTTATCTAAGTTTCCAAGGTGTAATTTATTAGAATATCACTACAAAAATACCACTAGATCGACTTTTGCCCAAACCAACGTTCATAGACTAGAGCTATTTTGCTATAAACATTTTACAAGGCAATCTTGTGTATTCCAGCTTTTGTCACAATACGTCTCTCAATGTATTAAACTGTATTTTGTACCAATGTACAAAAAATAGGTAGTTGTCTTGAGTTCACGACTCATGTAGCATTGCCTAAACTTTTAGTTTAACCAAAAGTTATTCCAACAAAGACAAAGGTCTGTCTACTTATGAATTTCTTACGATGGTACGCATACGTTTCTTACGACGCGATGCAAGCTTTTTTCGTACGCATTTATGACCTTATTGCTTACCATTAGGCCATTAGTATACGGTAAGTTCTATTAACTATGACAAAGTCTAGACAACTACATCAGGAACTTCTTAGTGGCTGATTATGTTTTCTCGCTATAGTTATTTGGATTGTGATACAAAATGAAAGTTATCGCATTCGTTATCACAATACAATTTAAGCCTTGGAATGGGTGCATAAAAGACTTGCAAACTGAACCTGATCCCGCAGAGTACCTACCTAATTGCTTAACACACTATCAGAAGCAATAGACTGAATTGTCTATTCAAAAACATTTATTGCGTTATTTACGTTGTTGAGCAAACACATTTTTCTTAAGTATGGTGCAATGGATTAGCAACATGCTTCAGAATTATTCATATTGACAGTGTTAGTGTGTTACGTAAATACCTATTAAAAATAAATAAAATAAAAGTAAAATCTATTTATTTCAGGCAACATGCCCATATATTGTTAGTGTGCAACTTAAAAACTATGTTGGTATTAAATAAAGAAAAGAAAGAAATTAATTAAGGTATTTGCCTCCCTCTGGGGCACCAGGCACACGCACTTGTGCTTGAACCCAGTGCCGCAGAAGGGGGCTGCCCAGCTTGTGGCTGAGCACGTTCAGAATGGTGTTGGCGCTCCCACGCGTACGAAACATCAGCGATGCGATGCGGCGCCGCAGCACACTGTGAAAACCGTCTGTGTGCGCGTGCGCAAACATCGCAGACGCACTACAGCAACGTGAGAGCCCCACCAGCACCCTGAACGCATTGTTATACTGTACTCGGAGAGCGTTGATGGCCCGTTGCGTGTAGGCGACCCACAGCTTGCAGGTGTAGAGAGACTGGCAGAATGCTTTTAACAAAAATCTGCGTGCCAACATATTACAGCGGACGGCCATCACTCTCCTTTCCCTTTCTATATCCCCGTCATCTTTTAGTTCCTCGTTAACAACATGGCCGAGGTATTTAAATTCATTTACTCTTCTAAGCGCGACATTATTAAGCAGCACAGGTGCCACACCCTCCAGTTTTCTACCCCTGGCTTGGAAAACCAGGAGCTCGCTTTTCTGGGCATTGTACAGGAGACCGTGTACCCTCGCGTACTCCTCACACACACCTATCAGCCTTCTGAGCGCGGCTATTGACTTGTAAAAATGTTTTATCAAAGCTACTTAGAGAAAATAAATCATTTATCATTAGAGTGCTGATCTAGCATTAACGGTTGTGCTATTTGCGCAAGCAAACTTACATGATATTGTGAGACAGAAATATTGAACTTACCTACACCGGAGGTCGACGGCGATGCACGACCATCACTAAGCTTGACAGAAGAAAAGAGCTTGCATTTTATGGTGTGCAATAAACTTATAAAGGGTGTTAAGCGAAATCAAAGGTTAAGACAACACAAGAAAAATCTATTTACAACTAAGAGTCGTACAATTATTTTGTGTCATCGTGGAAGAGCAGCGGTGTCACAGTAACTGTAACGATGCCGATTTACAGAGTTGAAGGTCGTGAATTCGAACCCAGGTCGGCGCTTTTCTTTGTGTAAATAATTATTTCACCACTTGCACTCAAAACACTGAACGTTAACCTTCATTTTCAACCTTTTTTATCGACCCACTGCCGGGCATGGGTCTCCTGTCATACAGATAGAGCGTAATCACCACGCTTGCTCAATGCGGGTTGGCGATCAGAAAACCTCCCTGAGTTCTCAGTAGCTGCTGGCTTAATCTAAATAAAGTTAAAGAAGTATACAAATACTTCGAGAAGGAGGCAAATAGAAGGATCCAGCTGGGATGGGCAGCATTTGGAAAACTTCGTCGGGTATTTTCGTAGCCCATACCCCAATGTTTGAAGACTAAAATCTTCAACCAGTGCGTCCTACCCGTCATGACTTATGGAGCCGAGACGTGGATACTAACAGTCAGACTAGTCCATAAGTTTAAAGCCGCTCAGCGAGCTATGGAGCGGGCTATGTTTAGCGTCTTTCTGAAGGACCGCATTAGATATGAAGAGATCCGACAGAGTACCAGAGTTACCAACATAGCTGAGAGGATTAGCAAGCTGAAGTGGCAATGGGGTGGTCACATATGCCGCAGGGCCGACAACCGTTGGGGTGCGTGGCAGAAAACCTCCCCGAGTACTCAGTGGCTGCTGGTCTTCTTGTTGTTTCCTTGAGGACGAGCAGACGCTGGGCCGGTGCACCCTGGGCGTGGACAATCTCTTCGTGACTATGGTGCAGGAGGAGATTGTTGTCCACGGCGGATTTCTGCCGAAACGGAGGAGTCGCTCCCGAGGGCTCCCTATCTACGCTCTGCAGCTCTTCAGTGGAGCGCACGAATAGAGAGCAAGGTGGTGTAGACCGCGGGCCGCTTTGACAGTCCGCGGTCTAGGGGTCACGTCGCGTGACCGAGGTGGAGAAGACCGTGGGTTTCTCCTCAACCTGCGGTCTATGGGCACCCATGGCGATAGAGGGTTTACAGCCACGGTGCCGGGTGGTGGGTAGGTTAGGTTAGTTGTAGGATAGTTACAGGTTTATTTCATTAAGGAAAAAAAACATAAAATTTAAAAAACCAAAGAGAAAACACATTAAATACAAAACCAAATACAAAATTCTTAAAATTTATTAAAAAAAAAAAATAGTAAGATAGTTTTAGATACCGAGCAGCGGGCGGTATAACCTGCACCGGAGGCATCCGCGGGCCTCGGGAGGATCAATACCCTCCCAAAAAGAGAGCGACCGCATCGCCTTAGGGAAGCGATATGCGTATCACCCAATATCGTAAAATGAAATGTCCGAGAATATGAATAATGTTTTGTCTTGCGATCCGGCTGACGCCGGGCGTCATTACGCCCATGTCCAAGATATACTTAGAAAGTACATACAACTTAGAAAAGTTACATTGGTAGGTTGCCTGACTTGGAATCGAACCCTCACACTCATACTTGAGAGGTTGGTGTTTTAACCACTTGGTCACCACGACCACACTAAGCCACCACAACATTATGAAACATGAAAAAACCGGAATGTCTTTTTTTGTAGCCTACTTGGTGTCACACTGCTGGGCAAAGGCTTCCCCTTTCCTTTCCCAATTTCACTGTCTTGTGCTATCTCTGGCCCTGCAAGCGTTGCCAGATCGTCGCACCACCTTCGCCGTGTCCTGGTACAAAAAAGAAACAAAGATATGACATCTACGCACCCGTACGGGTCTTGATAGCCTACTCCCGAAGAGAAGCGGCCTGCATAGCCAGCTAGGTATCTGTCCAGCAAAGGAGCATTATAATCTGATTATGCTATGTTTTCAACGACAGTTATTAATAATAATAATAAGTTTATTTCATATAAAATTGTCTTACATTACATGTCAAAGAGTCTCCATTTAGGCATAGAGATGCCTGTAGTTGAAGGCTCCGTTAATTGCAAATATGAAAGCAACAAAAAGGGAAACGAGAAAAATTACAATAAATAACAAAATGCTAGTAATTGTATGAGTGCGTGCGTGTGGAAGGTATGTGTGTGTGTGTGAGAGAGAGAGAGTGAGTGAGTATTTGCGTGCGTGAATAAATAAAAGAAATGTTTCTGTTCAATTTAATGACACTATTAGGTCACTGGTTGCAAAAGTCCCTCTGTAGCATCGTAACTTAAATTATGTAGCCAGATTGTTAATTCTTTTTTGCATTGCAATAATTTTTTATCATAGACATATATGACTTTATTAAACTTATTATATAAAAGGGATGAGCGTTTTTTGAATTGCCTGCTAGCAAATTCGGTATTAGTTTTGGGAACCTTTAGTATGCAGTATTTTTTTTTTTTTTTAGTATCTTAGCATCGTATGGTGTCTCTTTGTGCGTTTTGAGCATAATATGTAGAATGTATAATTTTCTCACTGATAGTAGATTACATAATTCGTAAAGCTTTTTAGTAGAAAATATTCTTTTTTTGAAGTACATCACTTTAATTATCGCTCTCTGGGCACGTTCTAATTCAAGAAATCTAGATTTCACTGCTCCTCCCCATATAGATATGCAATATATCAAAACAGACTGGACCAACGATACATAAATTTCATTTAATAAATTTCTTTGATTGTCATTATTTTTATTTTCATTTATTCTCCCTGGTACAACACATCTCAACTCCCTGAATATCCAGATCAGTTTGCGTACTCTGGTTATGACCTGTTCTAGTTGAGGATGCCATGAAAGACGCTGGTCAATGATAACTTCTAGATACTTTGTTTGGTTAACTTGTTGGATAATAGGGCAATTGTTGCAAGTTTCTGTAGTAGTTTCACACATATGGATTCTTAAATTAAATTCTTTTTCTGGTTGAAATTGATTATAAATATTAAAACAAATGTAGTTGGTTTTGCTAGTGTTCAAAGTGAGAAAGAAGGGTTTTTTTAAACCAAGTTATAATAAGAGCTAAACCTTCTTCTGCACAGTTTTTAACTTCATCCCATGTTTTACCTGAGAAGACGACAGTTGTATCGAAGTATTCTCATACGCCGATGAGAATACTTTAGCGTTATGAATCTTCATGTTGCAGAGGTCATTAATGTAAATTTAAAAAAGTGTGGGTCCTAGTACACTTCCTTGGGGTACGCCGTATGACACATCCACATCCTCACTGACAGTTTTATTAAGTTTCACTTTTTGCATTCTACCGGAAAGATAATCCTTAAAAAGTGCAAGTGGTATTTCACGAATTCCAATTGCTTCAAGTTTTTGTAGAATAATGGAAGTAGAGACGGTGTCAAAAGCTTTTTTTAGATCCAGAAAGGCACCCATACATTTGTTTCCTTGGTCAAGTTGTTCGGTTACTAAAGAAGTTAATGCTATTACAGCATCTTCAGTTGACTTTTTTTGTCTAAATCCAAATTATTGTTATATTATAAGTTATTGTAGACAAAGTATGGAAGCAAGGTCGTCGTTTAGCTAGCATAGCACGTGTTAGAAAGAAAATACATTTAATCAGCATAGACTTAAAGACACACATAACACAATACATCTAGAATAAAAATACATAAGTACACCAGGTAGCAACAAATAAGAAAGAATCAAAGAAAGTAAATGTAGTCAAATATATAAATAAGTTAATATCCGTACGGATATGGAGGGGCGATTAGTAATGTGTAAACGCTGCCAATAAATAATCTTAAAAGTAAGTAAATTATGTCTGATATTCTTTGTGTGTATGTATTAAATTATCTTTATGGTATAGTGTAACTGCACTGAAAGCTGACTACCGACATTTGGGTGGGCGTGCGCCGCGCAAGAGAATTATTAACTCTGTGTGGAACAGCGCGTACTGCGCGTAGTTTGCTATAGAAAGATTCGTGTCAAGTTCGAAACAAAGGGTAAAAGCGACCCGCCTCACTGGCTACCATGAGGCGTCGTCCTATTTGACGAAGATCGCCACGATACGTTCTCTTCGTGCGATGAGTTCAAACATACAGATTTCATCAGTGTCCTATGCGTACAATCGTTATTAAGCAATTCATGTGCTCGCACGATTACTTGCGAGGTTCAAATTAGGACACTTTGCGCTTCCTACTTACCTTGTTTTGAAGTTAAGGAAAAACTCATCCTAAACTCGCCCTTGACACGTGTCTTTCATTTGGGTCGAGTATGGTGTAAGGTCCGTTAGTTAACTGTTACAGTATCCGCCCATAAATATGGCACTTCAGAGTTTTAGGTAAAGTTTGGCCGAGTGAAGCACTGTCTCTATCACGCGTAACAGCGTGACTTTGTTTTTCTAATACTCGAGGAGGCCATATTCACTGTAGGATACTAAATCTTTGATTTCCTAAGAAAGTCATCATCATCATCATCATCATCCCAGCGTTAATCCCAGTCGCATCCGAAGCCTTTTTCAGCTTAGGAGTCTGGGGTCCGCTTTTACCAGTCCAACTGCTGATATGACTAAACTTCGACATTTTCCGTGAAGCGACTGCCGTCTGACCTCCACAACCCGAAGGCGACATCGAAGCATAGCAGTTAGTCCAATTGTTGGACTTTTTTGAGGGCTCCAACAACCCGTAACGACTGCCTCTAGATGTTCGTATGGCAACCGGGACCAACGGCATAACGTGCTTTCCGAGGCACGACCAGACCAGTGCAAATATTGATGATTTCTTAAGAAAGTGCTATTCCTTAATGCGTCTTGGACTGGTTAAATTCATCAAGTAAGGAAAAAGCGTTATGCCATGGAGTTTTCTCTCTCTCTCTCTCTCTCTCTTTCTATTATACAACGTTATTTTTTGTTTATGCGAAACCCGAAACACGTGTCCAGTATTTTGTAAGTAAAGAATCTATGTACAAACTTTCAAAATGATATCAAAAACCACAAAGTTACGAGCTTCTTATCTTACTTGGTTGTCCCAACAAAAATATGATGTCTGGTGAAGCCGTACGGAGGACGGGTCTGACCAATTGTGTTGCGATGTGTGCCGAGTACGATGCGCCAAATGTTGTTGTGTCGGGAGTTTGGTCGTGGAGGGTCTCCACATCAATCTCTCTCTGGCGCAGAATCGTCGGTCGCGTTGTTGGGTTTAACATTGCACCACCTCGCTCAACTGCCGTTTTCCTTCCTATCCACTAAGGTTTTTTAAGTGAATGGGCTTAATAAACTAGCGCGTTTTACCATCAACGATTGCATCACTGCTAACCACCAGGCGGGATTGCAGTCAAGAACTAGTTTATCATTATTAAAAAAAAAAAGTAAAAACCCGATGTAAAAATAGTAGCAAAGTATGCCTCGCGGCTGCACTAAAAAAACTCCAGTTACTATTTGTAATAGGAATACCTCTGATTAGTTGGGGATGAATAGCAAACTTCGTGTATAGTAGCTGTATCGACTAAGGATTGTTTAGAGAACCCTTCTCGCTAGGTGGGTTTTTATCTGAGACCAGGAGCCTAAGGCCGCTGCCTCGAATCTTGCGGGCAGCGGGGCGGCGGCGGCAGCGGCGCGGAAGCCGGGTGGGCATCGAAGGCCCGTTCTCAAAACTAGCGGGCTGATCGCGCGTCACTATAGCCGTGTAGTGTTGTGTTCACGATTGTGTCGACGAGATATTTGTTTTTATGCACGAAAGAAATATCTGAACAATGGCGGCAACTTCCTTTTGATTCAAATTTATTCCTAACGCTCGATCACCGCTCGCTGTCCGCAAGATTCGAGCGCGAGAAGTACACCGCTCGCTGCCCGCCTCCACCCCGCTGCCGCGCCGTTGTTTTCGAGAACCGGTCCGTTTGAATTTACGCATAAGATCCTGCCGCTCACTCGCCGCCGCCGCCGCCGCCGCTCCCGCCGCCCCGCTGCCCGCAAGTTTCGAAGCAGAGGCCTTACTATGACGTATTAAAACTATCATAAAACCGTTGTGAAGAAGTGTAACGCTATTCACCTGTATAGCTCCATCTATGACACTGCAACCATGATGGTTTTAACAGTCTAGTAATCCCCAAATGTTTCATGAACGAACTAGATAATTATTCGAGCGTAAATCAATTCCAATGAAGCAGTCAAAACCTACCTTTAAAGATTTTAGGTAGGTGTTGACTGCTTCATCGGAATTGCTTTTTTTTCCTTACATTTCCTAGAAAAATGGTAATCGGTTAGAGCAAGGTCCGGAAAGTATAAGGAAGCGTACGAGTGCTGTACTACAGGCAGTCTCTGAATGCGGCAAAGCCAATCTTGTAGCATTCAATGCCGCCAAAACACAGGCGTGTCTTTTCACCGCTAAAAGGAGCCCCGTTCACCTTGGCTCCTACTTTTCAGAATGTATCCTTGGAGTGCACCGACCGCCTTCAGCTTTTGGGAGTTGAGATTTCGTCGAACCTAAACTTTGGGCGGTTCATTGAGTCCAAGGCCAAGGTGGTTGCCAGAAAACTTGGCGGTAGTTCACACCAAGGTAGCTTCTAATGTTGTGCAAAGGACAGGTCTGCTCGTGTGTTGAGTAGGTACTGCAGCCACATTTGGGCTAGTGCTGTGAAATATCATCTGGCTACTTTGGATTCAGTGGAGGCGTGCAAAGAGGCTGATTGACGACCCAGATTTAACTCGAAACAGTCTCCAAAGCCTGGAACACAGACTGCATCATGCAAGTTCACATTCCAGTTTAAGTATATAATTTCCTTGTCCAAATATTCACAGGTCGAAGTAACCAAACTGCGCCATCTCTTGGGCTCTCGGGAAATTGGGTTACTAGGTTTTTAGAAACTAGACGGGTTTATATTAGATTTTCGGTGGGTGGTAATTTAGGATTGCGTTAACAGATTTTAACCTTTTGAACGCCCATCTATATAATACGCGATGTGTCCTCCTGCGCCACACTACAAATGTATAACGTATCTATAGTAAACCGTGGGGATGGGATTAATGTCCTATCGACAAATACTACTATACATTTAAAATAATGTTTATTCACCAATTTACGAAGCTAAATAAAAACTGTAACCGTAATTTCACATTTTATTTTATTTTTTTAAAAAATCGATATGAAAACCTGGATATAATAAAGAAAAGAATTTTAAATTTATTAGACTGTGTTCTAAAAGGCACATCCCTATTTGTCCCCAAATGTCATCCTTCTACTTCATATCAAGTAGTTGGCGCTCGAGGCACGGCAAAATCCTTCCTGTTTTAGGGATGTCTAGATTTCTATGGTATTTATTTTTATATTCACTGTGGTCGAGTTACACGTGCATAAACTCAATCGATTCCTGCATAATTTATTTCGTTTACAACAAATACAATTAATAGAAGCTAAATACGTGGTTTTTTACGTTTTTAAAAAAATAATTAAAATGGAGGATAAGTGTCTGTTTCACACAGATGTTATAGACCTTTTTTTAATGGTGTCGCTAAATACTCGCAATTATTTTTCTGGTTTGTAGAAACTACTAGAAAACGGAAGAAAATTCCTGAAACGGAAGTTGACGACTTAACGGAATGTCAAGACGACGAACTATTTCAAAGTTCTGATTCAGACTTTAACAACTCGCAATAATTCGTCATATTCACCGTCACAGTTTTTTTTTTTTTGTAAGAACTCGTGCGCCAACGCCTGGTGTAAACATTGCACTACACTAAAATGCACAAAGTCACTATGACCTTGAAACCCGTCCGCTTATGACGTCACAGATTTACTTCTATACAAGTCGGTGGCGCGTGCGGACTGATAACTAACTAACTTTGTATGGATGGGTTTTTCAAACGGGGTTTCACTATCGACATTGATTAGAAAACCGATTAATTCTTGATTAAGGTGAATAAAACCTAGTTTATAGTGTACAATATTTATAAAATATTATATATTTACGTAATTTTCTTGCAATAATAGTATTTATGATCATTTCGACGAAATGAAATATAGCGAGGTCTTCATCGTGCCCCATCACTGTCTTAATTGGTATCAAGTAATTGGCGCTGGGGGCATTAAAATACTT
Source organism: Sesamia nonagrioides (assembly GCA_017933935.1). Classification (NCBI taxonomy): domain Eukaryota; kingdom Metazoa; phylum Arthropoda; class Insecta; order Lepidoptera; family Noctuidae; genus Sesamia; species Sesamia nonagrioides. The sequence goes on from JADWQK010000857.1 coordinate 76,593, forward strand.
TCTGGCGTTTTTGTTTCTATTGAAAATAAAACAAATAAGAACTTATTATGTGTGAAAAAGTTAAAAATATGGTTGATAAAAGGTCTTGTAAAAGTCGTAAATTTGTTTTATACTGTGATTACTTCTAATCAAGTAGTGGCGCTGAGGGCACGAAAATCTCGAACTTGTATAAAAGTGATTGGCGTTCAAAAGGTAATATTCTTTTTGATTCGATGCGTTCAAGATAATAAAATATGTAAACGAATATAAAAAATTCTAAAAAGAGTCATATATAGATATATTAACATTATCAAAAACTGTAAACCCCTATTCCTTTTTAAATACATATACAACAATACCAGACAGGGGAACTTGGTGAAATACACACATCAAAAGTGTCTAGGGATCAAGCATTTTTATGCGGATTTCTTGAGATTGAGATGTGGCTTTGTAATAAATTTATGATTTTATAAATTTATATGGATCCTTTTTGGTGCATTTCATAATTTGAATCAGGAACTGTGAATCAAATTCGAGTAAAAGATGAAAATCAGCTATCAATATTTTCCCTATAAAAACATACAACGCATTGAAGACATTATTAGTGCTACTGTTTCCCTACTACTGATTAAAACCAACGTTATTATGGAGCGGCGACGTCATTTAAACAGGGAAGAAATGCTCAGAGCCGTGGGAATGATAGAAGCTGGTTCCCGGCAACGTACTGTGGCTTTAGCTCTGAATACAAGTCAGAGTGTTATCAGTCGACTTTGGACACGTTACCGAAGCACTGGTACCGTGGCTGAGCGCCATGGAGGACGGTATCGCTGCACCACACGGAGACAAGACCGATACATTCAAATCTTAACTCGAAGAGCTCCAACAATAACCGCCATGATGTTAGCCGTGAGGCTTCATCACTCTTCAGGGAACTTAATTAGCGACCAAACAGTCAGAAACCGCTTGCATGAAGTGAACCTTCATTCCCGAAGACCGCTACGGGTACCACCTATAGCAATGCACAATCGTAGGATTCGATATCAATGGGCTCTTGAACACAGAAATTGGGCAGAAGAACAATGGCGTTTCGTGTGCTTTTCTGATGAGTCTCGTTTTGGTATGAGACCGGATACAAGACGTATACGACACTGGAGAACCCCTGGACGCCAACAGCGATTAAAATCCTGCCAGGAAGTCCATCCTTATAGTGGTGGAACCATCATAGTATGGGCGGGTATTTGGATCGGCGGAAGAACTGAGTTGATTTGGATCAGAGGCAACCTCAACGCTCAAATTTATGCTGAAACGATTGTATCAGACGTCATCGTTCCTCTACAAGTGCAAATCGGTCCCTTATTTCAGTTAATGCATGATAATGCACGACCGCACACCGCAAGAGTTGTAAGACAGACTCTCGCCGCAGCTAACATCAATGTCCTGCCCTGGCCTGCTCAGTCGCCAGACTTGAACCCGATTGAGCATGCATGGGATATGCTACAGAGAAGAGCTCTGCCGAATATGGAGGGTATCCAGTCGCAAGAAGACCTTTTTTTGTTGTTGCAACGAACATGGGCGGCCATTCCACAGCGTGATTTGGATGAACTCATTTTGAGTATGCCAAACCGATGTTCTTGTGTTGTTAGTGTTCGCGGTAGAAACACGGATTATTAATTGTTTAAGTTACCCAATAAAATTTTAGAGAAAACTGTTATTTCAGTCTTTTTTTCGAACTTTTGTGTTAGTGGTTCAAATGTCAAATATCCCTTTATTAGGAAAATGGCAAATTTCTTTATTAATGCAAAGGTGACTTGGTTTATCGTTACTGTGACAAACGAAAACACTTTATTTGATGAATCCTTAAAGAAAATTTTAATTAATATCAATCAGGAGAAAAGTTATTGCAAAAATATATGTTGATCCCTAGACACTTTTGATGTGTGTAGTTTCTCAGTCTGCTTGTCTAGGGTTCCTAGATTCCTAGTTTACTCATCATCATCTCAGCGTTTATCCCGGTTGCATCCGCGGTTTTCGCGTTGGAGCCCGGGGTCCGCTTTCCTGCACATTCTCCTCCATTTCGCACGATCTTTAGCATCCTGTGGTAAGAGCTTGTTGGCACGCATGTCATCTCTTACAACGTCAAGCCGGCACTTCTTTGGTCTACCCCGCTTGTTCCGGATTCCTAGTTTACTACGGAACAATATAAATAGCCGCTTCGTTACGATAAGCTTGCGCAGACGAGTGATTTTTGTCCGCTGAAATGGATCGAGTAACGCAAACGAGGGATTAAAAGTACCGCGTACAAAAAGGCCCCCGAATAACCGAGGACATGCAGAGAGCGGACCGGACAAAAGTACGGGGGAGTCCCCGAATAAAATAGAACTCGTGTGACTCGGTGAAGCAACGCACATGACGGACTTTAGACCGCGTTGTGTGCTCCCACTTCTCTACATTTCTAGGCAACAAATGACCGCACACCGTGTGCGTTCAGTTCGCGGTAAATCCGCAGTGGACTTTTTATTCGTGGAGCGTACTTTTCTCCGCCCTGAAGAAAACTCCGTCGTCTCCGCAAGCCCTTAGACCGTCTGTGCAGGCCTTTAGACCGTCTTCCGCGTGCAGGCGGCCGTCGGGAGTACTCATTCACCACTATGATAGGATTGGCGGGTAGGCATAAGAAATAAAAGACGAATTTATAAAAAATACAGATTATTTTTAATCGTGTATACATCTAAGCTGCGTTATAGAATAATAGTAATACAAATCACACAGACAATTCAGTGATGACAGTTATGAATTAAATTAACCATACATGTATTAAACATCATACAGTTTGCATGTAACGCTTAAATAATATTCACGTAAGTTTCGCCGATTGGTGCTCTAACCAAGCGTTTACAAAAAAACATTACAATCAAGAAGAGTATCTATATATAGTAGATCTATTTTCATTATTACGTTACATTATTACACATACTAATATAGACACATTTAATTAAAAACAATATTAACTTGCAGCTCGTAGTGTTTCAGTATTTGAATCCCTATCCAAAGAGCACCTTCCTCTAGCAATGAATGACACTCCATTGGCAACAAGCTCTTTTCATATTCAATGTATCAAACTTACAATTCCAAAGACAGTAATTTTTCTACTCATTTCTAGGTGAAGGGCGGCCCAATTTCCAAATATTTCGCATCTTCTATACTTTTACATTATTACTTGGGAAAAGGTATGAGTACCTACATGTTGCTAATGAGATCGAACATTTTAGATGAAACAGTAGAAACAAAACGAAAGAAATAAAAATTGCGTTAGATATGCAGGCTTTACCATTTTTGACTCAAATTTAAGGCTAATTCATAAAAAATATACGAGCTTGGCCCACACAATTAGTCTTCCAGTGCCTTACATGCTAATCTCTAACCAATCACATTATTAGACCACACCACTATGTTAGACGACTCTGAGGCCTGATACAGACGAAGGTAAGGTCGCCAGGTGTTCCACACGGCTATCAGTCACTGTTCTCACTCCTGCAAGTTCAATCAGTTATGTAAATAACAAGTATCGTTGAAACAGTCTTATCGCACCTCTACCCAGAAGAACAAAACGTAAAAAAGAAGTTCTTATCTTGTTTACTAGTACTTACTCATCATGATGCCTCCTTAAATCAACATGAAATGGTAGCATTTCCAAATAAATAAACAAATTCAAAAGGTAACAAAAAATTAGCACACGAAATATTATAGTTAAATATGCTTTTACTCGGTTCAAAACCTTTAACGGGGGTAACACAATACCCCGGTAAGACAAGTGGACTTTTAGGCTTTCGGCTATCCGTAATGACGGAGTTGTAAACTCTGTGATTTCATTATTTATAAAAGCATTCATCATTGAAATCTTATATGGGCATAACAATTTTATCGATTGGGATAATAGGCCATTTGACAGTATGATTTTTTTTGTGATTATTTGCTTTAAATGCATAAAATGAGGGTTCTTTATGTCATTTACATGAGTTTTAATAATCGTGAATCGATCCGGATTGGCTAATATCACGATGACGTCATACGCGCATCAGCACTTGTTGTTGTTCTAAGTGTTCTCAGGTGTTTCATCGATGTTTTTGTACAACCCGGTACATCACACCACTTGTAAACCATTTTATTAGATAAACAACAACACATTTGCAAGTTTCTTACGAAATACGTATTTAAAATAAAAAAAATATAGAAATTATAAATCTGTCAAATAGCCTATAGTTTTATCAACATTTCTTCGTTGACGGCGCAACAAAATTTCTGAGTACAATTAGCGTAAAAAATGTAAATGTGTCAACACAAAGAGTATATTACTTGGACTAACAAGGAACGGGGTAAAAATGTAGTTACTTAGTATTGTCTTACGTCCCACACCACGGAGGGAGAGACGAGGCGCACGCAATAACCTCTTCCGAACATGAATACTATTTATATGCCGTGTCACGTGTGCATGCGTATCTTACGGAGATAGGGTTATTGTTTCGACAGATACTAATCCATGCCGTCTTTTAATTGCTTTCTCTAAACGCCACATATCTTTCATCTTTACAGCTAATTGCAAACAGAAATAACAAAGACAAATTATTGTCAACTACATAATAAATTTTTAAAACTTAATACAATTTCGATTGAACAATAACTGCCAGTTCAGAATTTATTCTATATAATATAAAACATTATAATTATGTGTATTTTATACTAAGTGGAGAAAAAACTGTTAAAATGGAGCCGGTAAGAAAATGTTGAAACGTTCAAATGACTGTACGTATCATACACTACATTTGTATCTTGCTTGTATTGTTGTTAACTTCTAGTGTAACAATTTTAGATAGGCCAATAAATAAAATAAAATATGATTATATTTTATTTTCATTTTTATATCCATTTTTTTTTTATTTCGTCTCTTTTTATGGTGGCTTGGTCGTTTTTATATAAATAAAATAAAAGGAATTTCTTGCAGTATTATCTTACCAGCCAAATTTTAGGATAACTTTCATTGTTTTGTCTGGAGGTGGTGTATCTATTTATACTCCAAACAGTAGCTTCTTGAATGTCAGACGCTTTAGTTTGTGTTGATGTGATAAAAACAATCATTAGTACAATTGAACAACAAGCACTGTAGTATGGGATAAATTAGTATTTATGGGGTGAACAACAACTTTCAGAGGATTAGTAATCCTTTAACAATTAAATAATATTTTTTATTAGCTATACGCGTTTATCTATAGGTATTTTTCTGCCAAAGTATTATCGCTTTTATGTACAAAACAAAAAAGGAATCAATGAGTAAAGCATTTCAGGCACCAACTGAAGTGTGCTAGAAATTAAAATATGACCATAATAATACGGAAACGTGTTGTTAGTCACCCCAGTTCATCGGACAATGTAGTTTAAAAAAAATAACACCTATTTAAGGCTTAAAATTTAATAAATTTACTTAATCATCAAACATTATTTTGGATTGGCTATGAATTGTGAAAGGTTGACAGTATCAATTTAGTAAACTATATAATTCTATTTTACATATTGTATCGGTTTCAGATAAATAAAATGTAACCTGTAAGGGTTCCGTACATTCCAGTTTAATGTTCTAAGTAATTTTTTAAAAGGTATGACATACCTTGTGGGGTGTCGCACATCATACCTATGACATACCATGTACCAGGTATGTGTTTGACTTAAGGAAATGTCAAGCGGCAAAGAGGTAATGATGATATATTTAATATACTTTAGACTGTTAACATCAATTCCTGTACCTGATTAACCCTAATATACTGTAGTACATATATACACATACAACTACATTAATATATATTTCCCTAAATTAACATGACATGCATTTAACGAGCATTAAAATACGGAACCCAACTAACTAGAAACAGATTTGTGTTTAAATGTAACATAACTCAGGAATATCCAGATCCCGATTGTAACATAATAATTCAAAATTGCAACAATGTGTGTATAATCTACCTTTTATATTGATCATTCCATCTTTAGAAAACACTGATATTGGTACTTCATAATTCCATCCGATTTCGCGCCATGGCCCATTCTCACACATTGGAGTAAATAAAATGGCAATATGATAAATAATTCTACTCAACATTAACACAGCCATTACCTACACGCTCATGAGAAAGCATTGTATTTTATAAACTCATCCATTTAAAACATTTCTTAATATCGTAACACCGGTCATCAAATAAAAATTTTTTTCGCATGCAAATGTGTGTAAAAAAGTGAAATTATAAAGGACTAGCTTTCCGCCCGCGGCTTCGCCCGCGTGGAGTTCGGTTATATCGCGCTTTTTAGATTTCCCTCGGGATCTCATATTTTTCCGGGATAAAAGGTAGCCCATGTCGTTTCTCAGGGCCTAAAGATTGTATGTGCCAAATTTCATCAAAATCGGTTGAGAGGTTTAAGCGGGAAAGCGTAACAGACAGACAGACAGACAGTTACTTTCGAATTTATAATATTAGTATAGATTATTATTATAATTATATATTATTAAAATAATTTCATTATATAATTAATTATTAAAATCATTATTATTATAAAAATCAATCATAATTTGATGTTTGGTAACTTTTAATAAATCATTTTTATGTCCATTTTTTCATGTACCTTTATTGATCTGATTTTTTCCAATATTGAGACATAATTAGTAATAAAATCATTATATAATTAATTAATAAAATATCATTAATAAAATTCAGAACTGTTTTTGTTCTTATTCTTATTACTACACATACAAATAACGTATTAAAAACCCGTGCGCAAAAATGCTGTAGACCGGAGTTATAGGTTCAAGACTATTCAAAAATAGTTATTGTAACCTTACATTATAAGCATTTTCCACACAGAACTATAATTTCTATTTTATATTCTACGTTAAAATTTGATTATTTACAGTTTTAATGTATTATTTATTAAATCTTAACTGCACTAATTGCCAATTCATGTACTAAAATGTGAAGAGAGAAATGAGTTGTGAAGCGGAAACAATTAATGAATCTTCCATGAATAACATCTGCTATAATTAATAAGATTAAAATAATTAACTAAACATAAATTGCAATAACATATTATGAAGTACAATATCAGTATTCAAATATATTGAATATTTACGTGATTATTATTTATGTGATAATCTATTTTAACTATAGGCATTCTATATTGACTGCAATCGTATTTCACTTAAAAATCACTCTGTAACTATTCAAAACATTTGCTAGACTTCGTCACATATTTTAGTAAATTTACACTGAGGACAAGAACAGCCACACTTGCAATATATATGCTCCTTAAGGATTGCCGGCTTGAAACGTCATCAGGTCTTCGGAGCCTTTTTCTATTAGCCTAAAGCCTCTCATTGGGTATTTAAGCCGTGGCTGGCCGCTTGCGTACGTTACCTAAGGTTTTAAATTTATTTTGGTCAACGGCGTTTCAGTTCAAAGCTAATTTGTAATGCTTAACTGCTATGCTAAAACGTATAACGAACAATTTAGAGCCGATATATTTGATTTTACTTTAACGTAACTAAGCGTCAAATCGGAGGATATATTCGACAAGTGTGATAAATTTTAACGAGACTTGCAAAACATCAGATTTACGATCCGAACTTGAATTTGGTTGGCACTTGTGCTGGTACGGTGAACATGTAACCTGGAAGTAAAATTTCAGGTAAGATTCGTAGTTATCTAAAAGTTCTTTGCTTGGTTGAATGTCTTTTGTCTCACTAGAGTAGCTGACAGATTTTTAGTCACCGATTAATAATGATCCATAGGGTTTGTTTCTTTCATGTTCTCAAACATTATATCATGGCGGCTCGACTGACTCCCAATATTTTAATTCAGTAAAAACAGTAAATTTTTTTAAAGTGTTGTTTGTACACACACTAGTTTGAAACTGTTAATATTTTAAGGCTACAAAAAATCTATAATACAATTTACATAAAGTATTTTTCTTGCTGTCAACTATGCTATCGCAAGGACATTGAAAAAAAAAGCGTTTGAGAATATATTCGTATTGTATGATTGCTACATACCTCCACTCTGCTCGATACGCTTGCTGTCTTGTTGCGCCTTGCGTTGGTCAGCCAGTACGAAGACAGCATTCAACTGTTTCTGCTGTGCCTCGGTCAGTCCACTCGTCAGTGCGTGGTACAGGGCCGGTTCGCTCGTCGCCAGAGCTGTGAATAGGCAATGGTACATTACACATTGACCAATTAACCAACCATCACTAATACGTTCATTTCTTCCATTCTTTTTCTTTAAGTTGTAACATGTGCCGACCCCGAATAAAGGACCCCGACCCCGCACGAAATATATGGTAAAAGCTGTTCGGTTTAATTTCCGGAAATGTTGGTATAATATAACCGGTAATATGCTTGAAAATTAACATGTGCCCATGTTAATTTTACATAAAACTAAAAAAATAACCAATTTTACGATTTTTATGTTACAGTTGCTACAAAAAAATAAACAAAAAGCAATCAAGTTTCAATTCAAATCCAGTTGATATCGCTTCTTTGTCTACACATATACCCTGTAGGTACAAGCGCAGTGTTATATTACACTCATTAGTCATAAAAGACAAATCTAACGACCATTTGCTGGAACTTTTGGTAAGGAGATGTTTCATTTTGGGCCACCACTATGTTTAAGATAAAAAGGAAAAAATAGAAGATTTTCATAAAAATACTACTAAATTAATTTAAATAAAAATATAAGTATATATAATTAATTATTTCTAACGTTTTTTTAGTGAGATAACCCTTTATTGAGGTAGCCATGACACTTTTTATGACGTTTGATTGGCGACTTTAACAGTTCTATTTTCCCGTTGTGTTCGTGTCGAGTGTTGATTGTGTTTATTTAATAGGCCGTATGTTTGGAATTGCATGTTTTGTTCTTTTCGAAGTCATATGGTAGATAATATAGATACGATAGCCTTAGATAGATGACACGTCCATCAAATGTCACTGTCAAAATCTTATTTCGCTTATTGCTGGCCACCATATTTATTAGTAGTTGTGTTGCACTCCTTGGCCGAGTTAAATTGAATGTGTATAAAAACCAAGCCAAAATATAGGAACTTAACATTAAACACAGTTTACTATAGCGTAACTATACCTAGCATTAAGTGTACAATGTGCTGGCCCAGGCTCCATACATTTCTGAAACATCTCCTTTAGTCTGCAATCTTATATTGAAACTATTTGAACAACTAATTAAATAATTAAGAAATATCTGTAAACTGTTAATTATATTTTAATTATGTTTAATTTTAATTATTGTTGCAGATCAGTAACAGTTCATATAATTGTCTTTTTGAAGCTTTTATTTAGGTATGTAATAATTTTTTACTTATTTATTTTTATATTATATATTACATTTTCATTTTAATATTTTATTAATTTGATTTGCTGGTATTTGGCGTGGTTAGCGGGCATATGGTAATTAATAATAAAAATATTTTCATTGTTGTTGTGTTTTCTTGTGTTCCTATTCATAGTTTTGCATAAAGAAATGTGTTTTTTTTTAATGAACAGACAGCTGTGCTCCTGGTGAATTTGTTTCGCCACTTCTTCTCAGCGAAAGCACAAGGAAGTGGCGAAGGGCGTTTTGAGGGGACTATCCTAAGTAATATTGTATAAATGATTTTAGATTATAACAAACATTATCTCCTTTTCTCCGTACAGGCTAGTACTCAATCATGGCTTGTCTTTTTAAATATGTATTACGTGTACAACATCTTAATGACGTGCTGCTATGTGCAGTAAATTATAAGGGTATCGATGCACTAGGATGTGTTTCTCCAGTTTACGCTGTTCAGGTTCCTACGATCAATGGTCATGACTTTCGATATCGTATTCATGTGGTGGATAGCCTTTAATTACGGCGAAAAACACTGCAAAAAAAGGAAAAACAAAACCAGTTCATACATACCGTGCAGTGTGCTCTTGAATTTGATATACTCATCAATGGCGCAATCTTTCTCATCAAGAGGAGTGGTGTAGCATTCTATCGCTGTATCTTCTCCATCATAATCGTCATCATCCTGCGAACAGAATGCATCACATTTAACGTTAACTTATTACTACTAATATGCTTATTGATATCAACTTACTGGCTTTGATAAAAATGTACAAATATTTCTGATTATTAAACTTAATTGTTAGTGTACTATTAACCATCAAGAATTCATTAAATATGTTGGTATTTGATTAATGATATAACTTTCAACTTATATGGGTCTAATACTACCTCGGAGTATGTACATATGAGGCGAATAAAATTAAACACAGCTAAATCATACTTATCATTTTTTTCACAAATAAAGAAAAACATTTTAGGCTAGATACATTGTACATTTTTTTTTCCTAGACATATAGAGAAGTTATAGGCTCATGGATAACCATCTAAACTACTAAAGTGCAAGGTTCTTTTTATATTGAATTAATTAAAATGGACATAGCTGATATTGATCCCAACTTTTTAATTTAGACCGGACATAGCTGGCTTTGTTTCCAATAATTTATTCATTACGCCTTCCCTGGTATAGCTTCTGGTACACCAAGGTTTTTATTCTCTTTTATTTCCGAAACAACCCAAAAACCCAAGTTTTCATTAAAATAACACCACACAAAATGAACTAGATAGTATGAGATCTGCCAGATTGGAAGCACAACAGAGCTCTCTGATTGGTCGGTTATAACTTTAGCTGTATTTGATTCTCAGGAAGTGGGATAGCTACCTCTGTTACTAACTGCATTTTTATAACGATTTTAAAGGTGGATCTATCTGCTTTTGGTGCCAAAGAATTGAGGACATATTTAGCATTTTGCTTAACGAATAAAATAGTATACCCAGCATAAAAATTACCATAAATGGATTTAGCTGTTTTTGATTTTATACGAGTCATATACATGTTACCATCATAGTGCTGTCTTACGTCTATAAAATGACAGACATAACGATATGATATGAAAATACTTGAGAGGATCATTTACTAATATAAGTCTTATAAAACTTTCCCATGGTAGGTTCTACCTCGACACAGCCAATTGGGAGGCTTTGGCGTTTTCTGTTACCAGATACTCAATTATTATTACTAACCAAATAACTGATGAGTTGTTCATCATTGTTATTATTATTAGCAGCTAACTATACAAGTCTTGGCCATAGTATAAAGAGGGACAGAGTAGGTTATCTTCATACAAACGCACCGCGTGCAGCTTGTATGTGTGCGCCTAGTATTTATGCGTCGCCGCACGCACACCTAAACGCAATATTAGAGTGCTTTCAGTGCGCTAGTCACGGCTAGCATCGGAAGAGGTTCGCGCGTCTCGTGTTCTTGTTAAAAAAAATGCATGGATCGTCACGAGGATTGCGAACAACTTAAATCGTATTTAAATGCTAATCTTCTCTATCTTCACTACAAAAATTATTCTAGAAACCAAATTTTATTAATGGTTCCACCTGATGACTTTGTAGAAAATATTATTAAGAGGATGGGGCAGATGTTCCAAAAAGCATTTAAAAATGATCACATAAACTGCAAAGTTGGTATGTCTATTTATGAACAAATAAAGATTTATATTTTTCAAATTATATATTATAAGTTATTTACAAGGATACGGATATATTACACATTAAAGTTTAATAACAAGGCGTTTCGTAATAGTCGAAACCGAAGAAAGTATTTTTCTGTAGCTAATTTGTAATTTTGTATTAAATGTGAATAGATATTATGTTTGTATTATTTATATTTGTATTAATTAAAAATAAATATGGTCCGTAATGTATACAAAATTTAAATTAAAAAAAATAAAAATTACTAAAAAAAAAACTGACTAAGTAGTACCTATAGGGTAAAAGCCGGATAGTTGCCACACTTTTTAAAAAGCTCCTTTAAAAAATGTGTACCAACACATTTTTTGTTCTAAGTGTATTCTATAACATAGTTCATTAATCTTCTATCATGCCCTATTTATAAAAAAAAAAATATATGTATTATATATTTTGAGTAAATCCAGTTTAATATGACCTCTAAAAAAGAGGATAGTTGCCTACTATAGCGGATAGTAGCCTAACGTTAAAAATGGTTCTGGGGATACTTGCCCAATGTGAGGATAGATACCCGTCTGTTGGTTTTTCAAATAAAAATTGAACTTTTATTAATTTAAATAATCCGTTTTTATTATTAAATACAAACTTTTATTCAGTATTAATTCAAGTTAAATTATAATTATAAAATAATAACAATAATAGACTCCCAAATAGTAAACAAGTGTCGAAAATAACAAAATTAGAATTAACTTTGGCATTAGCCTCTATTAGGTACGTATTCAGTCCTTATAACTTCCCGAGATCCTTTATTATGTACTAAGTACTAAGAGAAGTTAAATTATTACCTAATCAATACTTAAACTGTAAGTTAGTGAACATATAACTTTTAAATTAAATATTAGTATTTATCTTAAATATTAAAAATATGGTAATCAACTTTGGCATTAGCATTGATTATCACCAGAAGTCAAGCTTTTCAACTTGCCACATCTCATGCAACCACAATCGACACATCTGACATTCAATCCAATCTGATTTCGATTTAGTTAAATTATAATTTCCAAAATATTCTACACAATAATCATTAACTGAAACTTCTTTCTTGGTATTTTCTATTTTTGAATTAACATTTTTTCTTTTTTTATATATTTTCAGTGTCTCCAATTGATATTTTATTTGTTTGCCTTTGATTAGTAGCCCTTTAGTTGCCTTTCCTTTAGATATTTTGGAACTTATCATATTTTCTTAATTTTCACTGCTACGAAATTAGATACGAGCTTTTCTTTTCCTTAGAGCCCTTCCGTTAATCAGTCAGTTCAATAAAATCTGTGCTATCTGGCTCTGATTCATACCATCTTCTTAAGGTTCGAGAGGATATGCCATATATTTCGGTTATTTTTAATAATCCGGAATATTTCGTTAATACTGTTAAACTATCTGCAAGTGTTAAACTATCTTCTGTCCAGTTGATGTGGCGCTGCGGAAGAAGTTTTCTCATGAGGACAAAACACGTGCCCCTAATTCATCGGTTTATGCGGCATTGAGGCCTGCGCGGGGGACGCTTTTAATTATGATCAAAAAGAAACACTTTTAATACGTCTAACATAGAGCATTTGAAACTGAGGCATGTATCCGTCCGAGGCAACTATCCGGGTTTTACCCTATGTAAAGTAAATACTAAGCAAATAATTTAAACATAAGCACTTAGTCTATAAATATTTGTTAGCGGTTTGGGCGACAACCGTAACCGACGAAGCGCGGACAGTCATCAACCCTAAGACAGTAGGCAACCCGTTGAGTGTCTTATGCACACACGTTGGTGCATAAGACACTAAAAGGTAGTACATAAGACACTCAACAGGCGCGCGGATCGCGCATCGCGGATTGGGTCGGAGATTACCTACTTCCCTCTTTATACTATGACTTGGCGAACACAAAGTTTTATTCGAAATACACCGACGGACTCATAACCTACATCAAAGTTCAGGATTACTTTGAAATGATTTTTTTGTGATAAATAAAATAATAAAATAAAATAATAATAGATAAATGAATATTGCCAGGAAAATAAAATTTACTCGTAGTATCAGATTTGAGTGTTATTATTGAAAGTAAAGTTTTAAATTGATTCGCATCGACTTTTTATTCTTTTGTCAATTGAATTATTGTTACCAGCAGAACAGGGTTAGTTTTTTAACTCATCGGAAGTTTTTGAACCATAATATGGATACTTCGTCCGAACAAGCGGCTCAAATTGTAGTACTGGTGCGGGAGGGCTTGGATCAACGAACTATTGGTATTTTTTTAAATTTAAACCAGTCTACGGTTTCTAGAATATACAGAAGGTTTGTGGAGACATACTAGACTTACATAATACACCTTATTAAAACATAAATAAAATCTTGCATAAAGTTTGTGTCTATTATTAAAACCAATTTTTTTATTAAACCAATTTTTCTTCAATTTCTGTTTTTTCTTCAAAGCATTAAGGTTCTTTCCAATACACAAACTTAAACTTAAGGATATGGACCCTACGCTGTTTTCAAGTTCAGTATGCCTAGTACGAGTTTTCATTACGAGACTCGATCGTCGATATCGAGCGCGATGGTCGCTTTCATTGGTTGAGAGTTCTTACAACGTTGAAGCCAGCCAATCGATGAGTCAATATCAATTTCGTAATCAAAACTCATACTAGGCCTACATGAACCAATCTAGAGGTTTCAATTTAAATTTGTATAGAAAGTTTGCATACCTACTTGGTTAAAATATTTATTTCAAAGTCGTCTATTACTTTGATGCAGTTTATGAGTCCGTCAGTATACATATTTAAATCAAGAATAGCTAAAATGATTTCCAGTCAATTACTTTATAGTTATTACTTTGAACTTTAAAACTAATGACAACAACCCAATCACCCATAGTTACTGTATCCTTAATGACTACTTGTTAAGTTGCGGTAAGCGTGTTATGTTAGAGACACTCGTAATTTCATTACTGCAAGTTTAAGGACATTACATAAAAAAAAAATGCGATGCATACAAATTCATACGCTGGCTGTTGATACCAAGCTACTATTTTGTACTTCCAATTAGCGAAAACCTATACTATCAGTGTCTGATCAGCCTTCTCCCAAATATGTTGGGTTTGGCTTCCAGTCTGACAAGATTCAGATTTAAATGTTCAGTATTTTAATAACGAAACAAAATTATTTCAACAATTTGTGCTGTACTATTATATATAATATTTAAAATATAAAAACAAAAGCTTAAAATCGACTGCAACAAGGTGTTGTAGCCGAATACAGCACCACTATGAATTTTGAATCAGGGACTTTAACTTGCACTAATTAAATTATGAACCATGTTGAATTAGGGATCAATAAGTACTGAAACACATGGTACTCACATTACTACTCGTAGTCTTTGGTCACGGTTAATTCATCAGCACTTTGTTGCCTTAAATGAACCAGTTTTACTTACAGTTGACATGTGGCTACATCCCTCAAATCTCAGCGTTATACATCTCCCGACAGCTCCAACAACGAGCAATCTTGACGCCAAAACACTGTGCTAAAAGCAAGGTTATACTAACTAGTGGACTCACATCATCACTTTCATCATAGTCCTCGATTTTGGCTGTGAGGTTGACGCCTTGTTGTGCGCTATTTTTGACAGCCATCCGTGCTAAATTTTCGAGATACTCAGTGTTCATTTCTTCTAAATCGTCTTCATCGCTTGATAAAACCTCTGAAAAGTTTTATGCCTTAGTTTTAGTAATTTTCATGGAGTAAAAAAATAACAACGCAAATACCGTCAATGGAAAGCAGCATCGTGACAAAGATATTTTAATGATGGGTTTATAATTACAAGAGCACTTGCGAAGAATAAGGGAGGGCGCACTAACAAGCAACTTCAGTCTCACTCAGCAACTCATTCTTCTCTCAGATCAAGTGTAGAGATATGAAAGTTCGCGTATGTAGCAACACGACAGCTAGGAGAATTTTTCGTCCCCGTGTTTTGTCGGCTACGGTTGCTTTTAACAAACTATAAGGTTTCTTCAAAATGACAGGTTACAAAATTTTATCAAAAAGTAGCTAAATGTCAGTGAAGAGACAGCAACAGAGACAAAAAGGTTGTTGGTTGTTGACTAAGTTGCTGGGCGGTCTCCCTAAAAACAATACTTACCTTCATCGTCTTCATCGTCGTCCTCTTCAGAAGACGTCTCTTCATCAGCCTCGGCCCTGGCCTCATAGGCTCGCTTTAGTCCGTCGAACAAAACGAGACAAGATGGCATCAGCTTGGGCACGATTTCTTCGAGGCTCGGCCTTTGAGGGCCCATCTCTAATAGTGTGCAAATACCCAGAACGCATAACTTTCTATCATGGAGCCTGAAAGAGAAAAGGTTCATATATAATTTCATTGAGATATTCATGTTTTAATAGTTTCTGGAATAGTATAAGCAAGATGATAAATCGTGTTTATGAAATACCACTTCAATTTTTTTTATAGTACGAGTTGTAAAAGTGGTTCCGATATCTTATTTATAGAATTAAATTATAAAAATTTCATAATAACACAAAATTTTCATGAAACAATTCCATTATAACAATTTTCCAATCTTTGTATGATGTCCCATTCTGTCAATACTGATTGGTATAAATAACTTCAAAATATCATTCAAGAACAACCTTTATTTTAGAACATAAAATATGATTTGCTAATGTTTAAGATCAACTTACAAAAATATTGTGAGCTACTTTTACTTGCTTACTTGTACAATTTCAAAAGAGCACTGCAGATCATAAATATATCTTACCCCAAAAAACAGTCGGTGTCGTGAATCCACTGTTTGATGAAATGCTGTGTGATGGAGGCATTTGGTACTGACTCCTGTAGCTTATCCAGAATAGTGAACAGCAGGTGTGGATTGCAATACAGGATTGCTATGAGAACCTGCAAAATAAAATACATATTATTTTTATGAACAGCGAAATGATAGCGGTTTTAAACTTCTTTCTACCATATAACAGGTCTACTTTTAAGTTGGTGTACATATCTGTTTAGCAATGATAACACGATATGTATGTAACATATTCACGGGTTTCAAAAGGTTCATAGAAAATGTATTGCGAAGTGCCCTGTTACAGACTTGATCAAGGTTAGTATTGTGAATTCTCACCTGCAGCAGCATTGTCCTAAGCTCGGAAGTCTTGACCTTCCTTGTAAGCCTATTCAGCACCAATTCTACAAAGGAAGGCAAGCAGTTGTCGATCTTGCCCGAGCACTGCAGAACCATGACTTCGAGAAGCTTCGCCGCATAGATTTCCGACTCGTCTTCAGCGTCTGAGTTTAATACCTGGAACCAAAAATGGTTTGCGTTTTATTTAGTTATGCCAAATAGATTGAGGAAATACCACCTTTCATAGTCAGTTATAAAAAGTTATGTAATTTCAAAGTACGTAACTGTTGAATTTTTAATTAAACGTGAGGCTTTGCGCCTGCCACGCATAGATCCTTTCTCTCCACGTGCCATTATGTGAAATAGTTTAATCGACATAATAAAAATGCAATTACATTTATTCAATGAGAAACAACGCACAGCCGAAACCACTGGGAAGCTTAAAAATTCGCAGAGAAAGCGAGAACAAGTGAAGATCACTTTCACAGATCTTATGAAATAATACAGCTTCGCAAATAATTTAGTCATAATTATGTACTAATGTATCCAAACTAAGTAAAGATCAGTAATTCGCTTTATGAATTCATGACCTTCGCATAAAGCTAATGCTTCTTTAATTAGTCTCGAGTCCCTAACTACTATTGATCACGCTTGTTTTCTCTGCCGTACCACAGGTGCCATGGTACCGAAGAACAGCACACAAAAATGACAGAGAATAAAGTACAGTCCTCTCAACTTCAGTGTTCATATTAAATGAATCTTTTCATACAGTAATAAAAAAATAATAATTTAAGCACAAATTAACATAGAAAGAGAAAACAGTAGCCTCGTTGGAGTTTCAAGTTATTGAATTTGATTAATTAATATACGCACAGCTTTTCACAAATATAATCCATAGCAATGAATGAATTTTAATGTTCATCTTTATCATTTGAATCGAAAACTTAAACGTCCACTGCTGGACATAATAAGCCTTCGAGGATATCAATACGAAAACATACAACAACAACACAAGCCTTTAAATTCCAAAGGTGATTAAAAACATATTTAAGATGACTTGAATCAGTTAATATTTTTAAAAATCCAAGCTTCGCACTTTCTTATTCTTAATTATTCTTCCTAGCACTTTAATATCAATAATTATTAAGATTTAATAGGGTCAATAAAAGTCATATATGGGATTTATTTTTTCTGATTTTGATAAGGTATACTCCCGGACTTTAAAATCAGGGCAAACTACATTTTTGTGTATACAATATGTAAAGAAAACCCTGTCCGACCCATAAGGATAATGAAGGTTAGGTAAACACTTGACCAAATATAATATAAAATTTTACATAATCATCACAGTAACAATAATAATGAATTTTGAAATAATCTTTTTTTCCCGGGTATTAATTCCAATTTCCCCGAAATTTGGTAATTTTTAAAAAACTGACAATACCATTTGTGACGGAGCGAATAGCGATGCGACCACGTGCCGCATGCCCCGCCCCCCTTCACCCGCGCATACATGCGCGGGTGAAGGGGGGCGGGGCTATCGGGTTGCTACCGCACATGCATTAAGTTACCTCGCTTTTTCGAAATAATATTTATTTTTTTTGGGGGATTTTTTTTAAGTTTAGCCCGGCTTTGTAGGCATTATTAGAATCAGTTAACGATACCTAACAATACCTTCACGGATCGGACAGGGTTTTCTTTACATATTGTATATTTAATGGTTGTGTGTATGAGTTAAAATAAGAGAAAAGACGACCTGAAATCAGGATAAAAACTTTTTTTTAAATCATCCTTATTTAGATGTTTTATTAGGCCTTTAAAGTTTACATGAAAATGCACTTTGACTCGATTTACGAATACGATAGTGTAGTTTAACTATCTACTTGTCTGCGTTCCGTCTTTTATTGTAAGACTAGCGTGTCGGGTCTGTTACCGTATATAAAAAAACGGTAACGTTACACACCAGTCGTGTATCAAGGTCAAGGCAGTGATGGGTCCAAAAGGGAAACAATTCTTTTTAAAAATCCTCGGATATCTCCAGCTAAAGCAAAATATGCGGATATACAACTAAAATAGTACCTATGTATTATCTGAATATGACAAATGTGAATGAATCACATAGATTTCCATTCCTCGTTTGAACAATAAAACTATATTTTCACTACGTAATAAAAAGGCCTAACAAATGCGGTTCTGTTTCGCTTTGTCTAATGAGGAAGAAAACTGACAAATCTCGCCACTAGAGGCGCTGATATCGTTTGACCCAAATAAACTATCAAAACCCATTGTAATTTGTTCGAGTTCACGTTGTTTATAAAAAATATGCCGCGTTGTGTAGCAATTTGTTGCAATAATAATGGAAATCACTCTTTCCCTAACGATACCTATTTATTTCAATTAAGAACAGAATATATAAATAGATTTCAGTAAAGACTATGTTGATGTCTCCATAGCTTTCTGGGGGCGGTAAAACAATTTTTTTCTCTTGAATTTCTTGTTCTTGAGGAAGTAAAGAAGTAAAAATTTCGGTCATACGATTCAAGTCTGGATAATAATTTTAGGTTAAGAGGGTTGAAACATTCAAAATGTGGCAATAATAATTATATTAATATTTACTTAAATATAACTAAAGAAACATTAAACCTAATACAAAATTAATGTAACTTAAAACACTAATAAGTCTGCATTCATTTTAAAGTCTGGGCATTGTTATTTGCCTGGTAATTAGATCAGCTTTTCGTCCTTTTACTGAAGCTCCTCTAGACTTTTAACTCCTTTTTTAACTTGAAACAGTCCATGTACAATACATTGCTCTGCTTTACCTAAAATAAACTCGTCAAACACAAAAAATAAACTCAACATAAAACGTGATACGACTGACAGCTAATTGTTATGAGTCAAACGCCATCAGCGACATCTGCAAATAGCTTTGCGTTTTCTTCCCCATTAGATCAGCTTTTCGTCCTTTTACTGTAGCTCCTCTAGACTTTTAACTCCTTTTTAAACTTGAAACAGTCCATGAACAATACATTGCTCTGCTTTACCTTAAAAAAAAATCTCGTCAAACACAAAAAAAAACTCAACATAAAACGTGATACGACTGACAGCTAATTGTTATGAGTCAAACGCCATCAGCGACATCTGCAAATAGCTTTGCGTTTTCATCCCCATTAGAACATCGAGCAATCTTGCACTTTAACTTTAGTAAGAAGAGCATAATTTGCCCTTCCTTATCACAATCGGTCAGGACTTTAGATATTTGTTCAACTAATTACGAACTTTATTGATAACACCGGAAAGCATACATCCCTATACCAATATTGACGGTTAGCTTGGCCACGATCCAATAAAATTAGACACAGAGTTGATTAATATAAAACATTCGCGCTTCGCATTTTCAACAAGACGCGTATTGTAAACAGTCTCATAGTTTACCAGAGGAGTAGAAATGTAAGCACTAAACTAAAATGATGAATAGTCACCGTTTTGTATAAATTCATAGCTTTGTGTGTAACAAAGACAAATCACTCAAACTCTAAAAATATGTTCATATACTATTGAAAGGTACATTAATTATTCTTGCATAGAATAATTATTTACACTATTTTGTGTAATCAAATTAGTGCTAGTAGCAAGAGTACTACAAGAGTATACTTATGTGAAGAAATCTAATTAGGATCAATATGTATTTTATTAGTTCATCTATGACTTATAAATTAGATACACAGTCTCGAACAAAACTCTTATCAAAAATGGCGACAAGTATTAAGCAGTCTAAGGTAGTCAAAATAAATTTACGTTAATTTAAAATCAGCCTTAAGTGCAGTGTATAAAATTCTTATCACAAAGCAGTACAAAAAGCCAATATTTTTTACGACATCAAACCAAATTCAATCTTAGACGCATGCATTAATGTCAGAATTATAAAGTACTAAATGAAAGAAGCACCCAAGTGCTGCGTTGTGTGCTTGTTCAGTTCAACCATTTTTTACGCATGTGAATATGGTGATCGATGGTTCTCCTATATATGAAAGTGTTACACAACATACTAGGGGGACAGCCGCACACAAGTAGTAAAAAAAACAAAATCGCTTATGCATTTAGCAAGGCATAGGTTTATGGAAAAATCGCAAGACTTAATGCTTTTCGAAAAGATGCCAACACATATTTGTTTTTTTTATTATAAACTAGTGCTTAACCACAATCCCAACTGATGGTAAGCAGTGATGCAATCGTTGATGGCAAAGCGCGCTAGTTTATTAAGAGCCTATTCACTCAAAAAAAAAAACTGAGTGAATAGCCACTGACCGCAGACCGACACACACCGACTCATTAGCCACGTCCTATGGTCGTAAAATGTATAAAATATAAATATACATATAAAATATAAATATACATATGTTACGTAAAGGAGCAAAACTGCATGCATACATAAAGGGTGTATCTGACATCGACGCACAAACAAGTACCATGGATCCAGTACATGATTCTGAACCCCCCAGTGGTGGAATTTTTCGTCGGCTTTTTCATGATTTAAAAAAATATGTATGTAGTTTTTTTCACTTCAGACCGTTCATAATTACTATACTATTATAACCCAATAAGATTTTAAAGTAAAAATTAATTAATTCGCTTATTACACAAAAAAGCGCAATGAAAACAAAACTTGAAAAACGATCTTATCAGCTGATTTAATAGAGTTCACATCAGGGATCAACGTCATACCGCCAAACCCGTACGGCGGCACGCTTGCAACGTTCAAAGGCCGAGCCGACATGTTTTTTTAAACACTGAATTCTGTAACAGTTCATTAACGACATAAATGACTATCATAATTTTGTTAATCGCATGAGGTCTAGCCTTTTCGCGAAGTTTGCGTTACGATGTCAGATACACCCTGTATACAACATTATTTTTTATTGATGCGAAACCCGGAACACGTGTCCAGTATTTCTAAATTAAGAATCTATATACAAAATTTCAAAAAGATATAATGAAAAACCTTAGTTATGAGTTTGCAACAAAAATATGGGCTAAGCTCAGGTCGGGCGGGCGAGCGCGGTGCATTGACCTCTGTCGTGAGCTGTTGCGCGCGCGAGTACTATAACCTATCGTAAAGCTGAGTGCGCGCGCTCGGTATCCACACTGCAACAATTTCTAAATGTATTTGGAAAAAAAAATATAACATGGTGTAATAATGATTAGAAACGATTCAGTTGCTTATTCTGAACAATCTATATTCAGGTTTCGCATAAACAAAACATATCATTGTATACTACGAGTTTGGTTTCCGCATTTTTTACTTCTTATTAGTAGACCATTCTCCATGGGCTATGGCGGCCGTGGATAATTATTCCAACCACATGATATTAAAAAAGCCTTTCCGGAGAAGCGCTTCCACTGGAAATACACGACGAATGTTTGTAAAGAATATCAAACTTTAAAATTAATAAATACACTTACAGCTTTGGCCATGTTGAACATAGCAAGGATATGGTTCTCATTGGACAGGAAGGCGTTGGTGTCCACCGTAATGTAGTTGTGCAGGACGGGCATCATGTCCGTGAAGTAATCGAAGCCTTCTTTCTCGAACACTTGGTATAGCAATTCGAGAACCTTCCACATGTCCTCAGATATGGTTTTAGCGGTCAAGTTGCACAGTAGTGTCATGGCTTCCTCATAGTATTCTGTGAATTTTACAAGTGTCATTTACCTGATATACAATTCACGTATTCGTTTGAAAACTAATTTAAAAAAAAAGCGTTGGTCTAAAAATATTACGCGTTTCATTACCATACATATCTGTTGTTGCCTCAACATATTTATAAAACAGAACTAGGGAAGTGTTGTAGAGGTGTCTCAAGATGTGAATACAATCGTGTCAATTCATAATTGGGAAAAATATTGCTTACAGACATGTCAAGTAATTAATAGTTATGAGGTATAACTTCGTCGCATCACAACCTTATAGTTATAATCACAAATGTATTCGAACTAGAATATGTTTTAGAACTAATACAATTTAATGATCTGATTACAAAGTATCTCGCTTTTACGTATTTTATATAACATACATATTATATCCATACTAATATTATAAATGCGAAAGTAACTCTGTCTGTCTGTCTGTTACGCTTTCCCGCTTAAACCTCTCAACCGATTTTGATGAAATTTGGCACAGACAATCTTTAGACCCTGAGAAAGAACATAGGCTACCTTTTATCCCGGAAAAAATTTGATGTTCCCGAGGGAAATCTAAAAAGCGCGATATAACCGAACTACACGCGGGCGAAGCCGCGGGCGGAAAGCTAGTAAAAATATTTTTAAATAAAAGTCTACTTCATTTTAGTAGATGTACGAATTTTTTGTCTAAACACATATTGTACCTGCTTTGCGAATGGATCAAAATGTGTTTGAGCAGAAAATTCATATGAAATTACATATTTTGTGAACTTTACATAAAACACGAATTTTAAATCGAGTGTTCAAAATTTTGTATTGAAATACGGAAGTAATTGAGTAGGTACTTATCACCTCATCACATTGATATATTCATAAAGCAGTTCAATCAATTGAATAGACTCCTTACCAATGATGTTGTGATGCAGAATATGTCCGACGACGCGCAGCACTGTCTTCTCCAGCTGAGCCATAATCTCTGGGTTATCCTCCATCACATTCAGAACAGTCTCCATGGTATTCAGCAGACCCATTGCTGTGATTGCTTTCTCGTCAGTCCCCGAATCTGTCTCGATGACTTTACTGAAAGTAGTCGCCAGATGGTCGGTGATCTCATACGCCATATGCATGAGTTGCTCGGTGTACAAAGGTACAATCTTCTGAAGCACGTTGGCTATATTATCATTCTCAGTCTCACGAATTACTTTCAACAGTTCAGTGGTGACGGCCTTCACTTGTGGCTCCAAGTATTTGTGTACTTTTTCTTGTGAGGACAGTAGCATTTGAATGGCTATGGCTGCCTCTACTTTGACGGGTAATTCAGTGTCGTTGAGGAGTGCTGTGACTGTCAGGCGGACAGCTTCCAGAAGAAGCTGGTCGCTCTTGAAACGGACGCTTGCGAAACAGTGGAGTACCCAGCAAGCTCTAGCGCGCATATACCCTAAGGGACTTTGGAACTCAGGGAATACGTATTGGCTGAGCAGAGAATCAATCTCCTCTTTGTAGAACTTTTTCTTGATAAGAATATCATTGAGCGTGCCAACCATGTGCAGGGCACCATCGCGCTGCCTGGGTCCGTACTCGCCATTCTGACTGGTCAGCACTTGCATGCACAACTGCATTGTGCGTCCTAACATGTCCTTGCGCTTTTTGCTACACGATACAAGAAGCGTCTGCGCAGCTGTGACGGGCGACACAAAGTCTTCGAATATGTCTAAAAAATATTAATTACACATGAATAAATGAAACTTATAACTACAGGTATTGATATATGTAATTGTGAAATAATCTAATCCTAGTTTTTTTAAGATATTTATGTTATATTCCTGAGTTTATAATTATATTAACATGAAAAAGGTTTCTTTGCGGTAAAAACCCACAAAGATATGATTGACGGAAACGTCACATCCACACATTCGATATTGTTATCGAGTTTGTGGTCTCTTAATTAAGGAATCAATTAAATATTTTTAATAGCTATTTAGTATTTATCTGAAGACCTTTGATGCTGACCAGCCCAGGGGCTGTTGTAATTCAACATTAATATATGAAACAACACATTTAGTTATAACACTTTCAAACTTTTTTAAAATCAGCCAGCCCTATACATATATGTATTTTCTGTAACAAAACCACCTTCTTTAGGGTTCCGCACTAAAAAGGTAAAGACAGGTCCCTATTAATTTTATGAACCGTGATAGCTATACTCCATACGCGATGGCATTAGACAGAAACTAAAAAGGTGCTTTATTGGTACACATTGTAACGATTGAACGATTGATGCAAAATTTATATAATCAACTTATAGGAGACTGATTACTTAAAAGAGATATCGATTTATTATTTAAAAATTAAAAACATGACTAAATTTAAAAAATATTCTAAAACTCGCTTGCCTTACCCGAGACTCGAAACAACTACCGAAAATTTATGTTAAAAACTTAAAAACTTTCGAGTTATTACTTTAGGTTTTGTCTACAAAATACGCTCTGATTTAGAGCGGTGAAACATTTTCATCTTCGTCACATCACCATCAGATCATTATGTATAAAGAATAAGATGATAAATTTGTTATCACAATAGCAAAAAAAAAACTGTGCGTCTTTGATACTATGAACCTCTTTTGTCTAAAGCTAACGCGGACGGAGCATAGGCAGTTGAAATTTTCATAGATGTGTTTCTGACTGGACTAACAATAGAATCTTTTTTATTTATTTTGTATAGATAATGGTACGGAACCCTTCGTGCGCTAGTCCGACTCGCAATTAATCGGTGCACGATTAAATTTTCATGCAATAGCTTATAAATTCTGCAATATATGATTAATTCTAATAGAATTCATTAATGAGGAGCTGTTTCTGAATGGTTGTTTATAATTCTTTTCTTGCTGCAATGACCATAAGTAAATGTTAGCGTCAATCACTGCAAATAGTACATTAATTGATTACCACAAAATTTTCTTATTAGCATTTCGAGATAAATAGAGATTTGACAGGTTACATTTATTTAATTTCTCGACCGTAAAAAAGATACTAATGTCTACACAAAACCAACCATAATCTCCTTAAAATAAGAAATATATTCACATATGCTACATGCGTTAAACTGTGATCATATAACCTATTTTTATTATAGAAAATATTGGCCTTTATTGCCATGTAGGTACTAAAGAACGAGGTTTGATTAATGGTTATATACTACATTACAGTAAATAAATAATTAAATTAAAAGCAACATTACGATATTCCAACTGGAGTTGGCAGACTGTAATCAAGCAAAATCGATCCTGGTAAATTTGTTAATGTGATTGTGTTATAGACTTAGTTATTTAAGACTTTTACCTACCGAATTTGATCCTTATGTATTCGTGAGGATCAGTTTCCCATAGTTCTTCATCAGCTTCGGAGTATGACATGAGAGGGAAAAGCACGTCTTGAATTATGGCAAACATGTGAGGTTTCAGGAGCTTCCAAGAATGAGCGTGGCTCACGCTGTTAAAACAGGCAAATATGTAAAAACTTATTAAGAAAAACTTGTTGCTATGCATAAATATTAGTAGTGAAACATTTGCTATATACAACATCTCACCATTGATCGATGTAGCTGATGGTCTGCTGTAGTACTCTGGGTGAGACATACACCTTGTTTCTGTACTGGTCCAGTATGCTCAAGAGGACCTCCAGGATTCCGCCGGTGAAGGTAGTTAGATACCATTCAGCAAATTGCACGTACTCCTCGCGGGCGTTCACAGGACTACCATACCTGTTGACAATAAACAGATAGAATAATGGTATACAATACTAAAATATGTAAATGCAAAAAATATGTAAATTGTATTTCTTTTTTATTTTTATTCTTTTCCAAAAAGAATATGCCGCCATAATATATTTTAAAACTAATTATCTTTACATAATAATTTAATTAAAGATGAATAAATCTTTTGTGATATTTACAGATTAAGGTTTACTACTACACACTTGTTCGGGTCGGCGTTCAATGACACAGCCGGGCGGTACAGTAAATATAGTATTACAACTTCTTGTTGTCATAAACAATGAGAATAAAAAATTAGCAACTCCAAAGCTGGGTTAGAGTACCTGCATTTCAGGAGCCAGTAAAGTCTTCATGCAGCGTAGGTATAAAATATATATTTAGTATTTAAAATTTGTTTAATAGCAGAAAATAACAACAGTAATTAATGTTAGAATCAAGTTTACAATGGTATTAAAATAAGATTAATTTAAATAAATTAAAATTCAAATAAAGTATTTTAAATAAAATAAGCTTAAAATTGAAAACAATATTAATATCAAGTTTAAAATAAAATTAGAACACAAACATATTTAAAAAGTCATATTTAAGAGACTTCTTTCCCAAAACACATTACAGTGTGTTAAGGAAAGAAGTTGCTCGGCATGCATTAAGATGCAGTCAAAAAATCAACTGCAACATATCAATTCAGAATATAAATATAGTGACCACGGGGGTAACACTACCATCGATAGGTGGTCACGTTCTGTTAGTCCAGAAACTGAAATATGTTTTGTTATGTATACGGTTATATGTTTACTGTTGTGTCGATCACAAATTAAACGCAAACAAGATAAGTACTTTGTTTTGAGCAGTGGTGGCCATCTGACGCGACTTACTAATTGTAGGTTGTAGTTTCGTACCCCCTCAGGCGCTTTACTTTGTGTAAATTATTTCATCACCACCACCATATTCGAAGACATATGGCATCTATAACCCGTACTGGGCCCGCGTGGTTATTGCCAAGAGGAGGCCCCAGCAAAAGGAACACTATAGGCTATTATGTTATGCACATAGGTATGCGTTTTGGTGTGTAGCATAGTTAAAATACGAGCTAAGGAAAACATTAAAAAGATATGAAAAATAATTATAAAGTTCGTTTTAAGTTTGCCGACTTGAAATTATTTATTATTTTTGAAGTCTGGAGGAGCAGAGGTACGACAGGCATACCCTAATAACAGTTAAAAACAAACTTGAGAATGACTCCTAAACATTCCTGCCCTACGAAATCGTTATGTTGCCCTAGAAAAATGTTAATTTTAGCACTGATCTAAACTGATAATATCAACACACACACATAATGTACTTACATACTACACCAGAAGTTCCTGCAATGAAAACGGACTTAGTTCTAATGAGAGCATCACCTGTGTATATATGTATGTATGAATTCAACCCATAAAGTCAAAACAGAAGAGTCGAGTTATAAATGGACAACACAAAGTCTTGAGGAACTATTATTTATTCATCTTTTAACTTCTTTGGGACATATTATATCTTTACATATCCTTATGTTCTTGGAGTAACGATAGCAGTGACATCTAAAATGAGTTAGTGGTTGTGTTTGAGTCCATCGGCTTTGTTGATAAAGAAAATACTACCCAAACGAATAAAACGCCTGCGCACACTTACATTAATCCAAATACTATTAATACCAAACATCTGTTTTCGAAGGTCATGGACATGTCTGTTGATATGCAAAATATTTTGTGAACGACACAGTTATTTATGAATTAAGCAGCCGCATGATAACAGCCTTTTAGTTTGTCAACAATAACTTTTTAATTAAATGAAACCGACTTAAAAGAAATCCTAAAAAGGCGACTACAAACTACAAAGTGAAAAATTAATTTAATCATCATCAACATATAGAAGTTGAATTAAAATGTTATTGAAACTAATACAAACTTCTCGAACAAATTTATACTAATATATAAAGCTGAAGATTTTGTTTGTTTGTTTAAACGCGCTAATCTCAGGAACTACTGGTCCGATATGATAAATTATTTTTGCGTTGGAAAGCCCTTTAATCCAGGACGGCCTTAGGCTATATATCATCACGCTGCGACCAATAGGAGCGGAGCATAACTAACTCCACGCGAACGAAGTCACTGGCGGCCGCTAGTTATTCATATGGGACCAACGGCTTAAAACAAAAGAATCTCAAAAATGTGCTTAATTGTCACTGAGTAAACAGTGTACTTATTATTTTATTTATGATTACTAGTCTGCTGCTTTTTTTTTTTTTTGGGGTGGAAAATCCTCAAATGACCTCTCCCGCTCTGGGCGGAGCGGAAGGGCGTTTCAGACTTTTACTGACTAAACCCACCCGTGTTCGTTCACTTGCCTGTGCGCCAGGTTAAAAACTGATCTGCTGTGTAATTCTGTCACCATCTGACTGTGAACACTGAGATGGAGTGAAGTGGTATTCAAACTATTGCAGGTTCACACCAGACTCTCTCCACTCTGACCTCTTCACCTGACTCTCCACGGTGGTATTACAGGAATCGTGGAAAATCGAAACGCGAAGCTCATTTCACCTTGACATTTACAGCATCGATCGGTTATTCTCCAGCGTCAAGGTCATTGTTAATACAAAAAAAAAACATAGGAAATGCATCATTCTCTGTCTCGATAAAACATTCATGTCAATATGTTTATTGATCTTTTTCAATGTCACTCAATGTGGGGTATTCATGGAACATAACATGGAGACATTTTTATGTTTTAGAAGAAACATACAATCATTATGATTCCTACTTTTATTACGACAAAGCCACATAGAGGAATATTTCGCAATCATTGTAAAAGCTCAGGAAGCTAACATATTCGTTGCAGAACGGAAATTATTTACAATCAACAAATAACAAGAAGTGGTCAAATACTGTACATAATTATAACTATCAGTTGTCAATCAATGCATATGATTTTGTTTCCTCTTTATATCAGGAGGGCTTTAGTTATCAACTAGCGTGCAGACGTTACGCTTATTAATGCAGATTCGAAGCTTGCACATCGTTATGAATGCAGTCATTTATTGCCCCTCTCATTATGATTTGAAAGAGTAACATTCTCCGTCGTATTTTAATCCAATTCCAAAGAAATGTAACAAAAATATAATAAAGTTAAAACACGTAAAAAGATTAACATAAAATAAATACATATGTAAAGAAAACCCCGTCCGACCCATAAGGATAAGAAAGGTTAGGTAAACACATGACCAAATAAAACATGAAATTTTACATATCACAGTAACAATACTAATGAATCTTGAAATAACCTTTTTTTTTCCGCGAATTAATTCCAACTTCCCAAAATTTTGTATTAAAAAAAAGTGTTTCGTGCCCTGCCCCCATTCGCCCGCGCATATAATGCCTACCGCCCAAGTATTAAGTTACCTACTTTTGCGAAATAATATTCATTTTTTGGGGCGAATTTTTTTTTTAGTATTAGCCCGTCTTTATAGGCATTAGTAGAATCAGTTATCGATACCTAACAATACCTTCACGAATTGGACAGGGTTTTCTTTACATATTGTATAGTTCATATAATTATGGCTTCATTGCATGTCAAGGAGTCTCCATTTAGATATAGAAATGCCTGTAATTCAAGGCTCCGCTCTTCACTTACATTATAAATGAGTAAGCAACAAAAAGAACTGAAAGAAAACCAAAATGCGGTATGAGTGCATAAATGTGTGTGTGGTTGTCTCTGTTTGTGATTGCAACAAAAAAATTCGAAACAATTTTTATACAGTTAGTGGCAGTTATATTGATAAGACCGCCTTTTGAGCTACCAAATTTTACATCTTATACATTTTTTTAAGGTTTCAGAGTTTTGCAGGTATATAGTTTCAGAGTTTCTTTATTGCCCTTTATTTTAAAATAGCACATCTGCGAATTGTTTCACAATTTAAGTTATAGTGATTTTATAAAAACAAAACCACAGAAATTACCGACTTCTCTGATCTGTACACCTCATATGTTGAAATCTATTCAGCATTTAAGGGTGTGTGAAGAAACCCATATACAAAGTTGCAAGTTAAAAAATATAATAATAAGAATAGTCTTGCTGTCAGACAGTCTGGTCATTCATATCTTATTTAGTTGTTTATGGGAAATCATAATGCCATTTGAAATGCAATAAGTTTTATAATAAGATTTATTATCAATCGTTTAGAGAAGTTCAAACTACTTCTTATGCTTGTCATGTGTCCTTTTGTAAAAAATAAACTAGTAACCAGCACCTTAAAGAACACTTTTGTTTCACTACGACATATAAAGATTTGTCTGCTCAACAATGTAAATAATGCAATGAATGTTTTTGAGCGGCCAGAATGAAAGCCGTTCCTGCAGCGGCCCTAGACTATTTTTATAAATTTTTCATTTCAACACGATTCCATTGTCGTTGTACTAAAAATTCGTAATCTGTTAAATTCATAATCTCATAATGGAGTGGTGATAGAATGACATTGGCGTATTGCCAGTATTATAAAACCCGTCAATAGAAATGATTTTCTAAAAACTAATACTTAATTTGTTATTAATAGGGAGTGGAGTGTCAGTGATTGACCACTGGAAAGTCATTATGACGCCATTTTGTTAGTAGATTACGAAACTTGTCAAAATTGATCATTAAGAGATCACTGGTCGAATAATTGTAATAGCCACTAGGGCCTATGTTAGTGTGTTTGGCATTTACCCCACAGACACATAACTATCACATGCGGGGATAAATGCTTAAAATAATTAACTTACCGTTCAAATAATCTGTACAATGTGTGCACTGCCCACTTCTTGCATTTCCACCATGGCAACTCCATACGTTCATCTTCGTCCACTTGCAGAGTGGTTTCTGGCACAGGTGCTTCCATCACCCTGCGCAACACCTCCATCCATTTTGTAAAAATGTCTTTTGTAATCAGGTCTAAGGGTAAAATGTACTGAAACAAAGGTATTATAATTAAAATTCCTTCTGATGAAGTCATTATAACAAACGCCATTAGTATTAAATGGATTACCTTAATGAGGCCATAAAAACATTTCAATATTTGCTTTTGAATCAGAACAGATTCTGCAGATGGATCCGCTTGGAGGTTTACAATCAAATTGTACATCATTGGAAGAAGCAGGTTCATTGCCTCTATTAACGGCACTCTCTTTTCAGCAATGTGGTATTCGTAGTTCTTTATCAATTGGTAGAGACATAGTAGGGCACCCATCCAGCTGTTAGGCTCAGGGTTTTGGAGATATATGTGGATCTTATCAACAATTTGTGTCCAACGGGCTGGGAAGTCATGTTTAATTATGGTTTTTAAACAGACACACAACTGTACTCTTATTATATCTGGTGCTTGTACCACAGCATCTACAATGATGTCCCTGATCATGGCACGATCTTGTTCATGAATGCTAAAAGGGATGGGCTCCCCTTCTTCTGGCTCCTTCTCCTGCCATCCAGAAGTGACGAGGTTCTTGAGATACACTGCACCAGCTTGTCGCACTGGTATGGGAACATCATTTAGCATAACCACTTGAAGCAATGAGGGTGCAAATCCAATTATTTTGTGAATCTGAAACATTAAATTGTTTTATACATCTAAAACCAATGAAAACTACTAGGTATTTTGTTGTAAGAGCGAATGAAAATAATTGAATAAATTGAGTTCATTCATTTTCATGCTACTGTTTTTTATATTTTACTGGTCTAATGAATTGAAAGATGAACTATAGTAAAAGAATGCTATACAATGCTTCAGTTATAGAATGGGAATAGGCTATTTAGCTACAGGTTTTTATAAAAAAGTTACAATATTAACACCAACTTTCCCTTATTTAATTGAAATACTCAGTTCCGGACACACTACCACAGTAAGCCCTGGATTGTTACAAAGAAATAGAATCATTGTTTTATTTTATACCATTTTATATAATACCTACCATGATATACATACATGGGTTATCTTCTCAAACAGCAAACTCATGTCATATTCCTACCATACTGTTGTGTAGTTAACTAAAGAGAAACATACCTATTGATAAAATATGACTAGTGTAACTTGCTTTATGTAGTACTTAACCTGTGTAAAAACAACAAGTGAAATTTTATAGACTCTATTGTCTGCTCATAGATACACTGTTAAGTTTAACATTTTGTTGTACAGGGTTGCATGCAGACGCACAACCATGGATTAGTACAGTACACAAATGAACTAAAATTTTAAGTTGAAAGAAGTTGAACTTGTTTAAACAAAGAAATTACTGTTTCAATCCACTTCAATTGGGTATATAATGCATTTCGCTATGAAAAGTTGCATTAAAAACTTGTAAGCCAAAGTTCTTAATTCACTAAATAGGTTTCTTAAGAGTGTACTGGGTGGAATATTATTGTGAAAACTCTCAGAGATCACCACAACTGTTGACTATGATACAGATCATGCCAGAATCATATTAAATAAAAATCTTTGAAATTTTTTTAGGTGTAAAATAAGACGCATTTTGTACTATCTTCTTGTCTTATTTATTATTTTTTAAATAATGGTGATTTCAAACTCTCTAAGGCCACATTAACCATATAAAAATCAGGTCACCTGCCTTTATTTTCTGGAGAACCAAAGCTGTTCCGGTCTGCTTCTCCAAAGACAGACATGATTCCATTCAGTGCGACCACCCTCGCACTTGAGTATGACCACTGTTCATATAAACCCCATAAACCCATTGGGTATTTCAAATGCTTTCTATTCTGACCCATTATGGCAGGAAATGGGTTGACATCAATATTGCCTTTAGCTAAATGTTCCTGGGTGTAAAAGCCATCAGTTTGTCAAAGGGACTTGCAATGCCCACATAGATGCTCATGATATAACATGTTTCTGATGGTATTGGACAGCCTTTTCCCCCTTATATGCTGTTAACTACGATTTTCATTAAAAGAATGAGTAGATTATACAGTTGCATAAGGTCATAATGCATAGTACAACTTTATTAACAATAATATACATACTTTATGTTTTTTATGATTTTATAAAATGACATACATTTCCCTAACTTCACTCCTAGGGTTGCCAGATAGAAACTTATCAAATCCGGGACAGTTCTGGAAAAACAATGTTGGGACGTGGTCATAATAGAAAATATCATATATATTTTTTATTTCCAAAGGATTCATATTTATATTTAAAGGGAAAAATGGCATTTTTTCAAGAAACATACTTTATTTAGTCATAGGTATGTACTTAGTAGGAAATTAACGCCAGTTATAAAGAATTGAGCAATTAGCCTAAATTTGCAAATTAAAACTATTGAATACTAAATTACAAATTAAATAGTAATAAACTGAAGAAAAAAAAATAATAAGGTACTATGTAGTATAAAAAATCATAAAACAATAAATTCCTAACTTAAAAACCAATCAGTACCTACTTAAAGTGTTTATAAACAGAAATTGTTTTGGTACATAAAATAAACTTAAACCAATTTGTAAAAAAATAATAAGTTTTCAAAATCCGGGACAATGAGCACTAATTCCTGGACACGGGACAAGAGGCAAGATTCCGGGACATTCCCGGATTTCCCGGCGGTCTGGCAAGCCTATTCACTCCCCATGTCTCTTTTTGTCTCTGTTAGATTGGATTCCCTCACTTCTACCGCAGCTGACACTCAAGACCTGTTATGGGCTAAGGAAAATCTTTTTGCCTGGTATGTATGCCAATACCTGTGCAATTAACCCAAGTTAATAATCAAAATTTGATTTCTCTGTTTATGAGTAGAAACTCAGAGCAAGATTCTTTCGTAACATCTTATCTTGCATTATTCAAAACAAAAATAGAAGTTTACTTAACATAAATGGTAAAAAAGTGGTAAAATAGTAATAGTAATGGAATTTTCTTGGTTTAATTCACCATTGCATTGAATAAGTCTATTTAATGAAGCGTTTTTTTTTCAATTATTGAACCCCAAAAGAAAACTTTGTTCATATAAATCTGGAAATGACCAGCAAAACACACAAAACCTAAAAAATACTTCAATTGTAAGAGATCTATTTATAGTAACTAATGACTTTACATGAGCTGGTCAAGTTTGGTTAGGACTTTTTGTTCAACTAAATACATATTTAGTTACACAGCATTCAAATACATTGTCTAGATAAAGACAGAGCTAAAATGACATATGCCGAGGATTTTCAACAAATAAAACCAAGTAATCCAAGAATTCAGTTAAAACATGGTGCTGTCTATCATACCAGCGCGGCATGTCATTATACGACCAAATTTAAAAACCTCTCAGAGAATGAAGCTGTATCACATTATCAAAACTATGCAATGTGGTCGCCTTATAAAATTCCCGAGCATGTGGTTGATGGATGCGAATTTTTAACTCACCTGTGAAAGCTGTTCTTCAGCTGCCTGCCTCTGGTTTACATCGATTGTTCCACGTAGAATTTCCGTAAGCTTCCTTGTGTCCATTTTGAAGTAATTGTCAGTAAAATAAAATTTAGTAGAAAATAATAATTTTTCACGAGGACACAAGCTGCCGCCGGGCGTGGAAGCAGTGTTGCCAGTTGTCAGACGCCGATTTCTAAGAATCCGTGTAGGTG
Organism: Sesamia nonagrioides; assembly: GCA_017933935.1. Lineage (NCBI taxonomy): Eukaryota > Metazoa > Arthropoda > Insecta > Lepidoptera > Noctuidae > Sesamia > Sesamia nonagrioides. Next base: position 111,446 of record JADWQK010000857.1, read on the forward strand.
TACATCGACCGACTTTGTAGAATATCCATAAAAAAAATATGTAGCCCCCTAAAAATCCATAGAATTTTTAATATAGTGATTTAGTTTTGTGTAAGATGGCGGTAGTCAAATAACTTTTGGGGATTGTTTACTTCTAAAGATTGGTCTAAACAATTCCTTTTTTTGATGGAATTCTCTTTATACTTACATATTATAAACTCTTTGGATGGAATGAACCATAGACACTGACCTCTATAATTACTACGGTCAGTGACCATAGATGTAGGCACAGAGTAAGTAACAAAGAAATTATATTAAAAGAATTCTTATGATTAATAATAATATCTACACAACAACATTCAAAAATAAACCTAAGGCCTACTTCTTAAAGCTTATATTGCCACAAAGCTTACGCATTAATACCTAAAGTTCCGAATGAGAGGCATCGAAAGGACCATTGAGATAGAAATATAAGGAGATGCTGTTGTCAAGCTATACAATTTTTCATTATACATATATATGTAATTTAGGGTACAAAACCGTAATACATTATTTTGTCTCTTTTTTTCAACAGTACATTTGCATTTGGCAAAAGAGACAAATATATTTTTGTTACTGCGGAATTATGGTAACACTATTAAAATGAACTGACAGTTGTTGGCAGCGTGCCAACGCCGGCCATCTTAGGTGACAATTTCGTGGTAGTTGTGCTGTCAACGGAATACGTAACTTAACGAAAATTAATTTTTTTGATAATATACAAGACATTTTAAAGTGGATTTGTAGTGCACCGTGTGACAAAACTATTACTTAATATGCCTGCGTGCTGTATTGTTATGTGTGGTGCCAGAAACAACAGAAATCAAGCTCAATTGACGTTTCATAGGTTAGTTACCTCTTTTCTAGCTAAATCACCATTTATCATTCTAATTTTCAAACTAAAATGAACCATGATTACTTATTAGTCGTTAAATTACTAAATACACACTTATTTACACTATATAAGCACGTTTCTCTTTATTGTAAATGTTTATTTGTTTACGTAATTTGTTGACATATGTTAGGGTTGTCCAAAATTTTTTTTTAACCGACTTCATAAAAAGGAGGTTTTCATTTCGAACTGTTATGTATGTAATATTTTCAAAAATGCCTTGTTTTCGGATATGTTAGTCTATATCAGCCTTTGAACAAATGTGCCGAATTGTATAAGTGTAGTATGTAAATATGTATGTATGTTTTTATGTTTGTGTTCGCATATCTCTGGAACTATTAGTCCGATTTCGGTATTCTTTTTATATATTAGACATTGTTCAACTTAGTGAATACTGCAAGTTTCATCAAAATCGGTTCAGTAGTTTTTGAGATAGGGAATTTTAACTATTTCGCTTAAAATGAAGAAATAAATTATTTTAAATAAAAATAAAACAGCTTTCAAAGTCGGTGCCAATATGTTAGATGCGCAGGGTGTAGCGGGGACCAACATATGTACTTGGCTTAGCACCGATTTCAATTATCTATTATTGGGTGTGTTTTGAAGGCGGTTTTATTTTTATTTAAAATATTTTTTTTAATTTGTCACTTTAAAGGAAGAAATATGATATTTTAAATAAAAATAATTTAATTATCTATCTACTCAATTATTTTGATAATAGATATTGATTTTATCTTTTGTTTATAGATTCCCTAAAAATGAGCGGCTAAGAACCTAAAAAGAACATATAATATGCATGTTTACCACATGCAAGAACATTGTGCAAGCGGCATGTTACGTGGGTAACAAATGTCTTGCCATGGCGCCTCCGCCGGGCCGGAACAAGTGGGTTAGACCAAAGAAGTGCTGGCTTGGCGTTGTAAGAGATGACATGCGTGCCAACAAGCTCTTACCACAGGATGCTAAAGATCGTGCGAAATGAAGGAGAATGTGAAAGCCGCGGATGCAACCGGGATAAACGCTGAGATGATGATGATGATGACGACGGGATACAAATGACGTCATAGATCACCTTTTAAAGGCGGGCGAACCCGCTTATGGAAGCTAGTAGTTTAATAAACGAATATATTTAAAAAAATATAAATGTATTTTATTATTATTGCACCTTTTGCACTTAATAATGTCTATACAATATAATTACACTTAGATACTTTCAAACAAGGATCATAATTGAGAGGAGGGAGGGAGAGGACCCTTTTATCTAGTAACCCAGTCAAAATAGACATTTGACTTAGCCAAAATTCAAACTTTCTTTATTACAATAGATCGTGGAGTATAGCTACGGGGGAAACCACGTTATATAAATGCGCCAAGTACACACATTTCCGCACCACTTATGAGTTAATCATAGGTGGTGCGGAAATGTGTGCATATTATGTAAAATATGAATTTTCTAATGCTGCTTCTCATCCCATGCAGACTGTAAAAACTGGTCGAGGGAATTGGTCAAGTTTAAGAATCATTTCATTAAGCGATGAGGTTAGCAACCCATCACTATTTTGATTCCATTTTCTATCTATGTCTATGCACCTACCAACGCGCTAAACGTGGCTTTTGTTCTTATAACCTCAAGCTCTGTCTACCCCGTAAGGGATAAAGACGTGACGTTATGAATAAATGAATAAGTACTTTATCTAAGAAGCCGACAGAAAACGAGAGAATTAAAATAATTATATAACAAACAGACTATATTAAAAAATTATAATAATAAAAAATAATAATATATTAAAATCTTTGGAAACAAATACACAGTGACAGCCCTAGAAAGAGGCGGCCATATTATGTTCCAAACAAATGTCAAACGATGGCACGTTTTTTTTGTAGGTATTTCACGTCTATATACTAGAAGTCTATGGAAAGGACCCTGTGTCCTTTTTTTTTTTTTTTTTTTTAATTTATTTCTGACCTGGATTCAAAGTCCTTTAGCCGTATACATTATAATATAAACCCTAATACAAAAGCAACAAAAAATGGAATCTTACAAACTATACAGACAATAATACGAGGGATAACAATGAATATTAAAATTAAAGTTAATTTCTAAAATAAATGACGAAACTTTTACAAATAAACAATTAAACTAAGCTAAATTTTTTCTATTGTTGTTGTAATGAATTTAAAGAGATGAACAAAAAACTGCGGTCTATTTAATAAATCTTTGACGTGGCGGGGTAAACTAATATGTATTGCTGGACGAGTACTGTCACTATCACTCTCACTATTGTCAATGTCAGTTATTTCTTGGAAGAGTAGCTGTCGCTGGTTGTTGAATTTTGGGCAACAGAAAACAAGATGTTGCAAATCGGAAGATTCCTCAGGACAATGTTTACAGTGACTGTTCTGATAGATATTGATTCGATGGAGATGTGTAGGAACAAGGCAATGACCAAGCCGCATTCTTGATATAATCGTTATGAATTTCCGGCTTCTTTTTGCTTCAAGTTTATCATACCACGGTCTTATTGGTAAGTTTTTCTGCACCTCAGCATACCACTTTCCTTTGGTCTCAACTGTAGTGTCCCAGTGCTCTTTCCAAAGCTTCGCAAATTGGTTTTGAAGTAAACATAGTAATCGGAGAATGGTACTCGCTGTGATTGACTGTCATCTCGATTAGAATCTGTATGTGTTATAGTATCAGCAATCTCATTACCATCTATACCACTGTGGGAGGGAACCCATATAAATTCTATATTAATGCCCCTGTTGTGTAAATTTTCTATGAGAGTACATATTTTAAATAAAATGTAGTTAGTTTTGTAGGACCGAAGTCCATAAAACAATGAACTTAAAACGCTTTTAGCATCAGTGGCTAAAATAATATTTACATTACTTACACTACTAGTTATATACATTAGACATTTAAGGATAGCATAGCTTTCTGCAGAAAAAATACTAAAATTGCTATTTAACTGAATGCTTTCACTGTAATTGGCTTGTGGATCATAAAAGGCTGCTCTTACATTTTGTTCTTTTTTAGTTCCGTCTGTATATATAAAATAACAATCAGGTCTTTTATGTTTGAATTCTAAGAAATCTGTTTTATTTTTTATTAAATCTAAATGAAACTTATTTCTATCATAGTTTATGAGACTGTTATATGAGCATTCATAAATTGGCCATTTCTTACATTTATGTACATCTTGCGTTTTACTTTTAACATGACTATAAATAGTTATAATTTCAGTTCCAGAAAGAAGTGACTGAGGAGATATAGTAGGCATGGTCATGAAGTGCATAGCCTCTCTCATGTTGTGAAGTTTAGTGTTGAGAGGATTATCTGAAGATACTAACTTTAAAAAGAATCTTTCTGCTAGTTGAAGCCTTCTAAGGAACAAAGGAGGTATGCAAGTTTCCACTTCTAATGAGTTTATAGGAGTAGAGTGCATTGCTCCACAAATTAGCCTTAACCCTATGTTTTGTATTACATCCAGTTTGTGGAGGTAGGAATTATTAGCATTTAAGTAAGCCAAGCTACTGTAGTCAAAGTGGCTTCTCACTATGCTCTTATACAACATACTCATAGTTTTGGGGTCTGATCCCCAGTAAGTACCTGCTAAATGGCGTAAGATATTTATACTTTTCATAGCCTTCTTACTAATATAGTCTATATGTTTATCAAATTTTAAATGTGAATCTATTACTACACCCAAAAATTTATGGTGGTCAACAATGGGAATTTCTGTGTTATTATAATAAATTTTCATTACTGTATTTTCTTTACTGAATATTAAAAGTGAACTCTTTTCTGGACTCACTTCTAATTTAAGTTTGTTATGATAATATCTATACAATTGGTTTAAAGCATTATTTATGTTATTTTTAGCTATATCTATATTTTGATTTATACTATATAATAGTAAATCATCTGCAAATTGTAAGATGTTGACCGTTTCAGTATTGACATATTTCAAAATCTCTGAAGTATATAGATTGTACAGCAAGGGCAACAAAGTGGCACCTTGCATAGTTCCTTTATTAGCAAATCTAGGGCCATGTAGTTTATTATTGTACTTTACAAAAACAGTTCGATTACTTAAAAATTCAAATAACCATTTCAAAGTACTTCCTGGAACGCCAATGTCACATAAAACTTCAATAAGCTGTTCTATATTTACATTATCGAAAGCACCTTTAACATCTAAGAAAACACAAACCATGTTAGAATTACTGAGTTTGACTTGTTTAATGTCATGAATCAGAGACACCAAGCTTTCAGAGCAACTTTTACCTTTTCTAAAACCATGCTGAATTTCAGGAATTAAATTATTACTTTCTGAAAAGTATTCCAAACGTAGCTTAAGCATATTTTCAAATAACTTACCCAAACATGAAGATAGCGATATAGGCCTGTATGAAGAAGCAGTGTTTATAGGTTTATTTAGCTTTAATATTGGAATGACACATTGAGTTTTCCAGGATTTTGGTATAATATGACTTTGCCAAAGTTTGTTATATATACAAAGTAGTATTTTTTGAGCATTTGGATGTAACCTTTTAATAAGTAAATAGGGTAAATTATCTAAGCCTGGTGTAGTATCCTTTCTACTTTGTAATGAAGCAGTCATTTCGTTAAAAGAAAAAGGTTTATTAAGAAAAGAATTAGCTGCATTTTCTTGAGCACTATGAAACAATGATAACAACCTGTCTACATTGAAGCTGTGGTTGTCTGATAGATTATCTAGAAAAGTTGGAATCCATGTATCATCAAAGTTCTTATTGTGACTACTATTTCCAATTCTCTTAAATTTTTTGACATAATCCCAAATCCTTGAAACTGGAGTCATTCTATTAAAGCTGCTACACAAATTTTTCCATGACTCTGAGCTCTCAATTTTAATAGTTCTTTTCTTTTGAGCATCTAGTTTTTTATATTCTATAAAATTAGCTATAGTTGGACATGACTTATATTGCTTTAAAGCTTGTTTAGATGCATTCACGGCTACCTCACACTTTGCATTCCACCATGGGGCAGGTTTTCTACGAACAACATTACTATTTTTTCTCTTACTCTTAGGAATAGTTATATCTCTTAAATCATTTAAAGTATTTACAAAACGATTATACAATTCTAGGCAATCTTCAGAATCAATGGTTAAATTGGAAAACAAATTTTCAGATAGAGCATAAAATTCAGACCTATATTTAGCTTTACTATAAATAAATCTTTCTTCCACAGGACCTACTTCATACATGCATGGTTGAATATTTATATAAAGGGAAACTGGATAGTGGTAGCTGCCTAAAGGATCATCTTGAACCTGCCAATTACACAAATGAGCAATTGAAGGACTGACAAGAGTGACATCTATTGCAGAAGCCTGCCTGTTGGGATATGGACATGTTGTTGGAGTACCATCATTTAATATGCAAAAATCTAAGTCATCAATTAAGTTATATATATTATTTCCTCTATTATTATTGCTATTGCAACCAAAACTGATATGATGTGCATTAAAGTCACCCATAATTATGCAAGGTTTGGGAATACTGTTAAAAATATGCCTAAGTTTATTAGTATTAAATCTGCCACTTTTAGGTGGACAATATACACAAAGTATACTGATATTCCCCGACTTTGTCTCAAAATTTATGGCTATGTTTTGGATATTTTCATGAAAGTTAGTGTTCAATACAGAATATTTCAACCCATGTTTAATTAAAATACCTACACCATTGCATCTATTTGCCGAGTTCTTATAAATAAAATTGTAATTTGGAATATAAGGGATAATAGATTTATTACTAAGCCAAGTTTCAATAAGTAAACAAATGTCTATTTTCTTATCTTCAAGTAATTTATGTAACAATGTTTTCTTGCTCTGTAAACTTTGTATATTAAACTGAACTATATGTAAATAATCCTCCATTAAACTAAGTTTGATATAAATATTTCTTTTATTTTCTTAGCTGTTAAAGGTTCTTTATTTTTGTTATTACCTAGGGCCAATAATGATTTTACAATAGCATTTAGGATAATGTCATTGTTGACAATTGTATCTACATCTAAAGACTTCTTTACATTATTTACATTCAGAGGTGGATAGGCTTTCAAATCATTAGATGGTGGAGAACTCACCACAGTGGCATAGGTTTGCTGAGTATATTTCTTCATATTTTCATCTATTTTCTGTTTTTTTATTGGACAATCTCTGGATATTGCTAAATGAAATCCACCACAATTAATACAAGTTATTTCTTCCACATCACATTCTTTATAAGAGTGATTTCCACCACATGAGGAGCACATCTGCTGAGGACTTCTGCAAACCTTGGCCGAGTGGTTAAACTTAAGACATTTAAAACATTGCAAGACTGGAGGTATATATTGATGTACAGGATAACGAAATAATTGAATGTAAGCATGTTGTGGCAATGTTGTAGTGGCAAAGGTTACGGCAACTGTGGTCAACGGGGTTAGTATGTTATCTATCTTTTTCATGAATCTTTTGATAGATATAACTTCGACATCGCACGTGATATTTTTATAAATTTCTTCATTGGACATGTCTTTGGGTACATATTTTATAATACCTATTTTCTCAGTTAAGTGTGACGGTATGAATGCCTTCATTTTATTTTTTAATAAAAATTCATCCATTTTAAGAAAATAATTAGCTGGTATGGCTTTCCTAAAAGAGACTCCAATTTTGTGCGCATTGACACGGTGGACACCAGTAATGCCCTTAACATTTTCTGTAAATAGTTTCGTAAGTGATATCGGATTTCTGTTGCCTAGTTTTTCTTGTTCGGTTGATTGAACAAATACTGTGAAATCACCAGTACTGCTTTCTAGGAATTGTCTTTTATAATTGGGTTTGGTAAATATTTTGTACTTATCTTGCTGGTTGCTTGGGCTGGAGAAAACATTGTCGTATTTCCGTTTCTTTTTTCCGTCTCCAGGGTCCTCCCCATCACTAGGGGGGCCCATTTTGGTTTATTTTTAGTTTTCAGACGTTTATGATAGGAAAGGCAAGGAAAATTAACTTTTATTTAAATAGAAAATTTAAAGCTGCCGCTCAGGTCGACTTCCCGCCAAAAAGTCCACCCTGTGTCCCTTTCCCGCAGACTGCCAGTGTGAAATGAAACTACTATTTGGTAACTTTTATACATAAACTTCATCCACTCGTTTTGTTATTTACGCTGATATACAATATTAAATCAGTAACTCGTGTTTGTTTAACCCGCGAGCACTCGCGCTATGAGCATTTTGCTCACAGTAAATTTAAAACACGCGCCATTTTGTCAAAATCGTTCGTACCTACAGACATCGTTCTTTTGGTAGCTGAGTTTTGTTCCGTCTCCCACCCCTGTATGTAGTTCACTTCTCGCCAATGCGCGCCAGTAACTCGGTTGAGGTGCTTTGTTGCGCCATGTACCATCAGGCGGCGTTTTGCTCATCGCGCGAGTATCGACGTAAGTACATTTTTTTACTCATGATTTCTTTATTTTTTATCTTAGCGACAGATTTACTACTTGGTTCATATAATATTATAATTTTGCATTACTAAATTAGTTATCAATTATTTATTTCTATTTTAGATGGATCCTAATCGAAGGGAGGAACTTTTGGCATGGTTGATGGAGAAAGATTTAGAAGACATTGAGGACCCGTCTTTTAGAGTCGATGATATTGAAAGCGACTGAGGCAGTGAACATAGTTATAATGCCACTAATACTGAACAATCGTCATCGGAACTAGAAGGTGATGTTTCTTCAATTTCACCGGGCCAATGCGACCAGAAAATATCACCTTTTATAATAAAACAAAAGGAAGTGTTGATGTTGTGGATCGACTAAAAAAAGAGTATCCTGTGGCAAGAGTAGCATATAGATGGCCGCTGAGATAATTTTTCACGATCCTAAACATAGCCGGAATCAACACTCATGACTCAAATCATTTACAAAGAAAATACGGGTATAATCATCACGCGCAGAGACTACTTGAAGCAACTAGCTCTGCAACTAACACAGCCTGGCTGCAAGCGCGGATCCAGGGGGGGGGTCATGGGGGTCATGACCCCCCCCTGGGCTGGGTCCAGGAGTACCTAGCACAGAAGGATTTTATTTAAGTACTTTCAATATTTAATCAATTTATATAATACATACTTTGTTTGCCGGCAAACGCATTATTCGGGAACGCATTCAACTTTTGAATGCGCTGGGCATTCAAAAGTTGAATTTTGCCGCGCTACCGCCGTCACGGCCGCCAACATTCAAATGTCACATTTTTATGTCACATTTCATTTTACTTGCGCGCACTTTGTTTATTAATCAGTTTCTTCATTATGCATTGAACACACACACACTGTGTATGTGTTCAAACTCAAATATTATGGTTGTAATGTTCTTAAAGTACCTCGTAGGTAGATAAGTAGGTGCCTACTTACTGATAGAGGGGGATTTATATACGGACGACAGCAGTTCAAGCTATCGGAAACTGTCAAATATTCCCAATCAACTTTGAGCCTTCATAGTTTAGCAATAAGGTTGACGTCTGTACATTCTTCTTCTTCTTCCTGTGCCTCTTCAATCCTGAAGGTTGGCCGTCAGCTTCTTGTATTCGGTCTTCTCAACCGCGAGACGGAGCAGTTTTTCAACTCTCTCTTCCACTGTCCACTCCCTGATGTTTCGCAGCCACGACTTTCTCTTTCGTCCAGCGCGCCTTTTTACTTCTACCTTGCCCATCATAATGAGTTGGAGTAGCGTATATCACTAGCGTAGACTCGGGGACATCTGTCGCCCCCCAAACATCAGGACCCGAGGTGGCGGCGCGAAGTGTTCCACGCGCGCTACTTTTAGACGTCACGGGGGGAGTCCTACACCTCACTCCCCCCCCCCTGACCTGAGGAGGCCCACGGTGGTGGGCCAGCAGTATTAGTTCTCGCAGCCCCCGGTGTAGGTGTGAGACGGATCAGCCGGGTGGTTTTTAGTCAGTAAGAGTCTGACAGACCCCGTCGCCCGCCCCAGGGCGGCGGAAATCCATGAGGATTTTCCACTCGGAAAAAAAAAGCGTATATCTATCGTGTCGGAGCATCTGGCCGAGATAATCTATTTTGCGTTTCTTTATGGTGGGCAACAACTTTCGAGGCATTAGAACGCGCTGAAGGACGGTGTCAACTCTGACCTTTTGGGTCCAGTTTATGCGCAGCATACGACGGTAGCACCACATTTCAAAAGCCTGCAAGCGTCGTGTCTCTTTCAGAATCCATGCTTCGCAGCGGGACATGACGAACGACAGGCCATACGTAGTACATCAGTAATCTCACTCGGAGCTTTATGTGGAGTTTACGACAGCACAGAACTTTCTTCATTTTGTTAAAAGATGCTAGGGCAAGTTCCATCCGGGTCTTAATTTCTTGGTTGGATTCCCATGCTTCATTTACCTAAGCACCGAGATACTTATCCTGTCGTACCCGCTCAAGTTGTTTGCCTGCCACCGATATGCTAGGACATAAGTCTTGGTTTCTAGAGACCACCATAAATATTGTCTTGCTCATGTTCATCGACAGACCGGCTTTCTCGCTGCACTCATTGACTTTATCTACAATGGTTTGCAAATCTTGTTCAGACGCTGCAATGAGAACAGTGTCGTCCGCATAACGCAGGTTATTAACGACCTTGCCATTGATTTTCACTCCGGCTTCCAGACCTTCAAGAGCCTCCGAAATCACTACCTCGGAATAGATATTGAAGAGCAACGGAGACACAGCCTTGCAGAGCTCCACGACAGATCTTGATTTCCTCGGTCTCCTCATTTTTAACTTTGATTGTAGCTACTTGGTTCTCGTACAGATTACGGATAATCCTGACATCCTTGCCATCGAGTTCAATATCTGTTAATAGACCCAGGAGGTGCTGGTGCTTAACCCGGTCGAATGCCTGTTCGTAATCTATAAAGCACAGCAGTGCATATCCCTGCATTTTTTTACGAGGACGTTGAGGGCAAGAAGAGCTTCACGAATACCGACACCATAGCGAAATCCGAATTGACTGTTTGTTCGTCACATTTCGGTCTTACCCTGTTCTGTATGATGTTTCTGTTGCTGTAAGAACACTTCGTCTGTACATACCTACGTTTTTTTTTTGGTGAGGGAAATTGAAAGTCCTAAGCTTCGTAAGTCTAAGGTCTAAGCGTTTTTTATTTTTGTTTCCTGGTTGGAAAATCCTCATGCATGTCCGCCGCCCTGGGGTGGGCGACAGGGTCTGTCAGACACCTACTGACTAAAAACCACCCCGGAGTTCCATCTCGCACCTACACCTGGGTTGCGAGAACGAACACTGCTTCCGCAACCCCCGATTGGTGCTGGCCCACCACTGTGGGCCTCCTCGGCTGAATGATGTGTACGACTCCCCCATGACGTCTAAGAGTGGCGCGTGTGGAACACTTCGCGCCGCCACCCCGGGTCCTGATGTTTGGGGGGCGACAGATGTCCCCGAGTGTGTCGCCCCTGGACCAGTTTAGGGTGGCTGAAAGAGGGCGTTATCCGCCCTCCGCCGACGCCTGGTGCGCCTGCTGTGGGTCGGGTGAGAGGACGAGATCTCCCTCTCCCTGTCCACAGCCTCTGCGAGACGACTGTTTCGCAGAAGGAAACCACCGCATCCCAGGACTCATCACTGCCGACCATCGACTCGATTACGGCAGTGACAGCGCCCTGCCGGCCGAGATGAAGGCACGGCGCAGCTCCTCCGCGCGTGGCATACTCTGCCAGCGTATGCCGCTCTCGGCAGTTGATGCAGTAGTGCTACCGGGCGTCCAGCTCCATGTTTATGCGACACAGGTACTTTCCGAAGCAACCATGCCCCGAAAGTACCTGTGTAATCCGAAACATCAGGGAGCCCTGCCTTCTCCCGAGCCAGTCCGCCAGTACCGGCCGGATCGCCTCGATGGTGGTGAGGCCTGCGGTAGGGCACGAAAGCCTGTCCCGCCATTCTGCCACCAGGACCTCTCGGAGCTGCGACCGACGCTGCTCGAGCTGACGCCGTGAGCCGGGTGGCGGCGCCCGCCGGAGACCATGAAACCATGGCCTCCGACTTGTTGAGCGCCACCTCCAGGCCTAGGCGACGTATGCGGCCCACCACCTGTGATACCGCAGCCATCGCCAGCAACGTTGTTTCCCTGTGCGAGCTCTCCCGGGCGGTGACCAGCGTGTCGTCCGCTTAACTCGTCAGATCTCCCCTCAGTCTGAGCTCGCCTCTCAGCACCCAGTGGTACGTCGTCTACGTTACGAAAAATCAAAGCATGGGAAAGAGCTTCAATGATTGAAGAACGTCTAACCGGACTCGCACTTCTCCACGTCCATAAAAACGTACCCATTGAAATAGATGAAGTGATAAAACATTTCGGCAGGAGACGTAAAAGAAAAATTGATTTCGTTATTTAATTAGGTATTTTATGTTCAGTAGGTACTTATTAATAAAATACCTTCTTTTTAATTGTAGCTATTATTATCAAAATTTAATTAAAACTTCTTCTGACTTGACCACGACTATGTGACCCCCCCCTGGCGCCAAAGCTGGATCCGCCCTTGCCTGGCTGGATAAGTATCTAAATAAGAAGCACTTTACAAAATATTTCATATCCTCTTCAACAAGTGCTGAAACGTTTTGTACTAGAATCTGAGTTACCAGAAGAAGAAAAACCAAGTGTTTTATCTGCGCGGTTTGCCCAAAACGAAATAATCGTAAGATCAAAAAGAGCTAAATTTACTGCCAAAAAAAATTATGTACTGAGCATGTTTATACACTATGTGATATTTGTAAAGCTCGCGTATATAATGAAGATTAGTTTTTTATACTTAGTTAAGATTTTTTTCAAAAGATTTTTTTCGTTTCATTTTTTCCGTAAGACTGCCTTAAAAGACTGGCAAATTAGTTCCTATGACTGTTAATTAAAATAAAAGAGATTAATACTGTTAACTTGTTAAATATATATTTTTTTAAAATAAATAATGTGTATTTTATTTGATAAAATATGTTTTTATTAATATTTATTGCTAAAACTTGCATTTATTGACATTCATAAATGTGAGCAAAATGCTCTACACGCGAGTGCTGATGTAATTTCTTGAGGCGCGAGTGCTGGCGGGTTAAGCATTAAAATAACTAACTGCTTAGCTCAACATTTAATCAATGCATTTATTGTGATCGATAAATAAAAATAAAACAATATTAGCAGATAGTATAAAATATTAAATGGCAACACCGATGACATATTGGGTTATACAGTATGTTAACTAACAGAGGGCGTTCCCGTTAACCCGCAATAGTATAGCATACTGTCAGGTGTTTTATTATTATATTAAAACACCTTTTAATATTTCATATGTATTTATTACGTAGGTATTACAGCTTAGGTGATCACATCCAACTTTCCGGCCTCGGCCACAACCATCGACTCTCGACCATAGAGTCTTGTCATAGATTAACAATCTCTCACATCCCTTTTCTTTTCATACAAATAGTTAATTAATCATTACAATATTCACGCAAATAACTTGGGTTTCTTAACCATTCGACCGCTTCTGGTTTTTCTATTTTCTACAACAACATTGTCAAAATTAAATGTAACAACCTTCTTAGTTTTACTATTTACTCTGTCGTTTTTAACTCCAAGATCAGTCTGTTCATCAGAGCAATCTACAAAATTATCATCATCAGAATTAACATCTTCCAAATTTATATTATCATTATTTCCCACAATGTCATTTAAAGTATCTTTGCTACGATTATTAAATTCTATATCTCCTAAAGCTAAATTGTCAACACAGTCACCATTAGATACATTTGTTACATCATCATAACATCTTTCATTTAACATATTATTTTGTATTATACAATCTAGATCTTCGTCGTCATAATCATATGTATTTTTTACATTAAATTTTCTGTATTTTGAACCTTTAAATATATTATATCTGTTTCTCAGAACTTTCTGCCCATTTTCTAATAATACTACATAAGATCTATCCTTATCCCCTTCTTTTACAATTTTACCTGGGATTAAGTTATTCTTGTTTCTATCTCTAATGTAAACATTTTGTCCATTATAGAATATCAATCCTTTGCCCTTATATTTTTTATCATGATACATTTTATACCTTTCATTTTTCTTTTGTACATAATTTTTTATTTTCTTATACTTTGTTTCATAACCATGTTTATTCACAGGTAACAAAGAGGCTACTTGTCTACCAATCATCATCTCATTTGGCGACTTCAACTCATTATCAATAGGCATATTCCTGTATTCTAACATAGCTAAATCTATATTCTTATTTTCTAATAAACATTTTTTAAACATCTTTTTAATTGTTTGAATGTGACGCTCAATCATCCCATTAGATCTAGCATAATATGGTGTTGATGTCTTATGCTTCAACCCAAATTGCTGACAAAAATCTACAAATACAGAACTTCTATATTGAGCTCCATCATCTGTATACAATAATTCAGGGATTCCCCATCTAGAGAATGATGCTTGTAATGCTTTTATATGTTCCTCAGCTGATTGATTTTTTAATTCACTTAACTCTACATATTTAGTAAGATAATCTACTATTAACAGAAAGATTTTATTATTAAAGAAAAACATATCAGCTCCTATTGTACACCATGGTTTATCGGGAACTTCTCTTAATTGCAATGGTTCATAACTATGACTCTTTTGAAACTGTAAACAAATGTCACAATTTTTTATCATATCTTCTATTTCCTTATACATGTGTGGCCAATATAACAATCCTTTTATTCTATTTTTACACTTTTCATAACCCATGTGATTGTAATGAATTTGCTTTAACATATCAGATCGTAATGATTTTGGTACTAACAAAGCTGACTCTTTGAATATTAAACATTTAGCTACATATAAGCTTTCTTTAATAGAATGATAGAACTTTAATTGAAATGGAATATCTGAATATTTGGGCCATTCATTTTGAATATAATTAATAAGCAATTTCAAGTTTTCATCTTTAGCTGTTTCCTCTTGAAATATTTTTAATTTTTGCTCACTAATGTTTAAATTTTCTATAATCATACATACATGCATTTCTATCTTCTCATCAATATCCTGATTACATATATTATCTTGTACATATGCCCTAGATAAAGCATCAGCCACTAAGAGTTCTTTACCCGGTATGTACTTAATATCTAAGTCATAACCTTGTATGCGCATTCTTAATTTTTGTAATCTTAAAGGAGTTTCATTCATAGATTTTTTAAATATCTGTTCAAGTGGTTTATGATCTGTTTCTACTGTTATTTGTTTGCCATATATGTATTGGTGGAACTTTTCACACGCATATACAATTGCTAACAATTCCTTCTCAATTTGTGCCCATGACTTCTGTGACTCAGTTAATGCTTTGGAAGCATAAGCTACTGGTCCATTATTTTGCAATAAAACTGCTCCTAAACCTGTACTGCTACTATCTACTGACAATGTAATAGGACTATTCATCTCAAAAAATTTTAACACTGGTTCTGTAGTTAAGATTTGTTTTAATTTATTGAAATCTTCCCTGTGATTTTTACCCCAAACAAATACTGAATCCTTTTTTATCAAATCTCTCAAAGAATTTGTAATATCTGATAAGTTAGGTATAAATTTAGATACATAAGTTATGATTCCTAAAAAATGTTTGTAACTCTTTTTTACTTGAGGGTTCTTTCATTTTAATAATAGCTCTAATTTTCTCTGGATCAGGTCTGATACCTGTGCTACTCAATATATGGCCTACATATTTGACCTCAGTGACCCCAAACTGACACTTATCTTTGTTGAACTTTACTCCTGCTTGTTTAGCTCTATTCAAAACTTGTTTTAATCTCTTATCATGGGATTCCTTAGACTCTCCCCATATTAACAATTCATCAACATATTGTTCTACCCCCTCAATGTCACAAAATATGTCATGAAAACATTTACTAAAAACTTCAGGTGCTGAATTTAAACCAAAGGGTAATCTTTTATAACAATACCTGCCAAATTCACCAGCATTAAATGTTGTATATAATTGACTCTTTTCTGATAATTTAATCATGTAAAATCCTTTAGAAGCGTCTAGTACCGAAAAATACTTAGCATTAGGCATTCTAGCGACTAACTCCTCAAAAGTACTTATTTTAAATCTTTCTCTGATTATACATTTGTTCAAATTCTGTGGATCTAAACAAAGTCTGATAGAACCATCGTTCTTTTTAGCTACAACCATAGAATTAACCCATTCAGTAGGCTCATTTACCTTTCTAATAACACCTAACTTCACCAATTTATCTAATTCACTTTTAATTTGATCTTGTAATTTAAATGGAATTTTTCTAGGTCTTTCTGCAATGGGAGTACACTTTTCTTTTAATTTAATATCATATTTATATTTTAACTCTCCTAACCCCGTGAATAATTCACTATATTCTGACACAATGTGATTTTTATTTACCATATTCACCGTATTGATAATCCCAAGCTTTATAGCCGTTGCATAACTTAAAATACTAGGGGTGTCAAAATTTACTACAAAGAGTTTACATATACATTCACTGTTATTATATCTTAATTTTGCATCACAAGTTCCAAGTATTTTGATGTTGGATCCATCAAAATTTGTCAACCTTATGTTCTTACATGTATACAATTGTAATTCTAATTGATTCATTGTATTTTTATTTATGATATCCACCTGAGAACCTGTGTCAATTTTAAACTTTATATACTTGTTTTTTACTAGAATATTTATGTTCCATTCCTTGTTTACAGAGTTTACTGCATAAACTGTATCTATTCTGAACTGTTCTGTATTTTCACTGTTGACTACTGAACATTTATATGTACAACAAGAAGCAAAATGATTATATTTGTTACATTTTACACACTTCTTACCATAGGCAGGGCATTTCGCATAACCGTGAAACTTGCCACATTTTCTGCACGTTCTTGATGTACTGCCATCTCTTTTAAAGTGTTCACCTGATCTTTCTTGATGATTTGATTGTCTGCCACTGGACGTTCCTCTCACCCCATACTTTTCTTGACCTGGATTTCTACTACGACTCCTGGGTTTCGGCTCTCGTTTACTTGCTGATGGTCGACTGCATGTTCCTTTGTTCACTGCACCTACTTCATTTGACATTTCAGTGCTGTTTAAAGTATTTATTTGGCTTTGTGCTACTTGTGCGGCTTTACATATACTCATACATTTCTCAAGAGTTAAATCCGGTATTCTTAGTAATTTTTCTCTTAAATTACCATCCGTAATTCCCAGCACTATTTGATCTTTTATAAGACTATCTTTTAGGTCTCCAAAGTTGCAATCTAAACTGAGAGATTTTAGTGCTGTATAATATTCTTCGTATTGTTCACCTGTTTTTTGCTTTCTCGAGAAGAATAGGTATCTGTTATATGTTTCATTTGTGGGTGGACTGAAGTGTTTCTCCAGACGTGTGATTACCTCATTGAATGATATGCTTGCCTTGTCCTCGAAACTATTGTAAATTAGGAGGCCCTCTTCACCGATACAGTGTAATAACAGAGCTTTCTTCTGATCGTCCTTTAGGCGCGTTTCTGCTCCACTGGCTAGAAAGTACAAGTCAAATCGCTGTTTCCAATTCGCGAAGCTTCTTTTCTTGGACTTCGAACCAACCAAAGATAATGGCGGCGGCGGTTGTAATTGCTCCATTTTACTCTCATTTAGTTTCTTCCGTGTCGACTTACAGTTGTCTTATATATTCTTATATTCTTTGAATTGTCCTCAGCGCCATGTCAGGTGTTTTATTATTATATTAAAACACCTTTTAATATTTCATATGTATTTATTACGTAGGTATTACAGCTTAGGTGATCACATCCAACTTTCCGGCCTCGGCCACAACCATCGACTCTCGACCATAGAGTCTTGTCATAGATTAACAATCTCTCACACATACATTAGAGTTGTTCAAAACGGCTATAAAAAAATAGCACGCTATAGACTATAAACTATTAATTTATAGCGCGCTATTAAATGCGCTATGTTATAGCGCGCTATAAATAAGAAAGCACGTGGACGTCCAGCAGGCGCGATAATTCTTGCAACACGCTACATTTCATAGCGTGTTACTTTACATAGCGTTCTTCGATACATAGACCACATGCTATAACGGAACGCTAAAAAAAGCAATATAGAAAGATATCAATGAACTCTCTTTCATACTTTTCAAGCTTAGGACTGTCTATAATTGGTAAAGGTTATTCTAACATTAATTTTAATAAATCGTAAATCAAATATAGGCGTATTTAAAAGTTCATTGATTGTATATACAATATGTAAAGAAAACCCTGTCCGACCCATAAGGATAATAAAGCTTAGGTAAACACTTGACCAAATATAATATAAAATTTTACATAATCATCACAGTAACAATAATAATGAATTTTGAAATAATCTTTTTTTCCCGGGTATTAATTCCAATTTCCCCGAAATTTGATAATTTTTAAAAAACTGACAACACCATTTGTGACGGAGCGAATAGCGATGCGACCACGTGCCGCATGCCCCGCCCCCCTTCCCCCGCGCATCCATGCGCGGGTGAAGGGGGGCGGGGCTATCGGGTTGCCTAGCGCACATGCATTAAGTTACCTCGCTTTTTCGAAATAATATTTATTTTTTTTTGGGGATTTTTTTTTAAGTTTAGCCCGGCTTTGTAGGCATTATT
Organism: Sesamia nonagrioides; assembly: GCA_017933935.1. NCBI lineage: Eukaryota > Metazoa > Arthropoda > Insecta > Lepidoptera > Noctuidae > Sesamia > Sesamia nonagrioides. The sequence continues at coordinate 130,110 of JADWQK010000857.1, forward strand.
AGAATCAGTTAACGATACCTAAAAATACCTTCACGGATCGGACAGGGTTTTCTTTACATATTGTATACAAAAAAACAACTATTTACATTATACACAGATATATACAGTAGTTCTTCTTTAATTTATATTTTATTTACATTTAAAAACATTAGTTGAACTACTTTTGTAGTAGACAACCGTGTTCCTCGATTACTGATAATATATCCTGATTTCGAAAAAATAAATTTAAAGGACAACTGTCAGTGACAATAATTACAAATAGCAGTCTTGCTGCCGTCTGCAGATTTTTCAAAAAAGTTCCAGATTGGCAAACCACCACCTTTGCGATTAGACATTTTTACATAGAGTACACACTAAATAATATCCACTAGTTCGTTTTGCAACAGAATTATATATTAATATTTACACACACTAATAATACCTTTGCAGTCACTAAATAATCATCACTAGTTCGTTTTTCAACAGAACTTTATACTAATATTTACACTAACAATTAAGATCGCGCGCGATGAAAATAGCGTGCTCCGACAACAAACATACATTTATAGTCCACAGCGCTCACGCGATTACTGACTGCCCGTATAGCGCATAGCGCCATTCTATAGCACGCTATTTTTTCATAGCGCATAGCGCAGATAGCGGCCAGCGCCCGCGGAGAGCAGGCGCGCGCTGTGCGAGTCGTTAGATCAATTTCATTCATAGCGTAAATAGCGTTATAGCGTCATAGCGTCTTAACGTCCACCTACATAGCGTGCGCTATGCGCTATGAAAAAATAGCGTGCTATAGAATGGCGCTATGCGCTATATTAACCACCTCTAACATACATACATGCTAAAAAAAATATTTCCATTCGAAAACAAAATGTTTTAAATTTTCTTCCAATATGAAAATATTCAATAAAAATTTTAAATTGACATGTAAAAGAAACACACTGTACACGCGAACTTGAAAGACGGCAACGTCGCAATTTATTTATACATGACGACTACTATTTTGATTTAAAACAGGAGGTTTCAAATTTATTTTCAATTATAATTTTTTTTTATTCGGATTTTTTATGCTTATTTTTCTATGCTGATATTTTTATTTTAATCTATTAATGATATATATTAACGAGTTTAAGGGAACGCCCTCTGTTATTTAACATACTGTATGATCAATATGGTCGATGCAATTATTTTTTTTGTGTAGGATGAGTATAATGTTCTGTAAAAAAGACAAGATAGCTGAACAAAGAACATCTTCCTTTTTTAAGTTTGCTAAAAAAGTATAGACTTACTAGAAACAAATTGTATATTTTCTTGAAAATTTTTATATCTAATATGACCTAAAGAAAATGTAACAAACAGCGTATCAGTGTAGGTATGTCAACTATCTGTATTAGCTATACTTACCTTACACTTTTACAAAAAGTTTAACCTACTTGAATAACTAACCTAACCATTTTATTATTATTATTTTTTCGCCAAGCGATTCGTCGTGTTCCAGAATGATGTTTGGTAAAGCCGTACGGAGGACGGGTCTGAGCAGTTGTGTTGCGATGTGTGCCGGGTACGATGCGCCAAATGTTGTTGTGTCTGGAGTTTGGTCGTGGAGAGTCTCCAGATCAATCTCCCTCTGGCGCAGCATCGTTGGTCGTGTTGTTGGGTTTAACATTGCATCACCTCGCTCAACTGTCGCCATCCTTCCTATTCCTAAGTTTTTTAAGTGAATAATAAACTAGTGGACTTTACCATCAACGATTGCGTCACTGCTTACCATCAGGCGGGATTGCGGTCAAGCGCTAGTTTATAATAATCATTATAAGCTAGTGCTTGACTAAAGCGCACTAGTTTATTAAGAGCCTATTCACTCTAGCCTTAGAAATACCGCCGGCTGGCAAATTGTTCCAGTTCCTCGACATACGCGGTATAAAAGACGAGGCGAAACACTTCGTCCGGTTCGATATTTATTGATTGTTGGTGAACATAATTTTCTTGCAGTGTTCCAAGTGATGATGGATTTCGAGAATAATGGCATGAAGTTATTCCATTTGAACCAAGAACTAACAACAAGGTTTTATACATTTGCGGTATGACGGTTGACAATTTTTTGTCTTTCAAAGTGTATTGTATTTGTTACGTCTGTAACACTTTGTATAAATAAATGTGTTGATTTCTTGAACATGCCTTTTGTTATTTTTTAATTATATTACGCAGCGTAGCGCGCTGCGTGGTCCACTTATCACAACGGTGCGTGCGTGACTACTAGCTAGACTGCTAGCTAGAGTACCGAGAGGGCACCCAAATTGAGGGTAGTCATACCCACGCAAGTCATACCCATGCCCGCGCGGGCGTGGGTTTGCCTTGCATTCCAAGCGTTTCTATTAAGTCAACGTACTGAAAACCTTATTCACTAACTCGACCCGGACGAAGCGTTTCGCTTCCTCTTTTAAACCGCGTACATCAAGGGACTGGAACAATTTGCCAGCGACGGTATTTCCGTCACATTACAATTTGAGTGTCTTCAAGGCTAGGGTGATTAGGCTCTTGATGAACTAGCGCGCTTTACCATCAATGATCGCATCACTGCTTACCATCAGGCGGGATTGCGGTCAAGCGCTGGTTTATAACTTATAAAAAAAAAAGTAAGTTCGTCAAACCCTCTGACGCCCAGGCTTTTCAACATTAAAACCCTGTATGGAGTTTTTACACGTCTCCCCATTTAAAAAAAAATATGTTGATCAACAAACTGTTGACAACGAATGGCGAGAACATGCATTCCTGAAATTTAAGGGCTTAGGTTTAGAATCACTACCACTCGTTGAGTACTGGCCTAAGGTTTTTAACCTAAAGAATAAGGCTGGTAAGTTTTTGTTTAAAAATTTAAAAAAAAGTAATAGGTCTTCTATTAATATTACCTTTTTCAAACGCGTCTGTGGAGAGGATTTTCAGCAACTTAAATAATATTAATCATATATTTTTTTCTTGCTCGAGGTATGACCACTCTTCCTTTTATGAATCTCTTAAATCCTTCCGTATTCCGCTTCCCACTTCTATAGAATGTCTTTTATATACAAATGATATAAATATATATAAACTATTATCCTCCTTTATTAATTCTAATAATATAAAAATATAGTATATCCATATTGAGTATATCCTGTTGATAATCTATATATCGTAGCCATCCCACAATCCTATTCCTTCCAAATTCCTTAAATTCTTTCACGGTTCCTTTATAAAGTTTAGTTTCCCTACCTTTTAATTTTGTAGTGGCTAATGTCCAAGAGGGACAAAGCCAAGAAGAAAAAAAAAATAATAATATTAAAACACAGCACCGTGGGAGCCTCAACAATGACACCATTGCTGCGACAATGCATACCAAACAGGGTATAGCTAAAGCGGGGAATATTATAAAATTTGAACCTGATCTTACAGCGAAAATATGGCATAAATAATATGTACAATAATATCTCCAAATAAAATAAGGGCCACCAAATATTTAACGTATTCCTATAAATAAGCAATAGTATTAAATAATTTTTGCATAAAACAGTGTTTTTATTTCAAAAATATAAATTCGGGGAATATGTGGGGAATTAATCAGAACAAGCGTTTTTTTAATGGCAGCACTGCTCGTGAGCCCGTCGCGATAACAGACCGAGTCGGACTCGAGTCCAAGTTGAAACAATCGAGGACCATTGAGATATTTGAACAATCGAAACAATCGAACGAAACCTCTCGCCATCGCGCATCGATAACAAGGAATACTTTACAAAGTCAAACCAGGTCCAAAAATTACAGTAACTCAACAAAAAAAAAACAGTAACAAAATGCTATAAAAATCTCCGTATACATTCTTAAATAATAACATCAGTTGCCGCTAGGGCCTTCACTTTGTTTTATGAGGAATTTAAAACCTGTATTCACTGTACCACCTTGCATTGTTAGTGATTTTGAAATGCTACAAACATACATTTGGAATGATATTTTTGTACTAATTTCATAAATATGAGATATAATAAGCAAGAACTGGCTGCATTGGCATCTCAGACGGCGTCGAATTTCGATCGGGAAGGTGTGTTGGTTCTCAAAGAAAGACAGGATGGTTTCTTCAGGAGGGCTGAAGGTAGGATAAATTGCATAATATAAAATCGTATTTGTTCACATATATAGCCAAAACTGCTTTTACATTCATATACGATAAAATAGTCATCATAAATACATTATCACCAAAACAGTTAAAAAAAGGAAAATCTTGTTTACAAAGAGTTATCACTTGGTTGTTTTAAGTTCTGACCATAATAGTTAATGATTGTCAGATGATCAAATACTGATATCCTCCTAAAATAGTGCTATATACATTGCTGTTTATTTGTTACATTTTATATCAGATAAATTTTTCCTATGAAATTCTTAATATTAGAAAGAGGGAACTAAAACTGATACTATTTCAAGAAGAATTCACACATACTATACATTCTGATCTTAGCTAGTGTAGACAATGCAATAAATTCTATTGCTAGAAATGAAATGAACTTGTTTTATATTTATACAACATGTAATGTAATTAACCTTTTGAATACCCATCTATATAATACGCAATGTGTCCTCCTGCGCCACGCTACAAATGTATAATGTATCTATAGTAAAACGTCGGGATGGGATTAATGTCTTATCGACAAATAATATCATAAGTTGAAATTAATGTTTATTCATCAATTTACGAAGCTAAAATAAAAACTGTAACTGATTTTCATATTTTATTTTATTTCATAAAAAGATTAATATGAAAACCTGGATATATTTCCCAAAATAAAGAAAGGAATTGTAAATTTATTAGACGTGTGTTCTAGGAAGGCACATCCCTATTTGTCTCCAAATGTAATCCTTTTACTTCATATCAAGTAGTTGGCGCTCGAGGCACATCAAAATCCTTTCTGATATAAGGATGTCTGGTTTACTATGGTATTTATTTTTATATTCACTGTGGTCGAGTTACACGTGCATAAACTCAACCGATACCTGCTTAATTTATTTTATTTACTTACAACAAATACAACCAATAGAAGCTGGATACGTGGTTTTCTACGTGTTTTTTTATTAAAATGGATGGTGACGGTTTTATGCAGATGTTACAAATCTTTTTTAATGGTGTCGCAAAATACTGGCAATGATTTTTCTTGTTTGTAGAAACTAATAGAAAACGGAAGTACATTCCCGAAACGGAAATTGACGAACTATTTCAAAATTCTGGTTCAGACTTGAACAACTGGCATAATGGTGTCATAATCACAGCCCAATTTTTTTTGTAAGAACACGTGCGTAAAGTCAAGATGTAAACATTGCACTACACTAAACTGCATTAAGTCACTATGACCTTGAAACCCGTCCGCTTATGACGTTACAGAATAACTTCTATACACGTCGGTGGCGTGTACGTACTGATAACTAAGTAACTTTGTAGGGATGGGTTTTTCAAACGGTGTTTCACTATCGACAATGATTAGAAAACCTATTTATTCTTGATTAAGGTACATAAAGCCTAGTTTATAGTTTACATTATTTATAAAATATTATTTATTCACGTCATTTTCTTGCAATAATAGTATTTATGATCATTTCGACGAGATGAAATATAGCGAGGTCTTCATCGTGTCCCATCACTGGCTTACTTGATATCAAGTAATTGGCGCTGGGGGCATTAAAATATTTTTGGCGTTTTTGTTTCTATTGAAAATAAAACAAATAAGAACTTATTATGTGTGAAAAAGTTAAAAATATGACTGATAACAGGGCAATTTTCCATAAAAACAAAATAAAAGTCGTAAATTTATTTTATACTCCGATTACTTCTAATCAAGTAGTGGCGCTGAGGGCACGAAAATCTCGAACTTGTATAGAAGTGATTGGCGTTCAAGAGGTTAACCTTTTAAACGCCCATCTATGTAATACGCGATGTGTCCTCCTGCGCCACACTACAAATGTATAACGTATCTATAGTAAAACGTAGGGATGGGATTAGTGTCCTATCGACAAATAATATTATACATTTAAAATAATGTTTATTCACCAATTTACGAAGCTAAATAAAAACTGTAATCGTAATTTCATATTTTATCTTATTTCATAAAAAAAAACAATATGAAAACCTGGATATATTCCCCATAATAAAGAAAAGAATTTTAAATTTATTAGACGTGTGTTCTACAAGGCACATCCCTATTTGTCTCCAAATGTAATCCTTCTACTTCATATCAAGTAGTTGGCGCTCGAGGCACGTCAAAATCCTTTCTGTTATAGGGATGTCTTGATTTCTATGGTATATACACACATCAAAAGTGTCTAGGGATCAAGCATTTTTATGCGGATTTCTTGAGATTGAGATGTGGCTTTGTAATAAATTTATGATTTTATAAATTTATATGGATCCTTTTTGGTGCATTTCATAATTTGAATCAGGAACTGTGAATCAAATTCGAGTAAAAGATGAAAATCAGCTGTCAATATTTTCCTATAAAAACATACAACGCATTGAAGACATTATTAGTGCTACTGTTTCCCTACTACTGATTAAAACCAACGTTATTATGGAGCGGCGACGTCATTTAAGCAGGGAAGAAATGCTCAGAGCCGTGGGAATGATAGAAGCTGGTTCCCGGCAACGTACTGTGGCTTTAGCTCTGAATACAAGTCGAGAGTGTTATCAGTCGACTTTGGACACGTTACCGAAGCACTGGTACCGTGGCTGAGCGCCATGGAGGACGGTATCGCTGCACCACACGGAGACAAGACCGATACATTCAAATCTTAACTCGAAGAGCTCCAACAATAACCGCCATGATGTTAGCCGTGAGGCTTCATCACACTTCAGGGAACTTAATTAGCGACCAAACAGTCAGAAACCGCTTGCATGAAGTGAACCTTCATTCCCGAAGACCGCTACGGGTACCACCTATAGCAATGCACAATCGCAGGATTCGATATCAATGGGCTCTTGAACACAGAAATTGGGCAGAAGAACAATGGCGTTTCGTGTGCTTTGCTGATGAGTCTCGTTTTGGTATGAGACCGGATACAAGACGTATACGACACTGGAGAACCCCTGGACGCCAACAGCGATTAAAATCCTGCCAGGAAGTCCATCCCTATAGTGGTGGAACCATCATGGTATGGGCGGGTATTTGGATCGGCGGAAGAACTGAGTTGATTTGGATCAGAGGCAACCTCAACGCTCAAATTTATGCTGAAACGATTGTATCAGACGTCATCGTTCCTCTTACAAGTGCAAATCGGTCCCTTATTTCAGTTAATGCATGATAATGCACGACCGCACACCGCAAGAGTTGTAAGACAGACTCTCGCCGCAGCTAACATCAATGTCCTGCCCTGGCCTGCCCAGTCGCCAGACTTGAACCCGATTGAGCATGCATGGGATATGCTACAGAGAAGAGCTCTGCCGAATATGGAGGGTATCCAGTCGCAAGAAGACCTTTTTTGTTGTTGCAACGAACATGGGCGGCCATTCCACAGCGTGATTTGGATGAACTCATTTTGAGTATGCCAAACCGATGTTCTTGTGTTGTTAGTGTTCGCGGTAGAAACACGGATTATTAATTGTTTAAGTTACCCAATAAAATTTTAGAGAAAACTGTTATTTCAGTCTTTTTTTCGAACTTTTGTGTTAGTGGTTCAAATGTCAAATATCCCTTTATTAGAAAAATGGCAAATTTCTTTATTAATGCAAAGGTGACTTGGTTTATCGTTACTGTGACAAACGAAAACACTTTATTTGATGAATCCTTAAAGAAAATTTTAATTAATATCAATCAGGAGAAAAGTTATTGCAAAAATATATGTTGATCCCTAGACACTTTTGATGTGTGTATTTTATATTCACTGTGGTCAAGTTAACACGTGCATAAACTCAACCGATTCCTGCATAATTTATTTCGTTTACTTACAACAAATACAATTAATAGAAGCTAAATACGTGGTTTTCTACGTTTTAAAAAATAAAATAAAATGGAGGGTAAGTATCTGTTTTACACAAGACCTTTTTTTTAATGGTGTCGCTAAATACTCGCAATTATTTTTCTGGTTTGTAGAAACTAATAGAAAACTGAAGAAAATTCTTGAAACGGAAGTTGACGACTTAACGGAATGTCAAGACGACGAACTATTTCAAAATTCTGATTCAGACTTGAACAACTCGCAATAATTCGTCATATTCACAGTCACAATTTTTTTTTATAAGGACACGTGCGCCAACTCAAGATGTAAACATTGCACTACACTAAAATTCACAAAGTCACTATGACCTTGAAACCCGTCCGCTTATGACGTCACAGATTTCCTTCTATACAAGTCGGTGGCGCGTACGGACCGATAACTAACTAACTTTGTAGGGATGGGTTTTTCAAACGGGGTTTCACTATCGACAATGATTAGAAAACCTATTAATTTTTGATTAAGGTGAATAAAACCTAGTTTAAAGTGTACAATATTTATAAAATATTATATATTTACGTCATTTTCTTGCAATAATAGTATTTATGATCATTTTGACGAGATGAAATATAGCGAGGTCTTCGTCGTGTCCCATCACTGGCTTACTTGATATCAAGTAATTGGCGCTGGGGGCATTAAAATATTTTCTGGCGTTTTTGTTTCTATTGAAAATTAAACAAATAAGAACTTATTATGCGTAAAAAAGTTAAAAATATGGTTGATAACAGGGCAAATTTCCATAAAAACAAAATAAAAGGTCTTGTAAAAGTCGTAAATTTATTTTAAACTGTGATTACTTTTAATCAAGTAGTGGCGCTGAGGGCACGAAAATCTCTTACTTGTATAGAAGTGATTGGCGTTCAAAAGGTTAAATCTAGAAAGATGTATAATGTAATTTTCCATTTTGCGGGTCTAACCGAATTTTTCATTAGTTCTTCTAAAAGCGAGAACTCTTTAAAAAGGATCTTCCAGTTAGAAGCTTCGTCGTTAAGACGCGGTGAATAGACAACTTTTAGGTATTTGAGGGGGTGAAGCAGACGAAGTGGGACACGACTAGCCCCGCCCACTGCGGGGAGCTCCGCGCGAGTACATCGATGCGTGATGCGTCGTGCATCGAGAAATACGCACGTTCTATTAAATCTCTACCAACTATTCTCTATTCCATCTACATTTAGAAGCGTAATTTCACAACCTAAACGCGAAGCATGATTGGCTCTGTTCGTCACAGTCCCGGTTCGCATTAGACATCCGCGGCGAGCACCAGGTTCGAATCCCACATACGTTTACTTTACCTTGCGATTTTCGAAAATGTATATTTTTTTACATATTTTCATTTTTTATTATTACTTTTGTTTTCTTTTTTATTTTTATAATGCGCTCTGTCCGTTCTGCTTAAATTTTTTGTGTTATGTCCTTTTTTCATGAAACTGTTAGTTTACATCATTCTAAGCACTAGTACAAACCCGACTTCGATAAGAGTTGCAGTTTTGAAAAAAAAATCTTTTATTTTTTTTAAATATGCGATTTTTTTTAACAGTTACCCTAAACGGCTGTTTATAAATAGTAATTTCTAGAAATGATATATACTTCATTTCTAGAAATTACTATTTATAAACAGCTGTTTAGAGTAACTGTTAAAAAAAAATGCATTTTCGGATATTTAAAAAAATAAAAGATTTTTTCTTCAAAACTGCAACTCTTATCGAAGTCGGGTTTGTACGAGTGCTTAGAATAACACAACACAAAAAGATTGAAATAGATGAAGGCACTTGGAGGAGGCCTATACCACAGTAGACAGAGCCTATACTGAAAGGGGCCATGAATAATGCAACAAAATGAAATCTAAATTTACTGTTTTGAACTATTATCAAATCAACTGTTATTTTTATTGTTTTTCTTTTCTATTCCATCTACATTTAGAAGGGTTCTTTCACAACCCAACCCCGAAGCACGGTTGGCTCTGTTCGTCACAGTCCCGGTTCGCATTAGACGAGCACCAGGATCGAATCCGACTTTACCTTGCGATTTTCGAAAATGTGTATTTTATACATATTTTCGTTTTTTATTATTTTTTTTGTTTTCTTTTTTATTTTTATAATGCGCTTTGTCCGTTCTGCTTAAATTTTTTGTGTTATGTCCTTTTTTCATGAAACTGTTAGAAATATATCATTTCTAGAAATTACTATATATAAACAGCTGTTTAGAGTAACTGTTAAAAAAAAATGCATTTTCGGATATTTAAAAAAATAAAAGATTTCTTCTTCAAAACTGCAACTCTTATCGAAATCGGGTTTGTACGAGTGAAATAGATGGAGGTACAAGGCTTATTATTATTATTTATTATTAATTTCTAGAAATTTGTAGAAAGAAAATTATAACGAATTGATTTTAAATATTAGTTTGCATTATAATTGTTACAAAAAGAATATATTTAAAAAGATGGAACAATTACTACAAAAAATACAGAAAATCGGCTAAATTAATAATAATAAAAAAAACTATTGCAAGTAAGAAATCTAACAAAAAGCATACAACGTAAAGCTGGAGTTTGAACCCGAACACATACAGGTGAAGAAAAATTTGCCGCGAAAAAATAAAAAGAAATAATAATTACAGAAAAAAATCAAATAAAATATCGGCAAAAATACAACAGTAAATTAAAAAGCATTTGTTTCAGTTAAAACCTACAAAAAGCATATAATGTAAACCTGGGGTTTGAACCCGGGCAAAAACGAAATATGATTATTCATCAACAAACAGACACGTAAATATAATTATTTTCTGTGCGGGGTAAAGCAAAAACTCAGCGGTCACTGTCGCTAAGCATAGAAGTGAAAGAGAAGGCAATGGACGCCGCGATGGAGCGACGTTTCGTTCACGTTATTTATCATTAAATACATTATTTATTTTAGAATATCTTAGTTAAATCGATAAACAAAAACAATGGTTTCATTTACTATTATATTTTACATCGCTCTTCTCAATTTTATCAAGATTTGATGATTAATAATACAGTTACAACGGTTATAAATTCAATTTTAGTGGTTACTTTAGGATTTTTTCTATCGAGAAAATTAATTCAAAACGTGTTTTGAAAACAATGGTTTCCTGCTACATATAATCAAGATTAACATATAAATTTTTGGCTGCTCTGAAATGTATACATTTGGCTAAAAAACTGTTTTTTGAAGCCTATTTTTACTGAGCACAGCGCCTTAAGTTAAGAATATGGATCTATCACTCACGCGATAATATAGGTTTCGATAGAAATAAGTTTGTATAAGGATTTATTAAAAGTACAAAAACCAGTAAACTAGTTAGACTTTTGTCCACTAAAAAGAAGAGGGTAAAGATCAGCCTTTTTTGCCCATGAAAATCATGAAAGTTCAAAGTTTTGTCATTAAATTTTTCCAATTGTTTCTATTTAATGAAGAATTTAAAAAAAACCTGTCATCTGAGTGTTAGATTTAAAAATATACTTATATGTATTAATATGAATTTGCCGATGGGCGAGTAATGACCCATATTTACCCGCGTCCTTTGCCGCCCCTATGACGCTGTCGCCCCTAGGCCGCGTCCTATATGGCCTATTTATAAATCCAGGGCAGGATATTAATAAGTATTAAAAATATAATCACCCACGAGTGGAGTCGTCTATTTACGACAGCAATATTTCCCTCACAAGGATCCTCTGTGTTAAGGAAATCTTGCTTCTTCTATATCTTGCTAACTGGCAATGTGTAAATTATATTTCAGGCTGCTCTGTTCGGTGGTTTCGTCTCCGTGGTAACCTGCTGTTCTACTTGAAAGGACCAGAGCTATGGTACGAGCCCATGGGTGTCATAGTATTAGGACATCATCAGATAAAAGTACAACCTCAAGACGAGAATGGACACTGGCCATTTCAAATCAGTACGTCGATATTTTAATATGTAATTTATATACAGAGTTGTAAAGAGTATTATGCAAACTGCTCTTGCAGTCTATTGTGTTTGAAGGCTGTCTTAACATAGTACAATAGCTACGCAGCTGTAACGCAACGCTCATGATTCATTATACAAATAATATCTCACAGATGCAACTAAACTGATCTTGTATTATTATTATTTATCTTAACAATGGTCACAACATTTCTTAATTATACCGATAAATATTTTGTAAATCGCTTCGGTGTAACATGCTGAGACGAAATCTTAGATTTCTAGTACTAGGCGTCGCACTATGGGAAAGCCCCATACAAGGCCGTCTCAAAACCGTTTCACGTGAAAGTCGTTGTTATGGAGTAGAACTAATTAATTAATTTAGTCTTATAAATAAGCTTTCTTTTCTATATTTTTTTAATTATTTTTTGCTAACCATAATGTATATAAAAAGGCATCAAAGCTAACTCATGTTCAATGATGTGATTTTGGCACAATACATTACTACAATTCAACGAGACATTACTCGAAAGTTTTTCTTATAAATGTATAAGAATTATACATTTTTGAAATGCTTATGATCTCCTCATAACGTTTCTTAAATAATATTATATATAATAAATAAATAAATTAAAATTAACCAATGTAGTTTAAGATGGTATAATTTTCAGGTTACTTTTTTTTTAACGAGACTTACCTGTTTACCGCTGTTTGCCGCTGTCGAGATATTTGTTGTATTACGATCTTTATACATTAGTTTACACAAGGAGAAAAAAAAAAGTTGCGCATACTTGCGCCTTTTCTGACACGGTACCAAAACATATCGCGAGATAATTTTTTTCCAATATCTTTTTACTGCTCACATAATCATCTGTTATCTATTAAGGTCAAATTGATAAAATGGTCATTATTATTTATAGTTATTTGTGGTTTTGATATAGTTTTGACCACCATATTTGATAAAATATGGTCACTATATCAATTAGGGTCAAATTAAAAACAGGTTGGTTATGGGAAGAGTGCAAATATTAGTTTCTTATCTTTTTGCACATAGCACTAATTCATTGGCCTATAAAAGAAAGGCGAACCCTGAAACATCCACAGTTGTTCATCAGAAATTCAGTTGCCTTAAAAAGCAGTTAATACCTATTTTCAAATATTCACAGAAGTTATCTGATTTGAAAATAATGGGTGAATTTGTTTGTAGTAAACGAGAGTTGTGCAATTTGTTGATAAATGGGAATAATATAGAAAACTACTTGCAAGAAAATTTCAATTTGTCTCCAGAGGATATGAATACTGTGGTCTCCTACATTCAAAGAAACTTGGTATCTAAATGTAACGAACGCTGGAGAAATGCATCCCGGAAAAGAGAACGCTTTGAAAGTAATAACGTCGACTGGTTAAATGGTGAATTTCGTGTTCCACTGGAGTGTCGAGTCACAGTTAATGACCCTAGTACGTCTGGAAGCAGTGCAGGTGGCAGACCATCGAAACCATACGAAGCATCTTCAGAAAAAACAAAGAAACGAAAAAACATGCAATTAATACAAGAGTACGGACTGGACTGTGTGCTCAATGCATATACTCAGGAGTTGCGGTCTATGGGTGAGACGGAGGAGGCCACAATTGTTAATATTATACGAACTGCGTCAAAAAATGATAAGAAAAAGTTTCTTAAATTCATAACTGAGAACCCTGAAGATGTTATACCTTTTACAAAGGAAGAAGCACTGTGGATATTTATTGACTTAGACCTTAACAAAGAACAGTATGGGAAACTTCGTATTTGTTTGGCGGACAAAAACTGCTCAGTGTTTCCTTCTTATCCAACTTTAGCCGAAGCGAAGAAGATGTGTTACCCACCAGATTCGAGCATAACCATTACTAACATAAGTGCAAAAGTCAATCTGCAAGACTTATTGGATCATACTGTGGCACGTATATTACTAACTAGCTTTCCGCCCACGGCTTCGCCCGCGTGGAGTTCGGTTATATCGCGCTTTTTAGATTTCCCTCGGGAACATCAAATTTTCCGGGATAAAAGGTAGCCTATGTTCTTTCTCAGGGTCTAAAGATTGTCTGTGCCAAATTTCATCAAAATCGGTTGAGAGGTTTAAGCGGGAAAGCGTAACAGACAGACAGACAGACAGACAGACAGACAGACAGACAGACAGAGTTACTTTCGCATTTATAATATTAGTATGGATTGGTTCAGTTTACAAAAACGGTTTAAGACAGTTGAAACTATTCTGCAAATGGGGTTGTGACGGGTCATCAGGGCAAAGTGAATACAAGCAAGTTTTGCCCGAAGAAAGCGATTTCACATCAGATGCGAACCTTTTTATTGCTTCACTTGTACCCATTAAACTCATAGATGAGACAACTAATATTGTTATTTGGAAAAATGAAACTTGCTCATCCGTAAGATATTGCAGACCTATATTGATAGAATTTGCCAAAGAAACTCCTGAAAAAACCGCTTCTGTTGTGGCTGATATCAAAAATCAAATTGAAAACCTGTCTCCTTCCATGATAAATAAGAATGGTGAAGTAATTGAAATTACTCATAACCTATTTTTAACCATGATTGATGGTAAAGTAGCACAAGTTTTAACTGAAACTCCTTCGAGCGCTTCTTGTACAATTTGTGGTGCTACTCCTCGGCAAATGAATAACTTAGAGGCAGTTAGGACACGAGATGTGAATGAAAGTTCATTTCAATATGGACTGTCAACACTACACGCTTGGATTAGAAGTATGGAGATGATTTTACACATTTCCTATAACTTGTCTTTCCAAAAGTGGTCAGCCACTACACCAGAAAATAAAAAAACAAAGACGAAAAGAAAAAACTGGTACAAAAGCGGTTTAGGGAGGAAATGGGACTGCATATCGATAAACCTCGACAAGGCACTGGAAATAGTAATGACGGCAACACAGCTCGGAGATTTTTTCAGAATTACTCTTGCTCTGCAGACATTACAGGTGTAGACGTAGAACTTATAAAACGAATGTACATTATACTACAAACTATGTCATCTGGAATGGCTATTGATTCAAAAAAAGTTCGGTGAATACGCATATAGTACCGCCCAACTGTACGTAAATAATTATAATTGGTATTATATGCCTTCCTCCGTACATAAAATACTTATTCACGGAGAAAAAATCATTGAGTACTATGCTATATTACCGCAACAAGGATTACAAAAAGTTTAGACTTCATCATTCTAGAAAATGTTCAAGAGCGGCTACCAATACAGACGTGTTCCATACCTTATTGTACACTTCTGATCCATATATATCAAGTTTGAGAAATACCTCAGAAACAATATCGAAAGAACTTTTCGATGAAGCCAAGTCCCTTCTTGTTGTCAACGAAAATCTGTAGGAGATTGTTGAATTTTGTACATTATTTTTTTCTCGTTAGACACTGTTTATACAATGATATTTAATTCTATTTTATGTAAGTAAATTTAAAAAAAAGTATATTTTCTTATAAATGCATGTATTTTTTATTTTTTTTATTTTTTAAATAAATTAATAAACATAATTTTCAAAATTATTATTTTTTCTTTTAAACCTTATACATTCACGTATATGTATGCAAAATTACAGATCATTTAGTTTTGAAATAACTGAGATACGGAGTTTTGAGACGAAACATACGCGATTTTCCCATAGTGCGTCGCTTCCTAATGGCCCTAAGTCACATAATATAATAAAATATCTCTCCTTTCGCCATGGAATCAAAAATATGAAGGAGTATTTATATATATAGTCATTCTGTACTTTATTCTAGCTTGGGAGAATGGAGTTTGTTACAAAATGGCGACGTTCCACGAGTCAGAACGGACGATGTGGTTGAAAGCCATCGAGTTGGCGCCATACGACAACATACAGGCGCAAGCGGCTGCACTGAGGGAAAGACTGAACAAAATCAGGCCCAATCTAGATATAGCTACTTATAGACTGCAGAAAGGAATTGTGACTGGTAAGTTGTCTACTCGGAGTTTCCAAGTCTAGTAGAATTATTAGGTAGGCTTTTTAGGTACCGACGACAGCAGGTCAAGCTACCTGAAACTGTCAAATATTCCCCATCAACTTTGAGCCGTAATGCTTTAAAGATAATCTTGAAAATCTAATAAAGGAATCGTAGTAGCTTGATGTGTTGTCATCTGTACAAGCTTCGTTCCCGTCGGCATAAGGAAGTATACCACGGAAACGTAGCCTACCCTATTCAAAGTTTCATAGAAATCCGGTCAGGCGTGAAAAGGTAACAGACAGAGATAATTTCTCATTTAAAATATTTGTATGGATAAGAGCCACATTTTTATGTAGTGGATCTGATGAAAAAATAAGGTCGGTTGCACCAGGACCCTGGTATGCTACAAAAGACTCGATTTTCGTAAAAAAACATGCTCGTAATTCCTTATTACAGAATTATCAATTCGCAGATATGAACGAAGTACCGCTTTGCGAGCTAGCGCTGTCGTGCGACAATCTCCTTTGTGACACGCACGGCCGGCCTCCGTCGCCACTCATTCTCATCTACGTCAAATACGATAAAGGGCTCTGCGTTAGATACGGAGCTACTGAAATTGTTGAGGTGAGGTATAGTTGTGTAGCTTATATGTTATTTTTGAATAATAATCGGCCTACTGGTACTTGTGGGTTCTTAGATTAAAGTATTGATAACCCTATTTTAAAAAGCCAATTTCTAGGAAATTGGCACAAAACATAAACATAATCTTCTTATAATGTGTAACATCCTACTGTTATGCCACATACTTTTTCTCTAAGAAGCAGTGCCATCCCGTAGACCCAGTTTACAGAACCCCGGGTTACAGAAAGGACTAAGGACAAATCTAGGCGCTCAAATGAGACGCATCCCCTGTTTCGTTTTGTCATAGCTCGTTTACGAACCGAAAGAACTTTTTAATTAATCTGCTGGAACCCCAGTTTGGGTGAAGGCCGCCTCCATTGAATTGTAATAATATACAATATGTAAAGAAAACCCTGTCCGATCCGTGAAGGTATTGTGAGGTATCGATAACTGATTCTACTAATGCCTACAAAGCCGGGCTAAACTTAAAAAAAAAAAACCAAAAAAATATTATTTGCCCAAAGGAGGTAGGTAAATTAATGCATGCGCGGGCGAAAGGAGGTAGGGCACGCGGCACGCAGTCGTATTGCTATTCGCTCATAATAATAGCGTCAAAAAAAGTGTTGTGACTTTTTTTAAATTTCCGTATTTTGGGGAAGTTGGAATAAACTCGCGGAAAAAAAAAACATTATTTCGAAATTCATTAGTATTGTTACTATGATGATAATGTAAAATTTCATATTTTATTTGGTCATGTGTTTTTCTAACCTTTATTATCCTTATGGGTCGGATGGGGTTTTCTTGACTGAACGGTCCCTCCGAGTTGTTGTCGACGGATGCTCATCGGAGCCCATGTCGACCAATGCCGGTGTTCCTCAGGGGTCTGTTCTCTCTGCAACTCTGTTCCTGCTGCATATTCATATTAACGATCTGCTGATGCCCGGCATCTATGGGTATGCAGATAAATAAATAAATAAATATATACAGACAAATCACACAGATTGAGCTAGCCCCAAAGTAAGTTCGAGACTTGTGTTATGGGATACTAACTCAACGATACTATATTTTATAATAGATACATATATAGATAAACATCCGGTTGCCAAACGAACATCTAGTGGCAGTCGTTACGGGTTGTTGGAGCCCTCAAAAGTCTAACAATTGATCTCTAAATTGGTCTAACTGCATTGCTTTGATATCGCCTTTGGGTTGTGGAGGTCAGACGGCAGTCGCTTCATGGAAAATGTCGAAGTTTAGCCAAAAATCAGCAGTTAGACTGGTAAAGCGGACCCCAGACTCCAAAGCTGAAAAGCTACGGATGCGACTGGGATTAACGCTGTGATGATGATGATGATAGATAAACATCCAAGACCCAGGACAATTAGGAAAAGATCGTTTCCCATCATGACCTGGCCGGGGATCGAACCCGGGGCCTCCACGTCGCAGGCAGGCGGGTTGACCGCTGCGCCACTGAGACCGACAGATGCAGATGCAGATGACAGCACAGTTGTGGAGATATACCTGCCGGAAGCTCGGACTAGTAAGTAATCAATCCAGTCCGAAAGAGAGGCTATGGTAGAGCGTACGAGTGCTGCACTACTGGCAGTCTCCGAATGGGGCAAAGCCAATCTTGTAGCATTCAATGCCGCCAAAACACAGGCGTGTCTTTTCACCGCCAAAAGGAGCCCGTTCACCTTGGCTCCTACTTTTCAGAATATATCCTTGGAGTGCACCGACCGCCTTCAGCTTTTGGGAGTTGAGATTTCCTCGAACTTAAACTTTGGGCGGTTCATTGAGTCCAAGGCCAGGGTGGCTGCCAGAAAACTTGGCGTTATCGCGAAGGTCCGGCGGTACTTCACACCGGGGCAGCTTCTAATGTGTACAAAGCACAGGTCCGTTCGTGTGTGGAGTACTGCAGCCACATTTGGGCTGGTGCTGCGAAATGTCACCTGGCTACTTTGGATTCAGTGGAGAGGCGTGCGAAGAGGCTAATTGATGACCCTGATTTAACTCGAGACGAGCCTAGAGCACAGGCGTAGAGTAGCCAGCCTTTCGGTGTTCTATAGGATGCATTTTGGGGAGTGTCCGAGGGAATTGCATGATTTGATTCTCCCATCTCCGTTCCACCATCGGACGACTCGTCGTACGGCGAGTTTCCACCCTTACGTTGTTAACACTACTACGATCCGGACGAAGCGTTTCGCCTCCTCCTTTATACCGCGTACATCAAAGGACTGGAACAACTTGCCGGCGGCGGTGTTTCCGTCGGACTACAATTTGAGTGTATTCAAGGCTAGAGTGAATAGGTTCTTAATAAACTAGCACGCTTTACCATCAACGATCGCATCGCTGCTTACCATCAGGCGGGATTGCGGTCAAGCGCTGTTTTATAAATAATAATAATAAAAAAAATATTGTATAAAGTAGTTGTATATAAATTATTATATCAACCTTAAAAAGGTTGATGCTGATATAAATTATTATTCCACAGACATGCAGTAACCCGTGCTTCTCAAAGACAATACTGTTCCGTGCCAGTGACGGTCTCACGGGGTCCGCGTTGGTGCGCATCGTGGTCTACGACGTCAAGGAGCGGGTCTCCGAGACCGCTGTACCCATGGGATACACTTCCATGCTGCTCAGCACTATACAGGTGATTTTAGTATGAACTTTATGATAATATTAAAACCTCTCCCAAGGCTTTCCACGATGACCGGTCTTGTGCTGCCCGCAACCATCGGCTTCCCGCGACCTTCACCAGGTCATCGGTCCACCTTGTTGGGGACCTCCCTATGCTGCGTCTTCCGGTACGTGACCGTCACTCCAGGACCATACTGCCCCATCGGCCATCGGCTCTACGAGCTAGGCCTACTAAAGAAAAAAGTATGAATTGTCTGAAAGTTGGCTGCAGTGTTTAATAAATGTCAGGGCTCGTGTCTTGCCTAAGGTATGTCGCCGACAAGAAATTTTGTATCTCGCATGTGTAGTTTGACAGTTGGGCCCGATTCCCTTGTTCACAAACTAAACTAATTTTACGTTCAATGCATCTTTTTTGTCTAATTAAGAAAAGGACAGAGGATAAAATATTTGTTTAGTCCTGTCAAATTAAGATGAAATGTCAGTTTAGAAGTGATTAAAAACATGGCGTCTAAAAAGTGACAATTTACTTTAGACGCTGTTTAATTTGACAGAAATAATGTAATACAAATTTATCTTCTGAGGTTTTTGGCGGGAAGCTAAGATGAGTGCCACGCTCATTTTTCATTGGACTTTTAAATTATTTATAGTGTCGTTTACTAAATAAAAACGCGTGATTTATGTAGTAAAAAGTGCATTCAGTGAATAATTCATAAAGAACAGTGAAATATTGTAGCATAGTGACCACATCATGGCTTTGTACCAAATGTTCCTCCGAGTGTTCGGTTCGCGCCGCCGTCTTTTTCGACATGAATAATAATCATTACGTGACATTGGCTAAATGCACAAACCGTGCGCAGCCATAGGAGAAAGAAAGAAGAACTTTTGAAGATTTTTGTATTACTTGAAATTGGCACAAAGTCATAACTACAAAAAAAAAAAAAAAAAAAACTTCTGTGCTTATCTTAATGAATAGGAAGAATAAGATGCACTAAACTTTAGTTTAATTTATAAACAAGGGAATTGTCTCCAGTTATATGATAAATTCTTAGTCAAAGCATTAGTAAGTAACTTTTATTAATCTCTGTCGACGAATAACGGCTGTAGAAATATTTAAGTAAACCTACCTTAACTAAATATTATCAAATATTAAGAATAGAATATTATGAAATGCTTTATTCTATACTAGCTTTCCGCCCGCGGCTTCGCCTGCTTGGAGTTCGGTTAAATCGCGCTTTTTAGATTTCCCATGGGAACATCATTTTTTCCGGGATAAAAGATAGCCTATGTTCTTTCTCAGGGTCTAAAGATTGTCTGTGCCAAATTTCATCAAAATCGGTTGAGAGGTTTAAGCGGGAAAGCGTAACAGACAGACAGACAGACAGACCGACAGACAGACAGAGTTACTTTCGCATTTATAATATTAGTATGGATTAGTATGGATAATTATGTTGTCTAGTTCTCCTTAAAACTTCTTTATAAAAAAACTTAAACAATCATCTTAAAAGGAAAAAGAACCATTATGCAAAGCAGTGATAGGAATATTCCAATTCTTCGGCATTTGATTCATAATAATACCAGTTTAGTGCGGCTAAGGTATTTTGTAATTTACTGACTCTCTTTATATTTTTTACCCACAGGAAGCACAAAGGATGCGCGTAGCACTCGTGACACGGGAGCAGAAGACAGTTGGGTTCGTCACTATAAACGGGTGGAGTCTAGAACCTTCCTATATTGGGACGAGCCCTAGCCATACAAACGACAGAAATAGTATAGACATACCACAAAAAGTCCTGTGCCACCGTCGTTCACAGTCGTTACCACCCCGACTAGGGTTGAAGCTAAAGTTTCCGTCCTACGGAAGTCTTTTGAAGCAGAATTTCGTGAACAGTCATCAAGTGACGTATAGGTTCCATTCGGGACTCGGTGGTGATATCACTGTTCATGAAATTATGGCGGAACCGAAATTGTGCTTCACAATGCCTGTGCAACTGTTGTGAGTATCCGTTTTATTGTTTAGCAATTTATTTTGTTTTATACCTAAGTGTGTACGCACATCGAAAACGAGTTATTTTAGTTTCCGGTCACTGTACTCACAATTCCTTTGAGCAATGCCTCTCAATTATGAGTGCGCGGGTTCGATTCCAGGTCAAGCAAGTACCAATGTAACTTTTCTAAAGTTATATGTACTTTCTAAGTATACACAGCGGCACAATTAGGGGAACACAAAAAAAAAGGCAGATTATTTTTTAAATAATAGCTTGTAATGCATGTTTTTAGCTTAATTTGAGCGTATCTACTCGATATGAGTATGACACGTCCAAAACAAGGGTTATTTTTTGTTAATTGCTAAAAATACAGAAAAATACAAAAAAGGAGACACTTTAATTTTTCTGCACAATTTTAAAAATGAAATTATTGCCTTTTTTTTTTTAAATGCTATCACAATATCTTGTACTGCCTCCGCGGGCTCTTATTAGAGCTTTGATACGTCTGCCCATGCTCCTAATAACATTTTCAATAATTTCTTGGGGCAAATTGTTTCACTCCTCAAACTGCGCCAATTTTAACTCTTCAACATTCGTAGGAGCTGGAATCTTCTCTCGTACCCTCCGCCCAATCATGTTCCAGATATGCTCTATTAGATACATGTCTGGTGATCGTGTCGGCCAGTTCATTTGGGTTATTCCGATTACGTTAAGGTAATCAGTAACCACGCGAGCAGTATGGAGTCGTGCGCTATCGTGCATTAATACAAAATTTGGGCCTTTAAATGGGGCAAAAGCATTTCATGGGGTTCTCAAGTCTCTGTTTTGTACCCGTGAGCTGTCAAAGAACCCCCATCAACATTGAGCTATTATTACTACGTATAGAGAAGACGCCACTCATCGCTACTATGTTCCGTTCAATTGCGGCCAGCCGGCCGCACTTCATTTAGTCGTTCGGTAGTTCTTCTGCGCGTAACACTTGTTTGTTTGAAAACGAAAAAAAAGAGAAAATTTATTAAATATGCCCTCGTGTGTGTTACGATATTGCACTAATAATTCAAGTAATACAGCAAAGTGTAAAGGAATAACTTTCCATCGGTAATTAACTTGGTAATCATTTTAAAACATAATTTGAGCAAAATATTTAGTGAAGACGCCATGTTGCGCCTTTTGTCATAGAGTAACGAGTTAAGATGTGACATTGTGCATGAGTGAAGGTAGAATAGGGATGTTTCCTGGGTAAAGTAAATTGATTCTATTTAGTCCGTCATTCAGATTATAAAAAAATATTGAATAGGTACGTATATTTTGTTTTATCAAATCAAAAAAAAAATGACAAAAATGTGTGGTTGACTGGTAGAGAATGCCTAAGGCATTAAGTCCGCCTCTGTACATTTTATTTGTGCGAAAGTATAAATAAATGTGGAGTTGTGGCTGGTGACGTCACTCCTCGCTAAATTGTGTAGCGTGCAGTGACGTAACACGAGTTTTCAACGCACTGTGTCGTCTTCATTTTTTGTTTATATGAAAAAAGAAAAATACGTGTCTAGTGTTTTTTGGAAATCTGACTGACGGAATATTTTTTTTAGTCATATAAACCATTAATTAAATTTCTTTTTATAGCTGAAAATAATAATTTTACACATATTTAGAAAAGCACTGACTGTGGTTTTTGAAAGTTGAAAAACTATTCTTGAATTATGTTAGAGATAATTTGTTAAGTACTTACATTTTGTTTATTCAAGGTTCCCACGTCCGGGCCGTTAATTAAGTTATAAACATATTATCTATAATACAACATTTGTGTTTCATTCATTTTATCAAACCCTACTCTAATCTAAAATATTAAATTATGAAATAAGTTTCAATTCTAATGAATGGTAGGTAGAAAACACTCACAATAGCCATGTCCACTCTGTATTGTACAATCTATATTTCTGTTGCACTGTTGAAAATGGAAGAACAAAACGCGTAAGCGCCGAGCAAACGGCGGCGCTTTCGACCTTTTGATCGCGAGAAAACAACACTCTAGTAGCGCTTAAGCGCTTTACACTTTATCGTACAAAAAGACGATAAATAATTGTTTTAGCGCTGCAGCGCATTTTAGTTTTAACTCTAAACAAAATGGACAATACTTCTGCTTTGGATAGCTCCTCTATACGTAGTAATAATAGCTCAATGCCCATCAATGATGACTAAAGCGGTGCGTGCTATCAAAGTTATGCCACCCCACACCATAACGGACCCTCTACCGTTTGTTACTGTTTCGGTGAAATTTATAGCATTCTCCTCGATAACTCCACATTCTTTCCTTGCCGTCGATGAAATTTACGCAAAACCGGTTGGCGTTAGAGAAAAAGACGTGACTACATTCATCAGACCAATATTGGTATTGATGAGCGAACACTAATCTTGCTACTCGATGGCATACCTCGAGCTTCGGCGCTTTAGCTGGCACGTACCACTTTAAACCGGCTTCGTTTAACGTTCTTCTCACTTTTCGCTCACTAACACTCACTATACGCAGTTTAACGATGATTACTCAAAGTTTGCACCCTTACAAAACGGTCGTCTACGGCGCTGCTTGTACGATTTCTGCGTTGTCCCGGCCTCCGCACGTAAGATCCTGTTTGCCTGTACCGTTTTACATTACGGTGGATCACAGATATTGACACACCCAACCTTCGACTCACTGAACAGTGAACGGTATGTGTGACCTTCCTCGATCATTATCACAGATCTGGCGACTTCTGTTACTGTCAAATCACTCATTTTCTATGCGATACAATGTTAATTCTCCGAACATCAACAACAAAATAAGCTAGGGCCACTATGGACTGCATAAACAAATTTCTTATCGAAAACACTTAGGTCCGTATTCCGGAAGGAAACTCAAGCATTGATCTCTTTAAACATTACTTAAAACTAGTTTCAACCAATGAAATGGCTTGAAACGAGACCTAAGTAGAGCTTGAGTTTTGAGTGACGTTCTGTAATACGGACCTTAAACGCAGTAATTGTCAACAATCACTTAAGAGAGTCTAATTTTTGTGAAATGATTGAAGAGTGCCAAAACGTCTCAATATGGTATGCCATATGAGGGCAATGAATAAAATAAAGGAGCCAATTGTCCAAATTCTCACAAGTTGCAAAAAAAACCCCTCTTTTTTGTGTTCCCCTACTTGTGCCGGTGTGTGTATATCTTGGACACCAATAACTGAAGGTGAAGGAAAACATCTTGAGGAAACCTGGACTTTAAGTCTGAAATCGCCAACCCGTATTGATCAAGCGTGGTGATTACGCTCAATCCTTCTCTGTATGAGAGGAGACCTGTACTCAGCAGTGAGACGATAAAAAAGGTTGATGATGATGATGATGAATGCCTTAAGGGGTCATCCATAAAGTACGTCACACATAAAGGGGGGAGGGGGTGTCGACAAAGTGTGACATGGTGTGACAAGGGGTGGGTGGGGTACTATGTTTCGTGACATCACATTTCAAAATCGAATATAGCTAGAGGTAATAATCGCGTTATTTGAAATATTAATTACAAACTAAAAAATATTTCCAACTCTATCTTTGGGACAATACGGTTTAAATTGTTTTCTTTACGAGATCATACTCGCTTTAGTGACACTCGCCGATCGAGCCCTTTGGGTGTCTTTCTTTTCTTTATATTCAATAGTTTATTGCTTTGTTATTGTTTCAAATAATTGATATAATGTTTATTTCATAAAAAAGTACTTTATTTAAATGGAAATAAAACTAAATTCGGAACTGCTGTTTTAATTTAATAATTTTTCGATGTGAAATTGCAAAACATGTGACGTCACATTCGGGGGGGGGGGGTCTCAGAAATGTGAACACCTGTGACAAGGAGGGGAGGGGGGCTCAAAAAATCATGAAATTCGTGTGACGTACTTTATGGATGGCCCCTAAGCCCCATTAACATGATGCTTGTTTTCTGCATGAACAATACAATAAAATTTTATCAATAAATCTCTACTCTCGAATGACTCTTATGTATAACTCGACTTTAGAAGCAGTAGGTCGTATGTGTAGTCGTCATAACTATATTTTCGACCTAATGCTTCTATGTTTGAGCTATACATACAACTTAATGCTTCTTTGGTCGAGAAATGTCTTGTTTTGTTTGAACTGTAAAGATGGTCAAACGCTTGTAAGTGATTCCACTTGGTAGGTCATGTATTGACACTAACAGCTCTTTGGAGGAGTTTGGGTGTGGTTATCGCCTTCAATTTTATCGGTGAAATTGTTACTAAATAGCAAATATGGCTTGCATCTCCACGTTAAAGCACGTATTTTACGTACAGATTCACATTAAATCCATCAAATTGAGACACTCATTTTCGTAAAAAAAACCTACTAATCCATAATGTGTCCATATTTTTCAGAGATATCTACATCCAGAGAGAAAAAGAATTATTAGAGGAACTTCTGTCCGTGGGCGAGATATGTGGCCAATGGCAGTCTCGGCAGTTGGAGCTGGTCAGCACACACGTAGCCTTACTGAAGCACTACTGTCACTCGCGGCGGTGTCTGGTCAACATAGACAACCTACACTTCAAAGCAAGCAGTAGGAAGGGTAAGACATTTTTTTTTTCAAAGGGATATGCTAGAAGCTGTGTTTGATCTAGGCAGATTGTGTGTTTGTGTTGGCGTCAATAAGGATATACAATATGTAACAAAAACCCTGTTGTTCCTTCTGCCTACGTTTTAAGAATCGGTATACGGATGTAATAAAACATATTAGGGTTGTAACGGAGGCTTGTTAGCGGAGGCGAAGGCGGATGCGGAGGCGACGAGTCTCACCTCCGCGGATGCGGAGGTTAACGGAGGCGGAGGCGAAGGTTAACGGAGGCGGAGGTGAAAGTACATATAGAAAAAATTGAAATTTATAGTTAATTAAAACAAAATTTTTATTTTAAATACGTACGTTAATAGTAGTATACTTGGTAAAAAAAATGTTACCTTCTTGTAATGAAAATTAAGGAGAAACAAATTGTGCTTGCCGCATTCCCGCCTCGCACTAGTTGATTCTTGACCATTTCGCGCTCAAATGCGGCCGGACGGTTGTCGAGCGTCGCAGCTTGCACGTTATTTATTGCATAAATACTTAAATAAACCTCCGTTATAACTCCGCTAAAAATTGTGCGGAGGCGGAGGCGGAAGCGAAGATACGATTTCTTGCGGAACTTCCGCAGTAACTGAAGCGGAGGCGAAGCTCCGTTACAACCCTAAAACATATCTATACTAATATAAAAAAGCTGAAGAGTTTGTTTGTTTGTGCGCGTTAATCTCGGAAACTACTCGTCCGATTAGAAAAATTCTTTTTGCGTTGGATAGCCCATTAATCCAGGAAGGCTTTAGGCAATATAACATTACGCTGCGACCAATAGGAGCGGAGCATATTTAATTCCACGCGAACGAAGTTGCTGGCGGCTGCTAGTCATTTATAAAAATTTGTTCAACAAAAGTTTTAATTAAAATAAATATTTAATTATTAATATTTGTAATCTTTAACTAATTTCTTATCTTTGCAATTCTGCATGAATAAGTAGAACGCGGGAACGTTCGAGTTTGGGTGTGAAAAAAAAAAACAAAAATTATAATTAAAATAAATATTTAATTATTAATATTTGTAATCTTACCTTTGCAATTCTGCATGAATAATTTGAACGCGGGAACGTTCTACTTATTCATGCAGAAGTGCAAAGGTAAGAAATTCGGCATTCTCTTTAACTTATAAAATCAGATATTCTAAACAATTTGTCGAATGTGTCGATTTTAATAGTTATTTGATGTTGACCCCTCTACTAAACAACAATTACTTTTTTTAATTATAATTTCATTAATGATGTGCTTGTAAGTAAATATATATGTCTCTGAAAGGAACAACAGGGTTTTTGTTACATAGTGTAGAAATTGGGTGGTATCCTAAAAAAATATTTAATGTCCATCAGATAAATTTATAAAAAATATTGAATACGTATTTTTTATTTTTTCTTTCATTCAAATACTTAGGAAGACATATTGATTTGAAATGTCGCATGACGTCACGCCGTGGTACAAAATACACTCCGTAACTTTAATACGCCATATCTCAGTAGGTTTTGACAGCCTCCGTGGCGTAGCGGTAGCGGACGCGGCCGCTGCGCAAGGTGGCACGGGTTCGATCCGCGCACAGTGCAAGTATTTGTATGCATGAATATGAATATTTGCACTGGTCTGGTCGTGCCTCGGAAAGCACGTTAAGCCGTTGGTCCCGGTTGCCATACGAACATCTAGTGGCAGTCGTTACGGGTTGTTGGAGCCCTCAAAAGTCCAACAATTAGTCTAACTGCAATGCTTCGATGTCGCCTTCTGGTTGTGGAGGTCAGACAGCAGTCGCTTCACGGAAAATGTCGAAGTTTAGCCATATCAGCAGTTGGACTGGTAAAGCGGACCCCAGACTCCAAAGCTGAAAAGGCTTCGGATGCGACTGGGATAAACGCTGTGATGATGATGATGATGATCTCAGTAGGTTTTGGTAATTTAGACAAAATAAAAAATACGGGTCTTAATTTTTTTTATTATCTATAAGACGGACTAATTATTTTTTTCATTTTCATACCTTGGATACATCCCTATTCAAGGATTAGTAATTTTAATTACTAATCCTCATGTGTAAATCACAATAGCGCAGAATAATATCCTACAGTTGTAACTATTTGACTGCGCAGTTAGGGCAGTGGAACAAATGACTACAAGTAGTTGTTCCGGGTCTGGATGTTTGTGTATGTGAGTTTATATGTTTGTAAACGCACCCACGATACAGGAGAAAATCCTAGTGTGGGTTGCCCCACACTAGGATTTTCTCCTGTATCGTTAAAAAAAAAACAAAAACTGAATGCACCAAGAAGGTATAAGCATTAAGGCGCTGTTCCTTTGGTGCGTAGGCTGCGAGGAGAGGCAGCGCTACCACGTGATTAAAAGAACATATTTTAGAAATATATAATTGTTTCTAATTGATTGCTCGCCCATGGTTTAACGCCGACTGTGTTCAAGCTGAACAGTGTAAGCACACGGCATTTCTCATCTGCGTTGATGCTCGTGACCGCAGAGCTCTGGCTCTAAGCTCAAAGAAGAGAGCCTTTAACCGTGCTGCCAAGTCCTACAAAAAGGCGCTTAAGAAGGCTCGCTTCGACCGCATTACTCATAATGGTAACAAGCCCTCTGCGCAACCATCCGGTAGCAGTTTTTTTTTGGGTTCCTTGCCAAATCGGTCGAGGCGAACTTCTGTCGGCCCACACTGCCTCCGCTGGTTAGGCCTGATGGAGCACTGGCTCATACGGCGAGAGAGAAAGCAGGTCTCTTTGCATCTCTCTTTACCCATAGGTCGCGTCTTGATATTGGCAGTACTACTCCACCTAATTTACCTCATTGCGGAACTTCAATGCCAGAGGTTCACATTAGAAACAAGGAGGTTCTGAGAATATTGTGTCGTCTGAACGTGAATAAGGCTAGTGGTCCAGATGGTATACCAGCGATTGTTCTTAAGGCATATGCGCCCGAGTTGTCTCCTCTATTGACCCGCTTGTATCGCCTCTCATTTAGGACTGGTATAGTGCCCAAGTCCTGGAAGCTTGCCAACGTGCAGCCCCTGCCCAAAAAGGGTAATCGTGCCGATTCTACCAACTATCGGCCGAAATCGGTCACCTCTATACTCTGCAAGATTATGGAGCGTATATTGAACTCACGCCTCTTGGCTTACCTGGAACGTAACGATTTCCTCAGTGACCGACAGTACGGTTTACTAGTGTATGCCACTCACTTGTGGGGCGAGGCCCTCGAGAAAAATGGTGAAGCGATTGCCGTCTCCCTTCATGTCTTGAAGACCTTCGACCGAGTATGGCACGCTGGCCTTTTGAGTAAGCTTCCAGCGTTCGGCATTTCCGCTGGCCTGACTGGCTGGGTAAAAGACTTCCTGACTGAACGGTCCCTCCGAGTTGTTGTCGACGGATGTTCATCTGAGCCCATATCGACTAATAAAGAATATGTCTCGACTAAAATAGAATAAAGAAATAAAAAAAGGCGTGTTCCTCAGGGGTCTGTTGTCTCTGCAACTCTG
Source organism: Sesamia nonagrioides (assembly GCA_017933935.1). NCBI lineage: Eukaryota > Metazoa > Arthropoda > Insecta > Lepidoptera > Noctuidae > Sesamia > Sesamia nonagrioides. Next base: position 159,387 of record JADWQK010000857.1, read on the forward strand.
TTCCTGCTGCATATTAACGATCTGCTGATGTCCGGTATCTATGGGTATGCAGAAGAGAGCACAGTTGTGGAGAGATACCTGCCGGAAGCTCGGGCTAGTAAGGAAACAATCCGGTCCGAAAGAGAGGCTATGGTAGAGCTTACGAGTGCTGCACTTCAGGCAGTCTCCGAATTTTCACCGCCAAACGGAGCCCGTTCACCTTGGCTTCTACTTTTTAGAATGTATCCTTGGAGTGCACCGACCGCCTTCAGCTTTTGGGAGTTGAGATTTCCTCGAACCTTAACTTTGGACGGTTCATTGAGTCCAAGGCCAGGGTGGCTGCCAGAAAACTTGGCGTCATCGCAAAGGTCCGGCGGTACTTCACACCAGGGCAGCTTCTAATGTTGTACAAAGCACAGGTCTGCTCGTGTGCTGCAGCCACATCACTGCTTACCATCAGGCGGAATTGCGGTCAAGCACTGTTTTATAATTTATGACAGCCTCCGTGGCGTAGCGGTAGCGGAGGTGGCCGCTGCGCAAGGTGGCGCGGGTTCGATCCCCGCACAGTGCAAATATTTGTATGCATGAATATGAATATTTGCACTGGTCTGGTCGTGCCTCGGAAAGCACGTTAAGCCGTTGGTCCCGGTTGCCATACGAACATCTAATGGCATCTAATGGCGTTAAAGGGTTGTTGGAGCCCTCAAAAAGTCCAACAATTGGTCAGCTGCAATGCTTCGATGTCGCCTTCGGGTTGTGGAGGTCAGACGGCAGTCGCTTCAAGGGAAAATGTCGAAGTTTAGCCCTATCAGCAGTTAAACTGGTAAAAAGCGGACCTCAGACTCCAAAAGCTGAAAAAGCTTCGGATGCGACTGGGATAAACGCTGAGATGATGATGACTGTTTTATAATTTATAAAAAAAAAACTGATCACAGTGACTGCCTTTTTTTTGATGGGAAATCATCTAATGACCTCATCAATTCCGGGCGGAGCGGCAGATCGTGTTAGAGTTTTACTGGCTAAATTCGACCCGTGTTCCTTCAGCTGCCTGTGCGCCAGCGGCGACGGTATCTCTTTTAAACTACCCGTGCCCCTGGTAGATCGCAGGGACTGCCTTAAGACCATCGTCATCCTCAGTTTACAAGTATGTCGGAGTCTGCTTTCAGTCTATGTATGGGCCAAATTCGATAAAGAATACAGGTAAACAAACCGTTACCAGGTAACGACTTGTTTACCCCTAAAAGGAAGATGTTAACAACCTTTTCTAGATAGAAGATTTTCATACAAGTAATAATCCTACTTCCTACTAATGTACCAGTTGTAATCTAACAGATAACATTTTATGTTTAGATATTTATGATTTGCATAGAACGCTTAACAGATTTGAATGAAATATGACACATGTAAGGTAATTTCCTAATAGGTTAATTTTTTGATACATACCTATATATTTTACGTAGTCCATACTTGAAAATATTATGATGCATGTGTTATGCAGTCGATTTGAAAATTAGTTAAAATAAGCAAAATTGTATTAACAAATGCTTCAACTTTATTCATTGCCTGAATTCCACAAAATGTGTTTAATACCTTAATTCATCCATGTTTCTTTTTTATAGGGCTATCACGTAAAATTAATGCCGACTTTTTAATAGTTTTTCGAAATAGCAAGTTAATATGCATGTTATTTTAATGATTCTATTGAAGTATGCTGCAATAGAAATTGTTTATAATTAGTTAGCATGTAAAAGTCGATAATCATGTAAATTATATGAGATATGTAAAACATGAATTGTGACAACCCTAAATTGGTTTGTTTACCTCTATTATTTATCGAGCTTGGCACAAGTATAGCCATAACCTTATTATTAGGGAACACTATATCGCTTCGTAAGACTGAAAATCAAGTTCTATATGAAAACCCGTCTATTTCTGTACATTACAGATGACGCAACCCTAGAATTTGCTCCGATAAACCTTCATCTGCAACGCATGTGGGTTCACAATGATACGCTGAACAAGACCGGCTTCCATGACATTGTGACTGCTGGGGCGTTCGCTGCACACACCCATAAGGCTGAACGTACGGGAGGTTTGATCAGGTATACTTGACACAGAGACTTTGCCTATAAGAATATATCTTGCCTTTTTTAAAGCGTTTCTAATTTCTCGTCGTTATACCTACTATTTCACTAAATAAACCATAATGCCTCGTCCACAGGCTCCGTCTCACCTGCGAGCATGCCTGTGCAAACCAGTTTGCGCAGGTAAGCTCGTGTGTGTGGACTGCAAGACGATAGTGCGCGCAGTCCCAAATGTACCGTCTTTTTGTACAGTCATGACTGCACAGGCCTGGACTCCGCAGGCAAGACGGAGCGTGTAGACGGGACTTAAGATTCTAAACCTTATTTTACCAACCAACCACTTGTGTTGTTTTTTTTGTACATGATGCTTATATTTTTAATTTACCATTTATTGCTAAAGTCATCAACCTACGATTAAACAAAATTTAGACGTGTAATATTATACAAACGTAAATTAGGATATATTATTTTTACTGATTCTTCTACTGCCCTAAAAGTCTTAAAACACCTATGTTGAACCTACGGTGTATACCTACCCTCGGATGGCAAAACAGAAAGGTTTAAAAATGAAGTGTTATTAACAACATCCCCAAATACGAAGTAGAATAGTTTTAGCACTTCAAACATTTGAAGTAATCTATTCGTTCTGAATGACAGCATGTCTGAAGTTCAAAATATAATCACAATCTCATTTCGGCGATAATCAACGTCAAAACATTGTTAAAAATGTAAGATTTAAGCTTTGGTGCGGTAGAGACGCGTGCGAAGAGGCTAATTGGCGACCCTGATTTGGTTCAAACGGTCTCCAAAGCCTGGAGCACAGGCGAAGTGCTCCAGTAATAAAGAAAAAGAGTTATTTTAGACAAAATTAAGATCAAGATCGTCGAAAATTGTCGCCCGCCTGAATTTACTCGTGTCACGGCTTGAGTGTTATTTTTAGATTCAACAAACAACACAGTTCTTACGCACACAGATTACCATAACATTGATGTCAGAGTAATTGGTATTCGCGTTTTATGCCCGGCCTGCGGTAGTTAAAATGAATGGGCTATTCATGTACTCTATTCAAGCTTTTGACAAATAATGTTTCTTTCTGTAACGATCTCTTTAGTTCTGATATTTGACGTATATATCCTTAACACTTACTTACTGCTAAGACCCCATTTTTCCACAATCAGTTATTTTTTTATCTCAAGAATAAAACAATATGGCGGCTTCACACATTTGTAAAAGAATATGTCAAGCTGTCAAAATGTAGTTCTCTGATTATTAAAAAATCCGCCGTAAATCTAGGTAGTTTTATCTACATACACCTATAGAACTTTTGCATTAGTTATAAAAGTGTTGCTCTGCGGTTTAAACAAAAAAAACGAAGTGATTTGACATCCAACGGAATGCGTGGTGCGACATCAGTTGGAATGCGTGGTTTATAAGAGCCCATTGTCACTGTTGTAGGAGATCTTGTAAAAAGTGTAGGCTAGCGGAAAAATTGTAGGCTAATTACGCTTATAGGTTCTTATTTATTAGTTTGCTATCAAATACATTACAACACTTACTAGGGACTTGTACTGAACCTGTCGAATATTTGGCAAAACCTCCAGCCTTGCCTAGTTCTTTCTTCATTATTTTTAATCAAATGCACTATAGCTAAAACAAAATATTCGCTATAGCTGGATCACAACTGTATAATAAATTGTAATTATAATCTGATTTAACAGTATTCATAAATTCCAGGCTAGTCCAGCAAGTGAAAGACATAAACAGCACTAAAGCCGACTTGAACTCCATCACAAACAAGATACAGACAGAATACGATAACTTGGTGGCAGTGAGGAGGCTGCGAGAAGAAGTCTCCGAGGATATGGAGAAGATTGTCATGCTGATACAGGCTAAGCAGTATGGAGGCGTTGCTGCGATTGTTGAAGGTCAGTTTTTTTTATTATTGACGTTATAAGAATATGGATAATTAGCGGCCCCCCGCGAATTCGTTCGCGTGGAGTTAGTTATTTGAACGTTTTATTTTTACCCCGAAATATATAGCATACATTTTAAATTTTTGTTATGCGCCGCTCCTGTTGGTCGTAGCGTGATGTTATATAGCCTTCCTGGATTAATAGGCTATTCATCGTAAAAATAATTTTTCAAATAGGATCAGTAGTTTCTGAGATTAGCGCTTTCAAACAAACTCTTTAGTTTTATATATTAGTATAGATAGATTACTGCAACATATTGATCTTTACTTTATCCAAATTGGCAATTGCCTGACGTTCAGGGTGTCTAGGGGCCTTAACTTCTCCTTTGCGAGCATTACTGCTTCGTAGAAGGTGAAGGCTGGGAGGCCCCACTCTCGCTTTGTACCATGGCCTGGCCCGAACGCGACAGATCGTCATCACGTGGACGTGGTGCTCCGTCCAAGCCGGGTCCACCTCCACCGTGTCCTCAGGGCGATCTCCACAGTGGTGACACTCTCCCCCTTATCCTAAACAGAAGCCTACGTCCGGTGAAAACATGCGATAGATGGACGGTGAGAGCGCCTCTTTAGCTACTCCTCTGCCCAGCACTGGGTCGACAATCGCAATCTCCATGTCGCCCTTAGATCCCGCTGGTGTTGATCTCGCGGTTACGAAGTTAAGCCCAGGCGTTTTACCTTCTCTGCCCACTCCTATATGTGGGCGAGATATTATCTTCCATCTAAAGTGATGATGGAATAATTATGCCCATAGACCTAATATATTTTTATTTTCATACTCAACGCATTAAACACAGAAGTGTCACACTTCCGTGTTTAATGCCTGTTGCTGGTTTTGATGTTTAAGCACCTTTTTCGCCCACAGCAAAAAGAAATAGCTTCGAGTCTGATATAATTTTTGTGCAACATTGACCTTAACCCACTTATCAATTTCTGCTGACGCAAAATCGTATCATGTGTTTGAATATATGATACGTATGACATAAGTTTATCCTTTTACAGACACTTACCTATCTCGACAGGCAGTTTATATATTTCAATGTCGATCGTTAAAAATATTATAAATTGCCAAAGTTACTAAGTTCTATCTTCTGTTATCCTTTTACATTCAAACTTGAAAGAAACTTGACGAAAAGGTAGCCTGAGACCTGAAGAAGAATAAATAATTTTTATCTGTTTATTTGTATTAAGAAACTAAACGCGTCCGCGCTTTCACCCGCATAAGTTTCGATCTCGTGTGAATATCCGGATAAAAACTATCCAATATGTTAATCCTGGTAATATTCCATCTATTTGAAAAATTTAATACAAATCCGTTCAGTAGTTGTTGCGTAAAAGAGTAAAAAAACATACAACTTCATGTTTATAAAAATACGTAGGATGATACAATACAAAAAACAACCAGATTGATCAACAACTAGTAGCCTATATTGCATGATTATTAGCCTATGATGCTGGCTGACAGCCTCCGTGGCGTAGCGGTAGCGGACGCGGCCGCTGCGCAAGGTGACGCGGGTTCGAACTCCGCACAGTGCAAGTATTTGTATGCATGAATATGAATATTTGCTCTGGTCTGGTCGTGCCTCGGAAAGCACGTTAAGTCGTTGGTCCCGGTTGCCATACGAACATCTAGTGGCAGTCGTTACGGACGTTGGAGCCCTCAAAAGTCCAACAATTGGTCTAACTGCAATGCTTCGATGTCGCCTTCGGGTTGTGGAGGTCAGACGGCAGTCGCTTCACGGAAAATGTCGAAGTTTAGCCATATCAGCAGTTGGACTGGTAAAGCGGACCCCAGCCTCCAAAGCTGAAAAGGCTTCGGATGCGACTGGGATTAACGCTGGGATGATGATGATGATGCTGGTGCAAAAAAAATATGTAAAAAAAAGTCAGGGTTTGTATTTTATTAGGTTCACCAATGATTGACTACACAAAAACACCACCAAATAATACTTTCACAAAGCTTAAAATCACTGTCCTAATTACTATTTATGGCTATTTTAGGTATTAAAAGTAAGGTAAAGAGCATACTCGCACAATGGGAACCAGCTGTGGTTGAAGAGTCACTGTCTTTCATCGGCTGGCCGAAGAATAACTGCACCGAAGAAACTGATCAACAGGTATGTGGCATACGCCATTGTATTAAGTAACAATACTTGCTTATTAATGTGGGATATTAATATGCAGGACAAAGATTCTTATTATACAGGGAAAGTACTTTAATTGAGATTTGGACATAACTGCCGAACCTGTCAAGTAATACAGGTGTGGTGTTATAATTAAACAAATAGATTATTAAATTTTTAACACCCTTGCTCGTAAAGCTGATGTAATTCCACCGGTTTTAAATATGTAAAGCAGGCCATAACAAACGCGTGTGTTATCAAAGCAAATAGTTAAGTTATAGTCCATACAAATTCCATAATAGCATTATTTTCCATTTCAAGTAATTATGGAACTGATCGCCGCCGCACGGCTCGCGCTGCGCGCTGTTCCATATTTGAAATGGCAAATAATAATACTAATGGCAGGAAAGCAACAGTGTGCATTTACAGATTGAGTTTATTTAAAATGAACAAAATATAAAATACTTTATTTCTGTTTCCTCGCAAGTGTGTTAAAAAACGTCGTACGATATACGTGCGTATTGGTTATAACATGCTCTCATACTATTCTATTTGGTTGAGAATAGCTTTATAATGGTGTTATGATGTTATTGATAACCATGCCCAAGGGTCACTTCATGGGCATATTTTTTTGTAAGATCCTGTAGCCCACTTGAAGCTATATTCTGTCAGGCATCTCCAGCTTTCTGCTTCCTCAATTCCAAATAGATGGAAACCATGAATCTTACTAAATATTGTTCTTGTTTTGATTGCGCACTCATTATTAGTAGTAAATAAAGAAATGTTATTTCCAGACTATTACCACTATAATGAGGTTAACAGAGCAACTGAGTATGTTCGACACGAATTCCGATTGTGACACTTTGGACGCCTCTTCAAGTTCCAGTTCAAAAGAGACGTCACCCATTGGAGACACACCTACCCTCTCTTCAAGCGTCCCAAACATATCTGACTATCCACGGAAGAAAGTTCTCGAAACCGGACTTCAATTCCACAATGATTACTTCAAGAATGAGATAGAGGATAGAGACCGGGGCGGGTTGAATCATTCCTTCCGGTCTGTGAGGTTGTCAAAGCCGAAAATGGAGGGACAAAGCTTGTCTTTTGATTATAGCAAGAGACACGGAAGTCTGAGGCATGACTTTAAGAGTTCTGCATCTTTGGAGCAAGTTTCATATCGGTGTTTGGTTGATGGATTGAGGAATGATAAGAGAAAGGTGGGTTAAATACTATTACTTTGTATCTTATGCTATAAGCAGTTTTATATATTGCAGAAATGTTTTTTAAAAGATTTTATTACAAGCTTTGTCTTATCAGATCCCCCAGCGAAAAAATAATAAACATGAACACAAAATTTGATCCCATATCCGACCCCTATATAGAATGACTTGCAAAACCCATTCTTAGTGCTACCTTTTTTTTTTTTTTATACGAGTGAAAATGCGTTACGCACCGTACCCGCCGCTAGCTAGGCGACAGGCGTGTGTGGGAATCGCCCGGCCGGGACCGGGAATACCCACTACAAATACTCGGTTCCCTCGAGCCCTGCGTTGAGAGTGACCCGGGCTCACCTAGGCCCGGGTTTCCGCGCCTAGGGAGGATTACCCGGGAACGGATAATCCCCAGACGTGGTGACCAGTGCAATGCGCGTGCGGGAGCTACCCACACACGCTGGTCACACTCGGGGAGACGGGGGTTCGTCCCCCGTCTTCTTCGCCCCGCCCGTCTACGCCGGAGGGGAGCGGCAAGAGCATTCTCTTCCCGCTCCCTCTCCGCTGCCTCCTTCTGCAAGAGGACGGTCTCGCAGAAGGAGGCGGCAGCCTCCCATGCACTCTCTCTTTCAACCATGGCTCGCACCATGGTTGCCAGGGAGAGGCTTCCGCCTCCGAGCGCCGCAACGAGGTCACGGCGCATTCTTAGTGCTACCTGCATTATATAAGAAAGTCTTGTGTTTATGCTGTGCGTTGTATGTCAGTGATGTAATGAATTTCATTAAGTTGATTACCATTGTCTGTTGTTTATGTGCCATGCGCTGCATATGTATAGGTCACATAGTTGTGTCACATGTCACGAATAAAATGGGATGATTGACACAGATGTGTGAAATGCAATATTTTAACTAAAGTTCAAAATGTGTTCTTCCTACTGTGCATTGTCTTTTATATTTTATTTATCAAAAATGTATGACAAGTTATGACAAATAATTATGCTATGCTTATAAGAATAACAATACTACTGTGGTAATTTTCTTATGCCTCTTACTCCTCATGCTAGCTGTTTTGCTCTCGTGCCAATGTTTGTATATAATATTTATTATACATGAAAGCCTCCTTGATAGTGACCGCATTGTTCTTCAAATTTTGCCAGCTATTTTGTCTCTGTTCTCATGTCTAGCGACTTTTTTTCCAAACGTCATTCATGATCATAGTTTAAATAAATTACACTTAATGAATAAAAATTGTGAGAAGGGCGGGTCACATACAATGGATTTGTTACGTGCTTTTGTGAAATGAAATACCTACAGTGCGATTGTGATTCCAACTAATGATGGAAAATATTGCTTCAGTTAGGGTTTCACCTTAGTTCATTACTAAATTAGACAGTATTCATTATTTACGCTATGCTAGTAACAATAGTACAATAACGCAGCCTATGCGAAAAAGTAACTATTCAGTAGAACAATTTGTAATTTCTCTATCAATGAAATTCTATGCAATGCGCGCTCAATAATATCTGTTTTAGTCCTAAATGTGGTCTGAATGGAGCGATATAAACGACGACTTAATTATTTGATAGATTATTATGCACTGATATCTGGCTTAACCTATGCGAACTATGATATGAAGTTTGAACGTGCTGTTTTTGGCATTGCAAAGAAAATGTAGAACCATAATAAAACTCCCTTGTAGAATTCTGTTGATCCCGTATTTAAGATGACTGGTTCTTTCGGTACGCTAATACCAAGTCTCTTGTGCAAGCTTGGCTGCACCAACTATGTTCCGCCATTCGAGGGGAACTAACAGTTGACATAATCATGTCAACTGTTAGTTGCTGTCACTAATGTCGCTGTCACAAAACGTTAACGTGCACGAGATAATGTTTAGTTACATATTTTCTTCTAGTCATCTAATTAACAGTAGATTTCTAGTATGAAACAAAAGCCAAAACAATGTCCTGGCATTTGACTTATTATACAAAACTGATCTTTGGATGCAACATTATAAGATTCCAATATATTTTGGACACAGTTAAATAGAAAGCACTCAAACCACAATAACTCACGTTGTTTTTTGATTCTTTTCTGTTTATAAGCACATCCAGCTTATGCTTTTTTCGAAGTATTTAAAGTAATCTCTGCGAATTCTATATAATTTTACTTTTCTAAACAGAATTATTAGTTGACATAATAATAAGTTAACGCTGTGGCTTAGCCCTGAGCGATTAATATTTTTGATATTTATGTAATTATTCGCCCTGCAGTTGCCCCAACGTAGGCTAAAAATATATAATTTACGGCAGAAGATTGCGATTGTGAAAGTGTCCAGCTGTTATATAAACTCATATTATAATTTCGGGAAGGCGTATGTGTATAATTGTTATCATTTTACATTTCACTAAGCACAAATCTCTTTGAGGTTCCGTCACGTCGCCAGTACAACCCATGCGAAGTAAGGGCAGCTCACTAGTTTTTTACTACTACGCACAGCGAGAGTAGCCTTTATAGAACATCGGCTGCCTTTGCGAAATATAGCAAAATTGTAATGTAACGTTTAATTCACCTAGAAAACTGAATACCGCTATGTCGCGCGTTGCTGCAGCATTTGTTCACCAAAATAGTTCCTCGTGGCACGCTTTATACATTTGTTTTACCGGCCGTCGCTCCAAGTTAACGTTTCACTCAATATGACCTGTGTGGCTACCACGAGTTTTCATCACGAAGACCGATTATCGATATCGACCGCGTCTCATCGATTGGCCCGCTTCAAGGTTGTAAGAACTCTCAACCAATGAGAGCGCCAAACGCGCTCGATGCCTATGATCGAGTCTCGTAAGGCACTAGTTGTCTGGCATTTTTGCTGAACTGGGCCTTTTTGGCGCAACCGGGAGGCAAACATTCCTGCTAGGTTTCTACATTAATTTGTTTTATCACAATTTACTTTATTTTTATTATTACTATGTTTTACTTTTTAATGTTTGTCTTTATCTGATGTATTGTGTGTCTTTTAGTCTGTGCTAAATAAATTCATTTTCTTTCTTTCTTTCTTTTATGGTAGCCACACTGTAGTGCAGTTCTGTAACCATCTCTCCGGGAAAACTTAGTTGAAGTGAACGTGGAGAGATGTCATTTAAATAAATACTAAGGGATTGTCACTATTGACAGCTCACTTCACACAACTTTTACACACACTGTAAGATTTTTACAGAATCAATTGGCAGGTCGTGTCTGGGCTGTTAAAAACTAATCTGATTCAGGAAGACTTATCCCCGTTCTCGTGTATATTGCGCCCAGTTTTTCGTCCTCTCGTTAAAAAAAAAAAAGAATATTATCTATACATCCATTTCAATATTCAGCAGCCGCTAATGCTAATCTATTTCGATATTGTTCTTGAGGTACAATGCTTATCCATGGGCCCCAAATTTGGATCTGTAGTCAGAGTGTATTTCATTTCGAAAACGCTGCTTTGGGTTCTGGATAGCCCTAGCCTTTCTTTTGCTATAGACAAATTATGGTATTGATATTTCATTAAGTTTCTAATAAACTCCCGGGAACGTGTGGTTTGAGTTTCAATCACAAGCCAATTTAAAATCTTGTTTGCGTCTTTTTTTATATATTTGTTAATTATTTTTTTATTGTATTACGCACAAAGAAAGAAACTTATCATATGAGTTGTTGGTTTTAGGCATTAGAATCAAGGCGGGAATCGGCCACGTTGCCTGCTGTTGGACAACTGGACCAAGCGACCAGAGAGAGCAACCTGGTCTTCCTAAGAAACGTTGGAATGGTGGTTGAAGACTCACTCACAAATCTTGTTGAAGAACTAAATAAGATTATAACTAGTGATGGTGAGTTATTATTAAATCTAAGTTTCTCGGTGGTAGGCCGTAACATCGACTGCCGGCATAAGTTACCACTCACCAGACCAAGTCTTGTCGCCAAGCGATTCGTCGTGATCCTGCATGATGTTTGGTGAAGCTGGAGGACGGGTCTGAGCAGTTGCGTTGCGATGTGTGCCGAGTACGATGCGCAAAACATTGTTGTGTCGGGAGTTTGGTCGTGGAGGGTCTCCAGATCAATCTACCTCTGGCGCAGCATCGTTGGTCCTGTTATGGGCTTTTTTATATATATTATAAACTAGCGCTTGACCGCAATCCCGCCTGGTAAGCAGTGACACAATCGTTGATGGTAAAGCGCACTAGTTTATTAAGAGCCTATTCACTCTAGCCTTGAATACACTCAAATTGTAGTCCGACGGAAACACCGCCGCTGGCAAACTGTTCCAGTCCCTCGATGTACGCGGTATAAAGGAGGAGGCGAAACGCTTCGTCCGGATCGTAGTGGTGTTAATAACGTAAGGGTGGAAACTTGCCGTACAACGGATCGTACGATGGTGGAACGGAGATGGGGGAATTAAATCATGCAATTCCCTCTCACACTCACCAAAATGCATCCTATAGAAGACCGAAAGGCTGGCACCTGTGCTCTAGGCTTTGGAGACCGTCTCGAGTTAAGTCAGGGTCACCAATCAGCCTCTTCGCTCGCCTCTCCACCGAATCCAAAGTGGCCAGGTGACACTTAGCAGCACCAGCCCAAATGTGGCTGCAGTACTCCACACACGAACGGACCTGTGCTTTGTATAACATTAGAAGCTGCCCAGGTGTAAGTACCACCGGGCCTTTGCGATAACGCCAAGTTTCTCGGCTTAGCCACCTTGACCTTGGACTCAATGAACCGCCCAAAGTTAAGGGTCGAGGAAATCTCAACTCCCAAAAGCTGAAGGCTATCGGTGCACTCCAAGGACACATTCCGAAAAGTGGGAGCCAAGGTGAACGGGCTCCTTTTGGCGGTGAAAATACACGCCTGTGTTTTTGCGGCATTGAATGCTACAAGATTGGCATTGCCCCATTCGGAGTCTGCCCGTAGTGCAACACTCGTCCGCTCTACCATGACCTCTCTTTCGGACCGGATTGATTCCCTACTAGCCCGAGCATCCGGCAGGTATCTCTCCACAACTGTGCTGTCATCTGTATACCCATAGATACCAGGCATCGTTAATATGCAGCAGGGACAGAGTTGCAGAAAGAACAGACCCCTGAGGAACACGCCTTTATTTATTTCTTTATTCTATTTTAGTCGACACATATTCTTTATTAGTCGACATGGGCTCAGATGAACATCCGTCGACAACAACTCAGAGGGACCGTTCAGTCAGGAAGTCTTTTACCCAGCCAGTCAGACTAGGGAAAACATCGTACGCTGGAAGCTTACTCAAAAGGCCAGCGTGCCATACCCGCTCGAAGGTCTTCGAGACATCAAGGGAGACAGCAATCGCTTCCCCGTTTCTCTGGAGGGCCTCGCCCCACAATTGAGTGGCATACACTAGTAGGTCCCCAGTTGACCGATTGCGGCGATACCCGTACTGTCACTGAGGATATCGTTACCTTCCAGGTATGCCAAGAGGCGCGAGTTCAACACACGCTCCAAAATTTTGCAAATATGGAGGTGATCGAAATCGGCCGATAGTTGGTAGGATCGGCACGACTACCCTTTTTGGGCACGGGCTGCACGTTGGCAAGCTTCTAGGACTTGGGCACTATACCAGTCCTAAATGAGAGGCGATACAAGCGCGTGAATACAGGAGATAACTCAGGCGCACATGCTCTAAGAACAATCGCTGGTATACCATCTGGACCACTAGCCTTATTCACGTCCAGACGACACAGTACTCTCAGAACCTAATTGTTCCTAATGCGAACCTCAGGCATTGAAGCTCCGCAATGAGGTAAATTAGGTGGAGTAGCCATGCAAGTATCAAGACGCGAATTATGGGCAAAGAGAGATACAAAGAGACCTGCTTTCTGCCTCGCCGTATAAGCCAGTGCTCCATCAGGCCTAACCAGCGGAGACAGTGTGGGCCGACAGAAGTTCGCCTCGACCGATTTGGCAAGTGACCAAAAAGATCTGCTACCGGATGGCTGCGCAGGTAACTTGTTGCCAATATGAATAATCCGGTCGAAGCGAGCCTTCTTAAGCGCCTTTTTGTAGGATTTGGCAGAACGGCTTTTGCATCACCTCGCTCAACTGCCGTTTTCCTTCCTACTTACTCAGTTTTTGAGTGAATAGGCTCTTAATAAACTAGTGTGCTTTGCCATCAACGATTACATCACTGCTTACCATCAGGCGGGATCGAAGTGAGTTATTATTAGCTAGTTCATAATATTCTAAAAATCTAAATCTATTCCACCAAGTATAGACAGAGATCTTTCTATCCGGCTCAATACTTCTGCATTAGCTCGGGCGTCGCGTTTCTATGAAGACAAAGACGTATATTATTCATTTTATAGTAATGGGCATCCAGTTTTTAAAGTCAGATGAAACTCATTAACGAAAAAATATTTAATATTAAAAATAATTTTATTTATTTATGAGTAGCTTTCCGCCCGCGGCTTCGCCCGCGTGGAATTCGGTATTATTGTTTTCCCTCGGGAATATAAAATTTTCCGGGATAAAAAGTACCCTATTATTTAATCAGGACTTTTACGTCTGCAAAATTTCAAAGCAATCGGTTCAGTAGTTACGGCGTGAAAGCGGAACAAAGAAACTCACTTTCCGCTTTATAATATTAGCAACAACTCGAGACAGATTTAAGTTATTTAGATGGCATTTTCGTAACCAGCACCCCAATCCACCTCGGAATTAACACCCATATCATATTAATATACATTTAAATTAACGTCCGCCATCTTGGATTTCAAAAAGGGTGGATAACAAGCATCCTAAGTATACTCAAAATTGACACTCATATCAAATTATAAAAAAAATGACGTCCGCCATTTTGGACGTCAAAAAGGATGGCTTTTTTGTAACAAGCACCCCAATTATACTCAAAATTGACACTCATATCAAATTATAAAATAAACACGCGTTAGCCCTTAATTATAGATACCGAGCTACGAACATCGTTTTGTTCGCAGCTCGGGTGCCGCTTACCCGCGTCTTGTTCCTCACACCCCTCTCGATTGCTCTGTCTAGACGTATTCGTTGGACGACTGTATGATTTTTAGACTGTGGTATTAGTAAGGATTACACGCACACCATTACAGAATTGAATTTCAAGGCAAGGAATGAACTCAAAAAAGGTGATTTCAAAGTGTTAAAATTGGTCGTCAAACTTGGTATTGCTGATTAATTTGTTAACAAACTAAACTAAATTTAAGTTCACTGCATATTCTCTGTATTGTTTGTCGTTCTATATCATTAAGAAAAAGAAGATAGTATAGTCCTGTCAAAATTTATACTAATATACAATATGTAAAGAAAACCCTGTCCGATCCGTGAAGGCATTGTTAGGTATCGATAACTGATTCTACTAATGCCCACAAAGACAGGCAAAACTTAAAAAAAATCCCCCTAAAAAAATAAATATTATTTCACAAAAAGAGGTAACTTAATGCATGTGCGGTAAGCAACCCCATTCCGCGGGCGGCGGGGGGCAAGGCACGCGACCTCTGTGACGTGGTTGCGTCGCTATTCGCTTATAATAATACCGGTGTTGTCACTTTTTTAAAAATTACCAAATTTCGGGAAATTGTAATTAATTCCCGGGAAAAAGGAAATTCATTAGTATTGTTACTATGATGACTATGTAAAATTTTATGTTATATTTGGTCAAGTGTTTACCTAACCTTTATTATCCTTATGGGTCGGACAGGGTTTTCTTTACATATTGTATAAAGCTGAAGAATTTGTTGCGATGGCCGATGGGGCAGTAAGGTTCTGGAGTGGCGGCCACGTACTGGAAGATGCAGCGTAGGGAGGCCCTCAAAAAGTGGACCGATGACCTGCTGAAGATCGCGGGAAGCCGATGGATGCGGTCAGCACAAGACCGGTCGGCGTGGAAAGCCTTGGGGGAGGCCTTTGTCCAGCAGTGGACATCTATAGGCATAAAAAGAAGGAGGAAGAAGAAGAAGAAGAGTTTGTTTTTATGTATGCTTGTTTGTTTGTGCGCGCTATTCTCGGGAACTACTGGTCCGATTTGAAAAATTCTTGCGTTGGATAGTCCATTAATCCAGGAAGGCTTTAGGCTATATAACATCACGCTGCGACCAATAGGAGCGGAGCATAACTAAACCAGGAGAACGAAGTCGCTGGCGGCCGTTAGTTAAATATAAAAATGTGAAACTGTGTTTATTACATATCCTCACATTTATTAGCGGCTATAGCATAAGTTACCACCCACCAGACAAAGTCTTGCCGCCAAGCGATTCGTCGTGTTCCGGCATGATGTCTGATGAAGCCGTACGGAGGACGGGTCTGAGCAGTTGTGTTGCGATGTGTGCCGGGTATGATGTGCCTAATGTTGTTGTGTCGGGAGTTTGGTCGTGAAGGCTCTCCAAATCATCCTCTGGCGCAGCATCGTTGGTCGTGTTGTTGGGTTAAACATTGCATCACCTCGCTCAACTGCCGTCTTCCTTCCTATTCACTCAGTTTTTTTTGAGTGAATAGGCTTAATAAGCTAGTGCGCTTTACCATCAACGATTGCATCACTGCTTACCATCAGGCGGGATTGCAGTCAAGCACTAGTTTATTACTATTAAAAAAAAAAATAGCAGTACTCCGAACCCGTTGAACACTGCCTTTGGTTACTAGTATAGATAGGAATCAGTAAAAAACGTGAAATTAAGTCGTGAATTTATTTCTAGCTTTTATATTATCTTTGATACAACATGTAAATTAATTAACGCAATTCCTGAAAATAGTTTGTTCAGAATCATATACTGGATCGGTTTATATAATTTTTTATATAGCCAATTTTTTTATCCCAAATATAATTAAAACTACGGAAATTATTGAAATGAAATGAAATCGTTTATTAAGCAAGTAGGACCACTGATCACTTTTACACGTCATATGTTTTTTTTTAACTGGATGAAGCTCTGTCATATTAACCCTCTTGTTTGTACAGACTTAAAATTGCAGTTTTACTTGTATCCATATAAATGTAGTCACTCAATACAAAATAAAGAAAAAACCTTATTCCAAGAACGTTTAGATCATAGTTCTCCAAGAATTGTTATAACTAATTTAATAAATAACAATGCATATACATTTTTTTTTATGGGACAAAACCCGCCACCCTGTTCCCAACCCACTGCAACTCCTGAAAGCCAGAATCAACAGTGGAGACCGCCAGAAAAACGCCGAGCAATGAAGCTCGACGAGTCCCGGAGAAACGATTCAACTGTCTTGGGTCCCGCAACGAAATTAATCAGAAAAGAATAGCGGAGGAGTAAGAAAAAATATATTTTTTCTACTTCCCTCCATAACAAGCAGGAGACAGAACAGAACTAGGCCAATCGGCACAAAGGGACATTAATGCAACTGGGAGAAGCCCAGATTGCCAAGCACCACGGAATAAAATTTGATTAAGTTAATGGGTCCTAAGTAGGTATGTGCTGTTACAATTGATTCCAATAATAGGTATGGCAAAAGCGCCTGAACGCACGGAAATTAGTTCTAGTTTCTACAAGGTCCGTATAATAAACAACTCCGGATGTAACTTGTACACTATCCAACATAATATTGCGTTCATTCTGCCAAAGAATACACTCCCACAAGATGTGATGTGCGGACTGTTCAAATTCACAGTTCGATGTAGAACATTGACACAAAGGTGAAGGAACAAGTTTAAAAGAATACAGTTTACTTTTAAAGTTGCCATGACCTGTGAGAAATTGGGCAACGCAGTGGTCAACCTCCAGCCGTGTCTTAGCCAGCCGATCGCCAACGGATGGAAGAACAGATGGAGGTCAGAGGGCCCTTGATGGAATTATCCCACCTACTTTGCCATTCGGATAAGAGGTAACATAACTAGCTGCGCCACACGGTTTCACCCGCATTTTTTTTATATGCCCCGTTCCTATTGGTTGCAGCGTGGTGTTATATAGCCTAAAGCCTTCCTGGATTAATGGGCTATCCAAAAAAAAAAAATTCAAATCGGACCAGTGGTTCTTGAGATTAGCGCGTTCAAACAAACAAACTCTTCAGCTTTATATATTAGTATAGATATTCTAATTGGGGTGTTTGAAGGTGTTAATATATATATGTAAGATAGCAAGTTTAGCCGTGATTAAAAACATGGTGACTAAGAATATGTCAATTTACGTCAGGTGCTGACGAATTTGACAGGACTAAATTATATTTGCTGTCATTTTGTTAATTAAATAGAAGGATAAAGATGCGCTGAGCTTGTTTGTGAACAAGAAAATCGAAGCCAGTGTAAAAACTGTCTTGGTCTGTTTTTAACCGACTTCAAAAAGTAGGAGTTTACTCAATTCGACCGTATATATGCTTTTTTTTAAACTAATATTGTAATAAGACGTATTAGCAAACATCTTCCCGTAAGCTAGCACGCTCGGTAATTTCATACCCTGAAATTAAATTCCAGGTTCATCAGATGAAGATATAAATCTAATAAAAGGCCTCATGGACGGCGTAAGGTCGAGTGCAGACGATGCAGCGAGATGGATGCGTGTGTCGCATGCAGCGTTGAGACTTAGATGCGAGTCTCCGCACTGGGCTCGAGAGCACGCCGCTTTACAGACAAGGAGGGATACATGCTTCTCCCAAGCAGTACGTAGACAATGAACAACAGTAACGCCTGAGATAGCTTACAAATTATTTTCAAGGCTAGCTTACATGAATTTTCAAATAATTTGTAATTATGATAAGCTTTTCCGCGGGAATAATTTGATTTTGACTTTACATAACAGCTACCAACATTGGCAAGAAAAAATCCCTTTACTCTGTAGGTGTAGTACCAATTAAAGGCTCCGTTTTGATTCGAGGGTTCATGGACTCAATATGCATTCATATCTGAAAGTTGGACAGATTGCTAATGTTGTACATTTTTTGAATGAAAAGAGCAGTGGATTAAAAATATGAAACTAAATTAAGGATATTAGTGTGTAATGTGATTAGGGTGCTGTTTAAAGTGTAAATATGAAGGGTACTAGTGCACATGAGATTTATAATACATGTTTTCTATTGTTGTAGGAAAACACGGATTAGCCCATCCGTGTTTTCTTTAACTAACTTTGGATTATGATGACGTGATCACGTATGTGATTTTTTTAATCATTTTGAATCAATTATTTTACAGTTATCGACAGTAACGGCCGGCTTGCTATGCTGGCTATGTTCGATGCCAGGGGATATAGTTGCCAAGTTACTAAGCTCCGGCTTAGGACCCCTGTGTGGGTTCGAAGGCTTGTTGAGTCTTTACTCCACTGAGAAGGCCATGTGGGGAGATATGGTGGTGGCCATAGAAGATCTACAGACCGTCGTGTTTACATTGACCAAAGTTGGACATAGGTAAGTTGATTAAGTAAGAGAGATTCAGATATATCTAACAGTAATGATAATTATACGGGATAGATAGTTGAAGCGGGCGCTATAAGAGGAAGGTTCCGTATATTGACGTCACTAATATTTAATTAAAGGAAATATTTCTTTTTCTCAATGGTAAGTTAAACTGCATTTATTTTTGTTGAAAGGCGCATCTTATATTATGATCGATAATCCCGAATCGTCGTTAACAATGGAGCAGTTTATATTAATTGTTTTATTTATTGAATTGTTAACGATTGAGCAGTTTTTTTTTGTTATTGATATGTCAATAGAATTTTAATTTATTCATATTATAATATTAGACCTTTACCTATGAAATTGCCTTTTTGTATGAAAACATTGAAACGAGAAATCCAAGTAATCACCCTTTCAATCAATGCATCTTTACCAACGCAGTGGCAGTTCATTGATACCCTTGTTAAAGAAATGAGCCGGACGGGAGGCAACAAATTCTTCAAAGGCATTTTATACTGCCTCTCGGGTGTTGAATTTTTTTTCCCGCCAAGAAGTTATCCAAATTCTGGTAAAAGTAGGGCGGATGACGGAGAGATTCCAACCCCAGGCCCTGCAACATAGAGACCGTCTGCTGTGCAGTATGAGGTCACGGGTTGTCGTGCAGAAGCAGCGGAAAGGGGCGATTGACCAATGCTGGTTGGAGATGTGCCAGTTTCTCCATCATTGTATTCAGTTCTCTACAGTACACATCTGCAGTAATGCTCATTCTGTTTGGTAAGAAGCTGTGATAAATCACACCGGCGCTAGTCCACCAATAATCTTCACTTTTTTTTCACTAGGAGTATGTTTTCGTTTAGAGCATTGTTTGGGTGCTGAACCAGGATACAACCAAGTTGCTGAGCACTTGCGTTTATCAAACAGAATCCAGTTTTCATCGCAGGTAACATACCGGTTCAAAATTCCTTCATTTGCGTGTCTGTTGAGCAGCGCAAGGCGTGTCTCGCCGCGTACTTCGCGTTAGCGATCAATGAGTTCGTGGGGCACCCATTTGTCAAGCTTTGTATGCTGCCAATTTGACGCAAATGGACCAATTTTGTTGATACTAATGTCGAAAGCTGCCGCTAATTCACCCGTAGATTGTGTATGAGCAGCTTCCACAATCGCCTTTAATTCGTCATTATCGACCAAAGTCTTCAGACGACCGTGAGGTTCACAAATGACTTCATTTCTAAAAAGGGTCCCATGTTTTTAAAATAAAGTAAATTTTAAATTAGAATTCTTAGCCAAACAAAAATTATTTTGATTTCAAATGGCCAGTACTGCATAACGGCAATTTCATAGGTAAAGACCTATTAATTCGATTGTTCGTATACCATTTCCGTATACTACTATAGAAACAATATAACTAATATACAAAGAAAGAAAAAGTAAAATATTAATTGTTTACTCGTACAGAGAGATCATAAAACTAGACTAAACACGGTCAAATAAACAAAAAAAAAACAAAAAAAATGAAAATGAGAAGAATAAAAAGTCTCAGCATGATGCTATGACAATTAAAAAGTAAATATCGCAGCGCTGATATTTTGATAGGGCCCGCTGTGATGTCACACATAATGAAATAGATATATTAACATCATAAAATACACATATCTGCTAATACATTTAACTATTTTTTCAGCAATACAGCAATACCACATGTTTCGGGAACTCGTGGAGCGCTCACCGTCTATATTCCTATTTCTGATTCCCTCTACACGAAGTTTACGTCTAAAGAAGTAAGTTTTATTCTGTCATCAATTAGTTTGTGCCATTTTGACCATTGATGATGCTTGAAAGTATTTCTATATTAATAAATTACCGAATAAACTGAAATAAACACAAATAGGAGTGAATAAATTGTTAACTAAACATTAGTTTTTGAAATCTATACCAATATATAAAGCTGAAGAGTTTCTTTGTTTGTATGTTTGTTTGAACGCGATAGTCTCAGGAACTCAGCCTTTCAGTCTTCTATAGGATGCATTCTGATAAGTGTGCAAGGGAATTGCATGATTTAATTCCCCCATCTCCGTTCCACCATCGGACGACCCGTCTTACGGCGAGTTTCCACCCTTACGTTGTTGACACCACTGCGACCCGGACGAAGCGTTTCGCTTCCTCTTTTATACCGCGTACATCGAGGGACTGGAACAATTTGCCGGCGACGGTGTTTCCATCACATTACAATTTGAGTGTCTTCAAGGCTAGAGTGAATAGGCTCTTAATAAACTAGCGCGCTTTACCATCAATAATCGCATCACTGCTTACCATCAGGCGGGATTGCGGTCAAGCGCTAGTTTATAATTTATATAAAAAAAAAAAAACTACGGGACCGATTTGAAAAATTCTTTTTGCGTTGGATAGCCCATTAATCTAGGAAGGCTTTAGGCAATATAACATCAAACTGCGACGAAAGGCAGCGGAGCATAAATAACTCCACGCGAACGAAGTCACTGGCGGTCGCTAGTATAAAATAAAACTGTTTATGTTACTGACCCACTTACCACGTTATATTTACCTTCTTTCCAGCATCTATCGTTTACAATAACAGCAGTTTTCTTCAACATCGGCGTCAACGAAAAGGCGACACTAGCCGAAGCGTTGGGCGAAACGACTCCGCAATACCACTCCAACAGTGACAATTTGGATCGACTCAACAAGTACTACCACAAGTATAGCAAGATATTTCCTACAGACCATATGGCGGCAAGCAGGGGTGAGTGTCTTATTAGTATTAGCAGTGCTCCTAAGAATACTTGTTTCATTTGCATTGTTGACCTCGTAAATTCTTGACATTACAAAGTTCAACATTTCATTACAAACTCATATTTTTTCATTACAAACTCAAGCAAGATTTACAATTAGTTTGAAGTTGAGCGAAGAGGAGTCATTTAAGAAAAGGAAAAGTGGGTGAAGATCCTAAGGTTAATATTAGAGTATTAGGCAGTATGGAATGTTTTTTGGAAAATCATAGGTATGAACATATAGATGGCCACATTCACACACATGCTCTTAGAGCAGAATTCTACATAACTTATGACTCACTAGTATTATTTGCTGACTAATTACAGTAAATTTTAGGTTAAATGTGTTTTAAGATCACTTATTATCTTTAACAATATGAAGAAAGACGATTGTTAATTTTATCAGCAGTCTTGATATCAATATAATTATAATTCAATTATAGCATCATCAAGAACCAAGCCTCTCGAGGAAGTCATGGAGACACTGAGGAGATGCGTGCACAAAAAAGTTCCCAAAAACGTTGAAGTACTACATTTAGCTTCACTAGCAACCAGACTTATGAATGGTAAGATTTTAAACTTTTATTGTGTGACACAACCATTGGCGTCCCATAACTGGAGAATTCTGGATGATTCTGGAATATAAATTGGCATCTCATAGCTCCGGAATTTCAAATTATAATTTGATGAGATGATGGGATGCCAGAAGTAATGTACGCAAGCGTTACATTACGCAAGATGTGTTTGCAAACCAATTCATATATTACAACTCAGTGGTACGAGCGTTTACACATATTCATCTGCTCCCTAATCGGCGAACAAATTTTTGTCAAATGATTGCGACTAGTTGGGATCAGTTGGTATCGTTCAGACCGCCCATTGGTCCGTTCGGTCCAAACGATCCCAATTACTCGAAATCATTTGGCAAAAATGTGTTCGCCGATTAGGGGGCTGGTCTGCTCAAGCCTTCAAAAATAAGCCTTAAATTCCAGGTGTGAGATTCACATCATGTAAAAGTGCCAAGGACAGAACGGGAATGTCGGTGACGTTAGAACAATGTTCTATACTGGCTTCCGAGTATCATTTAGCTGAACATGAGATGAAGAAAGCACTTAGCATTATGAGAAGGTAAGATTTGTTCGATATTTTTTTGTCTTAACGAGTGTTATCATTTTATACCAATTTATTTGTTTCATTATGTTCTTCCATACTTCCCTATTAGTAGTCATTTCGCTAGCCATATCAGCTGTCACTCATTCAATTGTTAAAAACCTTTCCTAACGACGGCGACCTTGTCCACATGTAAGGTTGTTGATGATAAATGAAACTAGTGAAGGCTCCAATAAGACTGCGATATATTTCGTACTGGTATAGTTCGGGACCGGTATTCCGTAAACGGAATGCCGCTCGAAGTTGTTTCAGAATACGTATACCGCGGGCAAACGTTGCAATTAAGGAAAAATAAGGAGGCAATAGAAGGATCCAGCTGTGATGGGTAGCATTGGATAACTTCGTCGGGTATTTTCGTCGCCCCTACCCCAATGTTTGAAGGCTAAAATCTTCAACCAGTGCGTCCTACCCGTCATGACTTACGGAGCCGAGATGTGGACACTAACGGTCAGACTAGTCCATAAGTTTAAAGCCGCTCAGCGAGCTGTGGAGCGGGCTATGTTGGGCGTCACTCTGAAGGGCCACTTTGGAAATGAGGTGATCCGACAGAGGACTAGAGTCACCGACATAGCTGAGACGATTAGCAAGCTGAAGTGGCAATGGGCTGGTCACATATGCCGCTGGACCGACAACCGTTGGGGTAAACGAGTCCTCGAGTGGAGAACACGTCTCGGCAAACGTAGCGTAGAACGCCCTTGGGCGAGATGAAGCGACGACATCAAAAAGGAGCTAGTTGGCGTGCTATGGAGGAGGCCTGTGTCCAGCAGTGGACGTGTAGAGGCTGATGATGATATTGCATAATGCATATAAATGGTTACAAAGGTGCATCGAATATAGATCTTCAAGAAGGTACTTAATACAAACCTGACATTACATCCACACATCATGACAACCGATTTCCACACAACTTTTTAGCTACAGGAGCTACTGTGGCCAGTGTTGGTGCCTGGGGTCATTTATGACAGTCGGCATAACCTTTACAAAGCACTTGAGGCAGCTAATGAGATAATCGCATCTGGCGATAGTATACCGTAGGTAGTCTTCGACTCATGCTTCGGCCAGGGTCAGTTTCCCAGTGTGTGGAAGGAGGGGAAGCTGGTCCTGCTCAGGAAGGAGAGGCGCCCCGCGGACTCGCCGTCCGCGTATCGGCCCATAGTGCTGCTCGACGAGGCGGGCAAACTTTTTGAGCGTATAATCGCAGATCGCCTCGTCGGCCACTTGTGCGGAGACGGACCGAACCTGGACGACAACCAATTCGGTTTTCGTCGGGGGCGCTCCACCATAGACGCAATCATGCGCGTGAGAGCCCTGGCGGAGGATACGGTATCCCGGGGTGGGGTGGTGTTGGCGGTGTCTTTAGACATTTCCAACGCCTTCAACACCCTACCCTGGGGCTGTATTAGGGAGGCCCTGAAATACCATCGGGTGCCTCCCTACCTCCGCCGCATAGTAGGGGCTTATCTGGAGGATAGATGCGTCATCTATCGGGGACGTGACGGTGCCGGTCGGCACCAAATGTCGTGCGGTGTTCCACAGGGATCGGTCTTGGGACCGCTCCTGTGGAACATCGGCTACGACTGTGTGCTGAGAGGCGAGCTTCCGTCGGGCGCCGACTTGACGTGTTATGCGGACGACACGCTTGTCACTGCCCGAGGGAGCTCGCACAGGGAAGCGACGTTGATAGCCACGGCTGCGGTGTCACAGGTGGTGACCCGCATCCGGCGCCTGGGCCTGGAGGTGGCCCTTGACAAGTCGGAGGCCACGGTATTCCATGGCAACAGCGTGCGCCGGCGCCGGGATCACATATCGTGGTCAGTGGTGCCCGGATAGCTGTCGAGTCCACCATGAAGTATCTGGGATTGGTGCTCGACAGCCGATGGGAATTCGGACCCCATTTCCGGCGGCTGGCGCCCAAGCTGATGGGTGCAGCAGGCGCGCTGTCAACGTTGCTTCCCAACATGGGGGGCCCGAGCGCCGCCTGTAGGCGGTTATACGTGGAAATCGTGCGGTCCATGGCCCTGTATGGGGCCCCTGTGTGGGCGATGGACCTGACGGCCGGAACACTCGCTATTCTGCGCAAGCCGCAGAGGGCGATGGCCGTCAGGGTCGTCCGCGGGTATCGCACGATTTCCTACGAGGCGGCTTGCGTTCTGGCCGGATCCCCGCCCTGGGACCTAGAGGCGAAAGTACTCGCGTCATTGTACCGATGGCGCGAGGAAGAGCGGACACGGGGCTCCAGTCCGGCGCAGCGGCAGGTCGAGCTGCGCCGAGGGGAGCTCCGTCAGGTCCTGGTGGCGGACTGGCGGCAGAGGCTTATGCGCCCTACCGCCGGCCTCGCTACCGTCGAGGCGATCCGGCCAGTACTCGACGACTGGCTCGGGAGAAGGCACGGCTCCCTGTCGTTCAGGGTGACTCAGGTGCTGTCGGGGCACGGCTGCTTCGGCAGGTACCTGTGTCGCCTAGGCAGGGAGCCGGACGCTCGGTGCCACCACTGCGTCCAATGGGCGGGAGGAGCAGCGCCGTGTCCTCCCAAATAAAGTAGGAGGCGACCTGACGCTGCCGGCAGTAGTGCGGAGGATGGCCGGCAGCGCAGAGTCGTGGGACGCGGTGGTCCTTCTGCGAGGACGTGATGTCGCAGAAGGAAGCTGCGGAACGGGAGAGGGAGATCTCAACTCCCTTCCCGGGCCGCAGAAGACGCACCGGGCGCCGAAGAAGGGCGGATAACGCCCTCTTCCGCCCCCCATGAATGGGTCCAGGGGCGAGGGACATGGGGAAGTCCCCGCCCCCTATTCGATGGACCCCGAGGTGGAGGCGCGCGCGAGTGTTAGCGCGCGCCTCTGAGGCGATGCACGGGGTAGCTTGACACCCCACTACCCCGTGCCGGAGACGAGGCCCGGGCAGACCGGGCCAGCACGAGAGTGTGGGGCTGCGGAAGAATTTAGACTCCCGCGGCCCTACGCGCGCTCGTGATAGAAGAGACACCGGGGTGGTTTTAGTCAGTAAAAGTCTGACAGACCCCGTCGTCCACCCTAGAGCGGCGGACATCCTATGAGGGTACCCAGCCAGAAAAAAAAAAAAAAAAAAAAGGTAGTAGGTCTTCGACTGCAACTCCAATAGGTGAATCATTTAATAAAATTTTTGAATGGATAGTAGTAGATTATTTTGGAGGAATATGGAACAGGGTGTAAAGTCATCCTCCATAGAAAAAGAAGGATCCTTCGGCCAGCGGCTGTTATGTCTGGCGGGCACTTGCCCAACGGTTGATTTTGGGAACTTGTAAACATGCTAGTTGCACGGTAAACTCTTCTTGCGATAATAATCCGTGTGACGTAAGCATGACGTTTTGTTCGCATGTGGCCTTTGTAGATACCGCTACATTATAGCTAGCGACTTGGATAAAAAACTTTATTTCTTGAGAAACTTCAGAATCAATTAATACTCCTTTAAGTATTCAAATTAAGCTAAGAATCAGCACTTTTTAAACGTCAAATTATATAAGACAGTCAATCACAAAATAATTGATTTTTTATAATACTAGGTATGTAAATTACAGACAGGACATTTACCAATACCATTTGTCAGCTAGCCACGTCCATATACTCAAAAGCCACAAAAAAAAAAAATGTAAACTTACTACCTAAATAAAAGCTTCCAGACATAAAGGGCGTGACAGCTTACATATTTATTATTCCTGGGTCTGTTTACATAGCTGTCACCTACAGTCATAGATAATAAACCAGGACAATTGAAGTAAAAAAAAAAAAAAATCAAGTTAATATTAATAACGACAATAAGCAAGACGCGCGGTCACCACAAGCAGTAGCCGTTCACGGGTATACCGCAAAGATGAGACTTAACCGTCACTCAAACTACTCACTTGAGGGAAGGAGGCAGCGCGACCCCAGGCACTACCGCCGCAAGCAGTGACATCTAAGGGAGCAGTCGAACTTGATTGCTTTGGCAAGGAGAATGTTGCAATCAACTCGTTAAAAACATTTAAATGCGTAGATTATGTCAATAAAATGAAACTGAATGGAGAAATAAAATAAACAATTTGTGAACTGAATATATCATGTCAGTACGTGGCGTTCCAGCCTCGCCGGGAAGTTGCTGGAACCGTACCGCTAGGAACAGGGTTCAAGCTACCGGCGGTCAGGCTCAGTCGTCCTCCTGACAATGCGAGCCATATCCTGGAGTACCGCTTTCTGAATCAAGCCCTTGATCCAACTGCCTAACGAGAGCCTCTTAAGGTGTTGGTCGAGGCTCTTGGCTATTAACTAATTGGCTGTCACGACTCTCGGTACAATGGTTGTTGAATCCAGATCACACATGTCGATAATCTCGCAAGCCAAGTCAAATAAGCGACCGAGAAGAAAACAACCGTAAACAAACCAAGGCAGCAAATAAACCTTGCTAATCTGTATTGTGGTGTTACTATCCTCTCTCTTAACCCACAAACATAAACATTAGGTAGCCTTTGGTGAAATAGCTTATTTCTGCTTTTAACGCATTAAAAGGTAAACCTAGCAACCACAAATATAAATAATAATCTTTAATAACAAGATACCTTATAATTAATCAAAATCTTTAATAACAAGATACCATAGAATAAATAACTTTTATTTATATTTGTATATTTCATTCAACTCTTGATCAATGGCCCGTGTGGAATAGATACCATAATTTTGCCAATAACACGAGTAACAAATTAGAAAAACTTTGAAAATTTTATTTCACAATAATGGCGGATATCGCCAACGACAGTCGGAAAAGACGGCCGCGTGAACCGTCTGCGAGGGAGGTTTGAGGCAAAGTTATGATGAGGCCACTATGCTGCGATATTTCAATGTTCTTTATGAATTATTTACTGAATGCACTTATTACTACATAAATCACGCGCTTTTATTTATTTAACGACACTATAAATAATTTAAAAGTCCAATGAATAATGAGCGTGTCACTCAGCTTTCCCACCAAAAACTCCGTATATTTTATTCTTTAACATTTAGATTACGTTATGACAAGGACAGACGCCAAGTCACTTCTGTATAGAGTTGCCACCACATCAAACAAAACAAAGTATTACAACGCTTTAACTTGCAACAAAGTCTTAAGACATGAAGTAACCTTTGCTTAAAATAAATACGTAATATGAAGGTTTTATTTTCAGTGAGGGCTGTCGCCGAGAAAATACTTTCAAGAACATAGGAATAAGGAAATATGCGTTTACGAAGAAACAAGTAATGGCCCTACCTGCAGATTATAGACCACCGGCAGGTACTTATGGATCTACTCAAACGTAAAGGTACATCCAACCATAAACAAAATCTTAAATACATTCTAAACTATATACTTACCTCTTTTTATGGTAGCGACAGTCTAATGTTCTTCATATCATTTGGTTTTTTATTAGTCTAGTTTTACTATAAATTCAAATAAACAATCTTCAAATTTAGAATAAGTAGGATTGACTTATACAACTTTGGCGGGAAATCATTCAAAATTAATCAAGTTTGCAACTTTAATACTAAATACTTCAATGGGTACTGAAATGATATCTGAAGTGATTACACAGTGATATTAAAATTAAAACTCCAATAGATTTAAAATTTATTTTCAAATAACGCATGTAATGAAGCAATGGCTATTCTAAATACAGGTTGTAATAGAATTCTAATGAAAAAACTGATGAAGAAACGCTTAAGTATATTTAAAACATTGTTATGATCCAATTCAGGAAAAGGTGTGTGGTATTTTAGGCATAAGACAATATTTAATATCAAACGACGGTTAATCGATTATTTTCTGGTAAATTGGAATAGTCTTCCAGGCAAATCTAGGTCAGCATATATTGAAATATTCTTAATTTCTAAAAATGGACTCTTATATCGTCGATTTTAATTAAATCCTAGTCAACATCGATTTTGATCGAAATTGCAACTTTATGGATTGTTTTTTTTTTTGTAGTACTTATAGAACATTGTACTTATTTAGTTTAACTTCATAAGTTAACTTATTTCTGATATAAAATCTCATTTATTTGATTTGATGTAGCCAGAATAAAGTGCAGACAAAAACCAGAGAATATTTAAGTCTTATTTTACATTGATATACAATATGTAAAGAAAACCCTGTCCTCTGAATCTGTGAAGGTATTGTTAGGTATCGATAGCTGATTTTACTAATGCCTACAAAGCCGGGCTAAACTTAATAAAAATCCCCCTAAAAAAATAAATATTATTTCGCAAAAAGAAGTAACTTAAAACGCACGCGGCACGCGGCCGCACCGCTATTCACTCAGAATTATACCGTCAAAAATAATGTTGTCACTTTTTAAAAATTACCAAATTTTGGGGAAATTGGAATTAATTCCCGGGAAAAAAAGATTATTTCAATATTCATTAGCATTGTTACTATGATGATTATGTAAAATTTTATATTATATTTGGTCAAGTGTTTATTATCCTTATGGGTCGGACAGGGGTTTCTTAACATGTTGTATAATATAATACAAGATTTTAATAGTTATTCGCTAGAATACTTTGGTTATGAACATTAATTACATTAAGAGACGAAACTTAAAAGTAAGTTATTTAATAATTTTCTTGGAATTCTGGAGATATGGATAGTTTATACGATGTTTGTATAGAAACGGTTATTCCAGAACCATTTTCTAGTAATACTTCTTATATTCTCTGATTGTTCTAAATACTTATATTGACAAAAATTATGTAACGTAACTCGAATAAAAATAACGGTTGATATTGATCCTTATTACAATAACTTCGACCAAAATCTTCCAATGTAGTTGCCAATGGTTATTAAGTACCTACTTTAAATTCTAACTAAAGACTATTTATCATTACACACTATCTACAGACAAAATATTATTTGACACGACTAATAAAGGGTGTATCTGACATCGACGCACAAACGAGTACCATGGATCCAGTACATGATTCTGAACCCCCCAGTGGTGGAATTTTTCGTCGGCTTTTTCATGATTTAAAAAAAAATATATGAAGTATTTTTCACTTTAGACCGTTCATAATTGTTATACTTTTATAACCCAATAAGATTTTAAAGTAAAAATTAATTAATTCGCTAATTACACAAAAAAGCGCAATGAAAACAAAGCTCGAAAAACTATCTTATCAGCTGATTTGATAAGAGTTCACATCAGGGTTCAACGTCATACCTACAAACCCGCACGGCGGCACGCTTGCAACGTTCAAATGCCGAGCCGACACTTTTTTTTAACCACTGTGAATTCTGTAACCGTTCATTAACGACATAAATGACTATCATAATTTTATTAGTGGCATGCGGTGTAGCTTATCCGCGAAGTTTGCGTTACGATGTCAGATACACCATGTATATGAGTTTTCTTTCTTAGAACGGTTTTTGTTAGCTGAAAAAAGTTGAAGCTACGATAACTGAGAGGCTACATATAGAACATTATTTTTTGTTTATGGGAAACTCGAAACACGTGTCCAGTATTTTTAAGTAAAGAATCTATTTACAAAATTTAAGAAATATGTCATGGAAAACCACATAGTTATGAGCTTGTTATCCTACTTGGTTGTCTCAACAAAAATATGGTCCACGCTCCGTTTGTCCAGGCGAACCGGGGGCATTGACCTGTGGCGTCAGCTGAGCGCCGGCATACGCCCGCGTAAACTGAGTAGCGCGCTTAGTAACCACACCGCAACAACTTCTAAATGTATTTGTGAAAAAATATAACATGGTGTAAAAATTACTGGATTCGACTCAGTTGCTTATTCTGAACAAACTGTATTAAGGTTTCGCATATACAAAAAATAAAGTTGTATAGCAAAGTCGTGATTGTTGTAAAGAAATTAGCCATAACGTGTGGGTCCCGACATTTTCCTGGGCCAGGCGTGATTTCCCCATCGCCATAGTCATGGCGTTAGTAAGTCCGCTAGCATTGTAGTGACCCAATCTCAAACATGCAATAATACTGAAGCATGACTGCAAAATGATATTGTGAATTGTTACAAACAGAAGCTTTAAAGTTGACGACGGGGTTTTTATTCTCGCTTTGTCTGATACTCGGTTCTATTGCGCAAAAAATATAGTTCAAAGAGCAACAATGTATTATACTATTACCACAAAATAAATATGGAACAGTATGGAAACTAAGCCTAGTTGGCTAAATGATATTGAGTCGTCACTTTTATTTTTTTAAATGTGTTCTGTAGTGTTGATAATTTCATGTAACCGCCATCCTGGATTTCCATTTTCGACAGTACTGTTCAACCATTAAAGCGACAACATTTTAATATTATATCAATAAATATTCTTGAATCACCTAAACAAAAGCTTTTTTTAAAAAAATACGGTAGTTCCGGTTTTGATGAAGCGGATTCTTATACTAGGCAATACAATCGTGGCATTTTTGACAGCCTCCGTGGCGTAGCGGTAGCGGACGCGGCCGCTTGCCAAGGTGGCGCGGGTTCCATCCCCGCACAATGCAAGTATTTGTATGCATGAATATGAATATTTGCACTGGTCTGGTCGTGCCTCAGAAAGCACGTTAAGCTGTTGGTCCCGGTTGCCATACGAACATCTAGTGGCAGTCGTTACGGGTTGTTAGAGCCCTCAAAAGTCCAACAATTGGTCTAACTGCAATGCTTCGATGTCGCCTTCTGGTTGTGGAGGTCAGACGGCAGTCGCTTCACGGAAAATGTCGAAGTTTAGCTATATCAGCAGTTGGACTGGTAAAAGCGGACCCCAGACTCCAAAAGCTGAAAAGGCTTCGGATGCGACTGGGATTAACACTGGGATAATGATGACAATCGTGGCATTTTTAAAAAGATCGCGGAAATAAACTTAATGTGACCTTGATACTGCACGCGCTACTTTCAGGACTACGAGACGCACTTTACGAAGTGACACTCACACAAACATGCGCATACCTCACACGTACTCGTCTCGTATGTTTGTGTGTGTGCCGATGTGAATGTTTGTAGGTTCCGGACTGTTCCATCTTTATTCTGTGCTATTACGATGCTAGTAAAGATTTAAGAAAGTCAGGATAAAAGGTCCTCGACATCTTAAGTTTAAAGATTTTATTATTTTATATGATTCTTGTGCCTAGATAAGTATTAATAAACCAGTATTCAACATCAATTTAATCTTCCATAATCATAGTGCCAAAATATACATAAAATAATTACAATATTATCCATAGACATATAATATACATTTCGTAGAAGTTTTATTACGAAGCAATAGGTAATAGTGTTATTCACTTAATAGGATAATTGTTCCGTATCCGTATTTGGACCGGACTTTGTATGAAGTTGTGGTAAAAAGTTAGTGATAACCCTCTTATTAGTAAATGCTGAATAAAGTTTATTAATAATACCATACAAATATGACGGTTTCGATGGTCAGGTCATGTAATAATGGACAAGACCAGCACCCAATCGTTTATAATAAAGCTGTTTAAATCCGAAATTTAAAATGGGTACAAAACCCAGTAGGTACATCAAGTTACCCAAAACTATAAAAGTTTCCCTTTCAACCTTGAACCTAATGCTTTAGCCATAAAGTTGAAAATTTTAAAGGAATTTTACAGTAATCTTTCAAATTTCTTAAACTTCACAAAGTGTATATAAAGTTGCTAGACAGCCTCTGTAGCGTAGTGGTAGGGAACGCGGCCGCTGCGCAAGGAGGCGCGGGTGCGATCCTCGCGCAGTGCAAATTTTGTATGCATGAATATGAATATTTGCACTGGTCTGGTCGTGCCTCGGAAAACACGTTAAGCCGTTGGTCCCGGTTGCCATACAAACATCTAGTGGCAGTCGTTACGGGCTGTAAGAGCTCTCAAAAGTTCAGCAATTGGTCTAACTGCAATGCTTCGATATTGCCCTCGGGTTGTGGAGGTCAGACGGCAGTTGCTTCACGGAAAATATCGAAGTTTAGTTAAAATTAGCAGTTAGACTAGTAAAGCGGACCCCAAATTTCAAAGCTGGATAACCTTCGGATGCGACTGGGATTAACGCTGAAATGATGATGATGATGATGTACATAAAGTTGCCATTTATAGACCTTCGATATGGTGCTGACGAACGTTTTTTATGGAAACAAACAGATAGAAGAAATAAGATATACAAGTTACGGGCCCAGAAATTAGACCACTAGCATCCTAAATTTGGATGGGGTGATAATATCCGTCTAACCTTAGAGGCACACTAGACCGACGTTGCAGAAGTATACTGGAGAGAGCTGAATATGGCCCGTATTTTATTATTCTGCTTTGATCAGAATTCTTCCTATTAAGAAACTATGTATGTATATGTATATACAAACATATATGTATATGCCAACACATTAAGTTACTAGTTTTATTAGTATTAGTAGCTTGTATGTAATATATGATGCATTTCTAGAAGTTTATATTTACTACACACGTTTATTAATAAGAGGGTAAATGATTTTTATTTGCAAGAAAAGCGAGTTGATTTCGCTTAATGTCACTTTAGTAACATGGGAATGTCAATTCTTTTATTATAGTTTATTATTCCATTGAAAAACAGTGTGAAAAACAGCCTACTTTCAGTGTTTCTTGTTTTTTTTTTCTTACCGCACGTTGTCCTCTGTACGCTCGGCGAAGAACACCTTCACGAAGGGTACTGTGTTGCTACCATGAGGTTTCATCACGAAGACTCGATCATCGATATCGACCACGTTTGACTCGTCGATTGGCTCGCTTCAAGATTGTAAGAACTCAACCAATGAGAGCGGCAAACGCGGTCGATACCTATAATCGAGTCTCGTAATGAAAACTTATGGTAGCCACACTGTTTTGTTAACATTTAGACCTTAACAAAGAGAGCACAAAGAGACTTCGTTCCAGCCGGCAGGGTAATTGCGTAACACTGTCAGTAGCAACAGGTTTCATTTTGACAGTTTAACAACATTCATTGCGTTTTTTACGTTGTTGAGCCAACATATTTTTGGAACATATGGAGCAGTGGCTTAGCAATGTTTCAAAATGATTCAAATTCAGAGTAAAAGGTGTGTTTTGAAATTTGGGTGCTGGAGTTTTACGACACCACTCTTCCACTCTTTCGTAATATTTATTATCGTTTATGTAATTCCGCTGAGGATACCATAAAAACGGTTTGCGCTT
This sequence comes from Sesamia nonagrioides, assembly GCA_017933935.1. NCBI lineage: Eukaryota > Metazoa > Arthropoda > Insecta > Lepidoptera > Noctuidae > Sesamia > Sesamia nonagrioides. The sequence continues at coordinate 193,242 of JADWQK010000857.1, forward strand.
CTAGATTTTCGGTACTCCTGTCAATACCTATAGCCACGGGCGCCACTGAATCTGTGATAACTTGAACTAGCCAAATTAAAAAGTTAAACTCAGATATTTTTGTATGAAGTGTTGATGTCGTTGACTTTGAATTACAAAAAATAGGTGACAATAAGATTTGCCTTAGAAAATGTAATGAGCATTATTTAAACAAGGTAACTTAATATCACTTTTTGTATTCCTGGCAGTTAATATTTCGATTTGGAGTTTTTTTTTTGCCAATTCAATACTTAATTTACTATGTAAAAATACTCGTAGAGCTACCATAATAACCGGAGAAGTAAGTGCTTTTTAAGTCAATCTGTAAGTCCCAGCGGAATTAAATAAATGACGCGATGATGCCAAACATTGACTGTGTTGAATGACAAAGAACTGAGCCCTACTATAACGGTTTAAAATCATTATGATTCCGTTGTGAAAAAGATATAGCGCTGTTCATCCTGTACAGCTCTATCTTTGTCTGACACTGGAATAATGATGGTCTGATCACATCATAGTAACACTCTGTTGTTGCTAGTAAAATAATGTCTATTAGAAAATTTTAAAGTATTTGAAAACGTTAAGAATATATTATATTGGGATAATAATTGTCATTTTCCTGAAACTCTTGTCTGAGCACGAATTTAAGGTTCTTCCTACGGTCGATAATATATGAACGCTACTTAGCACGTACTTTGACCTGCTACTGTCTGAAATCGTCAAATGACCTTTCCCGCTCTGGGCAGAGCGGATCGGGCGTGTCAGACTTTTGCTGACTAAAAGCCACCCGTGTTCCTTCACTTGCCTGTGCGCCAGGGCCACGTTTTCTTTTACTGTCTCTACCTGACACTTTCGTAGGGTTAAATTTATTTAGCTAGCGTAGCGCGTAGCTCCACAGCCTTGTTGGGTATCGACAACTAAGTACGATGAAAAACAAAGATTTTATACAAATTTTTATTTTCATTTTCAAGTACGAATTAAGAAAAACAGTTTTATTTGTTTTTACGAGTTTTATTTGGTTTACGTAAACATAAAAAACTTTTTTTAAAAAGAAAAACGTGCTATACATTAGGAATTACTTCTGTATCGTGGGTGCGTTTACAAACACTTTGTCACATACACAAACATCCAGACCCGGAACAACTACCTGTAGGCCATACAAATATTTGTTTCGTGCGGGAATCGAACCCGCGACACGCGGCTCAGCTGTCGATCCCTCAGCCACTGCACTAACCGTGTCGTTAAGTAATTAAATTGATATTTCAAATAATTATACTTTCTTCAAGTCACTCACCTGACAATAAAAGGTCATCAAATTATTAATCATAATTGAGGTCAGTGACACCATTACTAATTAAATTTGAGCCTTTAGTTTGGCAGTTGTACCTCAGTGACAGGAATAGATATTTGCTAAAGTAAGCGATAAGTAGCGTTTGTAGATCTCGGCCCTAATTTTTTTCAAAGTAAGCCACAATGACACTGTTCAGATAATGTGGACATGAACCCCCTTATAACCGCGTGTATAAACTTTACTCATCGTTTATAAATAAACATCATAGTGTAAGACGTTTATTCGTAAACGATGATTAAAGTAAAGTGACCTTTAGGCCGCTGCCTCGAATCTTGCGGGCAGCGGGGCGGCGGCGGCGGCGCGGGAGCCGAGCGGGCATCGAAGACCCGTTCTCGAAACTAGCGGGCAGATCGCGCTTCACTATAGCCGCGTAGTGTTGTGTTCACGATCGTATCGACGAGATATTTGTTTTTATTGGCGAAAGAAATGTGTGAACAATAGCGGCAACATCTTTTTGATTCAAATTTATTCCTAACGCTCGATCACCGCTCGCTGCCCGCCCGCTGCCCGCAAGATTCGAGCGCTAGAAGTACACCGCTCGCTACCCGCCACCGCCCCGCTGCCGCGCCTTTTTTCGAGAACCGGTCCGTTTGATTTTACGCATAAGATCCTGCCGCTCACTCGCCGCTGCCGCCGCCGCCCCGCTGCCCGCAAGATTCGAGGCAGCGGCCTTAAACGTCAAAAATGTATGGTTAAACAGTCACTAGTTAACTTTAAGCAACGTTTATTAATAGAGGGGAATCTGCCTAAAAATGTGGTAAGTGTATACTTATATTCTTTCATATTTGGGAAACGAAAGTGACGTCAGACTAATTACAGTATAATATGGGACTGTGTATTATTATGTACCTGTTTCTCATAACACAGTAACACTGTCGAAGTCAAGGCGTGAAATAATTGTAATTTTGTACAGTCTTAACTCTAGATTTCCGAAGGCATGAAGTAGTAAGTTTAAATTGCTGTTAAATCTAATGTCGGCTAATTTGATTGGTAGTTCGGTTAGCCAATTAGCTCGCATGAGATTTCACGTCATATCTATAACAGACATACCGCTTAACGAGATGGCGTCTGAGGTGCGGGAGGGGGTCGGGGCGTGATCCGGGTCCCGCCCTGGGGCCAAGTACTCGCGTCATTGTACTGATGGCGCGAGGAATTGCGGGCACGGGGCTCCAGTCCAGTGCAGCTGCAGATCGAGCTGCGTCGATAGGAGCTCCGCCAGGTCCTGGTGGCGGACTACGAGGCGGCTTGCGTCCTGGCCGTATCCCCGCCCTGGGAACTAGAGGCAAAAGTACTCGCGTCATTGAACCGATGGCGCGAGGAATTGCGGGCACGGGGCTCCAGTCCAGTGCAGCTGCAGATCAAGCTGCGCCGATAGGAGCTCCGGCAGGTCCTGGTGGCGGACTGGTGGCAGAGGTTTGCTGGCGTCTGTAGACTACGAGATTACTTCAATTAGATTTGATTGCTTTGCAATGATGGCTCCGAGCGCACGTGTCTGGAGAGACACCGGGGTGGTTTTTAGTCAATAGGTGTCTAACAGACCCCGTCGCCCACCCCAGGGCGGCGGACATCCATAATATTAAATAATATGTGAAACTTTGTATATCTCTTGGCAAGTATTAGTGGAGATACTGAAATATATTTACCAATACATAGGTATGAGTACACATACGCTAGATTTAGAAGAAATAAATCATTTGTGTATAATGTATATAGAGCGTTGTTTTGTCATATAACTTTATTCTTTGTTTTATAGAAATATATTGACTATTTATGTAAAATTCAATAGTTTTGCTTTTCTAAGCACATACGGGGTAAATTTATATAGGGAGTGGTCTAAGGAATAATAGCTATTATGTTTTAGTATTTGTATATGGATTTCGATTCACAAATATCAAATCCTTATCGCTATTTGGCCATAGACAACTTTTGCCAGTCTACTTTATATCTTTAAAAATATTAACTCTTCTAGTTAACAGGGCGATAGGATAGAGTAAATAAAGATTAAATGCATTAATTTAAGATAGTTATTTGTTGCAGTTTTAAATAATTTTATTCTATCTTTATCTTGGCTTGTTTTCACTACAATATCTGGTTGTTTTAAATAATATCCTTTGTAAATATGTACTTAATGTATAGTTAGTTTACATATAGATTATATTCTTTATTTTTTTTTAGATCTGAATTAAATTTGCAAAACTGAGCAATTCTGCTGGCGACTGTAGACTACGAGATCACTTCAATTAGATTTGATTGCTTTGCAATGATAACAAAGTTTCATTAATTGAATTAAGCTGACCATACAATTGACAACAATTGAACTGTCCAACACTGTTTCTACAAATTAATTCGATTCCGTCAAATGTATCGCCATGCCACTTTGTTAACAGGAAAAGTATTGATTCCAATATGAATATATGAACACTATTTTTTCCGATTTTTATTTCCGACATTTTTTTATGACCGGGACGCGCTCCGAGACCGCTAGTAGTGCTCTTTGTAAATATTTTTCGAAAATTTACTGATCAGTGTTATTTACTTTTACTTTTATGTTTAAACCACTTGCTGGTATACTATAACCCTTCAAAAAACTGTGTGCGAGCCTTCATGAAGTACACCCGGAGATAATATGCCTTATTGATTCCCCCGGCCGGTGACATGCCCGACAGATATCAACTGTGCGTTTTATTATTATTATTATTTTAGAATTACCGATTGTAGGAACGTTTTAAAAAGTAAGTCTGTCAATTGAATACCGTGAAAGTTTAATATTAAAATTATGTTTATTGTAATATAAACTATAGTGTATTAACAACAGGTTTCATATCTAATAACATCGAAAACTCAAAAAATATCCTGTTATATAGGCGCTACCGAGACTAAGGTCCGTATTATAGAACATCACTAACTCAAGCATTACTTAAATCTCGTTTGAAGCCTTTTGATTGGTTGAAACTAGTCTTAAGTAATGCTTGAGTCTTGAGTATCGTTCTGTAATAAGGTCCTTAGTCTACATACAAACGAACGCCACGCTTCGACAATAGAGGCAACTGCACCCACTGACGTTCTGGCATCCTCCGCTGTCAACGGAAGTATTTGTTTCTGTTGTAGATGCGTTACGCTCATCAATGCTTCATTCAAGATAGAACCATAAGTGCGAGGGAAAGAAATAATAAAGCTAGACAAATGGTATATCACTTCAAAATCGAAGTAAATAGACGGAATTCATGCAATATTTCCCTACATGAATCTAGAAACGATGACTATACATCGAGGAATGTACAAACTATTCTTAAATTCATATTATCACTAATTTTACAATAACTTTTAATGTGCATAGCAACATTGTTTCAATGATAAAACAACGCATTAAGAATATATAATTTATTTAAAAAAAAGAGTTACCTAACACAGAATTACACTTTCTTTGCAAACTCTTAGAGCCTTAATTTTACAAGTTATAATTATTAAAAGTTGATTACAATACAATGAAAGTAATTTAGTACTTACTTAATAATGTGTGTATATGTTAGATACGTTATTAATGCTTCTATATGTTGTTCGTAATATTGATTGGTGTATGTAGTATTTGTGTAGAGCTCCGAAATATGCCCAGTACCTACAATTTATTACAATACCTACATATGAATTGGTAAAAAATGATTTTTAAGGGATTACAACATTTAATACGTTTTACTGGACTCATATTATGGAGAAGCACAATATTAAAATTTACCCACTGTACTTTCTTTTTTTCTCATTTATTTTTTAGATATTATATTTTAAGTTTTTTTTTTAATGTTTTTAGTTTGTGTAACGTATTTTTACTATAAGGGTAACAAGTTTACGTTATTTCGGACATAAGTGATATAAAAAAATTTAAATCTACAATGGTATCATTAAAATGTGATTTCCTTAAATTATTATTATACAATTTAAGATTGTACTTAATTACTTAGTGCTTAAAAATGTTTTTGATGATTACTTTTTTGTATAAATTGGGTTATTTATGTGCCATTCAGAGTTCTGAGATTTATCTGGTACAAATTATTTTTATTTACTGTCTAATTATTCGGCTTTTGCTTTATGCATAGATATTTTATAAAATTGAATTTCGAGGCCAAGATCTAAAAGCATTATGATAATGAAAAAAAATTTAAAGAACTTGATATTCTAAAAGATCTAAGAATTTTTGGCATTGAAATCTTTATTTCTAAAACTTGTCTGTGCATATGTTGTTTTTTGGAGCTGATAGCTGGGCTAAAAGGTTACAGAATCCATGTGATGTTGTCGGGAATAACATTATAACAGGGCTTTATTTAACGGTGAATTAGTATTTAAAACGTAGTTTGGTTCTGGTATAATATTTTATTAGTTTAATTCTGGCTATTAACTCTCAATACAGTAGTTAGGTTGACTTCGCACAGGAGTATGTCTTCCCATTTTAATAGCTTTATTTTATTTATTTAAGGATTAGGTACATAATATTATTTATGAAGAGTTGTAATATGTACATCACTAAGCGCGAACTTTACTTGTTTTATTTATTTTATTTTTTTGGAATGAAATCTCGCCGGCAACCTATGAGGTTGTCGCTTGCTTAGCCGGGTTTTATTTCTTGTTCAGAATAGAATAGAATACAATATTATTTATTACGTATACAAACAACATAAATATGATGATTTTACAGAGAGCGGGTAGTCAGGTTTTTCAATTTAAGCTTTTCACGGCGGGTTTGTGGTTATTGATTGGCGGCCGAAGCGGTGTGGGCGTTCTTCTGCGCGCACGTACGGGCGGCGCTCGTTTATGTTATAATTGGCCCGTCGCGTCGCGAGCGTGTTGTCAAGGTACTCATCAAACGCCTCTATTGCAAGGGCTTCAACAGGCTTAGGCTCTATTCACATTGGCGCAGAGGCGACAATGGGTCGTCGAGGTAGTCAGAAGCTATTGTTAGTAACCCGTTGCCCGAACACTGTTTTCGAAAAAATTCGCGCCACTTTATTTTAACTTACACAAAGTGCTTACCTACTGAAAGAGGTTAGAGATCGATAGAGATACTTTAAAGTACACACGTCGCAACGCTTCGCTGTAACTTTGGCACTGTGGATTTAATGCATATGCTTGCACACAAGCGACGGCTGCAGTTTCCTTTTGCCGTTGAAGAGTTCCACATGAATAGGTTTCTGAAAGCTTGTTAGGTTTGCTTTTTTTGTTTGGTGATTAGTATTTCAATATGTGTACTAAATGTAACAATGTGAGGAGTTAGAACTAACAGACGCTCTGTGTACGTAGACCATTTAAATCTTTAAGTGGACGCTGATCTGAGGGGTTAAAACTGGATGATACTGACGTCTGCTATAATTTAGCATCCAAATATACTGCGCTCTGGGTGCAAGTCCATAGTTATCGAGACAGTGATATTTTGAAGTAATTGTTGTTAATATTTTATCTTCATAAATTTTGTACCTACTTTATCAGAACGCTAGAAACTTGAACATTATAAGACTTCAAACCCGGCTTTGGTTTATTTTATAATTATGTTTCGCCATATTTAGAAGGTACATGTAAAGTTCGCATCACAGTTTGCAAGAGATCTGTCGTTTATTGTTCGATATTATTTCTGGACTAGGCTGTGAATCTGTACGTGAATCAAGTGATTAATAATAAATTATTATGTTGCTTTCTTAGTGTTTTTATTTATTGTATTCTTTTTTTGTGTCAACCCCTTTCATACATATAAGGAATAGTTGTGTTTACGTCAATATCTTATGGTATTCGCAGACAGGCGCGCTGCGACGCGGCGATTCGACACTATTCTGGATGATCACTTTTCATAAACATTTAATATAGAATATGTAAAGAAAACCCTGTCCGATCCATGAAGGTACTGTTAGGTATCGATAACTGATTCTACTAAGGCCCACAAAGCCGGGCTAAACTTAAAAAAGATACATGTGCAGTAGGCAATCCATGCACGGGCGACGGGTGGCAGGGCACGAGGCACGTGGTCGCATCGCTTATAATAATACCGTCAAAATGGTGTTATCACTTTTTATAATTTCTCACGTCGGCCAGGGTTTTCTTTACGTACCTACCTATTGTATGTCGGAGATGGCGAGTAAGTCTTTCGTTATCATCAGGAATATTTTAATTAATGTGGGCAGTCGTGGATCGTGTTGGCTATAGCACAATATAAACACGGTTTGCAGTTTACCGAACAACACTACCAACGATGCTACGCCAGAGAGAGATTGATCGTACTCGGCACACATCGCAACACAACAGCTCAGACGAGTTCTTCGTACCTTTATAGTTTACGAACAAGTCAGTCACAATAGCGAATCGTTCATTGTAGGTACACAACGATACTGAACGATAGACAGTTTCGCACAAGCATATGTACTGACGACAGCAGGTCAAGCTGAAACTGTCAAATATCAATCAACCATGAGCTTTAATGCTTTACCGTTAAAGTTGTAAATTTAATAAATATAGGGTAAGAAATCAAAGAGTACGCACTACCAAAGAGTACGAATTGCTCATAACTCGTATATTTTATCCGTGTTGGCCACCATGAGATGGCGGTCAGTTGCCTGTAACACGAGGAGCTAACAGATATGGATTCAACTTCCTGAGCTTTGCTTTTTAAATTTTATAGCAATTTATAGATTTTGGGCATGTTTGTAAACTATTTAACACTCGAGGATGTTGGTTTTTCGTCCAAATTCATTGTTAAGTGGTTTGAGTAACCTCAAACCAAACGAAAATATAAGTCATGCCGTTGTATTTATTTATCTATCGCGGCGGAAAATTTAAAAATATTCTTTTCGCAAGAGTGCGCACCCAAGGAGCACGCGCGCTTACTCTTAATTTCTATGAAATAAAACCAATCAGAATGATTTATAGTAGCTTACATTTTGTTTTGAAGAAAGCCACGATGTCAGGTTATAAAAGATAATCTGAAACTCTGAGAAAACTAGTCTTCATTGAAGATATTCTGAGAAAAAAGTTAGAACAAGGACAGAGCAAGAGGTCTATTGCTAAGTCATTCAAGATTTGCTCTTTAGGCAGATTTTACAATATACTAAATCTGCGTCAACCTGCAAAAACATGCTTAGCTCGTGCTGCTGGACCATCGTCATAATCGGGTTCATGCGCACTCTTAGCTTATATAGAGCATCCCTTTTGCGTCCTCTTAGCTACAAGGTACCTTAAGAGTGCGCATGATACACGTCCCCAAAAATGTGATTTATTAAATAATCTATGATATCTCATTGAATTTAATAATAAAAGAATTGTTCCCAAGTAACCAATGCCTAAATATAATTTGTAAAATTCAAAACTATTAAACTGAAATTTTATTTTTAATAAATAATAGTTTGTAACTTGCGCACTCTTTGGTTTTTTCACCCTACTTGACCAAATGTAGTAGCTTGATGTGCTGTCAGCTGTACGTTTGGAGTTAAAATCTTTCAATAATCCCGGGCCACCTGCTAAAACCGTCTTTTCTAGTTATAATTCAGATCCACCACTACAAACTTAGGCTAGAATCTGTTGAGCGCCACGAGATGGCGCTAACGCTCAAACTCTACAAATTACTCAGTCCTGCTAAATATTTCTACATAAGTCGCGTCGCACCTTTTTGTGGGAATCGTAATAGCAAGAAGGTTCCAACGCATTTTGTTTTTTTTGGTGTTACAGTTTGCTAACTGTCATCATAATAATATTTGACGGAATGCACACTGACAATATGGCACAAAGTATAATCGGCAGTTAGAAAATATTCATTAAAATAATATTTATTTGTAACAATATTAATTACATCACAATTTTCAGTGCGTAATCAACAAAATGTCGTTTCTTGCCATTGACAAATGGTCCAGATTGATCAGAATGATTAAACAGAACGGTGGAATTTGGAAATCTAGCTATAAAATGTGGAGATTCGATACTTTGAAAGTAAGTCTTTTTAAATATAAATAAGTAGGTACATAAACTATAGCACCGCCGGCGAAAAAAGGACTCGCTGTTAAGAGTTGTAGTTTCGGTGACAAGTCAGTCACCGCAGCAACGAAAGTTGCAGCTCGTTTGGCGCGCAGCTCACTCCCTGCGAGAAACACCAGCAGGTGGGCGACTGCGCGCACACTCCTTCCTAGTTCACCGACTTATTATGCGATTAACACGGTGGTAGGCCAAAACATCGGCTGCCGGTAAAAGTTACCACCCACCAGACAAGGTCTTGCCGCCAAGCGATTCATCGTGTTCCGGCATGATGTCTAGTGAAGCCGTACGGAGGACGGGTCTGAGCAGTTGTGTTGCGATGTGTGCCGGGTACGATGCACCAAAGGTTGTTGTGTCGGGAGTTTGGTCGTGGAGAGTCTCCAGATCAATCTCCTTCTGGCGCGGTATCATTGGTCGTGTTGGTCTTGGGTTTAACATTGCATCACCTCGCTCAACTGCTGTCATCCTACCTATTCCTAAGTTTTTTAAGTGAATAGGCTTAATAAGCTAGTGCGCTTTACCATCAACGATTGCATCACTGCTTACCATCAGGCGGGATTGCAGTCAAGCACTAGTTTATAATATTTAAAAAACACCTTCGCTGCTCGGTGCTCTAATAGATTCTGTTAAACGCTTATTGTTAATCGTCGGCAGTGGTTTGGGTTTCTTTTTTTCTCTCTTCTTCTTCTTCAGCCTATAGATGTCCACTGCTGGACAAAGGCCTCCCCCAAGGCTTTCCACGCTGACCGATTTTGTGCTGCCCGCATCCATCGGCTTCCCGCGACCTTCACCAGGTCATCGGTCCACCTTTTTGAGGGCCTCCCTACGCTGCATCTTCCAGTACGTGGCCGCCACGAATCTTACTGCCCTATCCGCCGTCAGTTCTACGAGCAATGTGCTTTGCCTACTGCCTTTTTTAATTATGTTAAACTACCGCTTGACAACAAACCCGCCTGATGATAAGCAGAGCTGCAATCGTTGATGGTACATCTCACTAGTTTATTAAGCCGATTCACTCAAACAAAAACTGAGTGAATAGGAAAGAAGACGGCAGTTGAACGAGGTGATGCAATGTTAAACCCAACAACCCGACTGACGATGTTGCACCAGAGGGAGATTGATCTCGATACCCTTCATGACCAAACTCCCGACACAACAACATTTTTCGCATCGTACCCGGCACATATTGCAACCGCATCGTACCCGGCACATATTGCAACACAATTGCTCAGACCCGTCCTCCGTACGGCTTCACCAGACATCATGCCGGAACAAGACTAATCACTTGGCGGCAAGATGTTGTCTGGTGGGTGGTACCGAGCTCTTTTCCCATGGGCGAGGCACGAAGGAGCCTACTTCATTACGAGGTGATACATACTGAAACTTTATTCGACTCCTTTAGCTCCGCGTTCCTTACACTCTTAATGTTCTTATGGGTTACATTTCAACACAACGCATGCTGGTTTTAAATTCGAACGGAATGTATAATCAACCTATAAGTAAGTTTACCACCATGTCCAGCGCTAGGCCGATATATAGGCGTGATTACACAGCGGAGTGCAGTGGAAACTTACATTCTACATCTCGCAATCAGAGTTTACCGTGCAATTAGCATACATACAACTTCCCAATTTCAAGCAAAGGGCAAGTGCCCGCCAGACATAATAACCGTCTGGTCGGAGGATCCTCCCTTTTCTATGGAGGATGAGTGAACTTTACTCCCTGTTCCTCATGCCTTCACATACTAGTTTCCACTGCACTCCGCTGTGTAATCACGCTGGCCTAGCGCTGGACATGGTGGTGAAATGCAATAATTAATAAAAAGTACATACCTATTAAGCAGTACATTATGCCTGCTCGGGACCGAACACTACGGCCATCTTTTTTTTTTGTTTTCTGGGCGAAACCTTCAAATAGCACCCGATCTCTGGGGACCGAGGTAGCACATAGGGGACCGCTATGTGCGGATGTTGATCACCGGGGTGGTTTTTCTGCCGCTGCGCAACGCCTGTAAAGGTACGTCTCTGGGGAGACTATAAAGGGGCCTAGGCCTCGCTGTGTACGGCAGCACGTGACCACTGTGCCACCGTCTTCCCTGGGGTCCCTTGATAGGTGCACTGCGTCCCCACTCTATGCACCCGCGACCCCAAAGGTTCGCTTACCTTTGATAGATAACCGGGTTAAGGCATATTAGGCGCCAAGGCGGTTGCCTCCTCGACGCCTCCTTCTCCGAGCAGGATCAATCGTGTCGATCCCGCTCAGCGATCTCCTTGACCATGACGGTCTCACAGAAGGAAGCTACTTTTCGAATACTACGGCCTACAACTCGTTAACTCTTGGCTAACAACACGGCACCACCTCTGCTCTCAAACTAACTATCCTCTTAAGCAAAGGTCACTCTTGTACCTTTTTGCTATTACCCGTTGTTCCCGGGAAATTCGGAACACTTTCCTTAACATAGTCGGTCTATAACTTTACCTACTGCTGGGATATAATTAAGCCCACTCTCTGGGCGAGGCAGTAAGTCATAATCCATCACGTGGGAGCAGTTCAGGATGGCACCAAGAAACCCTTCAGATGTCATTAAAATATCCTTAAATATTCATTATTACTTCAACAGGAAGGCAAGTATGTCGGCTGTGATGCCAACGGTAACAAATATTATATGAACTATAACTACATAATTGGCCGCTGCCGCTGGGTGGAGCATAATATCAATTACAGATGGGATTATGATGCAACTCATGTGAGATATTTTTTTTATTTATTACAAACTTATAGTCGGCTAAGTACCATTGTAAGTAATAACAGCCGACCCGAATAAATCGTTAGATGTTCTGCAATGCTTGCCGCTGGTGCTCCATGGATTGGTGACCGTTCTTACATACCAAGATGCGGATAATGCATCAGAAGCCTAAAAGTCTTGCAACGTTACCAAGTCTTACCAAGGAGTTTCGTATTATTCAGTAACGAAGGTCCGATAGACAATCGATCCATGTAAAGTACTGATACCCAGATGCATCCGTTGGGACTGTTATGTGAACCCAACATACACACATCAAAAAAGTCTAAGCAAGACATATTATTTCAAATTATTAATCATTTAATCAATATTAATATATTGTTTCTTACCAAGTAGGTAATACCTATGTAAATTCTTCGTCTTTTTTGACCTAGAGTTCATACTGGCCGGTTGTAAAAAATATTCCAGTGGGTATCATTCGTTTTCTTATTTCATAAATTCAAAAGCGAATGCGAATGAATTTGTTCGAATATTATAGTATAGCGTTTTCTTTGCTTGTTAAAATTTAGTATTCAGTATCAATTTTATGATTTAAACAATAATTTGAAAACAGTTTTGAAAAAATTTGGATTTGGAGATATTTTTTACGTCATGGAGGGGTGTCATTTGACCGCAGATGAAATGCAAAGAGCTTTAGGGATGTTGCAAGGGAGAAGAAGTCAATTTCAGCCATCTCGGTATTTTGATGTCGACAGAAGCGTTGTTTGCCGTCTTCATCAGCTTTACACTAACACGGGAGATCCTGCTGAGCCGCATCCAGGTCGACGAAGATGTACTTACCTACAACCACACGGCATGATCGATACATACCTACAACTGACTGCAAGACGCCAGCCGATGTTATCCACCGGAGAGTTACAAAAGGCTACAAAATTTAAGTGTTGTTGTTCGCTGCCAAACTGGGAACCTGCATGAGTATGGCCTATGAGCGCGACGGCCAATTAGGTGCCCACCGATACGTCACCGCAATTGCGCTCGTCGAAATGAATGGTGTAGGGAACACATTACATAGACCCGAGAACAACGGGATAAAATTTTATTTTGCGATGAGTCTCTATTTGGGTTCAAGCCTGACTAGTAGGGTAAGAGTGTAGGTACCATCGTCTTGAAAATACTTAAAGACTGAGGTGCGTTCAGAAGTGCGTTGGTACAACGGCCCAACAGTTATAGTATGGGCAGGTATTATGAAGAACAGATGAACTGAGCTCGTTTTTGTAAATGGTTACTTACATGCATCATCATTCTCCTGCCCTTATCCCAATTTATTTGGGGCGGCGCAACATGTCTTTTTCTTCCATACATCCCTATCAGAAGCCATCTCGACAGTCACCCCCTTCTTAGCCATATCATCCTTCACACATTCCATCCATCGTTTCTTTGGTCTTCCCCTACTCTTATAGCCATCAACATTCATAATTAAAACTCTCCTCACGACATTCTCCTCATATCTCCGTAACACATGCCCGTACCATGACAACCGCTTTCCACACAACTTTTCAGCTACCGGTGCCAGACTTCCTCTTATGTACTCATTTCTTATTCTATCCATTCGTGTAACACCACACATCCCTCTTAGCATTCTCATCTCGGCTGCATGCAATTGCCTTTCATTCATCCCTTTCGTAGCCCAACATTCTGATCCTTACAAGACAGCAGGTCGGATCAAGGTTTTATATATTTTCCCCTTAAGTTTAAGGGGAATGCGGGAGTCGCAGATTGTTCCCGTGACCTGCCGCCATTTCATCCACCCAGTGTTAATTCTGCGCTTAACCGTCCGATCTATTTCGCCATCGCTTTGCACGAGTGAACCGAGATACCGAAAGTCGGAGCAGATTGGGAGAAATGCGCCATCAAGCGCTATGGCTCCAGAAGTGGAGAGACCGCCGAAATCGCAGAACATATATTCGGTTTTGGTTCTGCTGATTTTCAAGCCAACATTCTCCAGCTTCTGTTGCCATTTCTCCAATCTGCTCTGGATCTCAGGTCCATCTTCACCGACGAGAACAATGTCATCAGCGAACAGCATGCACCAGGGTGCCTCCTCCTGGATGTCCGACGTAAGAGCGTCCATAATCAACAGGAAGAGGTACGCACTTAAAGCCGATTCCTGGTGCAAGCTTACCGCCACACTGAACTCGTCGGTATTGCCAGCAGCCGACCGGACGTAGGTACGAGATTGACTGTACATAGCATGAATTAACTCTACATACTTCCCAGGCAAAACTTTCTCTTTCAGGGCCCACCACAGCACATCACGAGGTACCCTATCATACGCTTTCTCCAGATCAATGAACACCATGTGCAAGTTCTTGTGTGCACGTCTGTACTTCTCGCACATTTGGCGGAGTGCAAAAGTGGCGTCCATTGTTCCTCGACCTGGCATAAACCAAAACTGGTTTGGGGTAATCTCACTCTCCTCTCGCAATCTTTTCTCAATCACTTTCTCCCATACCTTCATACTATGTGACATGAGCTTTATCCCTCGATAGTTGTTACAGTCCTGTACATCACCTTTATTCTTAAAGATGGGCACTAGTGAACTATTGCACCATTCTTGTGGGATCCCTCCTTCATGCAACAACTTATTTAAGAATAAAGTCAGCCACATACATCCATCTCCTTTTAAACACTTCCATACTTCTACTGGTATATCATCTGGGCCCATAGCTTTTCCATTTTTCATACCTTGAACTGCTATTCTTACTTCATCCATGCTAATTTCTCTTACCAAACCCATATTCTCTTGTACCTCTTTGAGCACGCCACTCCATTTATTCTCTTCGTTCATTAGTTTTTCAAAATAAACCTTCCATCGCTCTTTTATATCGTCATCCCTGGACAGAACCTTACCAGAATCGTCTTTCATACATTTGATATTACTTATATCTCTCGTTCTCCTTTCTCTTGCTTTTGTAATCCGGTAGAGCTCCTTCTGGCCTCTAAGGCTGTCCAGTGAGTCATACAACTTCTCCTGCGCCTTAGCCCTCGAAACTGCTACCGCCTTTTTTGCCTTTCTCTTCCATTCATTATAAATCTTCTTCTTGTCTTCTTTTAAACTATCATTCCCGTTTTCTACACCTTGCCATTCTTTAAAAGCTATTTTCTTTTCTTTGAGTATCTTTTGCACATCTTCATTCCTTATCACACCTTTCCCTTTGGATTCTCCAAACACATCTTTAGCTACTCTCCTTATATAGTCCGCTATCTCTTTCCAACATTCATTCACAGATTTTCCTTCCATATCCCCCATTTCAATCATCTTATCTACCACTTGGCTCTTAAACACACTAGCATATTCCTCTTTTTCTATCATACGCCATCTAGTTTTAGGCGAGGGCCGTTCCTTATTCTTTCTGGATGAGACACTGACTTTTACCTCCATTATCAATAGTCCATGTTGTGAGACTAAGTCTTCACCTGGTAGCACTTTACAGTTTTTGACACTTTTAAGGCTGTTTTGTCTTACTAAAAAGTAATCGATTTGTGTCGCGTGGCGGCCGCTTTTATAGCTTATGAGATGCTCATTTTGTTTTTTGAACCACGTATTTGTTATTGCCAGGTCAAAGGCCGTAGCAGCTTGCAGTAGTGTCTCACCATCGGTGTTACGGTCTCCGTATCCCCAACCGCCATGCACTCTTTCATACCCATCCTTCTGCTTTCCCACATGCCCGTTAAAGTCACCCCCTACATACACTTCTTCCCTATCTTGCACATCCATCATCACACACACAATCGAAGTCCTTCCAGAACTTCTCTTTTATACTTTCCTCACACCCTGACTGGGGTGCGTACACACTAACTATATTAACAACCATACTCTCCACAATCACTTTAACAGCTATCACTCTATCACTCACTCTTTTAACATCCACTACACATTCTTTCAAATGACTATCTAAAACTATACCCACACCATTTCGCTTACCATCGCTTCCACAGTAATAGAACTTATATCCTTCTCCTATCTCTCTTGCCTTCGCACCTTTCCACTTCGTCTCTTGCAGACACGCAATGTTCACTCGTCGCCTTTTTAAAACATCCGCTAGTTCCCTTCCTCTTCCAGTCATCGTACCTACATTCCAGCTCGCACATCTCAATTTTACTTGCCTCACATTCCGAGCTTGCCTCTTACGTCGCACCCGCCCGTTCTGGTGCGACAACCCATTTCCCACAGAAGCCGGGTGCTGCCCCTGCGCGTCGCCTGTGGGGTACGCCCTAGCCCTATCGCGCATCCTATTGTTTCTTTTCATGTTGCTTTGGGTTTCGGCAAAGTTTTACAGTCGGCCGCCAGCCTGACACCAACCCTCCTTGGGAATGCTCTTGTTGGTGGTTTAGCCGCCACCGCGCGGAAGTTAAATGGACATCCCGCCATTTGTCGGTCGTCAGAGCCTCGTTAGTGAGCAGCAGGGTGCACCGCGTGCAGGTGAGGTTGACGTTTGGGGAGTCTGGTTGTTGTGCGCTCCCCCTTACACCCGAAATGGTTACATGCACGCAGTAAAATACGTTAATGCTGTGCTAAGACCTTATGTCCGTACATTCCGGCTGTTCCCAGTAGGTCTTACCCAGTAGTCTTACCAGTAGTACTAATGGGAGTTTTCTTCCCAATAGACTTACTAGTAAGACTACAGGGAACTTTGTTCTCAGTAGATTTACCAGTAAAACAAAACAATATTATAATGTAGACCGAAATATTTATAGATGTTCAATGTAATTTTTTGAAGAAGCTCCGTTGTTGAAAATATTAATTAAGTATTTTTTTTTATAAATTATAAACTAGCGCTTGACCGCAATACCGCCTGATGGTAAGCAGTGATGCAATCGTTGATGGTAAAGCGCACTAGTTTATTAAGAGCCTATAATTCACTCTAGCCTTGAAGACACTCAAATTGTAGTCTGACGGAAACACCGCCGCTGGTGAAAATTGTTCCAGACCCTCGATGTACGCGGTATAAAAGAGGAGGAGAAACGCTTCGTCCGGATCGTAGTGATGTAACAACGTAAGGGTCTAAACTCGCCATACGACGGGTCGTCCGTTGGTGGAACGGAGATGGGGGGGATTAAATCATGCAATTCCCTCGCACACTCACCGAAATGCATCCTATAGAACACCGAAAGGCTCTCCACTCTACGCCTGTGCTCTTTGGTGACCTTTGCAGACAGCTTTGGAGACCTTTTTGAGTTAAATCAGGGTCGCCAATCAGCCTCTTCACACGCCTCTCCACTGAATCCAAAGTGGCCAGATGACACTTTGCAGCACCAGCCTAAATGTGGCTGCAGTACTCCACACACGAACGGACCTGTGCTTTGTACAACATTAAAAGCTGCCTTGGTGTGAAGTACCGGACCGGCCGGACCCTTGCGATAAAGCCAAGCTTCCTGGCAACCACCTTGGCCTTGGACCCAATGAACCGTCAAAGTTTAGATTCGAGTAAATCTCAACTCCCATAAGCCAAAGGCGGCCGGAACACTCATCATCATCATCATCATTTCAGTCGAAAGACGTCCACTACTGGACATAGGCCTCCCCCAAGGTTCTCCACGACGACCGGTCCTGCGCCTCCCGCATCCAGCGGTTTCCCGCGACCTTCACCAGGTCGTCGGTCCACCTTGTCGGGTGCCTACCCACGCTACGTCTTCCGGTGCGTGGTCGCCACTCAAGAACCCGTCGGCCCCATCGGGCATCGGTCCTACGGGCAATGTGTCCAGCCCACTGCCACTTTAGTGTTGCAATTCTTCGGGCTATGTCGGTTACTCTCGTTCTTCTGCGGATCTCCTCATTCCTGATTCGATCGCGCAGTGAAACCCCAAACATAGCCCTCTCCATTGCCCTTTGAGTGACTTTGAGCCTTCTTATAAGGCCCATTGTTAGCGACCACGTCTCAGTTCCATAAGTCATCACTGGGAACACACACTGGTCGAAGACTTTTGTCTTGATACACTGCGGTATTTCGGACGAGAAGATTTTACGTAGCTTCCCGAAAGCAGCCCAGCCGAGTTGGATTCGACGATTGACCTCTTTCTCGAAGTTGGACCTTCCTAAGTGGATAGTTTGTCCCAGGTACACGTAACTGTCAACAACTTCGAGAACAGAGTCTCCAATCTTTATAGGAGTCGGTACAACATGGGCATTAGACATGACCTTCGTCTTGTCCATGTTCATTTTAAGACCGACTCGCTCGGAGGCTCCACTGAGGTCTTCGAGCATTGTACTCAGGTCCTCCGCGGTCTCAGCCATGACTACGATATCATCAGCAAACCGAAGGTGTGTCATGTACTCGCCATTGATGTTGATGCCCAGTCCTTTCCAGTCCAGAACCTTGGAAGACATCCTCCAATGCAGCGGTGAACAGTTTCGGGGAGATAACATCTCCCTGTCTGACACCACGCTGCAGAGGTATTGGTTTCGAGGTCTGGTCCTGTATTCGGACTGACATGGTGGCGTTTTCGTACAAACCCTTCAGCGCTTCAGTATACCGATAGTCTTCTTGGCACCGCTGGAGAGACTGCAGTACAGCCCAGGTCTCGATCGAATCAAAGGCTTTTTCGTAGTCCACAAACGCCAAGCAAAGGGGTAGGTTATACTCCTCGGTCTTCTGTATAACCTGCCTGCATGTATGTGGTCTACTGTACTGAAGCCTTTTCGGAAACCGGCTTGTTCGGGAGGCTAGAAGTCGTCAAACCTGCAGGCGAGACGATTCGTGAGTACTCTCGAAAACAACTTATAGACATGACTCAGAAGTGAGATGGGTCTGTAGTTTTTCAAAAGGGTGTTGTCACCCTTTTCGAGAAAAGAGTACCACCACACCTCTGTGCCATGCCTGTGGCGTTTTTCCCTCGACTATAACGGAATTAAATAACTTTTGAAGGGCCCTAAGGATTGGTTCACCACCCGCCTTCAATAGCTCAGCCGTTATTCCGTCATCGCCCGCGGCGCCTTGTTGTTCTTAAGCTGTTTAAGAGCCAATCGAATCTCCTGCAGACTGACGTCCGGGATATCTTCGCTGTAATGTCAGGTTAATCGTGCATCGTCGTCTAGGGTCTTCAGCAAGATTTAATGCGGGTTTTGTCGTCGAAGTGTAGAGCTGTCCATAGAAATTCTCGACTTCCCTCAAAAGCTTCCGGTGTTCTATAGGATGCATTTCGGGGAGTGTGCGAGGGAATTGCATGATTTAATTCCCCCATCTCCGTTCCACCAGCGGACGACCCGTCGTACGGCTGGTTTCCACCCTTACGTTGTTAACACCACTACGATCCGGACGAAGCGTTTCGCCTCCTCCTTTATACCGCGTACATCGAGGGACTGGAACAATTTGCCAGCAGCGGTGTTTCCGTCGGACTACAATTTGAGTGTGTTTAAGGCTAGAGTGAATAGGCTCTTAATAAACTAGTGCGCTTTACCATCAACGATTGCGTCACTGCTTACCATCAGGCAGGATTGCGGTCAAGCGCTGGATTATAATATGTAAAAAAAAAAAGCTCGGGCCCGGACGTTATGATCTTGCCGTCGTCAGTCTTCAGCTTGCTTAGCCGGCTATGCCCAATAGTCAGATCCCTAGCGAAAACTTTAGAGCCTCTGTTTCGCCATAATCCCCACGCTTGGCAGGCGGGTTGGGGATCGCAGGATTTGATATTCCACAGAAGAAACGTTGCTGCCCGTTTCCCTGGTGAGTTCCCTTAGTCGCCTCTTACGACACCCACGGGAGGATATGGGTTGGTACTATTCTAAGCCCGATACCACACGGGGCACTATAAGGATACATTCCGAAAAGTAGGAGCCAAGGCGTACGGGCTCCTTTTGGCGGTGAAAAGACACGCCTGTGTTTTGGCGGCATTGAATGCTACAAGATTGGTATTGCCCCATTCGGAGATTGCCTGTAGTGCAACATTCGTACGCTCTACCATAGCTTCTCTTTCGGACCAGATTGATTCCTTACTAGCCCGAGCATCCGGCAGGTATCTTTCCACAACTCTGCTGTCATCTGCATACCGGGCATCAGCAGATTGTTAATATGCAACAGGAAAAGAGTTACAGAGAGAACAGACCCCTGAGGAACACCGGCATTTGTCGACATGGGCTCAGATGAGCATCCGTCGACAACAACTCGGAAGGACCGTTCAGTCAGGAAGTCTTTTATCCAGCCAATCAGGCCAGCGGAAATGCCGTACGCTGGAAGCTTACTCAAAAGGCCAGCGCGCCATACCCGGTCGAAGGCTTTTGAGACATCAAGGGAGACAGCAATCGCTTCCCTGTTTTTCTCGAGGGCCTCGCCCCACAAGTGAGTGGCATACACTAGTAAGTCCCCAGTTGACCGATTGCGGCGAAACCCGTACTGTCGGTAACGCCTCGCTGCACGTTGGCAAGCTTCCAGGACTTGGGCACTGTACCAGTCCTAAATGAGAGGCGATACAAGCGCGTCAATACAGGAGACAAGTCGGGTGCACATGCCTTAAGAACAATCGCTGGTATACCATCTGGACCACTAGCCTTATTCACGTCCAGACGACACAGTACCCTCAGAACCTCCTTGTTCCTAATGTGAACTTCAGGCGTTGAAGTTCCGCAATGAGGTAAATTAGGTGGAGTAGCACTGTCAGTATCGAGACGCGAATTATGGGCAAAGAGAGATGCAAAGAGACCTGCTTTCTCTCTCGTCGTATGAGCCAGTGTTCCATCAGGCCTAACTAGCGGAGGTAGTGTGGGCCGACAGAAGTTCACCTCGACCGATTTGGCAAGGGACCAAAAAGATCTGCATTCATCTCATTTTAAGAGTACCTACTTATAATTAGCTAATTCGATATTATGGTTTTTATTAAAAATAAACCTATTAATAATAAGAGTCTTTAGTCGTTCTCACCCCCAATTGGGCACCAGGTTACCTCAACCCCATCGAGCATACTCCAGAGACGTGTTTTAAAGGATTTGAATGAAGTGACAACAACTCAACAAATGATGGATGGTATGGATGGATAACAGTCTCTATTTAATCATCGGTGCCAGCAAGTTCTCGATAACAGAGGAGGCCAAACTTACGGTGGAGGTCTGCCCGGCTTGGATAGAGCACCGCCGTGTCCTCGTGGTGGCAATCGGCCGCGATCTTTCGCGTCCGACCCTGGTCCAGGCCATGGTCCGGAGCGAAATGCAGCATGCATGGGCTACTTTTTATCCCGGAAAATTTGATATTCCCGAGGGAAATCTAAAAAGCGCGATATAACCGAATTCCACGCGGGCGAAGACGCGGGTGGAAAGCTCGTTTGCTATAAAACCAAATTGATTTTCGGCGCCAGAGCCAGTTACTGCTTTGATAAAAAAAAAATAATAAAAATTAGTTATTTTTTGTTGTAACCTACCCATCGTAGATTAGTACGTATCCGTGGTAAAAGCTCCATCTATGTTCGCATATAAATGGTACTACGCAGCCCACCCACTGCATATAGTTTATTTAAGGTTGAATAGCCGTGATATGGTCAAGGCGCAAGCGTAGATGGCGGTAAATCTAAAACTGCTAGCGACATCTATGCTCCCAGAGTTAAAGTCAGCATCCTAAAAACCAAGCTTTTACAACTTCAAAATGACCATAATATGGTTTGATCGAGGTGTAATGAATTTTAAAAGTGTCGTTTAAATTGCAGAAAAAGTATTTGTTTAGAATAGTACCTACCCATAATTATATTGTTATTCATTAGAATCACAAGAAAACTCACTAAATTCTAATAATGGTGGCTTAAGGGCACCTTTATTAGATCCAATACAGAAGTATTATACCTATTTTAATATTAATTTTATTGCGAGCAAACTTTTTGTGTGGACACATTGTTAGTCGACGACATATGTAGGTAGTCTAGGTATGCAAAAAACCGCACAAATATTGCCATGTCGAGGAAACAACTACAAGGGGATATCCAGTTAGTTTAATTTTTTAATAGGTATATCTAAAGGTATCCAACTAAAGTAGTAGAAGAAGACTACATTCGGCCTTTGGAGCCAGTACTTATTATGTACCACTAAGCCAGCTCATTAGAGATGTGGCGTTTCTTTTTAGTCAGAGCATTTATATGATGGTTATAAAAAAAAAAAAAATAGTTACAATAAACAAAGTATAAAATTTCAGATAACTTCCGAGTGGTTTGGTTGGCTCCACTACAAAACTGATAAACTGCCGTCCGAAGATCCCGCAAAACACGAACTCCAGTGCTCTGAAACGGCGATGAAATGGCTCCAACCATTTGTCGAAAATAGGACTGGGACTGAAGAAGCCTACTATCCTTACAGTACTACTAGACCTAAAATCAACATTTGGGACGGTAAAATTTCATAATATAATTGTTCCTATTTAGAAACATCACACTGCTATTCTCCTGCAAAAGGATATGTTGGAGGAGATCCTGTAATACATTCATGTTTCCCCCAGTTATATTTTAAGTACCATGTAACAGGAACAGAACCTATTACCGCTAATGAGAAATCGTAAACGGAAAAACCCAATAATACTTTGCCCGATGTAGGAATGCTCAGCAGCATCGCATTACGTCACAAGACTATTGAGATAGTCACTTGTAAGGTTAGGTTTTGCTGATTTGGCGGACTGGTTTAAAAGGAGGTACCGCTCTGTGCCGTCCGACTGGTCGTGTGACACAGGTGCCCTCGGAACATGGTTGCTTTGCGAAATACCCAGGTCACATAATGAGGAAGCTGGACACTCTGTGTCACCTGCGTCGATTGCCGAGAGGACACGACGCGGCATGCGCTGACAATGAGTGCCGCTTGGGAGGAGCCATACCGTGCCCTTATTTAAGTTGTAGGCAGTGTGCTGTCCATGCCGGCCGTAATGCGATGGTCGGCAGCTAAGAGTCTGGGGCGCGGTAAGTTCCCTTCTGCGAAATAGTCATCTCACAAAGGGAGAGGGAGTTTTACCCCCTACAGTATGAGCACCACGTGGGAGGTGGATAATGCCGTCTTCCACTCCCTCTAATTGGCTCCAGGGACTACGGACTGGGGGACGTATGGCGTTCCCCATACATAAGAACCCCGAGGTGACAGCGCGTAATGTTTGTGCGCACCCCTCTTGGACGTTGCTGGGGAGTTATGGGTTGAACATTTCACTCGCGGCGCGACGGCAATAGTTTCTTCAAATACCTATTTCTCAAATTCACCGGTACTAGAATCCACTCTTTAAGATTCAAGTGGACTGTATTTTAGGATATCGATATATTAAAATTCATAAGCGAACTAAAGATTGTCTGTGCCAAATTTCATCAAAATCGGTTGAGAGGTTTAAGCGGGAAAGCGTAACAGACAGACAGACAGACAGACAGACAGAAAGACAGACAGAGTTACTTTCGCATTTATAATATTAGTATGGATCGGAAATCAGCAAATGACCTCTCCTGCTCTGGGCGGAGCGGAAGGGCGTGTCAGACTTTTATTGACTAAAACCCACCCGTGTTTCATCACTCGCCTGTGCGCCAGGGCCACGGTTTCATTTTAACCAACCCGCAGCCCTGGCATCGGTCCTCGTGGACCGTAAAACAACGCGCCGTCGACTCGGGACTGGTCCTTACCGGGCGACGAGCTGCCCATCGCTCGCCGCTCGCAAGCACGCGCCTACGGCGGCCGGGAGTTCGAAATTGTCTCTCAACTAGGGTGTCTCCTGCGGGGCTAGATGCGTGAGGGCGCTGGGATTCGCGCTCCCTCACGCGCTGCGCCTCCTCCCTTGCCAGCAACATTGTACTAGGGTGTCACCACTTTGGGAATCGCCCTGAGGACACGGTGAAGCATACGGTGGAGGCCTGCCCGGCTTGGTTAGAGCACCGACGTGTCCTCGTGTGATCGGCGGCGATCTCCCGCGTCCGACCCTGGTCCAGGGCTTGGACCGGACTCCGCTTTATCACTGGTGTTACCCCGATATCTGATGTTACTAACGCTTTAGAGGTTAACCCTTTCATTCCGTGTTCATAATGCGAGCTATTGCTTTTGATAAGGTTTGAATATTAAGTATACAAGAAGTTACTTTTAACGCGATCGCCTTTTTGTAATAAGTATGTGGTTTAGTAAGAAAATCGAATTACAACCTTTTTTTATCAATTTATTTGAGACTTTAATTGTTTTAAGTACATTTGCAAATTTCAAAAGAGTTCGTGTGTACTTAGTTCTGTTAATGATACAATCATATCTTCGAGCTGGTCTGATGATGGTGTTGGAAGGTGGGGTACGGAACCCTCGATTAGTGTTAGTAAACCTTGGACTTGAATTTTCAAAAGGAGTATCATGCGAGTTTCTTAGTTTTTTGAAACTAGAAAAAATTCTAGGTAAAAATTTCAATGAACCACTATTCATTATTTCCCATTGATTTAGTTTACGTCCTGCAGTAGGTAATATTTTAATCTAAACGCAACGGGTTTAAGATCCGCAACATACCTACGTTACTTATAAAAGCTTCAAGTGTGACTGGTGTAATCAGCTGGTATAAACTGTAGCTATGTAATTAGACCAATTTCATGGATCTGAGTTTGATGCTAACAAGGAACAAATAACAATTCTACAAAAGGGTTGCCAACAATGAAGTTACGCTGTAGAATAAATAGGACAAATACAGAAGAGGCAATTCGCGCAACAATTAATAGAAATGGCAACTCTTGCTACTAAGCAACAAAGTGCAATTAAGCTCGCTTAAGCACTCTATGCCTAACGCGATATTCAGCTAAAACTTTGCCACACTCTTCTTACGTGTAACTCTGTCACTGTTTGGCGAGTAATGATGCTTTAGCTGATGCGCTAGGGTTGTCGAATTCCCGCTACTACTATAATCTACGTTTTTCTACTTCACCTCGTATCTATCTTATGTTTGATACTTATGATTACACGGTCAATTAGATAAACAATGAAAGCAAACGTTTAATCTTTAGGATACCTAGATACTTCTTCTTTATCTTTTTACATATAGCATTATTTAAAATGTTCGTAATAACAAAAATATGAACCTTCGGACGGACCGATTTAAGTTTGTGATTCAAGCGGTGAAAATGATTTTAAACCTAGACGATTTTATTTCAAAATCGTTAAGATATCTCAAGAAGTAGAAAATCATATTTTCAAAAAAACTCTTATCAAATTTTAATTTGATTTTAAACTGAGTCTAATTTCATAAAAGAAAAAATGAATCAGATGTGATTTTTGTTAACGACGATATTCTAAAATACTTAAGTAGGTCTAAAATACAACGCAAAAATGTGTGTGACATGACTTATTGAAATTAAAATAGGTAGGTGCCCTACTTAAGTTTTGAAATAGGTACACTTTATTTTTATAAATTTTGAATTGTAGTTAAAAAGCAATGCTTTAACCAGCCATTCTTATTGATTACTATCCAAAACTTATCTATACTCTATACTAATCTATTAAGCTGAAGAGTTTGTTTGTTTATTTGAACGCGCAAATATCAGGAACCACGGGTCCGATTAGAAAAATTCTTTTTGTGTTGGATAGCCCATTCATCCAGGAAGGCTTTAGGCTATATAACATCACGCTGGGACCAATAGGAGCGGGGCGTATAAATAAAACGCGGGTGAAACCGTGTGGCACAGCTAGATAAAGCACGTCCGAGTTCGGTCACAAGACAACCGACTGGCGGAGTGGCGACGGTGACCACGTAAAACTTGAAAGTTTAGGCATTTATCGCTGTAGGTACGACCCAGTGAAGGAGACTTACTTGCCCATCAGGATAATAAAGGTTAGGTAAACACATGACCAAATAAAATATAAAATTTTACATAATCATCATAGTGACAATACTAATGAATTTTGAAATATTCTTTTTTCCGCGAATTTGATTAAATTTTTATAATGTGACAACACCATTTTCGACAATATCATTATGAGCTATGTCCCCCGTCGCCCGCACATGTATTGCCATGTAAGTTACCTCCTTTTGCGAAATAATATTTATTTTTTTAGAGGGTATCTTTTTTAAGTTTAGCCCGGCTTTGTAGGCATTAGTAAAATCAATTATCGATACCTAACAATATCTTCATGGCTCGGACAGTGTTTTCTTTACATATTGTATATTATGTATCAATATACTAAGGGGTAGCAATATAAACATAAAACGTTATTTATACTTTATAAAAAACTTGAATACAGTTTGTTCAGAATAAGAAACTGAATCGATTCCAACAATTTTTACACCATGTTATATTTTTTTCCCAAATATGTTAAGTAATTGTTACAGTGTGGTTAGCAAACGCAATACTAGGAGCCGCCCCGCTGCTACAGGCGCGGACGAGCGCGCGGTGCATTGACCATATTTTTGTTGGGACAACTAAGTCAAACAAGCTTATAATTTTGTGGTTTTTCATGACAACTTTCTGAAATTTTGTACATAGTTTCTCTACTTAAAAATACTGGACACGAGTTTGCGGGTTTAGCATAAACAAAAAAAAAACAATGTATATAGGGGTAATATAAACACATATATTTGTAGACAAATGTAGGCCAAAATGCCAATGCATTCCACAACATTCCTTGATAAGTCTTTTACTGTTCAGGCCCCTCGTTTCTGGAATGCATTGCCAATCGAAATAAAACGCATGCTGTCGTTACAGGTATTCAAAAGACTCGTGAAGGAACCCTATTATAGTTGTCGTTATGATCTTGTTGGACAAAATAATTTTTGCTCACCTAATACATTAAGAATGTATTTATTTTGGATATGTATATATGTATCTACTTTAGTGTAAGTATTGTATATATAATATTTGCACCAACGACAGTCCCATTTAAGTTTCAGAATAATCTCAATCCACTCTAAGGTATAGCCCGCCCATAGTACATTTAGTAGTATTGAATGTATCTTTTAATCGATGTATGTTTTTGGTGTAGGTACAATCAAGTATATAACGGGGAAAACGTCAGTAAGGCGGGGCCGAAGTTCCGGATAGTTGAGGTGTCTTCTCATCCGCATGAACATACACATCGTGGGCGGTATTTAGAGAAAACGTTGAACAATAACAGCTATAGTGTGATGTTCGATTCTTATTATTTTAACTGTACAGACACTTAGATCACTTTAATATTAGGGGATTACAATGATAATCTCAGATTAAAATAGACAAGAGCCACTGGCTTTGAATATGACCAACATACTCGATCGAAACTTGAGCACAGACTGCCCGCGCTAACGGTCGATGGCTATGTCAAACGCAACTCCAGTCGGTGTTACCATTCGCTCCATGGTGTTACCCGCTGTTAATAAAAAAAAAACATAATTTATCCGAATACCGATCGATTAATCGACTTAAAAAAATAGTAGAGTAATTTACGGACAATTCATACTGACACAAAACAGATCACAATATTCAAAATTAACCAGTCACGCGCCGTTACATATATAAATAATTAAAAAAAAAAAAACTATTAGTGGCAATCGGTTACAATATGACTATTTAACAACATTCAATGCGTTATTTACGTGGTTGAGTAGAATCATATTTGAACATTAACAATAACAATGG
Source organism: Sesamia nonagrioides (assembly GCA_017933935.1). Taxonomy (NCBI): domain Eukaryota; kingdom Metazoa; phylum Arthropoda; class Insecta; order Lepidoptera; family Noctuidae; genus Sesamia; species Sesamia nonagrioides. The sequence goes on from JADWQK010000857.1 coordinate 220,919, forward strand.
ATTAGCAATGTCGTTCAAAATGATTCACATTGGAATTTGATAGAGTGTTACGCAATTAGGGCGCTGGACGGTCGAACGGCCGAAATGTTACGTAACGATGCATTCACTCGACACCTAGGGTGAAATTCGAGTACCGCGCCGCTTCAAGCCAGCATTTTACTTTGGTAACACTACAGTAAATCGTGTTTGTATAGGATTGTATCGTTTCCTATATATTTTGTTATGTTAGTTACTTTACATGCATATAGTGTGATATAAAGAGAGACTCGATCATCGATAGGTTGCATAATAGGATATATAGGGATTATATAGGGATAGGATTTACATAATAGATTACAGTGTGTAGATATTAACGGTGTGAAATCTTCCAGGCTACCAGTTCAGTTAGGTGTACCGCAAGGCTCAATACTGGGTCCATTCTTGTTTTTAGTATATGTTAATGATTTACCATTCTATTTAAAAGGCATCTGTGACATTGAGCTGTTTGCAGATGTGTTTTTTAAATGAACAGACAGCTGTGCTACTGGGGAGTTTGTTCCGCCACTTCTTCTTCCCAGCGAAAGCACTAGGAAGTGTCTATGGGTGGGCGTTTTGGGGGACTGTCTTATGTAATATTGACGTTCAAAAAGTACTGATTCTCAGCCTAATTTGAATAAATGACTTTTGATTTTGATATCGACCGCGTTCGACTCATCGATTGGCCTCGTATTGAAAACTCATGGTGGCTACCATGAGTTTTCAATACGAGGCCAATCGATGAGTCGAACGCGTCTGAGATGATTGAGGGCGCGTTTGAGGGCTTCCACAACCCGTAACGACTGCCACTAGATGTTCGTATGGCAACCGGGACCAACGGCTTAACGTGCTTTCCGAGGCACGACCAGACCAGTGCAAATATTCATATTCATGCATACAAATATTTGCACTGTGCGGGGATCGTACCCGCGCCTCCTTGCGTAACGGCTGCCATTGCTACCGCTACGCCACAGAGGCTGTCACTGGTGTGTTTTTAACTGAACATATAGGTGTGACGCTGGAGAGTTTGTTCCGCCACTTCTACCCAGCGAAAGCACTAGAAGAAATGGCGATGGGCGGGTGTTTTAGGAGACAGTCTTATGCAAAAAGGGCTGATTCTCATCTTAATTTGAATAAATGACTTTTAATTTTATATATTATATAAGATTATATAAGTATCGACATTTATTACAGAATAAAATATGGTCTGTAAGCCTATATGTGATGCGAGTATTTACAATACCATAATGTGGATGAAGATGGTGGAAGGAGTTTTTCTCTCTGTTGGTTTTCTCTCTCTTTTTCTAGTTTTCGGAGCGCTGTTGTGTGGCACGTTACCTACGTTGTAGGTATGTCATGTAGTGTGAGATCAGTCCTAATCTCAACTTCAATTAGGTAGTTTCTTTTTTTAAATTATAAACGGATTCTATTAAGTAATTAAGTATTACCTGCCTAACGGTAAATAGAAATCCAAACATATTTTTTTATTCCGTCTTGTAAAAGGGTGGGTTTTCAAAACATAAGTAGGTAATCTAGATAGAAAATAAACCCTCTTATTCATAAAAGTTGCTTAAAGTTACCTAGTGATTAGTGACTGTTTACCATACATTTTTGACGTTTTAACGTCACTTTACTTTAATAATCGTTTATAAATAAACCCCTTAAACATTATGGCCTTTATTCATAAGCGCTGATTAAAGTTAAGTGACGTGCAAACGTCAAAAATGCATGGTCAACAATCGCTAATCACTAGTTAAGAATAAGAGGGAAAGTCTATTAGGAAGTCTAAGGTGCGTATTACAGAACTTCACTCAAAACTCAAGCTCTGCTTAAGTCTCGTTTGAAGCCATTTGATTGGTTGAAACTAGTTTTAAGTAATGCTTAAGCAGAGATCAATGCTTGAGTTTCCTTCTGGAATACGGACCTAAGTATACTTAATTGCATCTTTTAACCATCATTGGTTTAGTTAACCAAGGGTGGTTAAAAGATGCAATTAAGTTACAGAGTGAATGCCTAGACATTCAGTCACTTTTATATTTTTTTGTGCGAAAAGTTTAAATAAATAAGTAAGCTTCCGTGTCGCTCGCACTTATCGTTAATTGAAGTAGATCTTTAGTCGAGGACTTAAATGAGATGATTATTTTGTTTTTTTTTTTTGGATTTGGGTTTATTGTTGTTCTTCATAATTTCCGAAGTTTCGAGTGAAAGTGGGATTAAAGAAAAAGGAAGAAGCACATTCATGTCAATTTACTTATAGGTACTTACTGGGCTCTATCAAACCTAATATTTTTTTAAAATGATCTCAATTCATATTAAACAAATATCTACTTTATGTTGATTTCAGAGTGAATAGTGATATTGAAAAAGTTATAGGTTATGAATGTTTGTGATGTTGTTGCGTAAAGTGAACTTTATTTTGTAGGAATTAAAGTTGATTTGCCATTAACTTAGGTATATCTATTTGTTTATTACATATTTAATTTGTTATTAACTCCTGTTTTTTTTTTTTAAATATAACTTTTTTTTTTAAAGTGGTTTATACCTATAAACTCACTCTTTGCTTAGGGCTTCAAGTTATTATGCTATGTGTTATAAATAGCTATGTATACTTAAACTTAAAAGTACTAGATATGCCTACACTAGGTAGGTATAGGTATCATCATCAGCCTTTTTATCATCCCACTGCTGGGTATAGGTCTCCTCTCATATAGAGAAGGATTGAGCGTAATCACTACGCTTGCTTAATGCGGGTTGGCGATTTCAGACTTATAAAGTCCAGGTTTCCTCAAGATGTTTTCCTTCACCTTCATTCATTGGTGTCCAAGATATACTTAGAAACTACATACAACTTTAGAAAAGTAACATTGGTAGGGGGAGTCCGGGAGAGTTTACCCGCTTTCGACTAAAATGCTCATAAATCTCTGTATATTTACAAAAAACTATTTTCTACAAGTTGTACCCTAAGCTACATTATTAAGGTTTATGTTTTCTTGAAAAAGTTTTGTAAATCATGAATTCTTTATGAGTAATTCACGATTTCTACCGAAGTGAGATTTGGCTAATATCTCCCTCCTGGGTGGGAGACTTGACCCCCGAGAAGGGAGACTTTACCCTAGGTAAAATAAATATAACAAATTATAATTAAATAAAGAAATTTAATCAAAAAACATGCCACATAGTAATAATATAATTTCAGTCTGTCTTCAGGCATCGCGATCATGTCACATCTGAAGGTAGTTCTGCAGTTACTGAGGATAAAACAATCGAAAAAACATCTTGCTCTGGACGCTCATCAATCATTTCTCTGACTGTTACTGCGGAACATAAAAAGTCTTCATCTGTAAAGATGTCCGGGTTATAGGGATGTATCCCAGTTTTTCTAAATTCACTCAAAATATTTGATTGGCTAAAAGCCTGCGACATGATTGTGCTCATAAATCCGGGTATATTGTAGATCATAACAATGGCTGCAACTTATAGCAGCAATATGGGGGTAAAGTTAGCAAAGTTGCTCCCATTAATTTTGCGTTATTTTTTTGAAGAGATGCCTTCGAATACTTCACAAAATGCTAAATGAATTTCAGCAAACTCTTCTGCGGCATTCATCCACTTGGGTAAGAGTCACCTTGTGAACCCCAGAGCATTCACGGCGAAACAGTCGGTCACAAGACTGCCACGTTCAGTTGAAGTAACTTGACCTACTTGACGCACATGCTTACTTGCTAAAACTTTAGGACACTCTTGCACCGTCGTACATCCTGTTTCATCACAATTATAGATGTTATGAGTTTCAATTTGATATTTTTCTCTAACTGCCTTCAGGTTTTCAAAGAAATCAGAAACGTTTTTTCTGTTGAAGCTGGTCGATCTTGATAAACTGGTTATTCTGGAGTTCTTAAACTCAGTTCAGGGTTTCGTTTCATAAAACTCCTGAACCAATCTTTTCCTGCGCAGTTGTTAGAAGTCCATGAGTAATTTGTCCATGATTGATATGCAAGCTTCATAGCCGCCTGTCTAGTTAAGCCATAATTAATTTTGCTGCAAGTTAGAACATATGCTTAACAAGTGCTTTCTCTTCTTCGATAGTAAATATCAAAGCTGTTTTAAACTGACTTCCCTGTTCACTTATTTTTGACAATTTGGTCCTGTCTCTTATAAATTTCGTTTCGATCTATTCCGTACTCCAAAGCAGTAGCTATAATAGACTTGCCGTTATCAATGTCACTTACAGCATTTCTTATTGGGATTGTGTGTATACTTATCTGAAATAAAGCAAAAAATATTATTGCAACAGAAACAGAAGGAGAGATTACCCTGGGTAAAGTCTCCCCCCGTCGCCATGATAATGTCTCCCACCCCACACTCAGCTATCCGTTATTCAATTTACGAAAAAAACTATAATATCTAAGTAAAAACTGTCTGTCGTAAAGATTATAAGGATAATTACCCTAAGGGTATGTATTCATGGCATGCTGAAATCTATAAACAGTAAGCAACAGCAGTCAAATATCTAAAATTGAAAAAAAATACTTACCGGGCTCAAAAACACGTATTCACTTGTAACTCTAAAACGAAACTGCCGATCGCAACAACGCCGCGTGAGTAAGGCGGGAGGCGCCTGTGGGTTGTAATAATTGTGGCAACGTCACAATATGTAGATAAACAGAGATTCTATGACCAGTGGCTATTGTCTCCCCCCTGCTAAACTCTCCCGGACTCCCCCTACTTGTCTGACCTGGAATCGAACCAGCGCACTCATACTTGAGAGGCTGGTGTTTTAACCACTAGGCCACCATGACATTGGTAGGTATAGGTATATATAGGTACTGTCAATAGTCAGTGTCAGGTAGGTATATACTGTCAGTATATTGTATTAATCCTTATGTTAAGCACTTTATGGTACATTTTTATTGCCACTATGTTTTTACTAATACCTACCTACGTCATTGATGCCGATTCACTTGTTCATAAACTAATGTTATAGTTCAGTGTATCTTTTCCTTTCTTATTAATTAAGAAAAGAATAGATAACATACATATTACTTAGTTTTGTCCTGTGAAATTAAGATACCTACTCCATAGACAGTTTAGACTGGAGATACTTAATTACCAACATTTGTAATGAAAGTGACAAGCGTTTACAAAGAAAATAGGTAAGTAGGTACTTATGTGGTAAACGGATTTATAATACAAAACCTATTTTCCTTCTTGACCGTACAATAAGACATGAACAAATCCAAATAAAAATTGGCTTTAGTCTTACTAGATTCTAATTTACACATTAAGTACTACCTATACTCATTCGGAATAAGTTTGCACATTTTAACAAATCTTTACGGTCCGTACAACCGATTTTGACTTCTATTGTGTTAGTAGGATGTCTAGGGTAGCTGCAGTAAGTAATTGGTATTGTAGCCATTCTTTCATTTTCTTGCTTTTAATGCCATCCTTATGCCAATAGAATAGAGGTCAAACTTGGTTGAACGGCATGTAAAAAAGGTTTGTTTAAATATCTTATTTCGAATGCAGTATCGATACATTTAAGTGAAAAAATAATACTAAGTCCCTATTTGTTGATTGAGTCCAACTGGAATCAGTTCCTTCCAGGTTTCGGGCGAGTTTGGTGATTAGTAGTAGGTTTTAAAAGAAACCTGTATACGACAGAATACTATCTCTGGTATAGTTAAAATAAGTTTCTTTATAATGACTAGATATCATTTGTTCCAATAACTACCAGGCTATATAAAAGTTTCCATCGACTCCATTTTATGAGATGTGCGTCTTGTTAGAACCTTCTTGCGTAACATATGAAAGAGTGTTAATTTCTCTTTAAAATCATAGATGGCGTTACCTTGGCTTGTAACAGGAGTAGGTACTCTACTATTGTGGGCGTCGATTATGTAAATTTATTTTAACATGCACAAAATCTAGGAAACGAAAGTATATTTTAACTTAATTATTTATTGTTTCAGGCCGTACGGTATGCAATCGAGAAGAGCACGCAATCCAGTGCTGAAAACAAATCGTTGATTTTTGCTATACCTAGTTCTGATTATGTTACATTTGACTATAAAAAAATTAAACATTAGGTAATTAGGCTTGTGAAAATTTATATATTAGGTAAAATAGAAAAAGACCTTTTCTTAAATAAGTAGGTAGGTATTTACTAAGAATTGTTTCTTTAATAAAAATTTATTGTGCGACATTTCGAACTTAATGTTTTATTTTATATAACTTATAATTTATTTCCATGAAGGTGGGTAGACACTACATACCACCACCTGCTTATGTCTTCACATTTGCTCACAGTTTTACTGAGAAGTAACGGCATCAATATTGGAAATTAGATGATTTTTGGGATAAGTTTTAAGTACTTACTTCCAGTTAAGTTTATGATATTACTAAAATAATTATATCTTATTTAAAAAAAAAATATTTTTAAGACTATCGATTGGTAGGTACAATACACATTGAACTTTTGAGCAATTAAAAATCACAGAATGATTTTTAACATAAAATTTTAATGTACAACAAAAATAATTATTGTTGTTTAGGTATTTCTTATTTACGTCTATTTACGTCTTTGCACTTCTTGCTGATGATTTTAAAAAATTGGCATATTACCGTCGCCAATAAAACTACCTATCCCAATACTGATAATTGTATTGTATCAACGTAGCTATAATTTTTTCCGGTACAAATGACCGAAAGAAAAAATTTGCAAGCATTTGTTGAGCCGAAATGCTTTAAAACCGCAGAAAAAAATCATAAACAGATTTGGAAAAAAAAGTTATTCTTGGTGGGGAGGGGCGTTACTTTGGGCGGTGATCGGCCCACCTTCACTGGTGGGGCAAAGTGCTTGAGCTAGTTGCGCACCGGCAGCGACAATGATCGCACGCATGTACCGCGAGTGAGTGCTGCAGTGTTGTGGGGCAGAGGCCCAAACATTCGAAAATAGCAAACGAAAAAATTGATCCCCAGATGGGAGTATACGAGGAGAGGGGAACGATGCACTGGGTACGCCGATCATTACACAGTTACTTTAAGTTTGTTTATGTCTTAAAAGTTATCAGTTCTTTTTTTAAACTGCAACCGTTCTTTTATTTTGGTTTATTATGTTATCTAAATGAGTTTACAAATGTTATTGATGCTGTACAACTTCTTGCCATTCTTTATTAAAATAGGTAATTTTCTAAACGCTGCTGAATGTTTTGTAATGAAGATGTTTAATTACAAAAAAAAAAAATACACATCTAGATCTACCTACATCTAGATCTACCTAGTAAATAGTACATTAATTAGATTTCATGCAGCAGATATCTATAATTATATTTATTATTAGATAGGTGTTATTTAAAAATTTAGACAATATCTTATGTACTTAAGAAAAGTAGGTACTTAACCATCTCCAAGGTTTTCTTTAATGAATATTTAAAATATCTAATAAGGTAAATGTTATAGAAAACTGACACCTAATTTTCTTCGAATGCTTTGGTTACTGTACGATACTCTTTAAATAATAATAGGGTTATAATTAAATTTAAGTATAATATTTTAACGAGAATATCGGCTTTATAAGTATTTGACAAATAGTTTATAATTTTACTTATTGGCCTACTTGTGGGTATTGAAATAAATATTCATATATTCCACGGAATAGGAAGGAGGAGGAATAGGATATGTAGTTTATTTATGGTGATAAATAAACTACATATACCTATAAAATGCTACATGTTGGTAGGAATATTATTTATTTGCTGTACAAACAATGACGGGATTATGATCCCTTGGTCACAAGCGGAGTTGTAAGTGCCAATGCGCGAGCGCAATTCTTCCTTGTACCTAAATTACACTGCATGTTGCACATATTCTACGACGTATGAACAACGTTATAAATAGAGGTTATTTACCTGCACAACTTGGGGTAGGATTTTGTACTGTTTGGAACCGAAGTTTACTAATAAATCGATATTTTAATGACAGCCGTAATTTTTTGCCCGTCATATTACGGTTTCGCTTTCTTAGGCAGATTGTTTGTTGTTATTCTGTAATATATAAGCACGTTTAGCAAATATATCTGTGCGTATACGCCGGCTTACCTACATGTGATGCGTATAGTCAGAAACCAGCAATTCTGAAACCTGAACCAGTCTTACCGGGGCATATTATCATACCCAGTAACTATATTGCCTTTAAAGGGGAAGCGCCGGTGAAATACAAATTTTAGAACCCTGTTGATAATATTCCATTGAATTCATTCATTGATATATGAATAAATGTGAGATAGATAGATATATGAATAGGATTTTACTTCTTGTATGAGGTAGCGTCGGGGGTTGGAGGCTCGTTCTCTCAAATATTTCAAAGCATGTAGAGGCTATTAGCGCTAATCTCGGAAACGAATGTCACTATGATGACTGGTCGTCCTTTTATTTCATCATCATCATCATCTCAACTATAATCCCAGTCGCATCCGAAACTTTTTTAGCTTTGGAGTCTGGGGTCGGCTTTACCAGTCTAACTGCTGATTTTGGCTAAACTTCGATATTTTCCGTGAAGCGACTGCCGTCTGACCTCCACAACATGAAGGCGATATTGAAGCATTGCAGTTAGACCAATTGTTAGATTTTTGAGGGCTCCAATAACCCGTAACGACTGCTACTAGATATTCGTATCGCAACCGGGGCTTAACGCGCTTTCCGATGCACGACCAGACCAGTGCAAATATGTATACATATTCATGCATACAAATATTTGCACCGATACCGCTACGCCACGGAGGCTGTCAACGGAAGTCGTCCTTTTATTTATATATATATATATATATATATATATATATTTGTTTATAATTGCTTATTGATTTTACTACGATGGTCCTAGATTATCATTTGTGCCTCCAAGTTATAACTATGTGGATATAATCTAGGAATACGTTACACATGTTGGTACCGAAGCGGGCGCGTCTTTTATAGCTCCAGGCTTTTATTTAGTTTTATTGTAATCATTATTTTTTGTTTTATTAAACTTTGCCCTACACTATGCATTAGTCATATATCGTGAGTCTGTTTACAAACATTTAATCTTACATACACGAATAGCTAGGCCTGGAACAACTAGGTACCTACCTGTAGTGTAGGCTATAACAATATTCATTCCCGTTAATAATAAAAAAATATTTATTATTTTGTGTTAATTTACTGCAGAAAAAACATACCTGGGTTTAAAATCAATTAGTTGTAACTGAACAGACAGATGTGCTTCTCGGAAATGTGTCCGCACAATTTTTCCTGGTTAAATAAAGCATTTAAAATTTTAGACGAACCGTCGTTTCGGGGGATTATTGTATTAAGCAATTGACGTTTTGACGTTGAAGATGTTCAACCAAGTATAAATGAATTACTTTAATTTATTAAATACTAGCTGTGCCCCACGGTTTCACACGCGTAAGCTTCTAACCGAAAGAGCTCAGTTGATATAAATAAGCGCCTGTTAAAATAATGGGAGGAATATGTACGTCCGCGTTCGCTCCGTTTTCACAACATTTTTTGTTCCTGCTCTGCTCCTATTGGTCATAGCGGGATGTTATATAGCCTAAAGCCTTCCTGGATTAATAGGCTATCCAACGCAAAAATAATTTATCAAATCGGACTAGTAGTTCCTGAGATTAGCGCGCACAAACAAACAAACTCTTCAGCTTTATATATTAGTATAGATTAATAAAAAGCTTTCATATTAATCACAAAACTCCCTTATTAAACAGATTAAAACTTAAACAATTTAAACTAGAATACTAAATGAACATATGCAGGTACCTGTGTATTCATTATGTAAGTAGTTATAAAAATTACAGGTATACGTCAAGTTGTAAGTAAGTCTGCATACAACAAATCTTTTTAAATAATAGTACCAAACTATTTTATAAAAATTGTTATCAAAGAAAAGGAAATGTTTAACTCAGGACAAATAAGACGCTTATCCTTATTACCTACGCAGTCGTCTTTATAAGTAAATCTGTTTTAGAATAATGCTCCTAGTATGTTAACAATGTCTTTGATATCGAGATCAGACTTTAAGTAAATTTAAGGAAAACAAGTCGTTAAAAAGGTTCCTTACGGGATTATATTACTTACATTCAGTAATGTTAACCCGGAAAACTAATAGGGTATTCTTAGATAAGGATCCCGATCAAAGGTCATTCCTCTTCATTGCTATTACATTTAGGACTAGTTGTTAAATTTAACAACCTTTAAAAATATTTATTTATTAATGTGTTTGTTGCTAATTGTTATTTTTAAGTAACTAATCCATACTAATATTATAAATGTGAAAGTAACTGTGTCTGTCTGTCTGTCTGTTACGCTTTCCCGCTTAAACCTCTCAACCGATTTTGATGAAATTTGGCACAGACAATCTTTAGACCCTGAGAAAGAACTTAGGCTACCTTTTATCCCGGAAAAATTTGATGTTCCCGAGGGAAATCTAAAAAGCGCGATATAACCGAACTCCACGCGGGCGAAGCCGCGGGCGGAAAGCTAGTTTTTAATAATTTTCCTATTGGTATTGATATTATGTCTCTGGATAAACCAGGTAAATATTTATCAAAAACACTTTTTATGTATCTAAATTTATCCAGTTATTGTAGTTAAATACTAGATAGGTACTGTTATCACATTTTTGGAAATTTGATGAGTTTAAGTACGGATCAAAAAACTAACTCTCAGTACCATTATTTAGAGGTTGATAATAAAAAGTAATAAATAAAAGAAAAAAGTTTGGTTACAACGCGACCTTTATTATATTAAATATTTTAACCGCAGCGTCAAAAATACCTTATAGGTACCTACAATCATGTTTATAGTCGCTGCATTTAAACAATGAAACAAATAAATATAGGTACTAATAATTAATTGCTTTAAAATTTTAAAGGAACAAACTTAAATATTAAACGTAGAGACGGTAGATAGTTCTCAGTACCAAGGACCAAAACTAACAGAGAAATCTTCTCTATGTAATTTAAGTAGTGTTAAATTAAGAAAAGAAAGTTCTACACTAAGAGAGTAGGTACTTCTTACTGTAGAACTTTCTTAAAATCATTTTTCTTTAAATAATTATAAACTAGTGTTTGACTGCAATCCCGTCTGATGGTAAGCAGTGATGCAATCGTTGATGGTAAAGCGCACTAGTTTATTAAAGGAATAGGCAGGATGACGGCAGTTGAGCGAAGTGATGCAATGTTAAACCCAAGACCAACACGACCAAACAATGCTGCGCTAGAGGGAGATTGATCTGGAGACTCTCCACGGCCAAACTCCCGACACAACAACATTTGGTGCATCGTACCCGCCACACATCGCAACACAACTGCTCAGACCCGTCCTCCGTACGGCTTCACCAGACATCATGCCGGAACACGACGAATCGCTTGGCGGCAAGACTTTATCTGGTGGGTGGTAACTTCTGCCGGCAGCCGATGTTATGGCCTACCACCGAGAAATATAATAATATGTTGTAACATAAACATATATTAGTGTCGTTTGAATTTTTGTTCGTTCTTCTTCATCGCCTCCTTCTTCAGTTACTTCTTTTATCTGACTGATTTCTTTGACAATTATTTAAAAGTGGCTAGTTATGTAATTAAAATAATTCTTTTGAGCTTAAATATTTTTTAAAAATACGTTTGACTAGTAGATATTGAAAGTCGAAACTAAAATTTGAGCCTCCAACCAAAGGGCCTGCGCCGGCGCGGGTTGGCTGACGCAGTTGCGCCGTCTTATAGAAAAGTCCAATAGAATTATAGAGACTGTTTGTAGATTGTAATTTGTAATTTTATGTATTATTTTTTACTATTTAGGCTGCCGTATCCAAAGGATAATATCGGAACGCTATTACTAAGATTTCATTGTCTGTATGTTTGTCACAAGGTTGCATCTTATGAACCGTGATAGCTAGGCAGTAAATTAAAAACAACAAATTATATCTACTGGATACATAAAATAAATATCTAAGTGTTGTCTCTTTTAAAACAATCGTGATTTATTTTTGCCGTTTTTGCTCGATATTAAGGGGGGACTCTAGTGCCGAGGAATTTGGAAAATAGGTATTTGACGAAACTATTGCCGTCGCGCTGCTTCCAACCTCTCCCGGTAAAGCGGAAAAGGACAGTTGCGGCTCAGGCTGATTTTACCTACAAAAACGTCGACCAAAAGACATTTCGTATTCCGCTGTTTTCTTCTCGACAGATCTCAATTATTTTTATATCAAAATTTAGAAGAAAAGTATACCTTTTCTTCTATTTATTTCTGTTTTGTTAAAAATTCATCACGTTTGTCTAATAGATGAACATCACGGTAAAAATGGGTTATTTTTGACGATTTTGAATTATCGTATTTTTTTATTAAGTAATGAAGTTTCGGAAAAAATCAAATGATACTATATGATACTATAGATAATGGGACACGTATAATCAGGGTGTAAAATTGTCGAAAAAAGATAATTGTTCAAAAAGTAGGTATTATACACGAAGAAAACAGCGGAATACGTTTGTATAGAGAAAGCACTACTAGAGTTCCCTCTTAACGGCAATATCTAGACGCTTGAAATATTCACATATCTAATATTTAGTAGTAAAATAATGTAATTTAAACAAAACAAAAATTATCCGAAGGCTTCCATACAGTAGACGTTATTTTTGTAGATAATGCTACTCTTATACTACGCACTATAATATAATATATTAATTATATATCCAATCCTATTATATAAAATTCTCCTCTCACAGTCTTTGTTCTCGAAGTACTCCAAAACGGCTGAACCGATTTTATTGAAATTTCGTACATACCTACATTCTGTAGGCCTGAGAATAGGTTTTATATATTTTTTTATATCACTACTACCGACTGACAAGGGTGAACGCGCTGGGCGCAGCTTTTAAAAGATAAAAAAAAATGCCATTACTAATCTGTTCCCAAACACCCTTTTTATAAATAACTGAATTTAAGTGACGCTCGTATTATTTCTCTTTGACATTTTCAAGTTCATAAAGAGACAGATCATGCTTGTGATGATAAAATATCAGAAATACTACTGTCTTCGAAGACTGAAAAACTCGAAAGGGGGCTGTGTAAAGAAGGTGATGTATGTAAACGCTGTAAACAATACACCTGAAATTAAAGTTTTGCTTTTCCGACCCACGCCGTGGCATCGCATCGTCTGCCCTCTGTTACTTTGTTTTCGCTTAGCGTTCTTTTTAACTTTTTGGTCGACTCAAAAAACCCTAGTTTATATTTAATCTATACTAATATATAAAGCTGAACAGTTTGTTTGTTTGTTTGAACGCGCAAATCTCAGGAACTGGTCCAATTTGAAAAATGTTTGCGTTGGATAGCCCATTAATTCAGGAAGGCTTTAGGCATTAATTCAGGAAGGCTTTAGGCTATATAAAATCACGCTGCGACCAATAGGAGCGGAGCATAACTAAACTACGCGGACGAAGTCCCTGGCGGCCGCTAGTAGCCTATAGGCCCTCTTCAAGAACAGCACTTCCAGAGATTAATCTGTTATTAGTACTAGCTGCGCCCGCATAAGTTTCGATACAGTGGATATATCCCACCTGATGGTAAGCAGTGATGCAATCGTTGATGGTAAAGCGCGCTACTTTATTGAGAGCCTATTAACTCTAGCCTTGAAGACACTTAAAGTGTAGTCGAGACGAGGCGAAACGCGTTGTTCGCCTATAGCTTTATCCTAGTTATAAACCATCCTTATGCCAAATTTCATTCAAACCCACTCAGTAGTTTTGCGCGAAAGGTAACAATGGAAGTAGGATGTAGTTGAGTGGTGAACTGCCGGTATTTTTAAGTGAAAGGAAAGTGATTCCTGGGCAGTTGCCCAATGATAAATTATCTACCTTATTACCATGGTACAAGCTTTTCCCATAGGTATTATCGTTCGTGCTGATACGAGACACGCAGAATTATGAAGACATTTACGAGTAAAGGGTTTTATATCCAAGAATGCAATACTACATTAATATAATAATTAAATAATAAATTAATTAGGGGTTACCAACTGCTTATAAAACAAAATTAGGTATAAGTACCTACGTCATAATCATCATCATCAGCCTCTACTCGTCCACTGCTGGCCGTTGTAGGCCTCTTCCATGGCACGCCAACAAGCTCGATTCTGAGCAGTTCTTCGCCAGTCACTACCAACCTCCTTTTTGATGTCGTCGCTCCATCTCGCCCAAGGGCGTCCTACGCTACGTTTGCCGAGACGCGTTCTCCAGTATAGGTACTTGTTAGTATAAAACCGTATCCCGCTTAATGTTTGAGTTACAAAGATTATCTATTATTACTGTTAATTACTAGTTGTTGTAATTGATTTGAACAAGTATTATTATAATAATAATATTTCTGTTATTAGCTCAGACATTGTGAAATTATATTAGGTATAAAATGTCACCATCTCAGATTTCGGATTTATGTTTGTAGATAGTTGATTGTGGTACACGGGAATTTTTCTTGCGTTGGAAAATATGAACATATGTATATTGCTGATTCAGTAATATGTAGTGGTTAGTTTTTGCATATTTTTCCCGTTAATTGTCTAGCCTTTTAGAATTCACATTGCCCTTGTAATCTTTACTTTTTTAAAATTTATTGTTAATTTTTTTTTTTAATTTTTTATTCTTTACTAGCTGATGCAGACTTCGTTTGCGTCAATTTCTGTAATTACGTATCATATTTTTAGGGTATTTTAAACTATTTACGTAGCGCACACAATGGTAGCCTTCAAAGTTGAATAATTTTCCTCGTTTTTTCCATTGACTCTTTGTTCCTATTGGTCGCAGCGTAATGCTATATAGCCTAAAGCCTTTCTCGATAAATGGACTATGCATGACAAAATGTTTTTATTTCTGTGGTTCCTTTTTCATATCATTATTAGTATGGATGTGGCGAAAAAGGCCTAATTGATGTTGGACATGTTATTCAGTTACACAATAATTTAATATGTATCTTAATATAAGGTAAGTTTTATTTTCGTTGGTCTAGCTCTAATGCCTGGACAAGTTCTTTGGCTTGATTGTGTTTGTATAATTTCGCTGGATGATGATCATTTTATACAAAGCTTTTAGCTTTTATGGCCTGAATAACAATATAAAGACTTAAATTATAATGAAATCTATTATTTGGTCTAATCAAGTGACTGGTTTTGAGGTGATCATCCGTTATAAGTACTGTTGATATTTCGTTCTTCAAAGATGGAACGCTTATGGTTTATTGTTGAAGAGATAATATATCGCTTACCTAATAATATATTGATATGTTTTATATTTTACAGAAACAAGAATCAAAGATCTTATAATGTTTGAAAATTATTTAGGAGTCAATTTAGGAGTTAGTTTTTTTTTTACAGATTCGTGTCTATTCTAGTAACCAAACGCTGTGTTCAACGGATTAGAGGTACTGGTAGAGATGCTAATAAATATTAAGAGGGAACTTTAGTGGTGTTTTCTTTATACAAACGTATTCCGTTGTTTTCTTCGTGGATAATGCTGTTGAGCAATTATTTTTTTTTGTACAATTTCACATCGTGATTATACGTACCCATATTATTTGTTTTTTCCGAAACTTAATTAACAAAAGAAATATGTTTTTCAAAATCGGGAAATTTAACCCATTTTTTCCGTGATGTTCAAATGTCTATTAGACAAACGTGATAAGCTTTTGACAAAAAAAAAAAAAAAATAGAAGTATAGGTACCTACACTTTTCCTCTAAATTTTAATTTAAAAATAATTAAGATCTGTCGTGCTCTGAAAAAAAGAAAAAGAAAACAGCGGAATACGAAACGTCTTTTGGTCAGCGTTTTTGTAGGTAAAATCAGCCTGAACTGCAACTGTCCTTTTCGCACTTTACCGGGAGAGGTTGGAAGCAGCGCGACGGCAATAGTTTCTTCAAATACCTATTTTGCATATTCCTCGGCACTAGAGCCCCCTCTTAAGGATATGTAATAAACTCTGTTTTAATTTGCAGATGTGCCAATATTTTATTGAGTACCTAAGCGATATGTATATGGTATGTATATACAATATGTATGTATATGTATAACTCGCGCAGTTAAAGAAAAGATCTGTAAATGGCGTCCGCTCGCATGCGCTCTCACTCACTCTCTATCGCTGTCTATACTCACACAGTGAAGTAAGTGCTGCAAAAAAATTATCGATCATTAATTCAGGATTCGCTTTCCAAACTACTGAAGCTACTTTGACGCACTCCGAGTTATTGTTAATTTCGTTACGCTAAAGTCTCTGTTATTTTGTTGATATCAAGTTGTTTTTGTTGAGTTTGAACAATCAAACAACAATAAAAACAAACACAACAACAGACAAGTAAACTGTCAAATTTACGTTGTAAATGACAATATTTACAACGTAAATTTGACATTTTACTATCTTAGCATAAGGTTTGTGATTGTATATATATATGATAGCATGTTTTGTCAACCGTACCATAAGTATCCGCCGCCATTTTCAGATCTTTTCTTTATCTGCGCGGGTTATATATGGTAGTACGATATGATATGTATATCATTGCAAGCTACCTAGAAATCCAGCTAAGCATCGAACAAAAATAAAGGACTCAGTAACTTTGTCTTTCCAAAACAATCTAAATATTATGTGATATCTAATTATTATGCGAGTTGGTACTCACAACACCGATTACATTTTATAATGCAATATTCATTCATTTAATAACAAATAATCATTTAGCCGTCCCCATTCAAATGTTCTTAAAGCTTATTAATATTTCTCCGCAAACGGTAAAGTGGAATTCAGTTTGATGAAATTATAATTATTATTGTGCCAATAATTCCTTAAAGTATTGGTTTTACTCTTAATTTTTAAAAGTAAAACGTTTGTATTTTGGTTGTTATCTCTGTAAACGAAATTTCTTAGATAGTAACGCTATTATACCAGTAGGTAGATATGGTATCACAATTAGGATTACTATGCTGGTATGATTAGCGGCTTATAATCTATTAGAAAGATTAAATAGTATAATTAGAATCAGTCCTATCTCATAGTAGGCGCGGTCATTAGCAGCAACTTTAATATTACTTACTGCCGTGTTTAGAAAAACGTTTTGCGGTGAATTCTTGATGTCGACATATAGCATAATAGTTGCTTACTGCGAAGAACTTATGTAGGAGAACTTTTGTTACGTTATGGCTTTTCAGTGAGAGTTTCTCTTATATTGATTTTTGTGGAGAATTTCTAAGGTCGACTTATAACATAATAGTTGCTTACTGCGGAGAACTTATGTAGGAGAACTTTTGTTACGTTATGGCTCAGTGAGAGTTTCTCGTATATTGATTTTTTTTTGTTTTGTGGGTCATCGTTTGCCGTCAGAATTACTTTGCTGGTGTAGGTACCTACTTGTACCTAATGTGTTTTAGAATGTGCTTTTATGTATTTTCTTTCCTTTCTTACGAAACTTTTCCAGCAGATTGAGGCCACTAAGGCACTTTAGGCTAAATAAATTTAATTTTACAAATAAATTAATAACTAAGTTTGCATAGTCCGCCTCAAAAATATTGTTTTTATTCATAATATGAATGAATAAATAATATTAATATTTTCAGGATACATCAACCGCTATTAGGTAATATTACGATTTTGTAAAATCTAGAACAAGGAAAAAGATTAGTGAGTTTGACTAAATATGAGCCAAACATGGAAACAAAAATGAACATCCGAAGTAGATTGAATATCAAATAAATAACTGAGAATTTTTCACGTCCGTAACGTGAAAAATTTTCAGTTAATTGAAAGGAAAACAGTTTCTCCTCGATTCATAAGCGTTCTTTAAAGTTATCTAGTGATAAGTGACTTATTAACCATACATTTTTGACGTTTACACGTCGCTTAATTTTAATTATTTTTTATGAATAAACACCACAGTGTTTAAGGGGTTTACTCATAAACGATGATTAAAGTTAAGTGACGTGCAAACGTAAAATATGTATGGTTAAACAATCGCTAATTACTAGTTAACTTTATGAATAGAGGGGTTTAAGTATAACTAAGTATTTTAATTCATAGGCTTTATGAAAATACTTAATTGTCAGTTTAATACGACAATTCCCTTCCCACATACAGACGACAGCACATTAAGCTACTGTAATCTGTCATTTTTCTTTGTTAGATATTCAACTTCATCTCTAAAGCATTAAGGCTCAAGGTTGATTAGGAATACTTGATCTGCTACCTACTTTCTCCGTCCCCTACAAAAGAATTTGTGGCTCTCTACTACAAAATAGTGAATACTTAGACATTAAAAACCCTTAAGCTTAGGTATACCTAAGGCTATCAATTTTAACCTATGAACGTAAAAAAACTTTATACAAAAAAATAGAAACCGACATCAAAAAACATTTAAAGGAAAAAATAATTTTGCTTTTGTCATGACTCTAGAAGTCGGTCTCTCGAGGTTTCTGTTGTTCATCTCGCCGCTGACTTCTAGAGCCATGACAAATGTAAAATTATTTTTTCCTTTTAAGTGCTTTTTTGAAGTCGGTTTGTATTTTTTTTTATAAAGTTTTTATTTCAAGCTTTTTAGTGTCTTAGTCGAAATTCGAAAATTTTATTTTTTTCATCTCATTACAATAGCCTTAGTAACAAGCCATAACCCTTGTTAGAAAAAGTTCTCATCAATACGAAGAAAATCCCTAACTCAAAAACTACTGAACCGATTTTGATAAAACTTATAGTATTCCCTAAGTCGAACAATACATAGTACAACAAAAAAGAATTACTTAAATCGTACTTCTAGTTACGGAAATAAACGCGCACAAACATAAAAACATACATACACTTGAAATTTGGCTTACCTACATACAAACGGGTCGAATTAATAGGTAACCAATATATTTTTTAAGCCGTTTTATAATCAATGCTTCGTTATGTCGTCTAAAAGCGTACTTTACTAATTAGACAGCAAAATTTTGTATACAACTCTTGGTTTATCTTTCCCTATGCAAGTAAAGCAAAAACGAAATCTGATAGTAAATTGTAAATTATCATAATTATATTCAGCAAACAAACTAGGTAAATAATATCATGGTTCGACGATCGTTTCAACATTTTTTGTAAACGTAGCAGTAATTATATTCTAATATTTATTTAACTAATCTTCTTGCTAAATAAACTGTTGGAATGAATTAGTTTTAAACTATTAATAATGAGTTATTTTTAACTGGCTTTAGTTGGGAGGTCGACTGAGTTTCTTTTATTTTTGTTTATTTGTGATCTCGTTTTGCAGCTAACCGGTTTGAGCTGGATTGCACTGGATTTTGTTGGTTATGTGACAGACTTACTATACGTTTTTTGCCGTATTTTGTTCGTTTCGTTTTGCTCGATAGGTCTATTTACCTTTATTTCTTTGTTAAATTTTACTTCTATTACATCCTAACAGTATTGCGGTGGGAAAGGAGATGAACTGCCAAAATTCCCTTAAAAGTAAAAAAGAACCACTTAAAGGATCAGTTTTTTTCCCGTCTATTAAGACTATTTTTCTCAGGGAGGGGTAAACATAAACATATGAAGTTAAAAATCATATCAAATACAATATAGGTATAGTCACGTCTGCGTCTTTTGAATGGGGAAAAATTTAAAGTTTTCAGTCAACAATATTAACTGCTTGGGTTCCAACTAATACACAATCAACATCATAATAATAAAGTAAGATATACGCAATACTCAATCAATACATATTTACGTTACATAACGCCGCCAGGCAATACCGGCCTAGCTCTAAATCTTTGTGATAACTGTGATAAGACAAGCAATGACCTCACCTCACTGACCCCACTGACCCGCAGATAACACTCGTCTAGACTTGAAAAAATCATTCATAAGTACAATTTTTTTGTGGCTGTTTCTTAGAACAACAACTGAACTGTGACTTTTCGTACCTCTTGTTGTTGTGGACTTTAATGGATCCCGCAGACAGGTGCGACGCGACTGTGACGCCATTTTGGTTGATAAATTTCCTTAGAATTTATTCTACCAGGGTCACACCGTGCCTGTCTACGGTAGTCTTTATTCTGCGGCAGCCTTTTCTTTGATCGGTAGGTAAATAAAACTAGAAGTGTTTTAGCTTCTTCGCACTATTGTAGCTATCAATGCAACAAAATAGGTTTGTATAATATTGTAAGTTATGAGAGCTGGTCAAACAATCTGTGGAAATCTTAAGAATAATAGTATGTACCTAGTTAATAATCAAAATCAAAACTCATTTATTCAAATTAGGCTGAGAACCAGCACTTTTAGGATGTCTATATTACATAAGACAGTCCAAAACACCCGCCCTTCGCCGCTTCCTAGTGTTTTCGCTGGTAAGAAGAAGTGGCGGAACAAACTTCACAGCAGCACAGATATCTCTTCATTTAAATAAAAAAACATGACTTTATACAATACTAAGTACAATAATGAACACAAGAAAACACAACAACAATGAAATTAGGTATTTACCATATGCCAGATAGGCCAAAAACCAGCAAAGCAAAAACCCAAAAACTAAAATATAAATAAAATGGAAATGTAAATAAGTAAAAACTTATTATCTAAATAAAAATCCCAGGTAAATCTAAACGGCGCGACAGCGCACATATTTATGCATGGTAAATAATCAAATTATATGAACTCATAATATAACGTGTCAGTAAGCAAATTCTGGAGAAAGTACACAAACATTGTCTTGAGTTAATCAGAGGGACCAGCTATTCTTATCATTTAAATAGCCATTAATATATCTTCGGTACTTATTCATGAACATAACTTGTCCATTATTGCATAGATGAAGCCCCACTTTTCTCCAAAAAGAATCCCAATATGGGTCCCAAAACGCAGCCGGAATACGGATATTAAGGAATCTAAAACCCGTCTTCTCTTTGCTTTGCCATACCTCCTTAGGGTCATCACTAGTAAGTATTCCAGGTTTGCGTCAGTTCTCCATAACTATGGATAATGGCGTAAGCTCCTTGTCCACTGAAAACATATCAAGCACATATATAGGTACATACTTAGGCCTTAAAAGAACATTACATTCAAACCAACTTTTCAGCCGACAACAATTGACTCGCAAGTATCAGCGATTATGTAACTAAAAATCTAGATTGTAAGCATACATATATTAAACATAATTGGTTTATTGAACTCTACCAAAATCCACTCGGCCTCACTATTAGTTATAGCATATCATCGTATATCACAGGCAATTTATTTATTTATTTATTTCGCAACTTGTAAATTAGGCATAAGTCTCGATCTATACGACGCTAGAAACTGTTAAGTTTTGATCCGTATTGTCTGTTCTAATAGTAACTTTAACATGACTTGTAAATATGCCCTGTGCAGATCGAATTTTTAAGCAATCACTAGTTGTTGTTTGAATAACATTGTAATTGCTTTATGAAGGAGTGAGAAAACGCGCCTTTGAGTTTCGCAAATAAGTTCTAACCGCTTGGTTCAACTCTGCAGACTGACTCTCTCATATTATTGACGGATTATTATGAATACCGCAGGGTAATTGTGTAACAAACTAACAGTAGCAATGGGTTTCATTTTGACAGTTCAGTAACATTTATTGCGTTGTTTAGGTTATTGAGGAAACAAATTTTTTGAAGTTATGGAGAAATGAACCAGCAATATGCTTCAAAATGATTCCAATTGATAGCCGTAGTGTGTTACCCAATTAAGGTATTGGTTTCAAATTAAGTTTAAGTACAACAGAATATTTTTAGAGGATATAATTTCTGTTGTGGCTACTGCAGTGTTGTTTTTGGTGTGTATTATTAATGTTACTCACTGCAATAATTATGCTTTCTTCATCTCAAATGCGCATATTTGATCTGCCACGGTTTTGTTGATGAAGAAACTATAATGGGATCTTAGATCGCCATTACAAACTACTAACGGAAACTTCAGTGAGTCTATTTATAAAATAAATATTAGTAAAATATACTACCTATGACATTTATAACTCGGTTGATTACACCTCTTCGTTCGAGCTTGCAGGCGACGGAGTTTCGGGCGGAAAAGTGGAGGAAAGTATCAGATTTTTAGGGTAGTTCAAGGGCTCCGGTGAAACAATTTTGTATTATAAAACTTTTAATACAGTTGTTCTTAGTCGACGTAGGGGTGTATACAAAATCACAAATTTATTCAATGCTAAGCTCAATCTTAAATCTTGAACATTAATTCAATTAAAAACAGTACATAAAAGTCTGTCTAGATAAAATTTCTGAATATTATGCTCGAACATAACTGCATGTTTAATATATGGACACAATTATAACAACTGTTATGTGTATAATTTGCAATTTACATGAATTAGCCTAAGGAAACTGCTTTGATGGCTTTTTGTTATTTTTTACCGTCTAAGCTGAGGATCCACTGCTATAAGACCGAAATGATAAATATTACTTGGCAGTCGGAGCACGCATTTTGGCGGTAATGAGTCAAAAAAGTTTCTTAATTTCGGCCTAAGACTTCACGATGGTAATGCACTTTTGTGCAGGTTTCGCTAGCGGTTTAAAATTCAATGAGCTGCGGAATTTGCAGAAGAAAGCCTCGTTGAGACACGAATATCTAAATTCCTATTAGCAATCAAAAAACTTGAAAAGAAGGTGGCGAACCTATGCTTCTAAATTGGATGCGTGCTATTGTTTTCACCTAACAAGCTTATGCAATTTTCAACTTATACAAAATAAAGTTATTAAATAACTATAAAAAAATTTTAACTTATACAAAATAAAGTTATTTAAGTACTTATTTGCATTTGACAATTGAGGTTAATTTTATAACCTGACACACAGTAATAGTTTGTGTTTTGTTTCGTTATGTTTCAACTAATCTGTAACTTGAACAGGGTTTGTTTATACTTTCTCCAGTGACTTTCGGAACAGATCATACCTACAGCTACGGTTTGAAACTCTACGTAAGTTTCCCGTGTCTTAGGTATCACAATAGGAATGATTATAAATTAATTAATGTTATTATCAGATGCTATGATGAAATATGTATTTAAATATCTGTTAGTCTGTTTAATATTTATATTTGAGCCTACATTTATCACGGACCTTGGATTTCTAGCTCTAAGCTTGTAGGCGATGTAGTTGCTTATTTATATAAGGACCTACGTACTTACGCAACGTTTTGATAAATATCTTGTTTATTTATATGAATGGAAACCGCTACATGCAATACTTAGAGAGCTTCTGATCGATCCCGCAGAAATCTCACCATATCAAAAAAGTCTTAGAATGGGCATTTGTTTTGTTCATGATAGAAAATTAGACAACCTATTATCTTAGCTATTGTATTATACCTATATCAAATGTTAGGGTAATTGATTAAGCATTTATTTACTCATCAGTGTCCACACGGAATTTCTAAATATCCGAGCACAGAATAGATAAAAGGCATATTATAACAACGCAAAGAGGCCTATCTAGTGTAGTGCCAGAAACCACAACTTGAAAGCGCGTTGATTCCACGTCTGTGAGTCGTAATAAAAAATACAAAAATAATAATAAAGTTCCTTTTCATGATCACATATAAATGGAGGTGTTTTTTCTATTGTTATAAACTAGTACTTGACAGCGATTCCGCCTGATGGTAAGCAGTGATGCAATCATTGATGGTAAAGCGCACAAGTTTATTAAGAGCCGTCAATTTGAAGACACATAAATTGTAATCAGATAAAAAATATGACATAGATGTTATTTTTCGTTTAATTTACAGTGTTTTCGTTCTAATTGTTGCTAATAGCGTCACCTTTAATTATATGAACTTGCGCTCCTTTCATTATTCATATAATGAAAGGAGCGCAACTATACCATTATAAATTAATTATTAATACAATTATACTATTATAAAAACGATTGCACAGATTGATTGAAGAGCAAGTTCATATTATGAAAGGTGCCAATTAGCCAGCTTCCAATTTAACCCGATGCAGATTGGTGTCTCACCCTAAGTTAATTACAAAACCCTCTAACTGGGTAATACTATGCCTTTGGTAAGATTCGTTGTTAGACTGCTAAAATCATGAGAAATCGAATTAAGTATGCTTACTACATTCTGTAGCCTCGAAAAAATATGTACGAAAAAAGCTAATGAGCTGTTTTTTGCTAAAAGGAAAACATAATCCCAACTTGTAATACTAAGTAGGGTAAATTCGGATTCGGACATTGCTGCAGGCCTGATACTGGCGGACTTGTGATATGATCATTAACTTGGATTTGTACTTCGGTTTGACTATACTCTGTACTAATTTATTTTGTAACTGTTTTATTTGAAATACAGTTCTTGGGAATATTTCTCTACAGATTGCTATAGAAAAAGCCGTTCTCAAGAACAGTTTTTATATAGTAAAAACAACAACACACATAGCCTCAAACAATATAAAATTAATTTGCCAAATTCTATGCATGATATGGTTCTACAGTTACCTAGTTGTAGGCGTAAAACTTAGGTTTTATGAGTGTTTAGGTATGTATAATGATGATAGTAAGTAAGTAGGTGAATCTTAAGACAAATAAATATTTCCGTGATCTTAAACTACTAAAAAAACTGGTAGAAAATCATTATAGCTTTCATACTTGTAACTTTGTAAATTTTAATCCAGATCTTGGCCACCCTGTACCTCGAAACACATTTCAACCATGTAAAACTTGAAATGTCCGGACTCCTTTTCATAAGAATCTTTGTTTCAGCAACAAAGCGAGAGATACCTAACATCGGCGTACGAGGGGGGCGGCGACTTGTCCCCTGTCGCACCCACGGCCTCCCCTGGTTCGCCACGCGACTGCACCTCGTGTCGGAAACGGGAGCCCCCGGACGAAACGCCCCAACCTCCCCCCGAAGACGCTTGTGCCGGCTGTGGCGGCCGGATTACCGACAGATACTACCTTTTGGCTCTAGAACGCCGCTGGCATACCCCATGCCTTAAATGCTGTGAGTGCAAGATGCCGCTCGATTCGGAACAACGGTGCTACGCTAGGGATAGCAATATATTCTGCAAGAATGACTATTTCAGGTTAGTCTCAACAATTTTCATTAATCACTCCTGATGAAGGAGGCCCCTTGATAAAGTCACTGTATTTAGTTGAAAACGTCTCTTTGATAATCACAAATTTCAACATTAGCATCTACAATATCAGTTACAGTAACTTTGTCTGGAGGTCTGATACCACATAAGATATCAAGTAAGGTCAAAATTACATGAGACAACTTCTGAAAACAGGAGCCGCAGCTGATTACAATTTTAGTAGTTCTGAAATGATTAATTTCCAAACTCTATTTATAAATACTTGTTTGGGCATCAGCAGTTTTGCGTTATAAAATAACACTTCTCAAAAAGATATTTTAAAAACTTCGAGGGCAATTTCGCTCACATAAAATCTGAAATAAATCGTACCAAAGTTCTAAAATTATGATCAAAAGAAACATTTATGAAAACAACACATGTAACTGTCACTTGTATAAAAGTTACGAGCGTTACGTTAATTTAGTGTGCATTGCCAGTGCGACACGAACAGTGCTCCCTCTGCTTATTATCGAGGCAGCAATGCATCTCGTACGTAACGATAATTATGGCCTCCATAATTATATCAACATTGCGAATTATGAGAGCTCGCATCGCGCGCCGTATTAAATTTTAATATGAATGGGATTTTGTTTGCAGTCTGGAGAATACGTATTCTTAAACTGTAACTTTTTTGGACTTATTGGCGCGGACTCTCTTGTTCACAAATTACACAAATTTAAGGTTAAATGCATCTTTTTCTATCTATTTCAATGAGACAAGGATTGATTTTAGTTTAACCCTACCAAATTAAGGTACTACGCAAATTTATGCCAGGAGCAGACTAATTTGACAGGTCGTAACTAACCTTTCATCTTTTGTCCTTTTACTTACTAACTTAAATTTAATTTAGTTTATGAACACGGGATTCGGGACCTTTATTATTAGCAGAGGGATACTGTAACCAACTAACTCTGAAAGCTAGTGTTGTTTTACCAGCTAATGCTAGGCATTAACACAATTGAGTGCTCACTTTAAGCGCACTTCACCTAACCTCTAGGTGATCCTAACAGATCGACTGTTACCCCGCCTATTACACTGACATCGTGTTGATTATTAACACGTTTAAGTGTCTAACTATATCGCCAATCTTAGCTAACCTAACATCTTCATAAATAGACTAACACCAACGACTAAAACTAAGCAACAAAACAACCAAAGTCGAAATAAACACACAAATTCAACTAATTGTCCTAAGTTAGCTACCATATCCACAGGGAAATACAAGCTGTGTAACTCAGCATCAGACGGTATTTACAATGAAACACGATTTTGCATCGTTCAATTAACTCACTTACGTCGAGCAGTGAGAAATTCTCAGTTAAATGTGCACGTCTGCTTGTAAAATCAAGCGAAATTCTCGTGAACCTCATGAGGGAAGCGTAGAAATATTATTCGTAAAACACATGACATCGTGGCAGGATCAGCGATTTTATAAGTATAATTAAAAGGGAAAATGCTTTAGTTTGTCCTAAGCAATTTTAATTATAACTATTTTGGCGCCAATTTATGCGTCAATGATTACGTTTCAGCTTGTATAGATTACTGACTAGTAATGTTTGTGTGAAGGGAGGTGGGGTTGGAGTGTGAGCCACATATAATGTAGGAAGTAAGTCTAAGGACACCCTAGTAGTATAGTGAGATAAGAGTAATAAAGAAGTTGAAGTTTCCATTCTTATATTTTATATTTGGTTTAAATAGGCTTATTTTGTGTTTATCGTTTTGTAAAAGGTTTTTTTTTTTAATATTGTGACCAAGACACCAGTCATGAAAGATATTGTGCGGTGTCTTACAGGGATTGGTCTTGGAGACACAGATGCGGATCTGTGGAACAATGGGTACGACTGGGTGCTGCACGCCGACCGTTGTAAGGACCAGGCTGCACGTTGTTTCACGCGCGTTTCAGAAAGATGTCAGCACATCGTGACGGGGCCCACGAAGACCGATGTCAGGGCTAGGGCTGCGGGTTGGTTGAAAGAGAAACCGTGGCCCTGGTATACAGGCAAGAGAAGGAATACGGGTGGTGTTTGGTCAAAAAAATTCTAACTCACCCTTCCGCTTCGCCCAGAGCAGGAGATGTCAAATGTTGATTTCCCATCCACACCAAAAAAAATCACTTGGTCATCATAAAATCGAAATGATATCGCTCCATCTGAAAGTTATTTATACCAACCCTTAGCACTCCCATACAGCTGTTATAAGCTACCATTTGAAATTCACCGCTTCGTCTATAAGTAGTGTCCCTTTGTCGTATGCCAATTAAATTGGATAACTCCTCGTACTAAAGATTACGGGTTATGTGTGGCAGGCTTGTATCGATTAAAACCATTTTGATGCTCGAAGGGACTTGAACTCGGAGGACTTTGGTGCCGCTGGTCTGCATTTAGGAAAACATCTACCCCAACGGATAAGTATCAAATAAAACAGCTGGTCTAACAGCTACAGTTTGCCTATATGTTAAATAATATGTTTCTCTGACGCCTCATTCAGAGACGATCCCGTGCATTATGCCTTGTTATTCTTTTATCAATGTATGAAATATGAAAACAAATAACACCTAAGTTATTCTTAATCCGCTCCAGCTTGCTTTGCTGAAACCCAACCTTTACCGCAATATTTATAAAATACAGCATAAGTTATCTGAATCGATTCCGGTAGGTGTCAAAATGCGTTATGTATTTTAATTATTTCTCTGATAAAATTTATTATTAATTGAACTATGCTCAACGATAGGCGATAAAACAGTAAACACTGACTTACAATCTTCTATGTAGTTAGTTATAACCCGCGCAGATAAAGAAAAGATCTGAAAATGGCGGCGGATACTTATGGTACGGTTGACAAAACATGCTATTGTTCAATCACAAACCTTATGCTAAGATAGTAAAATGTCAAATTTACGTTGTAAATATTGTCATTTACAACGTAAATTTGACAGTTTACTTGTCTGTTGTTGTGTTTGTTTTTATTGTTGTTTGATTGTTCAAACTCAACAAAAACAACTTGATATCAACAAAATAACAGAGACTTTAGCGTAACGAAATTAACAATAACTCGGAGTGCGTCAAAGTAGCTTCAGTAGTTTGGAAAGCGAATCCTGAATTAATGATCGATAATTTTTTTGCAGCACTTACTTCACTGTGTGAGTATAGACAGCGATAGAGAGTGAGTGAGAGCGCATGCGAGCGGACGCCATTTACAGATCTTTTCTTTAACTGCGCGAGTTATAACCTATTTATACTCCGCCATTGTAATTTTAGAACGGTGTATATTAGCACAAGTAACATTATCATTTTGTTAAAATTAATAAGAAATTACATTCTAATTGAAGTTTTAAGATAATTTTCTGGTCTAAAGGTTTAGATTTCTATCAGTGGATTAAGAAAGAGTTTTAAATGTTGCTGCGGAATATTAAGTATAATTTGTGGCAGTTTACATAATCAGAAGCCGTTTAGTTTTTAAATATATTATAATTTGAACATTGGTTTGTGCGCCCTTGAACTTGTGTAGGCAAAGAACCAAGAGAAAAAAAATAAAAACCGACTTATAAAGTCTTCAGCCATTTCCCAAGCACGTAATGTTGGATTTGCTTTCGATTGCATCTAGAACAATCTAGCCACAAGTAGTTGTTGTCTTGTACGGTTAAGTGGTGAGGTATCTTCAAGCCCTATTTGGCACATTTCTATGGACACTCGAAGTCAGGATGTTCGTGATTTGTGTTATTATGTGACTGCATCCGCAAGGCGTTACTTTTGTGTGGGGTTGGAAGGGCATCCTTTATTTATAATGTATTATTCTGTGTAAGGTAAGAATAGCTTGAAATGGTATACATTACCATTTCATATACATTACTAGTTCTCTCTTCCTTAGTGTGTAGGTATGTATATACTTACCAATCCCTGTATACCTATTGCAATAGCGTATTGTAGTGATGTAGTCTATTTTCCAACAACTGTTTTTTTGTTAAATCCCAACCTATTTCTAACCACATCTAAAGCATAGGGCAGTATTGTTTTGACAAATTCCAAACAAGACAAAGCAACTTCACGGTCAACTCAACTCCGCTTGCAATTCAGTGCATATATGAGCTACAGATACGACTAAGATGAATAATTCCTAACCATTTAGCAGGACTGAGGTGCTATTTAAACCCTATAGCCTAAAAGTCTGAAGGCATCCCATTCATCGGTTTCCAAGGAACTATAGGGCCTCATAAACTTGGGCATACTATTCTCGCTAACATCATTAAAATATACGTGTATTATGGGCCCAGCACGAGACCTCGGGTTGAGTGTCGCGATATGTAGAAATTGTGCGTTTATGAAGCTGTCAAAATTTGGGTTCGCCTTGAATGTTTGGTGTATTTCGCTTGAATTAAAATGTATTGTCAGGTACTTCATTGTGTATAGAAGCTGTAGTAAAAATGTCTACATTATTTTAGTAATATGTGTGTTAAGCTTTGTTGGGGATCATTTTTAACTAAAACTTAGTTTATGCTTGTCCGTTTAGGTTCGGATGACAGCTGCAGGTCAAGCACCCGAAACTGTCAAATATTCCCAATCAACCTTGAGGCTTAATGCGTTAGCAATAAGTTGAAAATCTAATAAATAAAATTGATAGATTGTAGTAGCTTGATGTGCTGTCGTATGTACTTTAATATTATATTTTGTTTTAACATTTTGAACTTTTTGGTATTCTATGTTCCTATTTCAAAGCAATTTTTACCAGGTTTTGGCTCTTAGTATAATGAAAGTAGCTCATTCAGTGGTGAAAAGTTTAGTAATTGAAGTCATCTTTGGAAACTTTTAAGGCTTCCCATTTTAATTACACAAAGGAATGTTTCTCCGCTCTGTATGCATATGGTTATTATTACCTGGTCATTTCTACCTTCAACACCAAATTCCGTACTCTCTGTGACTGTTACAGCCTTAAAATTTACGGTCCTTCGACGGCCGGAACGATCACAACTTGAACCAAATCGTTAAAACTAAACAGTCTCGTTTAGTAATGTAAAGTAAGCGCATCTGACTAAACTGAAAGGCAAGAGCGTATCCAGTTTCTGGCCTTGGGCAAGTGAGTTTTTTAGGATCGAATCATGCTATTTTGTCTTACATACTACACAAGCACATTACATGAAACATCAGGTATTTGTAGTGTAGTGTGTAGGGCAAATAGACGCAAATGATCCTATAAATGTAAGTCCCCGTTTATACTTATTAGTAACTAGCGGCCGCCAGCGACTTCGTTCGCGTTTAGCTATGCTCCGCTCCTTTTGGTCACAGCACAGCGTAATGTTATATAACCTAAAGGCTTCCTGGATTAAAGGGCTATCCGACACAAAAATATTTTATCAAATCGGACCAGTAGTTCCCGAGATTAACGCGTTCAAACAAACAAACTCTTCAGCTTTATATGTTGGTATAGATTAGGGATTTTAATTGATGTTTGGGGGGGCGCTGCCCTTCCCCCAAATCTTTATAGTTAGAATAGCAAACAATTGTTCAATTGTTTAATAACATCTAATAATATCTTATTAGATATTATAATAGCTTTTAAAAAATGAGAGAGTCATCTTTGGAGAACAGCGGTCGCCTAGTGTTATCGGCCGCGACTTACGAGTTGTAGGACGCAGGTCCCCATCAGGGTCTTTTTTTGTGTTAATTTTTTCATGACCACTGTTCTCAAAACGGTGAAGGAAAAGATCGTGAGAAAACCGGCATGTCCTAGAGCCAAAACTTCAAAGACATGTGACATAATTATATCAGATTAGTCGTCCTCCGTGGCGCAGCGGTCAGCACGCCTGCCTGCGACGTGGAGGCCTCGGTTTCGATCCCCGGCCAGGTCATGATGGAAAACGATCTTTTCCTGATTGGCCTGGATCTTGGATGTGTTTATCTATATATGTAGGTATCTATTATAAAATATAGTATCGTTGAGTTAGTATCCCATAACACAAGTCTCGAACTGCCTTTAGGGCTAGCTCAATCTGTGTGATTTGTCCATATATACTTATTTATATCAACCCGCACTGGGTACGTGGTAGATTACGGCCCACTCCCTCTCACCGAGAGGAGGCCTGTGTCTCAACAGTGGAAACAATATAGGCTGATTATGTTAAAAGTAAGTTAAGAGTCATCTTCAATTGAAGAGCTCCAAAAATTATTATTTGGAGTTAGTGCAAAGACATTAGTGGACACTCGTGTTGGATGGATCTAGAGATTGGATAATCAGTACATACTAAATATAAAAATTATAGTGTCGTATTTACAAGTCCCTTCAAAGGAATCCACACTTCCACATTTTTGAAATACCTTTCTCTCGGTGGTAGGCCATAACATCGGCTGCCGGCAGAAGTTACCACCCACCAGACTAAGTCTTGTCGCCAAGCGATTCATCCTGTTCCGGCATAATGTCTGGTGAAGCCGTACGGAGGACGCGTCTGAGCAGTTGTGTTGCGTTGTGTGGCGGGTACGATGCACCAAATGTTGTTGTGTCGGGAGTTTGGTCGTGGAGAGTCTCCAGATCAATCTCCCTCTAGCGTAGCATCGTTTGGTCGTTTTGGTCTTGGGTTTAACATTGCATCACCTCGCTCAACTGCCGTCATCCTTCCTATTCCTAAGTTTTTTAAGTGAATAGGCTTAATAAACTAGTGCGCTTGACCATCAACGATTGCATCACTGCTTACCATCAGGCGGGATTGCAGTCAAGCACTAGTTTATATATATTAAAAAAAACCTTATTTACCATTCTTTGTCTCCCAGTGAGTCACTGGTCAGTAGCGTTTTTGGACCGTCACGCGTACATCACCTACGAGTCTATCAGATGTACGTTTTACATCCTACGTCCTACGGGCAGGGCTGGGCTCCACAAGTCACCTCGCGTTATCTGGCCATTTACTTAGAACACGTAACGTGTATCTCGGCGGGATGTCGCTGTGGGGCAAATTATAGCAGGCAGCGAGTTAGGAAGAACCCGTAATCGCTACACCGTAGGTACACTACCGGTAAGAATAGTCGGGGTTGAGACTATTCAAACCAAATAAAAATTGTTTATTTCAAATTAACCATCACTTGGTACTTTTGAATAGTCAATGTCGGTCAGTCCAAGAAAAGTGAAGCTAAATTGCACGTTCCAAAGCGTAGATCTCTATTTATTTATTTATTTATTAGGTTAGTCAACAGTTATGTACACCATTACATTTATGGAGTACAATTTTACAAAAAAAAAAAATACTTTTGTAAGTGTAATAACTACTTACTGACTAACACAACATGCACAAAAAACGGTTAACATTCAATACTAAATGATTTTAAATTAAAACAGTAAAACAAGAGGTATTAATTAAAAAAATATTAAAAACAGGATTATATTAATTAAAACAAGTAAATTAATTCATTCATTCTTAAGATTATTATAATGGAGAAGAACGTGCAAGAAACTCCATGGACACTCTTTTAAAATCATAATATATGGGTTACATTTCTTCGTTACATATTTATGTTGCTTCTATCATGTGAGCACAATGAGTTTTCACTAAGCTCTGTTGGTTACCTTAGCTCTGGCGGATAGAAAACAAGCGCCGGCGCGCGTTTTCTACGGCTCTTTCGAGGTTCGCTTCATTGGTTTTAATAAAACGTTCTATTCTTCTATAGCTCTTAACTTAGTATTAAAGTAATCCACAATCGAATTAACTTGTGTGAGATAGTAATTTTGTTCGTAATTTAGTATGGGAAACAGTTTTGTTTATTATGGTTTATTGTGAGATATTTCATGTAGCATCTAGTTTCAGCCTAATAATATCTTTGCGAGAATATAGAATTAGGTCTAGTTATAAAATATCTATCAACACTTTATTGCCAGATGCAATATATCATAATTTGCATACGAGCATAAATAAAGCAATGAAAACCTTTGTCTAACAGTAGACCTCTATAAGCTGAAGAAGACAAAGATACGAGCAAGAATTGTGTCGTTTCTTTAAGTTAGGTTGGTTAAATTTTTATTATAAAGCGGTTTTATCGCTACTCGCTGTCCGCTTATCCTTTTCACCGCCGCCCACTCCCGAAATTAGCCAAGCTTCTTTTTTATATTCCTAATATATTCACTTTTTACTGTTCAAATTGTCGTCGATAATTCACATCAGCGTACCAGCTCACGTCACTGTCCACGTCATAAAGTATGAGAATTATTATGATGTTCCGCTTTGTAACTGATACTCTGATACTTTCAACGATGACTAGATTATGACATAATAAAGTTATTTTATCTGATAGTGGAAATTTACATAAATAAACTATTGAGAAATAACATCAATTTTTATGTTGTAACGTTCAAGCCAATGGGCTTCTGTGTTTTTATGTGCAGGGACTTTAAGCTACTGGCTGTCATTATGTAAGAATTTATTAGAAGTACATAGATCTTGTTCTGCTACAATGCTTAGGAAGCAAATATTAGCCAGTGCGTGACGGGTTATTAGACCAATGGGTAGTTGCGCGAAGGCTACTTTGACTGCAAGTTCTGCAGGGGATTCCTATCCTACCTTACTCGACATTCGTCACTGCCGTTTAATCGCACCTTAATGCCGTTACGTTAAGGTTACTTACTACCCTACTTTATCACGTTGTATTTAGTTGTTCCATTTTGTATACGAAGATGGTTCCGACAACTGCGTGAACGTAGCAAAGATTTGGGCCAACAAGATCTAAAATACTGTTGTGCTAGCGATACGAAGAAAAAATCCAATGGCTGACAATCTAGGAATGCATATTGCGATCCTAAAACGGTCTCGATGTTATGACGTTCCGCAGCAGGCTAAAGATTGTCGATAACGGTGGCCGTAAGAATTCCAGATTCAAAACACGAGAATGGAGTGAAGTGCCAAAACCATAACCTTATTGATTTCAAATCGATTAAATGTTCGATGACAGATTCGATTGCGTGCATCGATATAAACTGTAATCGGTATTGACATCAACCGCTCGTCGCCTTTAATATGAACCGACAAGCTCGTTGATATGTTTTCATTCCGTCATGACAGTTTTGATTAGGTTTGACGCGTTGACCGACCGCGGCTAAAAGAGTATTCGTGTTGTCAAAAATCTGTGATATTGATATAGATGATATGAATTTTTTGCTGGTCTATGAGTGTAGATTCTTAACACCTCAAGATATAACACACCATAGGATACACATGCAACATACATACATTTAAATAATGGTTCTGCTCAGTGATAGCATTGGAACCACATAGAGCTAGAATGCCTACAACCAAGCGGTGTATGTTAAGTTTACCAGATTTGGTTCAGCTTCTGAGTACTATTCTAACTAGTGTATATATTAGATGATGTGTTGCAACCAGCGAAACTAAGGATGTACCTCGATCTTTGTAAACAAGGAGTATAAATAGCTACTTGTAGGGTACCTATTAATAACCGTACCACACGTGGATCATGATAGAGATCAGTACAAAAATGAATAAGATGTGTCTGCCTCCCCTCTTTGGGTCACAAAAGTCATTCAAAAGCAGTCTAAAACCACCACAAATTCCGTTCGACTTCGAAATCTCAAATAACATATCGGCACCCAAACTTGATATACAAGAAACAATAAACGTAAAACGTGCATTATGTGTCCATAAATCAAATCGTGGTTCGTCCACGACACTTGTTAAATTGCTAATAAAAGTCTTCAACGAGACGCGTACGCATATATTAGAGTGGTTTTATTCCGCCCGAGTGCACCGGTGCTTTTGATTGGCCCGCTGTCGGCGGCGATCGGGTGAAGTCGCCTGTTTGAATTTCAAACTGACTGCGAAGTTAAATAAAGGGTTGTGGGTTTAATGTCTGTATGCTTTACCCTCTTTACATGTAGCCTCCGTGCTTTAAGACGTCCTTCTGTAACAACCTGCGGAGGCTATAACTGCAGTGTACCTAAGCCATTAAAAATGTCAGGTACACCTATCGTTCAATCTTTATTATTTACACAAAGGGATTTAGTACAGTGTGTAGTAGCTGGTGTTGCTGGTGGTGCTGTGTGTAGCTGGTGTTTTTAAGGGATTATTATCTCATTTTCTGATTACAAATATATTTTATTGCGTTAAGCACTATAACTTCAATATCATCGTTAATTAAGAGGAATTTAAATTGAGTAATTTGCAGTTAACTTAGTATTGTACAATGTAGATATTGGCAAGTGAAGATTTCTGTATTTGATTAATGATTACGATTGAGTTATAAAGTGCCACCAGTCACTTTATGGTGTCATTGAAGAGCTTGGTTTATGTACGATTTATATTTTTAATGAAAACTGTACAAGATTTTTTTTTAATGATTTTAAACTAGTGCTTGACCCCGCCTGATGGTAAGCAGTGATGCAATCGTTGATGGTAAAGCGCACAAGTTTATTAAACCTTTTCACTTAAAAAACTTAGGAATACGAAGGATGACGGCAGTTGAGCGAGGTGATGCAATGTTAAACCCAAGACCAACACTACCAAACGATGCTGCGCTAGAGGGAGATTGATCTGGAGACTGTCCACGACCAAACTCCCGACACAACAACATTTGGCGTATCGTACCCGCCACACATCGCAACACAACTGCTCGTACCCGTCCTCCGTACAGCCGTACGGAGGACGGGTCTGAGCAGTTGTGCAGTGGTGTAGCCACACCAGACATCATGCCGGAACACGACGAATCGTTTGGCGGCAAGACTTTGTCTAGTGGGTGGTAACTTCTGCCGGCAGCCGATGTTATGGCCTACCACCGAGAAATAATAAATACTAAAAAAATAATATTAAGCACATCATTAAAAAGTTCATTTTAACAAAAAAACACTCAAAACAAATACGTCCAAGTTAGAACACATAACATAATATGAAAGTCAATGAAATAAATTATTTTTTACTAAAGTGCCCACTGGTTGGCCTTGATCGCTCATACATCGGTTGAGGCGCCCACATGTGCTCCGTCTATTTACCGTTAAAAAAACTAGTACAGTTACTAACTAAACTGGATTGCGTACAATTTTTATAATAAAACGTATAATGTTTAATATAATCTCGGATGAATGTGGGAATTTCGCGTCCATTGTTAAGACGCTATATGTATCAGTCTTAAAGCTGATGATTCGTTGGTGTTGCATTTTTTACGGCCAGTCATAGTTGTTTTTTTTTTTATATAAATCATAAACTAGCGCTTGACCGCAATCCCGCCTGATGGTAAGCAGTGACGCAATCGTGGATGGTAAAGCGCACTAGTTTATTAAGAGCCTATTCACTCTAGCCTTGAAGACACTCAAATTGTAGTCTGACGGAAACACCGCTGCTGGCAAATTGTTTCAGTCCCGCGATGTACGCGAAACGAAACGTTTCGTCCGGATCGTAGTCGTGTTAACAACGTTAAGGTGGAAACTAGCCGTCCGACGGGTCGTCCGTGGAAAGGAGATGGGGGAATTAAATCATGCAATTCCCTCGCACACTCCCCAAAATGCATCCTATAGAACACCGAAAGGCTGGCTACTCTACGCCTATGCTCTAGGCTTTGGAGACCATCTCGAGTTAAATTAGGGTCACCAATCAGCCTCTTCGCACGCCTCTCCACTGCATCCAAAGTGGCCAGGCGACACTTAGCAGCATCAGCCCAAATGTGGCTGCAGTACTCCACACACGAACGGACCTGTGCTTTGTACAACATTAGAAGCTGCCCAGGTGTGAAGTACTGCCGGACCTTTGCGATAACGCCAAGTATATAGTTGTACTTCACTGGGTCAGTTGAAGAAGAATATTGATATCTCGCTCTTAGTGAATACCTATATTGTTCAAAGTTCAAACCAATAAGAACAGGCATACTTCAATGCCGTATGTATAAAGAGTCTAAATGTGCAGGACAACTAAATGTACTATAGTCATGTTCTTGTTCGAGCTAAAATCATTTCTGCTTCCAGAATAGCAAAATACCTCAAATCTCGTTCATGTATTACATGTTTATAACTTGCTTGTGTTTAATTTGTGGTCTAACCCTTACTATTTACATAACTTCGCATACACTTCACTATATTATTCAGAGTCAGCTACATTGGAGATAGTTCTGCTGTTAGAAGTAGGGTTGTAACGGAGCATCGCCTCCGCTTCCGTTACTGCGGAAGTTCCGCAAGAAATCGTATCTTCGCTTCCGCCTCCGCCTCCGCACAATTTTTGCGGAGTTATAACGGAGGTTTATTTACGTATTTATAAAATAAATAACGCGCAAGCTGCGACGCTCGACAACGCGAAATGGTCAAGAATCAATTAGTGTGAGGCGGGAATGCGGCAAACACAATTTGTTTCTCCTTAATTTTCATTACAAGAAGGTAGTATTTTTTTTACCAAGTATACTACTATTAATGTACGTATTTAAAATAAAAAAAATGTTTTAATTCAAATCATAAATTTCAATTTTTTCTATATGTACTTTCACCTCCGCCTCCGTTAACCTCCGCATCCGCGGAGGTGAGACTCGTCGCCTCCGCATCCGCCTCCGCCTCCGCTAACAAGCCTCCGTTACAACCCTAATTAGAAGGGTAAATACAGTTTCAGTTGCTACATTTGTATCAATTCCGCTAATACCACTTAAGCAAATGCACCTAATATTTGTAATTAGTGTATAGCTAGTTCAAATACGTGGAAAATGAGAAATTAATTGTTTCGCTAAAGGTTGCTGAATTTGAATTTATTAGCTTTTGGTTCATATTAACATTTTGGTTAATTCAGATTTTCTGCTTTTCATTAAATATTGTTTCCTGGCTTCCTTAACAATGTTTAACATTCGTTTTAAGAATAATGGCATAGTTTTACATAGTATAAAAATAATTTAAAAAAAAATGTTTTATTGAAAAGAAATTACAAATTATAACCTACGAAATATATTAGAGGAATTACGTTACAAACAATCAAAGTGAGCCATAACGTCTAAACTAGGCCGAGCCTGTATCATAGACGTTAGTAAGTATATTATCTTAGAATATAATAGATTTTATTTAACCACTTTCTTTTTTAAAAGATAAGAAACGTTGCCCCGCATTAGTAAATCCTGTATCTTGGATGCGCTTACAAACATTTGAATATCACTGGCAGTGATTCGAGTTGTATGCAAGTAGGTCCTGGATTCGACCTGCAGGAGGACCTGGGCAGGAGCTTGTCTTTTGTGTAAATAATTTCGTCGTCACTTCTGGGTCTGTAACCAATGTAACATCGCTTCGTAGCGAAGCGAAATCGAATACCAAACCAACCAATGGCGGGCACGATTGACCACGTGATTTATCGCGTAGCGTGGTCTATCGTTCTCGCCATTTTTTGGTTTGGTATTCGATTTCGCTTCGCTACGAAGCGATGTTACATTGGCTACAGGCCCTGGTCTCAAAACCGCGAAGGAAAGACTGATGTGTGGTGAAACCAAAAAGAAGACGTGTGACTACACACACTGGGCCCGAGTGGTAGGTCACAGCCCATGCATGACGAGAATCAACTCTTGGAATTTTTCGTCAGTCTTCGATATGCGTTTCTGCCTATTTTATTTAAAACTAGCCGCCGTCCGCGACTTCGTTGGCGTGTAGTTAGTTATTATACTCGGCTCCTATTGATTGCAGCGTGATGTTATGTAGCCGAAAGCCTTCCTGGATTAATGGGCTATCCAACGCTAAAAGAATTTTTCAATTCGGACCAGTAGTTCTTGAGATTAGCGTTTTCAAAGTAACAAACTCTTTAGCTTTATATGTATATTAGTATAGATTTCTAAATCAATGTATATCTACACTGTTCTGAAGATGACCTGTAGGTCAATTCTCGAAATGTTAGACGCCGATACAACTCGGCGTGGAACTTTAAAAATAAAATTAGAGGCTTTTTTGACAGATCGAGGATAGATAGAGGGCAGGGTGTGAACATTGTTACAATTAGGTACGAGAATTGAGGGAATTGAACACGATAATTTAATAACTTCTGATAAAATTTCTTTCTTTCTTTCTAGGGATTCATCAGACCCCTCTGTTAGTTATTCAATTTGGTTTGATGACTGGTTTGCATGAAAATGAATTACTTGTATTTATTAATGAAACTGAAACCTACACACACCCCACTAATATTTTAGGGACGGATATATAGACTACCCAGAGCTCAATGGTCTTTTCTGCCTGCCGAATACATCGGTCATCGTCAGAGCCTGAGCCAGATCACAATCTATTTGCGCAATTCCCAGCAAAACCTGTCGCCAGAGGCGAATCTCTGGTCTGTCGTAATCTAAGGGTGCTGAATGCTCTTTTAAAACCCTGTATGTGTAATGTGTAATGTGACCTGTTTTCGGATGAATGGAATAAGATTTTGGGTGTATATCAGGTGGCGTTCAATTAATTAATGTAATTGGTGTTGTACAGTTTTAATCTATACTTATATATAAAGCTGAAGAGTTTGTTTGTTTGAACGCGCTAATCTCATGAACTAATTAATAGTCCGATTTGAAAAGGCTTCTCTATATAACATCGCGCTGCGACCAATAGGAGCTGAGCATAACTAACTCCGCTGCCCGCTGTCCGCGGCCGCTAGTTAACCATAAATAAATAATATTAATTATTAATGTGAAAGTTTGT
This sequence comes from Sesamia nonagrioides, assembly GCA_017933935.1. Classification (NCBI taxonomy): domain Eukaryota; kingdom Metazoa; phylum Arthropoda; class Insecta; order Lepidoptera; family Noctuidae; genus Sesamia; species Sesamia nonagrioides. The sequence goes on from JADWQK010000857.1 coordinate 260,706, forward strand.
TAGTATGTATGGATGTTTGTTACTCTTTCACGCAAAACTACTGAATGGATTTGGATGAAATTTGGCACACATATAGTTTATAAACAGGAATAACATAGGGTTCTTTTTATCTCGACATTCCCACGGGATGGAAACTTATACAGGTAAAACCGCTGGGAACACCTAGTATTTTATATTTTCGAAACTATGCATTTTGGACCACATATTCTACCATTTATTGTATTATTTTGACTTATAGAATATAAACTACTTTTTAGCATTAAGGATTATCAAAAAACAAACATACGTATTATTAGCTGTGTACAATTACATAATTATACAGATAGCTAGTAATTATACTGTATCTGATACTGTCACTGGTAGCGAGTGTATAACTGATTTGCATACCTATCTCATCTTGTATCTTGTAAACTGATAGTTTTTCGACGTTACGTGATTTCTTCACGCTTGTGGCGAGGGAAATTGATAATTGTGGAGACACTGGTAGTCTGCCAACCGATGTTCGAATTGAGAATTTGAATTTAAGTATTCTAACTCCATATTAGTGATATGGAGTTAGAATATGTATACTTAAATAAAGTGATTCCTTCAATTTGGCCCTCGCAGTTCATGTAATTTTTGGCCTGTTTAGAAATTTATATTTATTTTGTCAGGCTTCAAATTGTCAATTTAGAATTCTGCTGTAAATAAAGGATGTGTTTCATAAAATTAACGATACAGACACACACGCACTCGCCACATACACATACACACACTCACATATACACAACATTAGCTTATTATTTAATGCTGAGTTATGAGTAGTGAGTTAGAGCTATACATATGTACGGACTACAGCAGGACAAACTATCCGAAACTGTAAAATATTCCCAATCAACCTTGAGCCTTAATGCTTTAGCAATAAGTTGAAAATCTAATAAAGAAATCTGACAGATTGTAGTAGATTAATGTGCTGTCGTCTGTACTTTACATTGGATTGTTATAGAAATCACTCTAGGTATTGTTTTTGTCTTTCTCCCTAGTTGAAAAGCTGTATAGTTTTAGATACGTGTTTTTTTTTCGCTCAATGCTGTAGCACGAATTATTGTTCGTATTACTCCGTTAAACTTCTTAAGTTCTGAATAATGCATGCACAGACAGGTTGGTTCTTATTTATTCATTCTGTGAGATTTTTTTTCGTAGAAGACTGTTTAAGATACCAGAAATAAAATAATTTACCATTGATCACCATGCTTGCTTCGAGGGCTAAAAACACCAACAAGAATGGTCACTTGTATCCACAGAAATTGTAATAACAATTAAGATTTCTGTGCTTGTATTCCTTAGTATTCATTTTATCTAATAATTTAGACATCGCTAAAACGTTTGGCTAGTACCCAGTCTAATTGTTCCTCGGTCGATGTTTTCATTCGTAACATCTTGTTAAAATAATAAGTTTCCATAACAGCCATTAGCTGTAAGGCTCAAATTGTATGATATGAAAAATTTGCAGTATGATCTCTGAAGATAAAAGTTCCTCTTGTACCTACTCATGCATGTTTATCTCTTCGTAAAGCTGACGTTATTTCGTAGTCTGCTGCGAAATATCGTTAAAAGAGTTCTAGTTGCGAAATTGCGAGATTGCATTTTCAACAGAAGATCATATTTCAGCAGACATATAGACTTGGAATTTTCAAGATAATCATGCTTTGAATCGGATAACAAACTTTGATTCGAAATATCTTTATCAAAAAGATAACGGTCAATAATAATTTTTGCCTTTTATGGATAATAACTGGCTCCCATGGTGTTTTATCACCAAAATCTCCGTGTTTATGAAATTTAGATATATTTTTATGGTTTTTCGGCTATCCATGGGAAAATACAGTGGCTTCATCAAGTTGATATTATATGCACTGGAGTTTGTTGAGGTATGGAGGAATTACAACTTACTCCACTTGTGATACAGTTTATTTTTGTAAGACTCTGTTCGAAAAGTTTATTGCTTGTAATACGAAGAAGTATGTTTAATTTTTATACCATGCTGTGTTTAGAATGAAAAAGAAACCTACTTAAATACTTACCAAATTAGCTGCTTATTAGTCAACTTGGGTAATCACGCATTTGAATTTGTGCAAATAGTAAACGATGACTTTGAACTTGTTAAAGAAGGATCTAGTTCTACCACCAAGCGCAAGTGAGTTTAGAGAGTGAGACTTATGAGTCTATAAGTATGTCGACATAGAAGACATTAAAAGTTAAGTAGGTATACAATCTTTATCAACTTAGCATCACATAATGATTTTCCGTCAAAGTCTCCCTTGACACTCATTAGCACTGATAAGTGCGTTGTATGTCCGATGAATTTACAGGAGATAAGTAAGTTAAATTAAATTTTTACCATCCATTACGTTATCGAGACTAAATATAAACAAATTTGATACATTGTATGTTTGAGATACGAACACTATGTACGAACGTGACGAGGACTTTAATCTTTTTGTTGTAGGCAAGGTTCCAACAATATTTGGATATGAAGTGTAACGAGTTGTTTAGGTAGGTAAGTATTATGTGGGTTGCAATAATGTTATAGCAGTGTTAGAATAGTGATTTTTGATATTCTGGTAGCCGGTAATTATTTCTTGGTTTGTGTCCCTAAACGTTTTGTCGGACCACGAGCGTATTAATTTCGGGCGATCAGTGGGTCTAATATAAATATTTATGGACAGCTCATAAATTAAAATACATACGTTTTTTTTTCATTAGTTTTTAAAGTGAAATAATGTACACCTACCGTCATGTTGGAATGAAGGAATAGGTGTTATGTGCATCCAGTGTTACGTCATTTATAATTCTAATCATTGCCCGGTCAGTATTTCATTAGACTTTTCAACGACCACGTTCAGGGGTGTAATTACGCCCTTACTTCCAGGTATCTATAGCGTTCCCACCCTTGGACATCGGGAAAAAAATCAATTACTGTTCGCGTGTTCCAAAGGAGTTTGATCGCGCTAATCCGCCGACCAGCGCGTGCGCACACCGTGACGTCACGCGAGCTTCCGGCGGGAAAATCATTTTAATTCTTTTAATACACCCCAACAACTACTTGCTGCCCCATTTTAAACTCTATTCTCAAATTTATAAAGTCCTTTGCTCGCTATTTTGGCTGCAAATATATTTGTCAAGTTTATGAAGATACGGTCTGATAAAGAAGTGATTTTAGACATCCAGGTCCAAGAGTTATGTCTGTAAGTTTGTGCATCCTACTTATTTATGGTATTCGGTAATACGTTGACTGTGTGGTATGTGTATGCCTATTATAATAGCTTTTTGTGGGTTTCCAAGTCGAAGGTAATGGGGGAAACGGCTTATTATAAGTAATGGTCGAGTGAGAAGACGCTGGCTTTGTTCTTTTGTAATTATCTCTTCAACTCCAAATGATGCATTCCAATAGTTTTCATGATTTCCCTCCCATTTTTACATCACTGTCATAGCAAAGCGATACCAGCATCTCAATTAAGTAGCTGTTAAGAAAATCTATTAGTTATTTTTGCTTTTATTAGCTATCTTTGGATAAATAACCAATTGTTTGCAATTTTTAAGCAAAAATGCTATGAACTTATGATATAGGCACATTGGATTATATTATACTTAGTAATAATAAAATTATGCATTATGTACAGTAATGTAGGCAAAGTTGTCTATATTAAACCATAAAATCGAGATTTATAATTTCTTCCCCTTTTAAACTCTACACAGCATATTTGACTTTCTTATGTGCTATTCTCGCAGATTGAAACCGAGTGCGAGCAGCTTGAGACACAAAGGCAGCGTTTTAGCACTACCGAGCGAATTACATGGCGCGGAGTTCTAGCCTTTTATCTTGCTAACGCTAAACTTAATCCATTTCTAAAGCGCGGCATCAAGAATCGCTCCACTGAGTTTATTCACGATTGCTATCGTATGGGAGCGAGGCAGCATTGTGTCTCGGTTCACACAGCGGCGCTTGCGACGGCCCGACATTATGCTGGGGTGTATTGACAGTAGAAGTGATGCTATACAAATGGTACGTTACTCGAGATGTTAAGAAACTTTTAGTTAATTAAAATCTGAGCAGAGTCGACACTTCTGGGCCTGTAGCCAATGTAACATCGCTTCGTAGCGAAGCGAAATCGAATACCAAACCAACCAATGACAGGAACGATTAACCACGTGATTTATCGCGTCACGTGGTCAATCGATTTCGTTATTGGTTGGTTTGGTATTCGATTTAGTTTCGTTGTGAAGCGATGTTACATTGGCTAGAACTACCCCTGTAGCCAATGTAACATCGCTTCCTAGCGAAGCGAAATCGAATACTAAACCAACCAATGGCGGGAACGATTGACCACGTGATTTATCGCGTCGCGTGGTCAATCGTTCCCGCCATTGGTTGGTTTGGTATTCGATTTCGCTTCGCTATGAAGCGATGTTACTTTGTCTACAGGCCCTGATGTATCAAGTGTTGCATCACTCTAAGTATAAAGGTATTTGGCTTGTTCATGTTCACTTTTTACGAACATTAATAGTTCCTAACGATACTTGAAATAAATCCTCGAGTCACGGTGCTGTCAAAACGGTAAATCAATAGGGTTGTATTTGTACAAAATTACCGTATGGAGAGTAACTTCCCCAAAATGAAAGCTTTTAGTTAAAAAGCTCTGTAAAACTCAAACACCATGTCGAATAAATATCTCAAAAATGTTGAATGTTTTAATTATTTTCCTATCATTTCGTTGGACAGCATTTTTCATTTTCCATTTTCCATCTATCGTTAATGCATCAACGTCATGTGAATGGACTTGCCTACCATTGAAAAACAAATACATTTTTATCCAGCGATATTAATTTACTAAGTAATACACGGCACTATAAAGCTTTCAGTAATAAACTCGTAAGCAAAGTGATAATCGGCCTTTTCGACTCATTATAATCGCATGTAATACTTATCTTTACGCGGCATTTCAGATCAGTAATTGTAAAGTAATTTCTTATTTATAATAATGTTTGTTATAGAGTTGAAACTTGTGATTAAGACTGGCTTGAAGCATTTTATGATTCTGTTAAAGACACCTTAAGTATAGACCTGTTTCTCAAGGTCTTGTTCTTAAACTATATACCTATTCGTCGAAATCATTATATTATATTTGTGCCTATGGAGATCGTAGGGTATTAAGTTAGGTATTAGGCATAGTAGGAATGGTTTTCATTTTAATAGTTTAGCAATATTCATTTGCATTATTTACGTAAATTAGCAGACATTTTTTCGATCATATGAAGCAATAAGTTAGCATTACCCTGCAGAATCAGATTATGATTCATAGTGTGTGTGCTGTTCTAGTTTTATAAAAACAGCTTTGTAGCACATATAGCTTAGTGCTAGTTTAGCTCTCAGTGGACGATAAGCATATGACTGTATGCTCGAATGTCTCAGTATAACGGAATATGAAATGCTTTGTTTTCGGCAAGTGATATGTAAAGGGGATATGATATGCCAAAACAACAATTAGTTATCTTTCCGGTCGGCTTCTTATACCGGGAACAGAATGCTAAGAGAAATAATACCAGTGAATTGGCTAATAAAGTAGTATGTATACCTACTTTCGTACAGTGGTTTGTAGACTTTTATCGATGAACTTGTGATTTGAAATTTGTTTTAATGCATCCTAAATCTTGGATATACATTGAATTCTCAAGCAAGACTGCGTTAAATAAAGCACAGTAGACTTAAAGTATCTTAGAACTCTGATCAGCTCAGAATCACTAGTAAAGATAGGGACGTATAATTAAATGCGTTTAACAATCATGAATTAATGATTCATTAGTCAAAGTTAAAGATTCTTAAGGAAGAGAAAATTTGCAAAAAATTCTAGAAACCTATTACAGAGATGTCTGGTCCACAGTTTACAGTTTCCCAAGGGCCTCGGTCCAAAGGTCACCCGCTTTATGGGACCCGCAATCAGACCTCAATAAATTCCTCCTGCATTTGCAATCTGCATAAGCAGTATGTATTTTTATTTGCAGTTATTTATTACCCCAATATTCTGTTGTATAAATAAAAGAAATATTAATGTATTTTATAGAATGTTTAATTTTATGTTATAGCAATATTAGGGTATGTTCGTGTGCTTGCCTTATAGATTTCATAATAAGTCATCCTTACTATTATAAAATTAGCTGAAAGCGTCCACTGCTGGATATAGTATTTCATTAAGCACCGCCACTTCTTTTTGCTTTTCGTTCTTTTTTCCTTCTTCGTTCTGTGTTTCTTGCATCCAGCAAATTCCTGTAGTATTTACCAGCCCCCTAATCGGCGAACACATTTTTGTCAAATGATTGCGACTAGTTGGGATCGGTTGGGATCGTTCGGGCCGCCCATTGGTCTGTTCGGTCCAAACGATCCGAACTAGCTGCAATCATTTGACAAAAATGTGTTCGCCGATTAGGTGGCAGGTTATCGCTTCACCTTGTGGGTGGCCTTTTAATGCTATATCTTTTGGTACGAGGTCGCCACTCCATAACCCTTCGGCCCCATCGGGTGTCTGTTTGATGAGCAATTTGAAAACCAGTCTTCCTAAGTTGGTGCCAAGATATCAAGGTGGCGTGTTATCCAATAACTAGGTTTTGGATGTAAGGTACACTGTCATCCGCTGTAAAATATTGATATTTAGCTACTAACTCCAATATAATAGGGAAAAGGCTAATGCACACGAGTTAATACCTACAAATAATCGAAGTCTTTATCGAAGTTAGATTTTAATGTTACAATCAATGGAATGTGCTCACCGATATCTATAGATCTGACAGCCCAACGTGCGATTTTGAACCTGAAAGAATTCCAGCGGCTGAGCAAAGTACAATGTATGATTAGGTACAGTATGTCATCTGAGATGATAGATATTACTATGATCTACACGCTCGCGTGCCACTCACTATATCCGGAATCGGGCACGAGCGTAGCAGTAAACATAAACAGTGTTTTCACGCGCCACGCAGACGAAGTTATCGTTCGCGTCCGGGTCAGCGGGCCTCGAACACTTATCGGTCGGATAGGCGATGTTCACAGTGCTGGGAGCCGATACAGCGCGACTGCGATTTAGCACATATGTGTTGGCCGACGTTGAGGCGATCTGTGCTTTGTGAAACTGTGATTGGTGTAATTGGTCTAGTTAATAGTGGCGCCACAACTGTGTTCACAAACTACACAAAATTTAAGTTCAGCGCATTCCTTTCTTTCTTTTCATAAAAGGACAGAAGATATATGTATACTAGCGGCCGCCAGCGACTTCGTTCGCGTGGAATTAGTTATGCTCCGCTCTTAGTGGTCGCAGCGTGATGTTATATAGCCTAAAGCCTTCCTGGATTAATGGGCTATCCAACGCAAAAAGAATTTTTCAAATCGGACCAGTAGTTCCTGAGATTGGCGCATTCAAACAAACAAACAAACTCTTCAGCTTTATATATTAGTATAGATACCTGTCAAATTATTTAGCGCCTGACGTATTTTAAGTAGCCATGTTTTTGGAATGAGACCGCGACTAGTTTTACGAGAATTGGTCTTCAGGTTTCTCATAATCTTTCTGTGGAACTAGATCCTTAAATTGTGTGGAACTGTTAAATTTATACCACAATGTCACCCGTATTCACTATCAAAGAAGGCCGAGAGTTTGGCTAATAGTAAGTTCGAAAAACGCAGATAGAACTGTGACTACAGCCTAACAAAATTACTCGCATCAATAATTCGACTAAAGTTTATTTGATAACGTTTTGCGCACTACATAAGTAGACGTCTGTTAAAAGGACCAGACAGCATTAAACCACAGGGCTGAGTATTTTAGCGATCGGCCAAATTCAGTTCAACTCTGATAAGTTAACTATTTTAAGGTTTGTTATCATGAAGCTCTATTTTCTCTATGAGCGAGATTCCTCTGCCAAATATAGAATGTATATCGGCTGCTTATCGCCTTGTGCTGGTGCATGACTCGAAGACGTGTGAGTAGACAGAAAGGTCTTATGTAGGTACAATAAATATTTATATAAACAATGACAAAATTATTAATATAACTGCACGTGATTTGGTGTCTTTGAACATGACTTTGATCTCTGACTCAGTATCATTGATGACAATGATGACAGATCACCAAATGTCTTCATCATTCTCCGGCCCTTATTACAATTTTTTGATGTGCGCGCAACATCGTAACGCACTATTACTATTTCGAAACCAATTGCTAAACCATTACTCCATATGTTAATAAACTCTTTTTTTTCAACAACGTAAATAAATGCAATGAATGTTGTTGAACTGTCAAAATGAAACCCATTGCTATTGATAGTGTGTTACGCAATTAACTTACATGTCTTTTTCTTCCATAAATCGCATCAGACGTCATCTCGGCACTCAAACCCTTTCTAATCGAATCATTATTCTAACATTCCTTTTATCGTTTCACTAGCGGCCGCCTGTGACTTCGTTCGCATAGAGTTAGCTATTGGAAAATTGTTTTTAACCCCAAAATATACAGCATACATTTAAAATTGTTGCAGTGTAATGTTATATAGCCTAAAGCCTTCCTGGATTAATGAGCTATCCAACGCAAAAGTATTTTTGAAATCGGACTAGCAGTTCCTGAGATTAGCGCGTTCAAACAAACAAACAAAGAAACTCTTCAGCTTCTTATATTAGTATAGATTGGTCTTCTCCTACTCTTATAGCCATCGGCATTTATACTCAAAGCTCTCCTCACAAAATTTTCTCCATTTCTCCGTAACACATGCCCATATCCGTAGACAGCCTCCGTGGCGTAGCGGTAGCGGACGCGGCCGCTGCGCAAGGTGGCGCGGGTTCGATCCCCGCACAGTGCAAATATTTGTAGGCATGAATATGAATATTTGCACTGTTCTGGTCGTGCCTCGGAAAGCACGTTAAGCCGTTGGTCCCGGTTGCCATACGAACATCTAGTGGCTATCGTTAAAGGGTTGTTGGAGCCCTCAAAAAAAAGTCCAACAATTGGTCAGCTGCAATGCTTCGATGTCGCCTTCGGGTTTTGGAGGTCAGACGGCAGTCGCTTCACGGAAAATGTCCAAGTTTAGCCATATCAGCAGTTAGACTGGTAAAAGTGGACCTCAGACTCCAAAGCTGAAAAAGCTTCGGATGCGACTGGGATAAACGCTGAGATGATGATGACATGTCCATATCATGACAACTGACTTCCACAATACTTTCCAGTTACCGGTGCCACTTTGAGACTTCCACTTGTGTAGTCAATTTTTATTCTAAACATGGGTTTAAAATAACTGAAAACTTAGAAAAAAAAATGGAAGACGGTGCCTAATTTCATTTTTCTATCAGATTTCCTCAGGAATACACCGAAAAGATAATTATATGTTTCTAAATCAAACGGATGTTTTAGAATAAGTAGATTCAATCTGTATCCTTTTGTTCGCATATTTTGTCAGAGCAGCGGTAGCCTAATAGCATCGGTTACAATTTCCCAAGTTGTAGGTCGTCAATTCGAACCCCATCAGGCCGTTTACTATGTGTCTTATTACATCACTACTGCTCTCAAAAACTTCGGAGACATCTGACATGTACCAACACGCACTAGGTCTCGTGGTAGATCGGTCCACTCCCTCTCATCGAGAGGATTCCTTTGTCCCAAAGGTCATTTTAGGCTGATTATGTAATGAAGGTTTATTGTCACTACGATTTCTTATGCAGTGCTAAGTATGCAGAAGCCAATTTTCAAACTGTACCGAACTAAAAAGCCAGTGTATTGCACAAAACACGCTGACTGACACATAAATCTCTCTAAATTTAAGCAAAAAGAGTTAATAGTAACAAAAGGTTATATGTGAACAGGTGGATGCTCCTATCTCGTGAACATCTCAGTTCCTAAACGACACCCACAAGAAGATATGACATATTTGTCATTCATAAATGTTAATTTCGACTGTTTAAATTCTATGTCCGTAAATATTCTCCTTATCGTGGAGTACAATCTTAATCTTTTTATCCACTAGTGACCCCCCGGCACTTCATTCTATGAATGCGGCGTAGTCTATGACATACTAATTTCTATCTGATTGGAATGTCTAAGTTTAAGATAATGTCAGAAGGTTGCAGTATCCTTCTGTTATAACAACATGCAACATTACTATATGTTTTCATGTATGTTCCGCTACGCTACTTCCAGGAGCGAAGAACAAGATATCTGGGAAATGTTTGGTGTAGTAGAAAATTCGGGCTATATTTAAGCTAATATCGGTAGATTCAACAATCAAAAGAACATTAGTGCTGTCAAAAACCAAGGCTTCTTCAACAAATTAATTAATCATCTCATATTGTGATTAGTCATCTGAGTAATGAACTATGTTAAGTTAAATAACCAAGTAACTATAGACGATAAGTTACGTGGACTAGTCATGTGTAAAAAATCATCTTTCTAACTTGTTAGTTGTTTATGAATAGGATCCTGATTAAAATTAATTTCTAATGTAACGTCTCGCTTTTCTAGGGAATAAAAGTGGCATGGTGTCATATTTTCTATACAAAAACTGTCAATATTTTCAGAAAAAAGTCATCTGAAGGCTAACTCGGCGACATAAAAATGGCAAAGTATTGTGAAATTAGAAGTATTTTTGAATGACTGAGACAAAGTTCTGACTGTAAACTTTTGACCATCAGAATGTCGGCACGAAATCAATTTCAAGAAATTGCTCTTTTTATTTTGTCTTTCGGCCTAGTACCTACCTATTGCTTCTACACCACAACATAACATAACCAGCCTATAATGGAACATTATAGGCTCTCACTCCTTGGACTCAGGTCTCGTCTTGGTGAGAGTGGGCCATTATCTACCACGCGGGCCGGTACGGGTTGGTATTACACCACAACGCTCTTCAAAAACGTGTCAGCCTTATAAAATATTACCAGGATATTAGTTGTAGTACCTAGATAGATTGACTAGAATGTAGGTATGTATTTACCTAACAGTTATGTAGGGGCAACTTCTCGCGATAAGTTATCGGTCAAAGTGCGCAGACTTTGTGTGGCTCGCATTCCTTGTGTGCGTGAGAAACGCAGAGATGAGTTTTGCTGGAAATGGCCAGCGTGGATTGACTTCAAGTAGGCAGACACTAAGCAAAGTCAAGGAAAGTGGTGTAATAAATTGTTTACCTAACAATTTAAATTGTCCGTAAGTATATTAATATTATAATTGATATTTTTTGAATTGGCTATAACAAGGTAAATTGCTATAATATAATAGTTTAATGTAGTTGATTAGTAGTTAGAAAGTCTGACAATAAACTAATACAGTTTGTTTTGGCAATACGAAAAAGATAAGCGGATGATCATATTGTAATTGAGTGCACTGCGCTGCATGTCGCGGGTTCGATGCTCGCACGGAACAATTTGTATGACCTAAAAGTATTTGTTTCGAGTCTGGCATTTTATGTATGTGAGTTTAACTGTTTGTGATGAGTTCACAAACACAGGAGTAATAACAAGAATTGTGAATTTGGAACAGCTAGGTACTCTTATGTTAGCTTAAGATATGGAGACCTCTAGATTTTCGTCCTATCCACTCATACATAGATAAAGATTACGCTATGACAACTGATAAATATAAGACATTTCACATCTACCTCCTAGGGGCCTCATGGTGAATTACGGCCCACTTTTTCTCTCTCTCACAGGAGGATGCGTCCCAGTAACGGGAATATTATACAGGCTGACATTTTGGCTATGACTGATTACAAGGTGAAGGAAAATATCTTGAGGAAACTTGGACTTTAAAGTCTGAAATCGCCAACCCGCATAGAGCTAGCGTGGTGATTACGCTCAATCCTTGTCTGCATGAGAGGAGACTTTGCCCAGCAGTGGGACGAAAAAGGTCGATAATGATGTTAATATATTTAGGTACTTCTGCTGTCATGTTCCGAGGAAAAATATTTTTATTTATTTACTTAATTATGTGCGTATGGTAAAATAAATACAGGCACGATACAATTCTAATCTGAGTACAAAGGTAATATTAATTAAATAAGGACTTTTTTCTGACTAAATATAAACTCTCTTGATGATCCGAAATATTTTATGTTCAAAGATAACTTTTAAGTCTTCTTTTTACTTTTAACTTTTAAGGTTCTTTCAAATTTGTAATGTACCTACTTTATTACACTTACCTCAAAAGGAACTGCTGTTAGTTTGTAAGAGCATCTTTTGAACACGGTTGGGCGATTTGCTATTTTTTATTATTAAAAGTTCCGAAAATTCCGATTTAAGTTTTTATGAAAAGAAAGACCACGAACGAGAACGATTGCGTCACTGCTTACCATCAGGCAGGATTGCGGTCAAGCGCTGGCTTATAATTTGTAAAAAAAAAAAAAATCTTTAATACTTACCTGGAAAATTAACAAAATCGGGATAAAACCGTATCTACGGTTTTTTTATATGGAATGTTTGTATGACTTATTGAACAATGTTTTACACATAAGAAATAAGAAATAAACAAATAGTAATCAGTTAATTCCGAACCATATATGTATGTACACACTTTTAATGGACGGGCCCGCCTTAATGTATAGTATGTACAAGACATGTAGTACCTCCCAAAAAAAAAAAAAAAAACAGATACTGAAAACAATTTATGCACATGTAAACTTTACGGGAGTTTTATGATTCAACGATTCAACCTTTTAATTGGTGGACATTGAATTATTTGCGCCACTGCGTACAGTCGAGCGTCGGCGTCGTGTCCACTGACAGAAAATTTTCAATTATTAACATCATCATCATCATCATCAACCTTTTTATCGTCCCACTGCTGGGCACAGGTCTCCTCTCATACAGAGAAGGATTGAGCGTAATCACCACGCTTTTTAAATGCGGGTTGGCGATTTCAGACTTAAATTCCAGGTTTCCTCAAGATGTACCTGTATGACCTTTATATTAAACTAGCTTTCCTCGGGGTCTAAAGATTGTCTGTGCCAAATTTCATCAAAATCGGTTGAGAGGTTTAAGCGGGAAAGCGTAACAGACAGACAGAGTTACTTTCGCGTTTATAATATTAGTATAGGTTAATATTTGTTATGATTTTGCAAGAAGTGATTTAAAAACCTCCGTTATTTACAACCTCCTCATTCTATGTTATCTTCAGCACTACTGTTAAAATCACTGACTCTAACTCCGCAACCAACCTTCAATCCCCATCTGTAACACACTTAGTTCCCACGTACTAGTACCTACACATACATCCATTCACCTTAAGATACACCCACTGGCACATCAATTCGCCCTAGCTCTGCGTCTTTATCGGCCAAACATCAGAAACAGCCGCGTTAGTCACCTCTCCGTGATAAACCCTGAGGCCGTTACACGTAAAACAATGCCACTTTATTATCATCACGTTTATCAAGCAGTTATCACTATGCCCCATTCGCATCAAACTGCTTACTTCTTCACTAAGAACGTGTCTAACCTAGTGTTGGGTGCTGTAACACTGTTCTGGAACGATGATTCATTTGTTTATTGCCTTCATTTTTTTTTAACTGATTATAAACTTGCGCTTGACTGCAATGCCGCTTGATGGTTAGCAGTGATGCAATCTTTGATGGTAAAGCGCGCTAGTTTATTAAGCCCAATCACTTAGTGAATAGGAAGGAAGACGGCAGTTGAGCGAGGTAGTGCAACGTTAAACCCAACAACACGACCAACGATGCTGCGCCAGAGGGAGATAGATGTGGAGACCCTCCACGACCAAACTCCCGACACAACAACATTTGACGCATCGTACCCAGCACACATCGCAACACAACTGCTCAGACCCGTCCTTCGTACGGCTTCACCAGACATCATGCCGGAACACGACATTGACACGGATTGTGTTTACAAGTATTATTTTTGTTATAATTGTAAACTAGTGCTTGACCGCAATCCTGCCTGATGGTAAACAGTGATGCAAATGTTGATGATAAAGCGCGCTAGTTTATTAAGAGCTTATTAACTAAAAAAAAAATCTGAGTGAATAGGAAGGATGACAGCAGTTGAGTGAGGTGATGCGCCAGAGGGAGATTGATCTGGAGACTCTCCACGACTAAACTCCCGACACAACACTTGGCGCATTGTACCCGGCACACATCGCAACACAGCTGCTCAGACCCATCCTCCGTACGGCTTCCCAGACATCATGCCGGAACACGACGAATTGCTTGGCGGCAAGACTTTGTCTGGTGGTAACTTCTACCGGCAGCCGATGTTAAGGCCTGCCAACGAGACAGTTACATCTTTATATATATAATTCTGCTGTACGTGTGTATGTCATTGAACTCCTCCTAAACGGCTTGACCGATTTAAATGAATTTTTCTGTATGCGTTTGAGTGGTGCCGTGGATGGTTTAGATTCACAAATCAGCCCGGCTGATGGCGCTGATTGCTTGAAAAAGCATGTGATCTCGGTAACGTTATTTCTACTTCTCAAACAATTTTGTGCTACCCTGGTACCTAGCACCTCCACAAAGTAGGCAAAATAAAACTTCTTCCATGTATTATCTATAATTATTATACAACATATTTTTCAAGAATGGCTGAACCGATTTTGTTGAAAATTGGTAGGAAGAGGTAGCTAAGAACTGGGAGAAGGACATAGGATACTTTTTATCCCGTTCCCGTGGGAATGAATGAGCTTCATTGTTTCGACTTCTACAGTTTTGTGCTACCCTGGTACCTTGCACCTCCTCAAAGTAGAGAAAATGAAATTTCTTCTATCTATTTAATGTGATTTAATGATGAAATGTTACAAGCCGATTACAAGGTGAAGGAAAACATCTTAAGGAAACCTGGACCTTAAGTCTGAAATCGCCAACCCGCATTGAGCAAGCGTGGTGATTACGCTCAATTCTTCTCCTTATGAGAGGAGAGCTATGCCCAGCAGGGGGACGATAAAAAAGGTTGATGATGATGATGAGCTTCATTGTTTCGACTTCTCCTACACTTTTGTGCTACCGCAATTATCCTAATTTAAAAAGTAAAAAATAAGATCATGTTATATTGTTGCCTTTAAGGTGAACAAAGTTCGCCGGGTCAGCTAGTATTGTATAAATTAGAAAATATCACACGCTGCTTCACTGTGTTTATCGGTGCTATTGATGATTTAACAATTGATTCACTTTGTTGGGACTGCTTGCTTCTCTTTACTCTTCTCTTCGACTGATGTTAATACTAAGAGCAGAATATGTACTTAGACTTACATCAGTTAGTAACAAAAGTTCCAGGTATTGCAAGTTTTGCATGCTTTTAACTCGTAAGCTTTTGTAAAAAAATAAACCTATACTTGCTTAGCATACATTAGACTGTTCAAATATCTGATCATCATCACAATTGGTGGCTATTGTAATAATTATCACTTTCTTTTAATAAGTCATCATCATCTCAGCGTTAATCCCAGTCGCATCCGAAGCTTTTTCAGCTTTGGAGTCTGGGGTCCGCTTTACCAGTCTAACTGCTAATATGGCTAAACTTCGACATATTCCGTGAAGCGACTGCCGTCTGACCTCCACAACCCGAAGGCGACATCGAAGCATTGCAGTTAGATCAATTGTTGGACTTTTGAGGGCTCCAACAATCCGTAACGACTGCCACTAGATGTTCGTATGGCAACCGGGATCAACGGCTTAACGTGCTTTCCGAGGCACGACCAGACCAGTGCAAATATTCATATTCATGCATACAAATATTTGCACTGTGCGGGGATCGAACCCGCGCCTCCTTGCACAGCGGCCGCGTCCGCTACCGCTACGCTACGGAGGCTGTCGACTTTCTTTTAATAAGTGTTGCTCTTTAAATTGGCTTAAACCTGAAACGATAAAATACCACAATAAAGGAAATGATAAAATAATACATCAGCGAATTAATTTAACTTAATTGTTCTGATTGCACGAAGCTTGTAAAGTTTTCCGATTGTTACTGTAAGCTCAAATAAACGAAATTGCTTAATATCATGTTCCGTTCCCAATTAACCTTAATAAAAGCCCAAGTGAAGTGAACTTTGTATTATATTATTGAAATGCAATGAAAGGCATTAAATTAAAAGCAATGATCAACAAATTGAATTTATGTATCAACTAGCGTGCTTTCATCCGCATTAATTTCGATGCCATAGGAATATCGGTAGAAAAGAATATTTCTGGTAATAAACTAACTTTATGCCAAATTTTACCAAAGTTTAGTATTTTTTGTCTGAAAGCGTAAGAAACATACATCCCAGCTTTTACATTTATGATAGATGTGTCCCGTGGTTTCAAACACGTTAGTTAAATCCAGTGGGAATGGCGGGATTAAAAAGTATCCTATATGCTATTCCCAGTTATAAAGCACTCGTGTGCTTTTTATTTTTTATATAAATCCGTTTAATCGATTTGCGTGAAAGAGTATTAAAAAAATGAAAATACATACATCCTCACTAAATTTTGCATTTACATATATCTAATACTAGCGGCCGCCAGCGACTTCGTTCGCGTGGAATTAGTCATGCTCAGCTCCTATTGGCAATATGTACGGCTGCGTTAGCTCCCGTTTTCGCAACATTTTTTGTTACTGCTCTGCTCCTATTGGTCATAGCGGGATGTTATATAGCCTAAAGCCTTCCTGGATTAATAGGCTATCCAACGCAAAAAGAATTTTTCAAACGGACCAGTAGTTCCTGAGATTAGCGCGCACAAACAAACAAACAAACTCTTCAGCTTTATATATTAGTATAGATGAGTAGGATCATCATCATCAACCTTTTATCGTCACGGCTGGACACAGATCTCCTCTCATACGGAGAAGGAAGTATTAGTAGGATATGCAAACTAGATTTTATCAACCAAGTTAGACTAATTAATACCTAGGTACTAATTTAGTTGTAAGTATAAACTGACTACACTGGCAATAGATAATAATTATAATAAACCTTTATCGTATAAAGGAACATCAACTAGCAAATTTGTCTATAGATGTAGTTATCATGAATAGAGGTGTTCTTCCAATGACCCATATTTAGATTACGTCATGATGCAAAAGCTATGCAAGAAACTGAATAAGAAACACGTCTTTAGAAATTCAGAAACCGAAAACTACACGACAGAGCCCGAACAATCCCTGTTTACGAAATCATTTGACCTACAAACGTATTGTTGTGGCAGATGCCACAAGCGGAAGCTGTTTTTTCTATGATTGCCATAAGTCAGTTCTATGGCCTTGTAATAAGGTCGGTTGCATCCCCACATTGTAAGGGATGTTGACAAATGAATGATGACAATTATATTGTGTGCTTTCCTTTGTTGTGGTGACGACTATATTATACTGTGGTGAAACCGTTGGATGGAGAATTGTTCCGTGTCCATGAATTATTATTCACTGTAGCTAATTGTTCTGTAAGATTTTTGTTTGAGAATTTTTGGGCAATTCGGAATTCAGTTCTAAGTACGAGTCATTAAACAGCCCGATTTAATTTTAAAACAGTTGCGAGTATATGTGACAGATATCGGAGAAATGTGTTAATTATTATTTTTCTGCAAGGCTGCTGTTATTTATGAAGATTATAGTTTCTCTTGAAAATTCTATCTCACAAGCATCTCGAAACACGTTTCCGCAGGGCTCTTAAGGTGAGCTCCCGCACGCGCATTGCACTGGTCACCACGTCTGAGGATTACTCCGGTACCCGGGTAACCCTCCCTTGGCGTGGAAACCGGCCAAATGTAGGCCGGTAAGCCCTGAGAGTGGCACGGAGTCAGATCTTCGAGCCGAGCCCGTGTCACTCTCAACGCAGGGCTCGAGGGTAACCGTGTGGTTTTAGTGGGTATTTCCGGCTCCGGCCGGGCGAGTCCCACACACGCCTGTCGCCAGCTAGCGGCGGGTAGGTGCCTAAATGCATTCCCACTCGTTAATAGTGGGGGAAAAAAGGGCTCTTAAGGGGACTTACATACTCTTACTTTAGGTTTTAAAGCAATAAGTACATTGCATAAACGAAATAACACCACTAACCCGTTTGCGTCCAAAGGCACCCTAACACATTTTTTATTCAAATAAAAATTATAAATTCCCCACAACCACACGACAATCCCTGAGTTCCTGACAATGTGCACACGAAACTAGCAAAATAATGCGATTTCACGCATCGCGTCGCACTAATATCGACTAAGCTTAACAATCGAATATTCATTGTACCGCGTCCCATCACTATTGTGCACAACTTTTGTTTAGTCGAATTGTTATAATCGCTTGAATAGAGTTGTCATACACTTGAAGATGTTTTTTCGATATTTTTTTTTATTATTTATAAAGGGCCCCTGACTTCGTGTAAATAAACATGAGTAAGTGAATGAGTGATTATTTCGAGTGGGCGAATGAAATGTCGATGTCGAGTTGTTGTTTCAGTCAATGAGTGTTATTTTGTTATTCTATTATTGTTTTTTTTCGTAGAATAAACTTTCTTTTTTTTTTGTTTTGTGACTTTTTTATGTTTCATTCATTCATTGTTCTTACTTTGTTAGACGGGATATAAAATGCTTTGGTATTAATTTAAATGATTTAGTCTAACAAATACAGCATATAATATGTACTTAAATTTTAGAACTTACTACTCATCAAGCTGTAGCATGTAGTTGTAGTTGGGTTGATTCTACTCTAATTAGTACTACGTTACCTGCAATTATTTAAATAGAGTACTTCCATGAATTCTATTATTATGTTTATAATAACTTTAGTATAGTTTTGGTAGAAAATGGAGAATTCACCGGAAACGGTTTACTGAACATTTCCAAGTAGGTATGCTACGCTTTAATATAGTCGTGCTGGAAAGGGGGAATTCACCTGAATAGGTCGGTATACCGAACGTCTTCAAGTATGATTCCTACACTTGTACGGCAATGGAAGACGAAATTCTAGTAACTTATAATTATCTACATATTATGTTTAAAATTTATGAAAGCAAAACGGCTATAAATAAATACACTCCGGATATAAGACGCCATCTTTGCTCACACGTTGTATTTTAACTTTTTTATTTTCCGTAATATTCATATCTCAGGCACGATAATTACTACACAAACTTACCTTTCGTCCCGCGGATATCACAGTTGAAAAAAACATTTATTTCCTATTTCACATGAGAAACCACGGCGTGCGCGACACGTAGCCGGCAACCCGCTGGTTGGTATTGTGCAACCGGGGTTGCCCTACCTTTGTCCACTCGCCCCGGGGATCGGCCGGGTGTTTATTTGCAAACAAACACTACACACCGCCCGCTGCGCCACGCACTACGCCGATTTGTTACGATTTCTGTAATACGATAGTTTTGAATTTTAGTCGATTCTCGATTCTCTAGTAGGGGTGTGTGAACCGCATGTGTAAACTACCCCTTTTAAAATCCTGTTGCGGTAAACAGGAATTTGGTATGCGTTTACAGACCGTGGACCGAGTCTGGCCCTGCAAAGTTTTTATATATGAGTATTTTTAAGCTGGTAGGTACCCATGTAATTACTGTTTTAATCAAGTTGATGAAAAATTATCATTTTGGTTTTCTTTCGTAAAAATATAAATAATCATGTAATTAATTGTAATGAGTGTTTATATAATCTAATTATCTCGAGATTCAACACAGCTTGTTAAAACTGCTTTAAATCCTGCTTGAGGGAAACGGAGCGTAACGACGCATCCACCATACAGTTACTTAAATAAACAAATAAAACATTGATTTTATTGACCTACAACATAATATATCTGTGGAATAACGTTCCTATATAATACCATTAAAACTCTACAACTCGAAGAATCTACTCTGACAAAATTATAATAAATCAAATGCGACACTCTTTGATTTATTGTAATTTTTTGTCGAAAACAAATAAAAATGTGGTTCCATTAGTTAGGTTCTAAAATCGTTATTAGGCATATACTAAATGCAGTTCCCACGGTACTTTTATCGTGCAATAAACTCCAAACGGTAGGACCGACGAATAAAACTCGATATATAGATAATTTTAATAGACACTGTAAAATCAAAACGACAAATCCGAATCGAACATCGAATTGTATCGATATTTTTTTATCGATATCTTAGTTGATATTATAAAATTTGTTTTTCGAATGTTGATTGACGTTGGGATGAATTTTAGTGGTTTGAAGAAAGTTTTTTAATATGCCTTTTAATGCCTGCGTTATCTTAACGGGTAAGTGTGCTACCGAAAATGTGAGAGGATATTGCTTTAAGTTCCTATTCTATAAGTAAATGTTGATTTAAATTAACAGAGTTTAGGTTATTATCGTCGTCCTCCGTGGCGCAGCGGTCAACATGCCTGCCTGCAACGGAGACCCCGAGTTCGATCCCCGGACAGGTCATGATGGAAAACGATCTTTTCCTGATTGGCCTGGGTCTTGGATGTTTATCTATATGTATATGTATCTATTATAAATATACATAGTATCGTTGAATTAGTATCCCATAACACAAGTCTCGAACTTACTTTGGGGCTAGCTCAATCTGTGTGATTTATCCGTATATATTTATTTTGTTCCATAATTCGGAGCTACCTTTGACATACCCACAGAAATCGTATTGACTTGTTATTACGATTTCTGTGGACATACCTATACAAAAGGCAAACCGCCATATTTATTCTTAAGGCTATAGTTATCTGGCGATTAAAAGTAGCTTTTAGTCAAATAAGGTTTATCAAATTGACAAAGTATCTGATACCAGTCGATCGATTATGCAAAAATCAAACCGTGATAGCTGAAGTCAGCTTAGATCGAGCTGCCAATAGTGTCAATTCAGGTTTTAAGATACATCTACCAACGGAGGTTGGCAGATACCACTAGTCTTTGATATTTTGACTCTCGGTCCGGTTTTCTCTCGACGTTTTCCCTTACCGCTTTAAGAGCCGTGGTGTTGAAATTATTTACGCAAAGTAAAGCATATAGGTTCAAAGTCATGACCTACAACTTGTATTAAAAAAAAAACCAATATGTTACTTTCTACTTAATACTATAAATGCGAAAGTTTTTGATGATAGATGGATGGATTTATAGATTTTAATTATTTTTACACGCAAACACTCCCAAGTGGGGTTTGATGAAACTGTACAGTAATATAGCTTATATATTTTATCAAAATAAGCCTGGTCGTGCCTCGGAAAGCATGTTAAGCGGTCGGTCCCGGTTGCCATCTAGTGGCAGTCGTTACGGGTTGTTGGAGTCCCCAAATATCCAACAATTGGTCTAACTGCAATGCTTCGATATCGCCTCCGGGTTGTGGAGGTCATACGGCAGTCGCTTAACGGAAAATATAGCAAGCAAATAATATAGCAGCAGTTAGACTGGTAAAGCGGACCCCAGACTCCAAAGCTGAAAAAACTTCGGATGCTACTGGGATTGACGCTGAGAAGATGATGATTATATGATTATAAGTCACATAATACATACTTTTTATCCCGATATTCAACGGGATCGATACAAAGCGGGTGAAACCGCGGGGCGATGCAAGTCAATCATAAAATCAAAGTCGATGCAACGGTATTCATCACAATTGAAGTAACCCTAGTATCCGTCTTCCACTACAAGCAGAGCGGGCCTCATACGAACACCGTTAAACTCGCAAAGGCAAACTTCATAGAGGTGCTTCCACTGTGATTGAGCGGACGAAGCAGAGCAAAAGTGTAAAAAAGAGTTAATAAGTCTTCCCAGAGTTAAGCGGTTTTTGCAGAGACTCCGTAAGGACTCCGAGCGACTCGTAACATTAAATTTAATAGAAATGCTTCCACAGTGAACGAGTAAGTGAAGCGGACTGAGCGAGTTAAATTGGCTCCGTTCTGTCATTGTCGCGCACGAGTTTTGAATGGACTCCGCTTAGATCTACGCCAATTCACCGTCTCTGCGACTTCCATGGCCGCTTTCCTTCTTTATAAGTCAGTTCTTCACCTGCGCTAGTTCACCTCGTTCACCGGCGAAAAGAAGATGTCACATGAAAAAAAGATTGATTACTTATTGTGTTTCCGTAGTCTTCTTCACAAGAATGGTTGCAACACTTACCGTTTGATATGCTTCTTCTGCTGACCGCCTTTTTTTTGTTCTGGATGGGAAATCATCGAATGACCTCTCCCACTCTGGGCGGAGCGGAAGGGCGTGTCAGACTTTTAGTGACTAGAACCCACCCGTGTTTTTTTACTTGCCACGGTTTCTTTTTTAACCAACCCCCAACCCTGATCCAAGAGACACCGGTCTTTCTGCTGACCGCCCTGACACTGAGATATTTCTCTGCATCTCATGGCTGCTGACAATGGCAGGCAAATGAATACCTCGCTCATCTCACTCCACTCATCTCCCGCCTACGTCACTCCTCGAAACTCTCCGGCAATACAAAGAACTACCCATTTTTCACTTAAACTCTTTCTTAAAGCTTTCTGAAGACAATTTACTTCTACCCGCTCAGCTATTTCCCACTCATTACCTATTCGTTCGCGATGGAAGGCGTTTATAAACCCTTTCTACGATAACAAGATCGGCTAACTCCGCTAAAGCCGCTCTTAAAAGTTTCTTGTTTATGACTTTTATTGGTGGCCGAAGTAAACAAATTAAACTCGAGTGTATTTTATATTCGTGTTAATTGAAAACATTTCGGTGTCTGCCATCAAGAAGTTTATAGAATTTTATGTTTTTATCAAATAGTTTAGATGAGGTTTTTGTCATTTCGCCGCGGCGTAGAAGAGCTTTCTGTTACTTTAATTTGTTTAGTTGCTGTTACTCCGGAACTAATTAATGTATCGGGACAAGAAGTATTTTATATGCTAGTCCAACGTAGCCTGAGTTGCGTAAAACACTCTTAATCACAATCCCAAAGAGTTTGAAGAAAATAAGTTAATTTTAGAACATGAAGTTAAGTTCTTCAGAATTCTTGTCATATTGTTATAAGAATATTTTTATGAGCCCAAGTTATTTCGAATTTAAACCAGTACATTAATTGCGTACCTAATACACTTTTATCATCACGATTCGAAAGATTATTAAAGATCCATCTTCATATACGTATGTTTATAGTACATTACGATATTAGTGCGTAATGATGGTTATAACTTGCGAGGCGGAATTTCAGCCCGAGCCGAAGGCGAGGGTGTAATTGAGCCGAGCATGTTATAACCAATACGCACGTATATCGTACGACGTTTTTTAACACACTTGCGAGGAAACAGAAAAAGAAGTATTTTATATTTTGTTCATTTTAAATAAACTCAATCTGTGAATGCACACTGTTGCTTTCCCTCCATTAGTATTATTATTTGCCATTTCAAATATGGAACAGCGCGCAGCGCGAGCCGTGCGGCGGCGATCAGTTCCATAATTACTTGAAATGGAAAATAATGCTGTTATGGAAAATAATGCTGTTATGGACTATAACTTAATTATTTGCTTTGATAAAACACGCGTTTGTTATGGCCTGCTTTACATATTTAAAACCGGTGGAATTACATCAGCTTTACGAGCAAGGGTGTTAAAAAAATATTGTCTGCTCTACATCTAGGATATAATAATAATGTAATAGGATTTCATAATGTAATGTTGTTCAACTGTCAAAATGAAAAGGATTGCCGTTGTGAGCATGTTCCGTAATTACGGTAGCCATTGGCGCTTGATTGAGAACCACTTCTTCACTTTCACATTCATTAGGTAAACGTACTTGTTTTAGTCGAGAATGTCGAGATCTTCATCTCTCTGTGACATTTTTGGAAGGTTATTTTCTAATCTTATTATGTAATGATTAGGTGCAGGTATAGCTTGCTCTCCACTCAAGGACTCGTTTACCCCAACGGTTGTCGGTCCTGTGGCATATGTGACCAGCCCATTGCCACTTCAGCTTGCTAATCCTCTCAGCTATGTCGGTAACTCTGGTCCTCTGTCGGATCACCTCATTTCTGATGCGGTCCTTCAGAGAGACGCCCAACATAGCCCGCTCCATTGCTCGCTGAGCGACGAGACCGCGTCTCGGCAAACGTAGCGTGGGACGCCCTTGGGCGAGATGGCTGGTAGTGGCTGGCGGAGAACTGCTCAGGATCGAGCTTGTTGGCGTACCATGAAAGAGGCCTATGTCCAGCAGTGGACGGGTAAAGGCTGATGATGATGATGATGATGGTGATAGCTTGCTTCTTTTCAGAACTTTCATGATTGAATTGTCAGTGTTTTGACAGAGAATAGGTAGCATTTGTATTTGTATCTATGCTGCGATCATAGAATCATTAGAAAATAATATTTTTGTTATTACAAAAGCGTTGGTTTGCATCCGCCAAACTGCAATGGGCCTTGTTGGTTACAGTCCACTCCCTCTCATGGAGAGGAGGCTCGCAAAGAGGAGATCCTACAGAGGGAATATTATACGGTTGCGAAGTATATATTGAGTTTTTCTGAATCAAATACCGATTTCAGTCCTTCTACCAATATCGCTTGTTATTCGTGAAGTTTGCGTTGACATGCATCCTAACTATGTTCTAATGATGAATGTAAAACATTATTTCGTATTAGAGAAACTTTACGTAAATACTAATTCAAAATTAAAACAAAATTGTTTCGTAATAATATTATCATGATAAATCAATGTGAGGTGAATGTCAAGCAGTATTCTATCCACGTCAGAGTGGTTTCAGCTAATGTCCGCCATATTTGGATCTCTAATCGTCCCAACTCACACGTAACTTGACGTTTCGAGATAAATTTTAGACAAGCGATAGTCGCGCGCCCGTCCCGAGATTGTTTCAAGACGCTCGATCATTCCGTGTGAAAATACTAGAGATGTGACATTATACATATTACACTTTTTATCTCAACTTAGAATTATTCCAGCGTTGAATCAAGTGCGATGACAAAAATACAACTTTTTTTTTAGCTTTCGACGTGATTTTATAACCGAGACAAGGTTTTCTGAAATCGTTATGCTCTAACAGACCATTACTAGTGCATGTAATTTGCACTCTTTTTTTGGGAGCAAAGTGCAAGGTACCGAATGAAACTTAGTTCGTTGATACCATTCAAAGCTACTTTGTAAGGTGAAGGAAAACATCTTGAGGAAACCTGGACTTTAAGTCTGTATGAGAGGAGACCTGTGCCCAGCAGTGAAGCGAAAAAAAAAGGTTGATGACAATGATGATTCAAAGCTACTTAAACATAATTGAGAGACAGTATGATGATCAATTTTTGCGATTGAACAAAACTACTCGAACTTTCATACGTTTATATTATTCCGATAAAAAACGTGAATACCACAATAAAAGTTATTCCATATTGAATTGCATCATAAAATAGATTTTCCGAATCATTTGCTGACATCACGCGGCAAAAACTGCCACGTGCCTGCAAAAAAACTGCACACATTACAAACGGCTGTTAAGTAAACTGTCCGAGTGTGTAAACGGGTGAGCTGTTAAAATGCAATGCAGTGTACCTTGTGGTTATGATAGTTTAATTGTATAGTGCGCGTGTATTTTCTAGATTCTGGTTTTGGTTGCTATTTGGTGCGGTTTGATGTTTTGCCGAAACGATGTAGTTTATTTTTGTGGGTTAGATGACACGTTTGGCGCGGTGGCTGTGGAATGTGAGTGAATTTTCATAACTAGGGAAGATTTTCACTGTCACTGCTTTTTCGATGTTATGTTCGTGACTTATAAACGTGAACATAATTGCTTGAGCACGTGTCACCGCCAGCCCCGTATCCCGTTATCTCAAGAAGGAAAAATAGTAAATATTATAGAAACACGTTACACCATATCACATAGGTTCTCCCAGTTCCTCGTTACGAAACACTTTGGGTAACAGGAAATATAATCCATTTAGCGTGATCGATGTGTTCGAATACAATTAATTATAATATTATTCAAAATATTTTATGTTTTATGTTAATTTTACGTTTTCTAACTCCTAATGGCATTAGGAAATAATTATATTGTTCTAATTTTGATTCATTAATGATCCTACCCCACGGTTGTTATGCGAGATCTAGGCATATCTATGATAACAAATTGTACTAAGATTATAGGCGAATTTATTTGAATTGGGGCTAAATTTTCAATAGTCAGATAAGTAACATAACAACTTTTGTGTAGAAATTAAGCCAGCAGTCATATTTATATCATATTAAGCTATGTTAGCCGCGGTTGACATATAAAAGGGTAACCATCTTTACATACTGAGACCTTTCCCTGTCTCGCAGTTATTCGCAGATCTTTCATAGTCGTTACGGGGCGTCAGATGTTCGAAAGTCTGACCATCAGTCTTACTAAGAGGTATCGTATTGCCGCTTTGAGATTGTGGTGGGCAGATCGCAGTCACTTCATATAAACTAGGTACTGGTATTAAGACTGGAAGCTGAACTCAATGTAGTTAGCAAAAAGGCTAAGCAACTCTGACCACCAGTCTTACCAAGATGTATCGTATTACCCCTTTCGGGCTGTGGAGGTCAGATAGGCAGTCACTCCTTGTAAACTACTGGTATAAAGATTGGAAGCCTAACCCAATATAGGTAGGTAGTTGAGAAAACGTCAAGGCCCATGATAATAAGTTGTCTGTTTAAGTAATAATAAGCCTCTTATCCTGAACTCCTATCTTCTTTTTTTGTATTGTGGTTGTCTCTTTTGTTATAAAATATCTCTGAGTTCAGTGTGCCTCTTGGAAAAAGCCTCCTCTAACAATGCCCATTGTACTCTGTCTCTAGCAACCCTTCTCTATTTTAGGCCTGACGTCAGTTTTAGTTCATCTTCCCATCTCTTGCTCTGTCTTCTTCAGTTACTTCTCCCATCTAGGGTACCAGTCTGTTATGATGCTGCTCCACTTCTCTTGTGTATCGCACAGCATGTGCCAGGTCCATCTCCACTTCGAACTATCTATTCTAATAAGCATGTCTGTGACTTTTGTCTTACTTCTTATGACGGTGTTTCGCATCTTATCTTATTTCTTAATACCTATAATACTTTGTTCTGTAGCTTAGATAAGATTTCAATATAAAACCCATTAAATAATTAATAATAAAGCTACTATATCTGACAAAGAGTCTGTAAGTTTTATGCGTTAACTTGAAGCTAAAGATTTCAAATAAGTAAGTAAGTTAATAAGTAAGTTTAGACTGTAGTATCCTTTTTCCATCGTTACTTTGCTTAAGAAAATGCAAGTAAATAGTTTTCAGAATACGCCAGCGAGCGCATATTGTATTGCTTCTTCAACCCAGTTATACAAGAACTTACTTTTGCCCTTCGTCAGAGGATATCTAACGAAGGAAAGTAGATTTCCTTTCCGTTAATCCAGTTTTAAAATTGTCTGAGTCAAATTTTTGAATTTTAATTCACGTGTGTGTATTATAGGTAGGTTGATTAAAAAATCCTAAAAAAATATTGATACGATAAACTTCCAAAACTCCACTACAAAGAACATAATGATGCTATACATAATTACCTATGTATGTACTTGTTGAAAAAACAATTTTCCTGGTCCTTAATGTCCCATAGCTCTCTGTCAAGAGCTGACAAGGACCAATTTTTATTAAAGTTCATCCTGCAATCTCTGTTCGGCTTTGCCTGTTAAAACCTGCGGAATTAATATTAGTTTCTTTAAATGTTCAGATTTCTGTAGAGTCTAAAACTATTAACAAAACAGAAAGACAAACACAAAATAATTATAAAGGGAACCGCAGAAGACTTTCTTTGAAATTATCACAAAATAAAAAAAAAATAGCAGTCAGCAGAAAAATTGAAGTGGAAATTACAATTATTAAAAAACACAGAATAGAAGTAAAAAACCATGACTCTGTCGGTGTCTCTGTGGTCGGTCATGCTGACGCCAATGCATCACTTTTTCCCTATCTAAAAAATGCTCAAAGTCTCTAAAGAAGTTTTCACTTCAAAAAACTAAACAAATTATTTTATTTTTGTGCATCACATTTGTATACATAATGATCGTTTGTGTTCTTATGATGTGTCTTTAAAATATATAGTGGGTAACAGACAAACATCTCGGTACGTGTTGCGATAACTTTTGACATTTGCACGGACGCAGTAATACAAGCCTTATTAGATATATTTCGTATGCAATGACATGAGACGCTGTGTTACGAAACTACGACTATTTTGACCTATACTTCGTGCTTGGGTGGAAGATATATTTTGACCTATACTTCGTGCTTGGGTGGAAGTTATATTTTCTTAGCTGAAGCAAAGCCGACTTTTAAACTCAATTTCAAAACATTAATCTCAATCAAACCAATTCCAGGCACTTTTCAGTTGTCAAGAAGACGGGCATTTCAAAAGATAAAGCTTCTTTGAAGGAACGAGTTTCTTTGGAAGTAACTCCATGGACGTTATTTTTAATCAAAAGTAGTTTTTTCTAGTCTATGATTTTTATTGCGACTGAATGGAATATTTAACAGTCTTCATTTTAATTACAGTATTGACTTTTCGAACAACTTCAACAAATTGTGAGGTCTATCATAATCATCTGTAATTAAATAATTTAATCGATCGAGTTTTCTTCAAAACATTTGATATATAAATTCTTAGTAGGAAAGGATGTCTGCTAGACTCAGGTAAATCTGTGTGCCATCAATCCCTTCTAATTTAGCTATACGCGTCTAAAGTTATGAGTTTAAAAATAAATCCGTCGGCTGACTCCCTTACTATGTGAACTAGTGAATTAGTGATGATACACTACGAGTCAGATCTCGAAATCAACTGTCATAAAAACATAACACGTTCTTTTTTTAAATTTGTTATTATGTTTTAAAATTGCTTTTGTTATTATTTTGTTAGATATTATCGATGTGGAAAAAAGCGTCTAAATAAGAATCATACGAGGCCCCAAAGTACCACCAGGCATTTTTTTTTGTGGCGATAGAAATATAAAATTATAGATATTATCACTTTTTGTCTATTAAGGTTTATGCGATACAGCCTGCTGAAAAACAGACGGACGAAAAGTGGAATTCTACTAATAGGGCCCCGTTGATACCCTTTGGAAACGGAATCTCATTTACAAAGACTTTCAATGACCAAAACCGCAATTTTCGTATAAATACAGGATTTTTCTTTTAAAACCTTGTACTGAATCACATATTCCGTAACCAGCCAACATTTGAAAGTTAATACCAAGTACGTAACTAATCTAAATCAAAACATTGATTAACTGGCAGCAGTACTAAGTACATCACGTTTCTCCAGACTCTCGCTGTAACCCAATGAAATCAGATCTCAAACTTTACGTGCCATCCCCAACTAGTTCAATTAGTTATTCAAATATTACCAAGTCGAGCGTTAAACCGAGTTCCAGCGGTATGGTCGCATCGTCGTCGGCGTTCCGGGCGATTGACGCGCGACACCGCGACGGCTGCGGCGCGACCGCGACGCGCGGGTCTAATTAACGACACCGCCATCTATCGGCGACGCCCTATCAATCTCGAAGCGACAGTTTTGTTGCGCATTTGTCGCCACGGTATTTGGGACGAGTGCTTGTGTATTTATTGACAGTGTGTAGAAGTTCAAGTGGCGCATCTTTGGTTAAGGTTGGGAGTCAAATGGCGGTTAATTCTTTTGTTGGTTTATTATAATCTAATGCCTTACTAAGTGCAATCCGCTTGAACATGACGGTGAAAAAGAAGTTTTTTTAATATTAAAAATATTTATTATTTGGCAGCCGGTCTTTTGACTTCTATTCCCAATGTTAGACTAAACCATCTTCCTCGCTTTGGCAAAAGCCTAAAGCCTGAAGTAATTTTGTCAACTGTATATTTCTTTAGTTATTTTTTTTAATTCTATTATCTATTTAATTCTACTGTTATTAAAGTCTGTAACTCATTTGTAATAGCCATACCCATCTCTTACTGAAAGAACTCTGGTGGTACTTACCCATAGTTTAAGTTTTTGGTAAATAAGTTATTACTTTGGAGTGACAGTGATCATGACTACTTATAGTAAGAAAAGTTTTTAACCAATAAAAAAAAATTGCTTTTCTACAATATCCTCTCACCAGCAGCTTTGAACTCTGTTCACCCTCTTTTGAGACTACCTTGGTGTTCTTTAACGACGGTTACAAAATAATGTTAGTCTTATATCATGTTATATATAAATTGCGTGCCATTACGAACGTCCGCTGACATTTCAAGATATGTCATACATAATTTGACAGGTGTTGATAACTGGACTTTCCCTTAAAGTTAAAGGGAAGGTCGCATTCTTATTGATAAGCTACCTATCTACCTACCTCTAAGTTTCTAAGCGAGCTTGAAGCTCAAGTTAATATGTATAGTCTTGTGACTTTCCAAGAATATATTCTATGTCTTACGGAAACACGCGCGTGGCTTTTGTTAAACGACAGTACATTTCGAAGCGTCCTCACTGAGCATTATCAACCTTTTATCGTCCCACTGCTGGGCACAGGTCTCCTTTCATACAGAGAAGGATAGTGCGTAATCACCACGCATGCTTAATGCGGGTTGGCGATTTCAGACTTAAAAGTCTAGGTTTTCTCAAGATGTTTTCCTTCACCTTGTAATAAGTCATTGGTGTCCAAGATATACTTAGAAAGTACACATAATAACTTAGAAAAGTTACATTGGTACTTGCCTGACCTGGAATCGAACCCGCATGCACATACTTGAGAGGCTGGTGTTTTAACCACTAGGCCACCACGACTTAACAAATCCACCCAAAACAAACCTTAATAAATGCTGTACCACAAAGATCTTTGGAGATACCACATGTAAAGTTCACATCTAAACACCGGATTTCTTTCTGCTTTCGGTCCAGATGTGTCAACTGACGTGTAACGGATGGGTTTCGGCAGACCGCCAGGTCTCAAAGCACACCATCAATATTAAACTCTTTTTTATAACATCTCTGTTGTAATTATAGAAATGCATTTTTTTCCTAATCAACGACAGACTGTGTAACAGCTATACAATTTAATATTATACCTCTCACGTTCTTGGGGACACAGGGATTTCGATGTGGATGCGAAACAATTTATACACATTACTGTATCAACATGCAAAAGGTCATTAGATTATAAACACAATCATGAATCTTTTGTATAATAACATAATATCACATCTGTAATGTTCGAGGAACAAAAACATCTTGAGCAAACCTGGACTTTATGAGTCTGAAATCGCCAACCTGCATTGAGCAAACGTGGTGATTACGCTCAATCCTTCTCTGTATGAGAGGAGACCTGTGCCCAGCAGTGGGACGATAAAAGGTTGATGATGATGAATGTTCGAGCGGGTAAGTAGGAGTGTAGGTCAACCCAAAGCAAATTACAAAAGCCTCAATATACGGTGAGACTATTCCATCAACGGGTATAGATCTAGACCATTACGAGCTAGCACACGCCGCCGGCATAAGTTACCACCCACCAGACAAAGTCTTGCCGCCAAGCGATTCGTCGTGTTCCGGCATGATGTCTGGTGAAGCCGTACGGTGGACGGGTCTGAGCAGTTGTGTTGCGATGTGTGCCGGGTACGATGTGCCTAATGTTGTTGTGTCGGAGTTTGGTCGTGGAGGGTCTCCAGATCATCCTCTGGCGCAGCATCGTTGGTCGTGTTGTTGGGTTAAACATTGCATCACCTCGCTCAACTGCCGTCTTCCTTCCTATTCACTCAGTTTTTTTGAGTGAATAGGCTTCATAAGCTAGTGCGCTTTACCATCAACGATTGCATCACTGCTTACCATCAGGCGGGATTGCAGTCAAGCACTAGTTCATAACTATTAAAAAAAAAAACAACGTTATTTTTTGTGTAGGTATGCGTAACCCGAAACACGTGTCCAATATTTTTAAGTAAAGAATCTGTACAAATTTAAAAAGATATCATGAAAAATCATAAAGTTATTAGCTTGTTATCTTACCTGGTTGTCCCAGCAAATAATAGGAATATACATAAGGAATATGGTCAACGCGGTTGCAGCTACGCGGTGCGGGGGGTTGCGTTGACTGTTCCGGGACGCGTACGCATCTATTACCACTATAACTGTTGTGCGCTCGGTAACCACACTGCCACAATTTCTAAATGTATTTGGGAAAATATAACATGGTATAAAAAGATTGGAATCGATTCAGTTGTTTATTCTCAACAAACCACAGAGCAAAGTACCTATATTCAGGTTTTGTATAAAGAAAACATAACGTATAAACACAAAAGAATGAATATAACTGAAAGTATATTTTGAAATAAGCAAAAAAACACTGCCCGACCCGCGAATCGAAGGCAGCAGTAGCAGAGTAACTCACGATCAGTAGCAATAAGTATCATTTTGACAGTTCGACAAAATTTATTGTGTTATTTACCTACGTTGTTTAAGTACCTACGCAGACACATTTTTTTTTTGGAGTAAAGTAGCTTAAAACTACATAATGATATAAATTAAATTGATAGTAATAGATATTGCGCAATTACGTCCTGATTGCCAACGCCAGACGAGGTAAATAAAAATGCCAAGTCAAATTATCAACCTCATGAAAGCATATTAAGTATTTACAGCTAGAAAGAAGAAAGAAACCAATACAAATGTTTATTCCGCACAAACAAAAAGCACATTACAATAAAACAAACACATAATAACAATAAAAGATCAAAAAAAAATATACCCATCGTACTCAAACATGAAGAAATTAAAATAAAAATGCTGTCCGAGTCACTTTAAACTTGTAAATGTCTATTAGCATTGCTTACCTTTTTTTTTTAAATCCGCGTCGAATTGATAAAAATCGGACGAATTTTTAGTTTAGTTCTCATGCCATGTTACTAACTTATTTAGTCCAATTTCGTACAGGTGAAGTCGATGTGACAAATCCTTTTATAAGAGGGCCTTTATTCACAAATAATTCTATCTAACCCCAGGGTTGTGACCTACCCGAATGTGTCCCGCTCGTTTATATGAATAGGATATACCAAATCAATCAAATAATCAATAACTATTATTCACGACACTAGCAGAGGATATAATCTGCCTAGCCATCTCCCCGCACCCTAATTACCTAACACACAGGATGCATTTTGGTGAGGAGGGAATTGCATGATTTAATTCCCCCATCCCCGTTCCACCATCGGACGACCCGTCGTACGGCGAGTTTCCACCCTTACGTTGTTAACACCACTACAAACCGGACGAAGCGTTTCGCCTCTTCCTTTATACCGCGTACATCGAGGGACTGGAACAATTTGCCAGTGGCGGTGTTTCCGTCGGACTACAATTTGAGTGTTTTCAAGGCTAGAGTGGATAGGCTCATAATAAACTAGTGCGCTTTACCATCAACGATTGCGTCACTGCTTACCATCAGGGCCTGTAGCCAATGTAACATCGCTTCGTAGCGAAGCGAAATCGAATACCAAACCAACCAATGGCGGGAACGATTGCGACGCGACGCGATAAATCACGTGGTCAATCGTTTTCGTTATTGGTCAGTTTGGTATTCGATTTCGCTTCGCTACGAAGCGATGTTACATTGGCTACAGACACAGGCGGGATTGCGGTCAAGCGCTAGTTTATAATTTATAAAAAAAGAACACACTACTACTATCAGTTGGAATCATTTCGAAGCTTATTGCTATTCCATTGCTCCGTGTGTTCGAAAAGTGTGTCTGCTCAACAACGTAAAGAACGCAATGAATGTTGTTGAACTGTCAAAATGAAACCCATTGCTATTGATAGTGTGTTACGCATTTACCCTGCAAGACAACTACTATGTTGCGGTTGGCTTGCAGTCTAACCGAATGCAGTTGAATATCCAGTAGTTTACACGGAGCAACTGCCTAACTGACTTCCACAACCTGCATGAAAAGTATTGATGCATTTTTAAAAGAATCATCATCATCATCCCAGCGTTAATCCCAGTCGCATCCGAAGCCTTTTCAGCTTTGGAGTCTGGGGTCCGCTTTACCAGTCCAACTGCTGATATGGCTAAACTTCGACATTTTCCGTGAAGCGACTGCCGTCTGACCTCCACAACCCGAAGGCGACATCGAAGCATTGCAGTTAGACCAATTTTTGGATTTTGAGGGCTCCAACAACCCGTAACGACTGCCACTAGATGTTCGTATAGCAACCGGGACCAACGGCTTAACGTGCTTTCCGAGGCACGACCAGACCAATGCAAATATTCATATTCATGCATACAAATACTTGCACTGTGCGGGGATCGAACCCGCGCCACCTTGCGCAGCGGCCGCGTCCGCTACCGCTACGCCACGGAGGCTGTCAGCATTTTTAAAAGAATATGGCTGGTAAATTCGTGTTGTATCGAAACCTAACTTATATCTCATTTAAACAACCCACCAATATCCTAATTCCGCACTTCCTATCACATTCCGAAGGATAGCTCCATAACCATTGCTCCATATGCTTAAAAAAGTCGTCTGACCGGCAGCGTTAATAACGCAATGCATGTTGTTGACACGTCAACATGAAGGACAGTGGCCAGTGGGGTAATGAGTTACACACTTACATCGCTGCAAACTTTTAATCTATATCGATGTATAAAGAAATCCTTCATTATTCAATCATCATCATCATAA
Organism: Sesamia nonagrioides; assembly: GCA_017933935.1. Taxonomy (NCBI): domain Eukaryota; kingdom Metazoa; phylum Arthropoda; class Insecta; order Lepidoptera; family Noctuidae; genus Sesamia; species Sesamia nonagrioides. The sequence goes on from JADWQK010000857.1 coordinate 295,298, forward strand.
TCAATCTTTTTATCGTCCTACTACTGGGCACAGGTCTCCTCTCATACAGAGAAGGATTGAACGTAATCACCACGCTTGCTCCATGCGGGTTGGCGATTTCAGACTAATAAAGTCCAGGTTTCCTCAAGATGTTTTCCTTCACCTTCAGTCATTGGTGTTCAAGATATACTTAGAAAGTACATAATTATGGCTTTAGAAAAGTTACATTGGCACTTGCCTCCTGAATCGAACCCGCGCACTCATACTTGAGAGGCGGGTGTTTTAACCACTAGGCCACCACGACATTATTCAATACTGCACCATTAATCTTATAAAAAAAACACGTGGCTTAGGTTCTAAACATGTCTCTAGGTTCAATGATTGACAATCAGTCAAGGAACTGTTCAAAGGTGAAGATCTTCTCTGCATACGAACAGGTAGAAATATACTTAGTTGCTACTCTTCCATTTAGTTCGCGTGGTATTAAATATGCAGCAAATAGTCCTAATAATCATTTCTCTGATCCAACAACAATGAACTAAGTTATTGTCAATATACTTTGTAAATTATTAAAAGGAATATAGAAGCACACGTAATAGTTATTATTATTTTATTAATATTAATTTCTTAACCGTCATTGGAATTGAGTCGTAAGCTACCAAATCATTATAGCATACTTACTTTTTTTTTTTTTGCAAAATCTGATATAAAATAAAACCCACGCGAAAACAGAAAAATGAAATACACGCGTTTTTTTCTTCCGAGTTTTCGGAAAATTCGCAAATACTCGCATTTTATGCATACCTAATCATAAAACGCATCTTCATAAATTTCCACATTAGACACAATTGCTTTATTTTAACTTAATCTCGACCTATATTTATGTAAGTTGCAGATTGAATAGTAGATAAAGATACAATTCTTGGTAACAAAGCTTTATATTGTCTCCATGCATGTAGAGATATTAATAGAACTACCTCACAAAGGTTTCCACAGAAACATAATTTTATTAATGCATTGCTCGCAATATCAAAGGACAATTCAATTAACCTGTCGGGAGGAAAATCTTCATTATCATGCCAGTCTATACTCGCCGCTCCTGTAGTACGGTTCTCTGCTTGGGACGCTCCTGAATTTTCAGACAGAGAGTCAACTGATTTTTTTAAAGTGAATGGACAATTATTTTTTTAAGTGGATGGTTTTTACCCATCACAATGTCGGGCTTTCGCGAGATTGAGATGCCGGATGAGTGGTTGAGCCCACAAGACACTTATTCTAACTTGATGGAAGTACTTTCTGAGCCAGCCGAACTTCGCCAAACTATTACACCGGACTTAGAAAATTGGAATCCAAATGAAGATGAAAATAAGTAAGTAAAAAAATATTTCTATTAACACGGATTTGATTAACATGCGCTTGCGGTCATCCCATTTCTAGCAAACCTTTTTCCATTGACATTTTCGTCGAGCGAATTACCGTGTCATATTCGTTTGGCGTAGCATATTATTCACAAATAAAGCTTGCCGCAGTCCATTGTTGTCCACGGCGTGAAGAATCGGCTCGTTTCTATCGTGCCGCGGACCGACCCAAGTGCCGATAAAGGGTTTCGGATACCAAATATTTAATGCGATGCTTGTTAGGCTAACGCGGCGACCGAAACGGGAGGTATTGTGTTGAGGCACTTTCTTCTTTTTGCAAGTATTTGTGAGTTCTTAACGTTGTGACAAGTAATTTTGAGTCGTAAGCTTTTGTTTCAGCATATTCAGCATAGAGCATGCACAACACAAATAAAAATTGTTACACGATAACCGATAAAAAGTTGAGAGTGCTCTTTGTACTTCCGATATGCGAATTGCAGGTTTTTATTTTATGCCTTTGTGATGTGAAATAACTTATATTGAAATAGATCTTTCAGATTTCTTTTTATTTTAGCATCGCGATAGAAATAACTTATATTCAAACAGATTGTTCGGATTTCTTTTTATTTCAGAATCGCGATATTGTTGGAATCTTGAATTAATGAATGCGTGCCTAGTAATTATCTAATAACTTTTTATGTCAATTATTGTAACCAGTAAATCGACAAAGCTTCTAAATCCCGACAAGACATACCGAGATTTTTATTGATAGGCAGTTCTACGTGAATGGTGATAGTGTTTAATTTTGCTTGAAATATTTTTATCACAAATATGGTTTTTCTGCATATGGGTAGGAGATATGTAATTGGTTACGGTGGGTAATCACGGGCATCATTAGTAAACTGGTGTAATTAGTTTACTAACTAATTTAAGTATATTCTACATCTCTGACTATTCCATATCTAAAAATAGTTATCAGTAATCCAGACAGCTCGGTCAAAGTTGTGATCTTGGCCCAATGCTTTTGTTGTTTTTAGGCTGTGACCTCTGAGTTTGATTCGGCTTTTCTTCCCAGCTTAGTCAGGTAGGAAACACTGAATTCATCTAGTTTTTAGGATACTGTACCGAAATAGTAATATCGGGACCCTGTTACTATTATCTTTACATAAATAATGATACACAACCATTCGTGCGTGAGTCCAACTAACTGGTTTTTGGTCAACACTTTTGACACTTACCATTATTTGATCTGAAAGCGGTCTAGTTCTAGATATAGGTAGATATAAGTATCAAGCATCTTCATCTTGACCGGTTCTATATTTCCATTGGAAGTATTGTCGATGAATGTTCGTTTTAATACCGTAGTAATACCAGGCTGAACCTAAATGAATACTTAAATTAAAGCGTGCTATTGGGCTTTTTTTTCTTTCTTCTTATTTAGGACTTTCTTTGGTATTGGCTCGAGACATGGGCGTAGCAGCTTCTGGCCTGGGGGGGGGGGGCAAGTCAGGCCTAGGGGAAGGCAAGTTAGGCCTGGGGGAGACAAGTTAGGCCTAGGGCAAGGTAAGTTAAGCCTAGGGGGGGGGGCAAGTCAGGCATAGGGAAGGCAAGTTAGCCCTAGGGGGGGCAAATTTTTAGAGTGGGTAATCTGTGTGCGCTATTGGCGCACGTGGTTTTTTGGCAATTACACAGTACATTTTGTTAGTGTCTAATGCGTGGGTTATTTAAAAGTTAGAGATAAGTCCTCGTTTATTCTTTATTTAGCAATTAGGGGAGTTCATACATATTCTGCGGGATTTCCAGGGGGGTCAGGTATGCCCGGCTTGGGTAGAGCACCGCCGTGTCCTCGTAGCGGCGATCGGTAGCGATCTATCGCGTCCGACCCTGGTCCAGGCCATGGTCCGGAGCAAGAGTGCATGGCAGGCCGTCACCTCCTTCTGCAAAGCAGTGATCCTGGCAAAGGAGGATGAGGAGCGCGTGAGGCAGCGGGAATCCCAGCACCCTCACGACACTAGCCGCCGCAGGAGATGCCCTGGTCGGGAGACGACATTGCACTCCCAGCCACTGTAGGTGCGGGCCTGCGGGCGGTGAGCAGTGGGCAGCTCGCCGCCTGGTAAGGACCAGGCCCGAGTCGACGGCGCGTTAAGTTTCACGCGCGCTTCAAAGCAATGTCAGCACATCGTGACGGGGTCCACGAAGACCGATGCCTCCTGGGTCAGGGTTGCGGGTTGGTTAAAAAAGTAAACCGTGGCCCTGGCCGTCGCCCAGGCAAGTGAAGAAACACGGGAGGGTTTTAGTCAGTAAAAGTCTGACCCGCCCTTCCGCTCCGCAAGAGCGGGAGAAATCATTTGATGATTTCACATCCCAATAAAAAAAAGGGGCAGGGGCAGCTGCCCAGCATAGCAGAGGTCGGTTTAAGACATCGTTATCTATATTTTGTCCAGATCTCGATGCGGAATTTTCCCTTTGATGTGCTTTATCAATCTTATTACAGGATGGTATTGAGAGGGAAGTTGAATTCCAGGAACAATTTCCTCTAGACTTTGCGCGATACTAGGAAAAATCAGGAATTCAATATGAATTTCATGACCTACCTTTATTACGGGAATTGAAGTAAGAATTTTTTAGTTAATGTTCATTACGCTGCTCTTTGATGGGATTTTATTACATACCTATTTGGTGATAACGTTTCAATTAAATTGAAATTATTAAGAGGCTTACGTCGTGTAAGCTGACGTTTTACGTGCTCCAATTGATCACGTACCTACTTTGTTTTTCCCGTGCAATATTGTGCACAGCTTAATACTGCCTCTGTTCAGTAGTGAGAACTTTATAGGTTCATTATGCACAATGTTGATAATACTGGCCTCATAGTTGAGAGGGAGTGGACCTAAATAGTGGAATATTTAGTGTATTATTCTTCCAATTTGTAGGTTCTAGGACATCATTTAATGTTTTATAAATATCGTTATGGTGATACAAGTTGCGCCAAGAACTGGCATACAAATGTTTACGCATGTTCATATGTTCATGCACAAAATTGAAAGGATTGATTAATTTCTTTAAATAATTAAGTATTCTAACATGTCTAAATAATTTTTAACATGTCATTAGTTAATTACTTCTTAAGGTACTTGCAGCAAGTCGATAATATAATGGCAATTTGTAAAATTGTAACCATATTTATCTGTTAATTTTATATCAATATTTTCTTTAATACTATAAAAACAATTATCTTCCAATTATGAAATACCCCAACCCGCTTATATTGCTTTATTTTAAAGTATTTAATAGATAATTTCCTTAATTTTTTTGTTAACTTATTTTTATGCCACTAAGTTAGTTTTTGTCGGAGCACCAGTGGCCTAGGGGTATCAGCCGCGGCTTATAAGTTGTAGGTCGTAGTATCGAACCCCATCAGGCGCTTTTCTTTGTGTAAATTATTTCATCACCACTGCTCTCAAAACGGTTAAGGAAAACATCGTGAGAAAACACAAGGAATAATAAAAAAAAAAAAAATTAAGACATGTGACATCTAAGAATCCGCTGTGGACCAGCGTGGTAGATTACGGCCCACTCCCTCTCACTGAGAGGAGACCTGTGTCCGAACAGCGGGGACATTATAAGCTGATTATGCTCCAAAATTCTTCCTCTTTTATACCGCGTACATCGAGGGATTGGAACAATTTGCCAGCGATGGTGTTCCCGTCGGACTACAATTTAAGTGTCTACAAAGCTAGAGTGAATAGTCTCTTAATATACTAGCGCGCTTTACCATCAACGATTGCATCACTGCTTACCAACAGACGGAATTGCGGTGAAGCACTAGTTTATAATTTATAAAACAAAATATATCTATGTTATGTACAGATCACAGCACATCAAGCTACTACAATCGGTCAGATTTCTTTATTAGATTTTTCAACTATATCTCTAAAGCATGGAAATATTTCACAGTTTCGGGTAGCTTGACCTGCTTTCGTCCTTACGTATATTATATTTAATCCAATTTTCAATTGTGCTTTTAAATCGATATGTGAAAACAATTATTCAACTATCATCGAAATATGAATTTCATCATCATCATCATCAACCTTTTATCGTCCCACTGCTGGGCACAGGTCTCCTCTCATATAGAGAAGGATTGAGCGTAATCACCACGCTTGCTCAATGCGGGTTGGCGATTTCAAACTTAAACTCAATATGAATTTGCTACCTCTCAATCGAAATAAAAGCCAAAAGTCCGTTACCTAAACCTAACAAGGGCAATGCACTGCAAGCTAATACAAACACTTAGTAATTTGTTTAATTTAGCTAATTTACAAGAGAACAAGGCTTGCAGTTCACGGTGTTGCCCGATGCAGCGATAGCCGTTCCGGTGACGGCTCTGCACTGTGTTACTATGAATTACTTGCGTTTAGTCAGCTTCACGGCTATCTAGTACACTCAACTGGATAAGAAAGAAAATTATTTTATACGAGCGCCAGAAAAGCCCAGCTCAGTTCATATAAATCAGATAACTGAAGCGTCACACGAAGAGTATTGAAGAAAACATCCGTCCAGTACAAAACATTCACCTACGCGGCAGATTTATCCCACGTACTGGCAATATCAATTTCTACTAAAATGCGGAGGATATGATATCGAAACGCTCGACTGCACTAACAGTCCGAAAATATCGATACCTTAAAAGTATCGATATTTATCATCGATAAGTGTCCGGCACTCGATAGTATATGTAGTACGTAGACACTGTGGACGAAGTTGTAGAGAAAGAGACATACAAAAGAATCAAAGAAAAAAATACAGATACATAATAAAGAGTATTCTCTTCTACATAAAAATATAGCCACTTCACAGAATCAACACGACGACACGAGAAGAGACGGGGCAATAGGGTTGATGCTGTGACTGGCTGAGCGATCGACGCGCTGCGTGTCGTTGGATCGATCTCTAATGAATTTGTATGAGCTACGCTACGACAGTGGTTCCTAACTTAGGGGTAATTAACCCCAGAGGTGAAACGGTGATTTTAGGGGGGTACACGAGATGGCAAGAAATAGTATTAAAATAGCAATAAACAAAATGATAGATTAATTATGAGGTGCACGTTGAGTGAAACCGAACTTAATATTATCAAACTTGCGAATGCAAAGCAATTTCAACCTTCCTGGTTACGTCCCAGATTTATATGTTACTTTACTAGTTACCTAAACGTGCAATTTCTTACATAATAAACATATTTTCGTTCGAATTTGTGTGGTTTTAATTATTTTAAATTAGCTAAGGGTAAACTCAATCCCCATACGTGTTCATAGGGGTGAATGACATTGAAAAGGTTAGGAACCACTGACCTACGAGTAATTGTTTCGGGGTTGTATGTGGATGTGAGTTTGAATTCCTAGTGTGGCGACGGTTTCATTTAGCTAAGTGTTGTAACTGGCGATCATTTGCATGAGATGATTTTTTTTTTTAAATATTGTGTTTGTCATTCCTGAAAAGTATCTTAGCAAAGTAGCATTCGTATCTTTGTTACTTTGGTTTGTTTTGTCTCGGTGGTAGGCCATAAAATCGGCAGCCGGCAGAAGTTACCACCTACCAGACAAAGTCTTGCCGCCAAGCGATTCGTCGTGTTTCGGCATGATGTCTGGTGAAGCCGTACGGAGGACGGGTCTGAGCAGTTGTGTTGCGATGTGTGGCGGGTACGACGCGCCAAATGTTGTTGTGTCAGGAGTTTGGTCGTGGAGAGTCTCCAGATCAATCTCCCTCTAGCGCAGCATTGTTTGGTCGTGTTGGTCTTGGGTTTAACATTGCATCACCTCGCTCAACTGCCGTCATCCTTCCTATTCCTTAGTTTTTTAAGTGAATAGGCTTAATAAACTAGTGTGCTTTACCATCGACGATTGCATCACTGCTTACCATCAGGCGGGATTGCAGTCAAGCACTAGTTTAGAATTATTAAAAAAAAAAAAAATCGATAACTAATTATGTACTTGAAAATTATCGATACCAGAGTAGTGTTTAGTACTGACAGGAAAACTGTTGACTCTGGAGCTTGTAATCTCTATTAGACACATTTTTGGTACTAAAATGGCCGAACGCGCACCTCCCGGCAGAATCGCGCTTTTTTACCATCATTTTTATTACATTTCTGAAACGCTCGGTGACTCTGAAACGTAGGATCTTGTATAACTCACATACTGTGGACGATTTATAAGAGACAAGAGTTTTTAGATTTTTTAATTAATCGAGTTGTGAACATATTTCTACAGTTGTAAATTACATTTGATAGTGATGTGTGAGTATTGCTGTCTTTTTAAGTGATAGTTTGTGAGTTGTATTTTTCTTAATTAAGAGTTATTAGGTAGCTCTCATATATAAATATTTTACTTTACGTCCGTTTGAAAGTAATGTAAAATATTTATAGTTGAGAACAAGGATTAAGCAAGAAAATGTATATTTATAAATTCTTATACATACACATTTTATAGCTTAACCCTTATAATTATATGTTATATACATACATAGGTAATAGACAGATAATAATAGTCATTATAAACTAGTGCTTGACTGCAATCCCGCCTGATGGTAAGCAGTGATGCAATCGTTGATGGTAAAGCGCACTAGTTTATTAAGCCTATTCACTTAAAAAACTTAGGAATAGGAGGGATGACGGCAGTTGAGCGAGGTGATGCAATGTTAAACCCAAGACCAACACGACCAAACGATGCTGCGCTAGAGGGAGATTGATCTGGAGACTCTCCACGACCAAACTCCCGACACAACAACATTTGGCGCATCGTACCCGGCACACATCGCAACACAATTGCTCAGACCCGTCCTCCGTACGGCTTCACCAGACGTCATGCCGGAACACGACGAATCGCTTGGCGGCAAGACTTTGTCTGGTGGGTGGTAACTTCTGCCGGCAGCCGATGTTATGGCCTACCACCGAGAAAAATTACAGGTTTATAACAGGAATATATAGGTATATCCTGTATGTTACACAGGACATTTTTATCTCGGTATTCCCATGGGATAGAAACTTATACAGAAATCGCGGGGCGTAGCTAGTAGGTGCAGAAGACAGCACATCAAACTGCTACGATCTATCAGATTTCTTTAGTAGATTTTCAACTTTATCCGTAAAGCATTAAGGCTTAAGGTTGATTGGGCATTTTTTACAGTTTGCAGTCAGATAGTTGACAGTCCGTACATATTGTAAAAAAGGTCTATGTTTTTTACATGTGAGCATATAGAGCTATTTTTAGGATGTAGTTAAATTACCTACCATAGGTACTCGTAGGTACTCATATAAAAAAGTTACTAGAATACCTAACTGCGAGAACCTTCCGACGATTCGGTGTCCATTTCTGGGGACTCAATCGAGAATTTAATAAAAAGAAAATGAAGCAATTTTTTTCGTTATTGACTGCTAAATCACAAGTTTTCCTACCTTATTTTACTCTATTAAAATATTCAGTTCTTAAAACAATGGTTTCGCAGCCCGGGATTTGAGGTCCGTGGTCCGGGACCTGTGTGGTCAAGATAGGATCGCTCGTGACTCACACCCACGAACTTTCGATAACTTCATTTCAATGCTGAGCGGGGTATGGTGCTACTCGCCGCGGTAGGCACCCCACCCGTTTGGTGTTCGGTGGGATGCCTAGCTACATTTTGAGATACTGGTGCTGTTCTTTGACATTCCGTTGGTGTCTTCTTTTAGGTATATACCGTATAGTGCACGTTTGACGTCATCGCTGGCTGTCGCTGAAAACCGGCGTTATGGGTCTGTTTTGTAGAATTCCTGAACATTATGCTGAGTGATTGTTGTTCTGCGTTTTTGTGACGCATATTTTATAAATCGACTCCTTAAATTGTTCTTTCAATAGTTCTGTATCTAAAGGGCGGGGTAGTTACGCATAGTACAGTGTTGGGTGTTTTGGAGTAGGTACCCACAAACCCAGAAGAAATTAGTAAAAGGTAGTGCTATGAAAGCACTGCGAAGTGTCGATGGGTGGGCGTTTTGGGGGACTGTCTTATGTAATATTGACGTTCAAAAAGTGCTGATTCTCAACCTAGTTTGAATAAATGACTTTTGATTTTGAGAAATACGTTGTTCTAATTGAAAGTTCGAGTGTCGAAGGACAATGATATTTTTTTTTTATAATGAAATTTTCATGTAGGTAAGTGAAATGTAAATTTCTTAATGAGGATAATATATGTATAACAGTGCGTGACTGAATTTTTGAATACTGTGATTTGTTTTGCATCAGTTCGTAAATTAATCTACATTTTTGAAGTCGATTAATTTGTCGGTATTCGGATAAATTATGATTTGGCTAAGACCCGACTTGTGTTGCGTTTCACATAGCGAGCGACCGTTAGCGCAGGCAGTCTTTACCCAAGCTTTGATCGAGTGTGTTACTCAAACCCAGTAGCTCTTATCTGTTTTAATCTGAGATTATCATTGTAATCCCTTAATATTAAATTGATCTAAGTGTCTGTACAGTTAAAATAATAAGAATCGAACATTACGCTACAGTTATTACATCGAAATACTGCCCACGATGGTTGCTCATGGGGTGAGAAGACACCTCAACTATCCGGAACTTCGGGCCCGCTTCCTGAAGTTTCCCCCATACCCTGCACCCTATTGCTCCTCTGTCTCTCTCTTTATTACCAGACTGTATCTGATGAATTGTGATAGCTATAAGTTAAAATTTTCACACATTATATATTTCGGTTACCGCTATAACAATGAATCTTGAAACCATTTTTTTTTTAGAAGATAATGGTACAATAACAGAGCCCTTCTAGCGTGAATGTTACTCGCACTTGGTCTATTTTGTGAGTTTGTGTTGTCTTCGTGAAATTTTTTCGCAAATAAACGTGTTTTGCTGTCTTTTTTACTAGACTCCTGTGGCTTACAAGAGTCTGATAAAAAAAGACATACTTTGTTTACAGCATCAATTCAGTCGTGTCTATAGTTTAAAAAAGATCTTTTCATGCTGTAATGAGTTTGGGAATTCGTATAAGTTGTTATTATAAATATTTTATGCAGCAGACATCTTCAGTTCTAGGAAATTCCTCCTGTAACTAAATCGCGTATGGCGGTCGTGTCGCGTGGCTGCGGGGAAGCCTTTAACTATTTTCAATTATCTAAGAACCCGGTATGTTATTAAGATGAAACTACCTGTGGGTTGTTAGGAATATGAATAATTTGATCAGAGTAGGAAGTCGTCGGAAGTCGAGTAGAAGTCGTGGTGGCCTAATGGTAAAAACACCAGCCTCTCAAGTATGAGTGGTTCGATTCCATGTCAGCCAAGTACCAATGCAACTTTTTTAAGTTATATGTGCTTTCTAAGTATATCTTGGACACCAGTAAATGATTTCAAGGTGAAGGAAAACATCTTGAGGAAACCTGGACTTTAAGTCTGAAATCGCATTGAGCAAGCGTGGTGATTACGCTCAATCCTTCTCTGTATGAGAGAAGGCCTGTGCCCAGCAGTGGGACGATAAAAAAAAACGATGATGATGATGTTGACCAGAGTCACTTACTCTGGTCATCATCATCATCAACCTTTTCTTAGCGAGACATGTGTATTATTTCAGAAATAAATTTCACATTATTTTTCGTATTGCAGCGCGGTATCACGTATCACTGGGTTTTAATTCAGAGATGAGTACTGGGTGTCTGCTCAATTCGATATAGCCAGAAATACAAAAATACGGTCAGTATTGGTTTATGTCCCGTACTTTCGAGCTAAATGGACTTATGTCCCCCGGCCGCGTACATCTATTTCTATTGAAATTTGCTGACAGCTACACGTTGCCTATTGATCTCTGTTGGTTGAAAATTAGACTGATGAATGTGGGCAAGGCGGATTATGAACTTTAGGAGAATTGGCAGTAGTAGCTCGGTATGTGGGTTTTTGCAATAGCATTCAGCCTTCATTAGGATGAAGAATTGAGTATAGAATTTAGATTTTCTTAGAAAAGCTCATCAGTATATTATTGTATCTATAACTACTACTAATAATATAGTATATTATTATATATATATAGTATATTATTGTATCTATAACTACTACTAATAATAAGCTATTAGTATTCGATATTACACTATGAATGTCGATAGATACATGAGTAGGCTCCCCCCTACTCGTGTATCCATGAAAAAACGATCTTCATTGGACCTCGATCGTTTCATCATTCACTGAAGAAACGATCGAGGTCCTGTCTGAATAATTATATATGGGTATAAAGCGGGTTACTGACGAGATACTGGCTAATATAGCCGACCTCAGATAAATTTGCATAAGGATAGGTTAAGGCAATGATGAATAATAATTAAGCTGATGAGTTTCTCTCTAAAACTAGCAGCAGGATTTTTAAAAATCATTTAGCTTTTCATAGTAAAATTCTCGAGGAAAGCTTTAGGCTAGGATCGTTATTAACCGAGAAAAAAGAGTAAAAGTCAGGTTAAACGGAAAGCTATAACGAAGTAATACTGCCCGAAGCATCGTGATCTAGATCACGGTTTGGTCGGAGAAGATGTAACTTCAAGCAGGCGAAAAAAGCTAATTTCCCATGAAAAATGAAAGCACAAAGCTTTAGACTCACAGTTTACGCTTTCAGATGGAGCTTTTGAGTACCTAGTGCAATTCTCAGTTGCAATAATGATGAAAAACATAAACTTTGCATCGTTTCAAAGGAAGTGAAATTAAATTAGAAAAGGTCTTCCCAGTCACTAGTAAAGCGAACGTCCTTTAATTATTATTTTTTACATTCCAGGTATATTGAACTATAATTATAATTCAGGGGCAGTTTGCCCCGCTATCATAGCGTACCCATGTTCTCCTTAGGCGTGCTTTCAAGGTATTTACACAAAAGAATGTAGTGAACTTAGAATTAAAATTATCAGGCTTCATCCTTTTATTTTGCGGGAAACTGGGGCAGTTATTTTTATTAATTAATTAATTTATTATCATATCGTGATTTGCTATGGACACGGGCTACAGAAATCGAGTTAAAAAACGGCCATCAGACCAATATACGGTCTCCGCAGGCATGATTCTCAAGCGAACTGTATAAGGCAATTGTTTTTTTTTAACCCTCTTCACGCAGCCCAGAACTCAAAATCTTAACCACTGCACCAACCGTGCTGTCAAATGAATACCTTGTCAATACATTTACGTAAACATCATGTACTTAAAGACAGCCTCCGTGGCGTAGAGGTAATGTGCCTTTCATCTAAGAGTTCCTTTGCCGTCTGCCAACATGACGGCAACTTAGTGTGTGAGAGAGAGACGCAGAGTGCGTCTACCTTGTTTACAACAGTGACAAACAATGAATACCAACATAATGCCGAAGGGAATTCTTACGTGAAATGGTCTCTAGTGAACGCGGCCGTTGCGCAAGGAGGCGCGAGTTCGATCTCTGCGCAGTGCAAATATTTGTGTGCATGAATATAAATATTTGCACAGGTCTGGTCGTGCCTCGGAAAGCACATTAAGCCGTTGTCCCAGTTGCCATACCAACATCTAATGGCAGTCGTTACGGGTTGTTATGTTAGAGCCCTCAAAAGTCAAACAATTGCTTCTAGCTGCAATGCTCGATATCGCCTTTGGGTTGTGGAGGTCAGACGGCAGTTTTTTCACGGAAAATATTGAAGTTTAGCCAAAATCAGCAGTTAGACTGGTAAAGCGGACCCCAGACTTCAAAGCTGAAAAGGCTTCGGATGCGACTGGGATTAACGCGTAATACGGTTTTATTAACGGCTAGCTTTCCGCCCGCGGCTTCGCCCGCGTGGAGGGCGGTTATATCGCGCTTTTTAGATTTCCTTCGGGAACATCAAATTTTTCCGGGATGAAAGGTAGCCTATGTTCTTTCTCAGGGTCTAAAGATTGTCTGTGCCAAATTTCATCAAAATCGGTTGAGAGGTTTAAGCGGGAAAGCGTAACAGACAGACAGACAGACAGACAGGGTTACTTTCGCATTTATAATATTAGTATGGATGATGATGATCATGTACTTAAAAAAAATATTTTTAGTAAAAGAGGTGAAAGGCACAAGTATAAGACTTGAAATAAGGACTTGAAGGAAGGAATTCGTTTAACGGTTTCCGTTTGGCTAAATTAGACTCATTTTTTAAGGGCTCCTGCTTAAATTTTGCAATAAAATTCCTACTCACCACTCCAACTGAATGACGAATCATTATTTAATAATTTGTAGTTTATTTAGTTTTATAAGTTTGTAAGTATTACCTGTAGCGTAAATTGAAGTTTATTTATATATAATCAAAGTTACTTTTCCAGTAAACTGAATGAAACTATAGGTATTGAGATTTCAATAGAATATATTGAAATCTCAATAAGTTTCATTCAGTTTAAAACTGCATATTATGTAGTTTCATTCAGTATTAAAGTCATACTATGTAGCTCAGCACATTATTATAATTAAAGGATCACATCGCTGACAAAAATTCTTGCCTCAATGTTGGTCCTGCTCCACAGAGGCGCATATAATGGACCGTACTTTTTCACAGAATGAAAAACGTGTGTACGTACAAAGAGCCGGGAACCTAGTCATTAGAAGCGCAAGCACGACATGAGAATCTTACAGTAACTAGCAGTAGAAGTATTTGTATACAGACTTCTAAAGTTTCAACCATGAACTCGAAGCAATTAAAAAAAGTCATTAACAGAGATTTCTGGCGATAGTCAGTTAAGTATCTAAAAAATTTCTAACGTTTGAGCGGCATTTCCTTAACGTCTTATTTAAAGCAGCTAAAAGTTCGATCTAGATAGGGATGGGACCACACGGGGATGTCTCACTCCGGAGGAGAACCCACTATCTCGATCTCGGGGCCGGCGGATGCATTTAATTATCATTTTAAAACCAAAGGCCTCGCCCGGTCAGTAGGTACAGAATGACATTTATTTTTGGACACCGAAATGAGATAAAGATTTTTTAAAGCTGTTCCAATGTTTCTGTTCGTTTAGAAATTATCTACTACTAGCTACGCCCTTTGGTTTTACTCGCATAAGTCTCGATACTGTAGGGGTATATTAAACTCGTGTCTAAGTCCAAGTTATGAACTGTTCTTGTGACAAATTTCATTCAAATCCGTGCAGGAGTTTTGCATGTATGTGTAACATATATTCATCCATCCATTACATCCTCGCAAATTTCCGGGTTTATATCATACTAGCTTTCCGCCCGCGGCTCCGCCCGCGTGGAGTTCGGTTATATCGCGCTTTTTAGATTTCCCTCGGGAACATCAAATTTTTCCGGGATAAAAAGTAGCCTATGTTCTTTCTCAGGGTCTGAAGATTGTCTGTGCCAAATTTCATCAAAATCGGTTGAGAGGTTTAAGCGGGAAAGCGTAACAGACAGACAGACAGACAGAGTTACTTTCGCATTTATAATATTAGTATGGATGTAGGGTAGACTTAATAGGATTATGAAAGTAATATGTTTTATGGTCTTTAATTTCAGAACAATTAAAATTTTACTTTAAAAGTTACAGATATTTTCATTCGATGGCATTACATAAATAATGTAATGTACCTACATATATTTATTTGCATTCATTTCTATACTGCTGAAATGTCGTGTAGCGCCAAGAAGAATCCTAAAACTCAACTAAGAAGATAAAAAAAGCAAGAAGAAATCAATTTAGGGAATATTTACAATTAGAGAAGTAAAAAAGGAGATGACTGGTGGTGGCGGTGAACAATGCCTATTCAGACAACAGCATATCAAGCTACTATAATCTGTCAAATTTCTTTATTAGATTTTCAACTTTATCGGTAAAGCATTAAGGCTCAAGGTTGATTAGGAATGTTTGACAGTTTCAGGTAGCTTGACCTGCTGTCGTCTGTACATTATATTACAATTACATATTTTACTGATGGTAATTATTTCTAGTCTGTGGTGTACCAAATATTAAAAAAAAAACTTACAAAAACAGTTTATTAATTAAAATAGCATTTATAAAACAACCGCAACGAGTTTTGAAAATTTTGCTGTAGAGATTAATTCTAGGTACCGAAGCCGCCAGGTCAAGTCACCCGAAACTTTAAAATTTTCCCAATATACCTTGAACCTTAATACTTTAGCAATAAAGTTGAAAATCTATTAAAGAATTTCGAAAGATTGTAGATCTTGTCGTTCTGGTGTCTGTACTTATTGTATTAGTAGTACTATTTAGCAGTTTGTCGAGTATGCCCAATTCATGTGGGATTATCCTGTTAACTTTCCGATCAAATATTTAATGTGAAAACGAGATAGGTAATGACATTAGTTAGCCATCATCATCATCCCAGCGTTAATCCTAGTCGCATCCGAAGCCTTTTCAGCTTTGGAGTCTGGGGTTCGCTTTACCAGTCCAACTGCTGATATGGCTGAACTTCGACATTTTCCATGAAGCGACTGCCGTCTGACCTCCACAACCCGAAGGCGACATCGAAGCATTGCAGTTAGACCAATTGTAGGACTTTTGAGGGCTCCAACAACCCGTAACGACTGCCACTAGATGTTCGTAGGGCAACCGGGACCAACGGCTTAACGTGCTTTCCGAGGCACGACCAGACCAATACAAATATTCATATTCATGCATACAAATACTTGCACTGTGCGGGGATCGAACCCGCGCCACCTTGTGCAGCGGCCGCGTCCGCTACCGCTACGCCACGGAGGCTGTCCCTTATCCCATGACATTAGTTAGCATTTATACTAAACAATGAGCAAAGGATTAGGTACGGGTACTTTTATAGTCCATCCAAGCCAGTTAGGTTTAAATCAGGTGTAGTTGAAAACCATCGTCAGTTGTCTGGCATTTTTGCTGAACTGGGCCTTTTTGCCTTTTTCCTGCTAGTTTTCTACATTAATTTGTTTTATTACATTTTACTTTATTTTATTACTAGCTGTTGCCCGCGACTCCGTCTGCGTGAACTTCAATTTACTGCGTGCGGTGGTTCCCGTTTCCGTGGGAATGTTCATTCCGAAAGAAATTAAAACTCAGTTGATATAAGATAAGCGCCTGTTAAAATAATGGGAGCAATATGTACGTCCGCGTTTACTCCCGTTTTCGCAACATTTTATTCCAATCGGTTCAGTAGTTTTGGCGTAAAAGCCGGACAGACAGACAGAGATACTGTCGCTTTTATAATATTAGTATGGGTAACTATTTTTTTTTTACTTTTTTAATGTTTGTCTTTATCTGATGTATAGTGTGTCTTTGAGTCTGTGCTAAATAAATGCATTTTCTTTCTTCTTTCTATAAATCGGAGGAAAGCCTAAAGCCATCAATACATCGAAAAACTGAAACAATTTGCCAGCGGCGGTCTTTCCATCCGGCTACAATTTAAGTTTCTCCAAGGCTAAAGTGAAGAGGCTCTTAATGAACTAGCGCGCTTTACCATCAACGATTGCGTCACTGCTTACCGTCAGGCGAGATATTGGTCAAGTACTAGTTTATAATAAAAAATAAAAAACAAAACCGACTCTGGACCGCATCTCTGTGTGACAGGCTCGGCGCAAATGGGCCACCGACCACAACCACCGGTAGCCAGCGATGGCGACTTAAGACACTTTTTAATATATTTTGTATAGACGCGCCACACACGTGTATCCGGTGGTGGCCAATCGCTACAGTAGTGTCCGCGACTCGCCACTGGTCACTAACTGGCTACACATAACGCCACCCGCCATCAAGTTATGTTTCACTGTAGGACCAGTTAAAAGTGTATGCACCCAATACAGGCGGTGACGGCTCGTCTACGTCTTCTGCTTATTAACAGAAGCACGAGCAAACTTTCCGTGTCAGAATCCATCTTCAGACTGTGCAGCAACGTGCGGGTTATAAAATGTGGCGTCTTCCAGACACCGGTGGCTGTGGCTCGCTTCTGACGCTTTTAGAAATGTGGCGGTAGCGCGTGACAGACACCGGTGGCTGAGATCGGTGGCCCATTTGCGCCGAACCGTTCGGTAGAGCGCTGAAATTTAAAAATCGAACAGCGAGATTTTTTGAGCATTCACACATAGCTGCTAGAGTAATGTAAATATCTAAGCCCGTATACTCTACACTAGCATGGCAAAGTTTAAATCAATGTTTTTTTTTTTTTTGTATCCTCCATATTGTAGGACATAACGTAGGTAATTGTGATAATGCGTGGGTGTACGCAAAATATGTAATATCTACATAATTAAGCCTGAATCAAATGCTCTTGTGTAGTATGTGGCTATAACGTCAGAAAGACAGGTGATGAGGTCATTGACTCTCATAAATAAATAATGTTTTATTAGGAGTTTTTTTTAACTTTATTAATTTGAATTGATGTGTACTACCCACCTTTTGCGCGATCTGCGTGTTTTAATTGAGGGCTCTCAATAGAGTAAGTGTCGTTGACGAGTCGTCTCTTTTCAACGAATCTGTTATTAAAATATTTATCATAGGTATTATGAACAGACTTTACCGTAGAGGTATTGTAAGTTCTAAGGTAATTTTACATGATTACATTATTTAGGTTAAACGGCGTGGTGGCCTAGGGGTTAAAACACCGCCCTCTCAAGTATGAGTGCGCGGGTTCGATTCCAGGTCAGGCAGGTACTTACCAATGTAACTTTCCTAAAGTTATATGTATTTTCTAAGTATATCTTGGACACCAATGACTGAAGGTGAAGGAAAACATCTTGAGAAAACCTAGACTTTAAGTCTGAAATCGCCAACCCGCATTGAGCAAGCGTGGTGATTAGGCTCAATCCTTCTCTGTATGAGAGGAGACCTGTGCCCAGCAGTGGGACGATAAAAGATTGATGATGATGATGATGAATTATTTAGGTACTGTAATCATATTGTTTCTAAAACGACAAAACGGAGGTTATGTAATTATTTTCAAGTAAATTTAGCTTAACTAGTGAATTTATGTTAACGGCTTGTACGATCGACCCTGAGGCCTGGCCAGACAATGCGAGTTCGTGGCAAAAAGCTATAAAACTTTTATTTTTAATTAGCACACTGATAACACAAACTAATTGCTCGCTTGTGATTTGACACGAGTTTGCTTCAACACTTGTAGGTACGAAATCATACCGTGGAGTTCTTTTTTAAGTCTAGACTCTATGGCTGATATTAATACTTAATTTATTTTTATTCACATATTATACTGGGTTTTCGTTGATTATTATCTATTAGAACCGAATTATTTTTTTTTTGTTTTTCTTATTGAGACCGAGTAGTGTTAAGATATTAGGTATATCTTATACATACCTATATGTATAACGACTTTATTTATTTCTAAAATACTTAAACTTAAAAAAATGTATAACTTGAATGTGAACCATTCTAACTCTTTTTTTTTTTAATAAAAACGTTGCTCAACACTAGGAATTTCTCCTATATCGGGGCAGCATTTTACAAACATCAAGACTCGGAACAACTACTTGTACAAATATTTGTTCCGTGCGGGAATCGAACCCTCGACACTCAGCGCAGCAACCAAAAGCTGCAGTATTTTAACCACATAATGAAAGCCTCAGGCTTTATCTGCAAGTTGACGAGCCATCCACATTAGTTTAATACAATGCTGACAATTAATAGGTACATTTATACATAGGTACACTAATTTGATTTCTAAGTACTTTTAATTTTTCCGACTCCTTTACTATAGCGTTTGCACTAAGTACACATCTATATACTAATATATAAAGCTGAAGAGTTTGTTTGTTTATTTGTTTGTTTGAACGCGCTAAACTCAGAAACTACAGGTCCGATTTGAAAAAATATTTTTGCTTTGGATAGCCCATTAATCCAGGAAGGCTTTAGGCTATACCCCAAGCGGACGAAGTTGCTGGCGACTAGTTATCAATAAAGAAAGCAAAAAACTATCCTCCACTAAAGATCTATACTTGTTACAAGGATTTTGACTTAAGTACTTCTTAGATCATCATCATCATTCATCATCATTTCAGCCGAAACACGTCCACTGCTGGACATAGGCCTCCCCCAAGGATCTCCACGACGACCGGTCCTGCGCCTCCCGCATCGCACTTCCTACAACATCATCATTATCAACCTATTTATCGGCCCACTGCTGGGCACAGGTCTCATCTCATACGGAGAAGGATTGAGCGTAATCACCACGCTTGCTCAGTGCGAGTTGGCGATCACTTGTGTTTTTTATTACATATTATTAAAAAAGTGTCTCAAATAAATACCTAGTTGATAGTTATTGATCTTAATTATGGTTTTGAAGTTGTTCATGTACGTATTTAGTTTGGTTTATATATGTTACCGAATATGTTTTATTTTAATATTATTATTTTAAACTTTTAATTTTCTTCGGTTAGTTATAATTTCTTTAATGCATGCTGTGTCCTGTAAGTGAAGGAGTACACCTTCGTGATATATTGTCGTCCATTTTTATTTTTTCCATGTTTTGTGTATATTCTTTGTTGGAGATTCTTTGTAAAATAAGATAAAAATAAAATAACATAATATTTAGCTATGGGAAAATATCATACTAACCTACGCCATTTAAGCGTAGAGTGGTTCACCAGTACTCCCCATTTACACCTATGGGTAACTTAGTATTACAAGGATCCCATTTTTGGTGCTTGAATGACATTGACTGGATGACACTGTTTGTTGTCAATTTTTTTTAAACCTTGCCCGACGATGTTGCCCCACCTTACCCCCCCCCAAATCTTAAGTGCGTTTGCAAACATTCAAATTCTCACACACCTCCAGACCCGGAACAACTACCTGTAGGCCATACAAATATGTGTTCCGTGCGGGAATCGAACCCAAGACATGCAGCAGTCGATCGCTCAGCCACTGCTCCAACCGTATCGTCAAATGTGTGAAATGGTTTTGTGAAATGAAATGATATCCTGGCGTTCTAAGATCCTTATGTTAAAATTTCGCTAATAAAGAATAATAAAGTGCTATAAAAATGTTGGTGGTCGTGGAAGTTACCGACAGACGTGAAAGTCGAAATAATTATAAAACACAGAATACACCAAAAAGTAAAAAACTACAAACGATCACGGTGTCGGGTCGGTCAACTCACGCGAATTCAATGCTTTTCCCCCATTCAACAAAACTGCTCAACGTCGGTAAAGAAATTTTCACTTCAAAACTTTAATTACTCTTCTCTTCCTCAGATTGTACGGAACAAAGCGCTGCGCTCGCTGCACCACTCCGATCTCAGCCTCAGAGCTGGTTATGCGTGCCCGGGATCTGGTGTTCCATGTACACTGCTTCTCATGTGCGCTGTGCAGCACGCCCCTGAATAAAGGAGACACTTTCGGCATTAGAGATTCGGCAGTATACTGCAGGTGAGTTCAGTGTTTATTAGATTAGACCATAAATGGTTACACTTTAATAAGCCCTGATGTGTTAGAGTTTGGAGTATGAAGGAAAATGATCCATGAATAATAGGCTGATTTTATATCCCATAAACGAGAAGAGCATCTAAATGGATTAAACAATTTTGTGATATACTTAATTGTACGACAGAAGGTCAAGCTACCCGAAACTGTCAAATATTCCCAATCAACCTTGAGCCTTAATGCTTTTGAAACAAAGCGGAAAATATATTTAAGAATTCTGACAGATTGTAGTAGCTTGATGTGCTGTCGTCTGTATATTCAGTCGGGATCCCGACTGACATCGACAAATGACGTTAAAAGTCGATTTGCAAATGAGAAGATGCCTAACGCAATGTGACTATGTTCGAGTAATTAATTCTGCTAACAAAGCTCTGTAATAATTTTAAACTTTATACTAACTGTTCCCTTCGAACCGAAGTTAAGAAAACTTTCCTTTCACAGGCTGCATTATGAAACCATGCCGGAATACGGGCCACACATGGCAGTGCCAGGGCCGCCACAAATGTGCCCTGTGCCCTACACGGGCCCTGTTCCGGGGCCCCACTACCCCCCATACCCCTCTCCTGAGTTCGCTCGGGTAGACAATGATGTTCCTAAAGGTCCGTTCTTCAACGGCTCTACAGCGCCCCCACCCCGGCAGAAAGGGCGCCCCCGCAAAAAGAAGCCCAAAGATCAAGAAATCATGGCGGCCAACCTTGGTGAGTTTCAGAAAAATGCGCAAAGCGAAGTCATGCAGCGAACTTATAAACATTTTAATAATTTTAAATCGTCATCGCATGTTGCCATCATGTCGGTTTTACATCGAACATCGGCCCTCGTTTCGCCGACAAAACGTTAACAATTTTATTAACACATTAAAGTCAAAACCGCACTTACCATCGCCAGATTATTGGAGCGACATCCCGTGTGTTTGTTTTTTTTTTAATTATTTTCTGTCGAGATACGGAAACCTGTCCTTATCTGGTCAGTTCGGTCGAGCGACGGGAACTCTTTTTCAAATTTGAAATTAGTATGTTGCGTGCATGCCAAGGGACTAAAGAAATAAATCTTCACTTTTTCGGCAGTGATTGGAATTAAACATTTTTTTTTAAATTAGGTACTTTATTAAAAGTTTAGGCAACGAAGAATAGTTCTGTAATTTTAGCACTCTGAGCCTAAGTATTACTAGTTTTCTGTTTTGTAAACTATTATCATTCTATAATGTTTATATATTAGTCCATAACATCGGCTGCCGGCATAAGTTACCACCCACCAGACAAAGTCTTGCCGCCAAGCGATTCGTCGTGTTCCGGCATGATGTCTGGTGAAGCCGTACGGAGGACGGGTCTGAGCAGTTGTGTTGCGATGTGTGGCGGGTAAGATGCGCCAAATGTTGTCGTGTCGGGAGTTTGGTCGTGGAGAGTCTCCAGATCAATCTTCCTCTAGCGCAGCATCGTTTGGTCGTGGTGGTCTTGGGTTTAACATTGCATCACCTCGCTCAACTGCCGTCATCCTTCCTGTTCCTAAGTTTTAAGTGAATAGGCTTAATAAACTAGTGCGCTTTACTCAACGATTGCATCACTGCTTACCATCAGGCGGATTGCAGTCACTTAATTATCAAAAAAAAAAAAAATAACAAGTAGCTTCTTGAACAGAATGGCGCACTAAATACGCTTTTGCCACTAAGCCTAAACTAACGGCAGGGTCACAGGACTAATTTCATACCTAACTTTTCAACTTTCATTATCATCTGAAAGTCTTTTCATACCTTAGTGTACACAATACTGCTTACCATCAGGCAACATTGCATCTACACTTACGACATCAGTTGGCGTTTTTGCTTTCAAGTATTTCTTGAACAAAATGGCGCCTAAATAGCTTCTTTACTAATGCCTTACTAACCGTACAAGCACTAAGCGTTCAACGGCTACTAACTTTTCACTTTCATTACATCTGAAAGTCTTTTCATGTGTGAATTGGAGTCTGTTTCATACCCAAGTATACTTATAATAGCCGTCAACGCCTTTAGGTTAAACCGTACGCATAATTATGCTTTCATTACATAAATGCATAATGTATTAATTTTATTAGCTTGATACGCGGTATGAGCCAACGGCTGCAGCGTAAAGCATATATAAAGCTGCGGGGTTAGAGTAAGCGGATATGTTGATAAGCGAATTAGATTGATTGTTCCCTATTCTTATATTATAATTAGGTATAGTCTCATGTCAAGGTGTTTGTCCTCGAACACTTCCAAAATGTTTGAATTAATTAATTTGTTTAATGCATTTTAATGTTTTTTTTTTACATTACTACTACATACGCGGGTGAAACCGCCGGGTGCAGCTAGTTTTATATATAAACTTGAGAGATATTAGAGATAAGTTAATTGATTGTTGATAAGCGAATTAATTGATTGTTTCCTATAGTAAATTCTAAAGTCTAATTGAATTTAGAATTTACTATATAAAACAAGTGTACTTCAGGAAGTGGCACCGTAGATAAAATAGGATGAAGCTGGGATAAAGCTTATTTATTATTAGCCTTAAATCCTAGCAAACGAGCTACGGCATTTTTTCTTAATAGTTAATATATAAGATAAGTAGATAGATACATACATACACCTTTAGATATACAGACAAATTTCACGCTGTTTTGTGTAAATTGGGAAAAAAAATCGAGTAACTCAGCAGCCAGTGAGTGGCGACTTTGTGAATAATTTTTTCTCAGCCATTGTCGGAAAATAACAGGCAAGTTCGCGTGATCTTACTATATTAACCTCGAATGTGTAACATGCATCTAAATAACCTGGTTACAGTAACCATTGTCATGCAGAGGAAAGCAAAGTTTTTGGTGCATTGTTCACTTATGAACTGTGTGAAATTCGGAGTGGGTACATCATATTTATCTCTATACATGTTATACAACTAAGTCGCTTTATTAGTTGCGCTTAGATCTTTTAATTATACAATGGATTTTGATGCGGTTTTCACCATAATGTAGACAATTTATTCTGAAAGGTTTATAGGTAGAAAACATTTATAAGGACCTAACTCCATTTTAGCAAGGATCTCAAAGTTTCGACCACATCAGTTGTACTATCAGCTGTAGAAGTCCATTTCCACCTTAAAGACTACTGTCGCCTGCGCTAAACCGGCCACGCACACTACCGCATTATTTTTTTATCGCAGTCTTCGTCTTTCTTTAAAGTAATGCAATATTTCGTTACTTCATTTGAAGTTGAGTTAGCGGCTGCACTTAACAATGGTGCTATCATAAGCGAGCGATTGTGGGTTCGATCCTTATTATAGGCAACTCTTTTTGTTGTTTCATATAATTTAAAATTATGATAATTGATTTGTATTTTAAAGTAAAATGTTTGCAAATAATATTTAAACAAATAGGAAAATTTATTGAATATTTATCCCAAAAAAGGGTTTTATTATATGTTTTAGTTTACTATAGGGGTAATATAATAAAAAATATATAAAAATAAAACAATAAGCATATTATAATGCAATATATTATAAAGTTATATATTATTCGGTATAGATATACTTATACTAACAAATGAAACAAACGTTGAAACGGCAGCATTGTAATATTTTATATAAAAGTAATCCTTGACAAACTTATGATATTGTTATGGTAAAAAATACAAAAAACATTTTTGGTTGTTAGATATGAAAATTATAATATTATACGTATATTATGATTAAAGAGGTTATAGCTTAATTATTCATTTTCTTAAAGAAAAGAGGATTGAAGCTTAACCTGAATATTATTGCAATCATAAAATAATCTATACTTAGAACACATAATAGTGCTTATTACATTTATATTTTTTTTGCGTGTATAGCATAGTACTAGTGCTGCCATCCTGCAATGCCTTTTTTCGGAGTTTGAAGGCATGAGCAAGCGCTTCCAAGCGCCAAAACCAAACCAAAAGTAATTTGTATTGAAATTGCAAAAGGCGACATCTGTTAGCCATTAAGCCAACCGAACATATTACTGTCACTTAGCTAAATTACTTTAGAGATGGTTTAGAGTCCGTTATTAAGATATTTATTGGTATATATTTAAAACACTCTGTAGGACACTTCTGCACTGTTTTTGTTATAAATAGTTTTTTTTTTGTTTAGCTCGATAACACTCCACCAGCCTCGCCAATTTATTTTTAAACCACAAATGCAACCTATCTTCTTCGCACGATTTAAAAGTTTATTCAACGGTAAATATTGTCGTTTCGTTTCACTTGTCTCGACAGCTACCTTCGTCCTCCAACCTCTTGACCTTGACCTCCAACGGCTTACAGTATTTATCTAAAACAATAACAATTTTATTACGCACTTGCTACAAGCGATTGGATTGCACCTTACATAAATAATAATAAAAACAACTTACACAAAAGCCGGTTTCATATGATATTTGAGATATATTGCTCCATATGCCTGCATATTGATTAAAAAGTAAAACTAATAACACAAACTGGTAACTATATGTTCACCAACCAACAACAGCTAAGTAATATTATTTGAGTTAATGTAGCTAATAATAGTTATTGTAGGTAGCGGAATATTTTTTGTGAAGTAGTGATTCAGATTCTTTTAAGTCTACCGTCATCTTTTTATAATGACTCTAATATAGAAAAAATCTTAAAAGAAAGTATCATCTTTAAGTTGCAGATCGATATTTTTACATTAAATTTTTACAATAAACATTTAAAAAATATTTTTGTAAGTTATTAGATTCGAACTCGAACCACCTTGAACGCCTATCAAGGCGAAAACCGTTACGCCATTGAAACACTTACTGTAGACGTTGAAATTAATAAGTAGTACCTAACAATCATAAGCGGGCAGCAAGTGTATGAGCGTGTATCAAACTTTATTATAGAAGAAGGTCGTAACTACAACTAGTATTGCTTGGCCATAGTTTTGTGAGATTGCAACTCGACTTTTGGTCTTGACTGTACATTATACCTGTGTGAAGCAATCTGTCCGCTGGTTGTGTAAATAATTCCTTTTCCTTAAAATTATGATCATCAGAGGTAGTCAGTTAGGAAATGCCGGCTTCATCTAGTTAAAAAAAATAAACATGACGTGTAAAAGTGATCAGTGGTCCTACTTGCTTAATAAACGATTTCATTTCGTTTCATCATCATCATCAACCTTTTATCGTCCCACTGCTGGGCACAGGACTCCTCTCACACAGAGAAGGATTGAGCGTAATCAACACGCTTGCTCAATGCGGGTTGGCGATTTCAGACTTAAAGTCCAGGTTTCCTCAAGATGTTTTCCTTCACCTTGTAATCAGTCATTGGTGCCCAAGACATACTTAGAAAGTACATATAACTTTAGAAAAGTTACATTGGTACCTGGAATCGAACCGGCGCACTCATACTTGAGAGGCCGGTGTTTTAACCACTAGGCCACCACGACTACCTAAAATGATGATCATTAATAAAAACAACAAGAACACACCTTTTTGTTGGAGCTTCTGATGATTGTGTTTGGTGTTAATTTTTATTGACATTTTTACAATTACTACAGTTAATAAATTATTATTTGCACGCAGCAACATAGATATTTTTGAGTATAATGACAGGTTGGTACTTGTGACAACTTGGTAGGAGGTTTAGCTCCTGCGGGGTGATTGCGTATCACACTAATTATAGTAACAATGATTTTCCGCCGTATACTTGAACAATCACAGCCATACTCTAAACCTAGTGGTTTAGAACTGATTATTAAATACTCAGTTATTTTTTATGTCACTTAAAAATCTTATGATTTGACAGCTATTGTATAGAAAAAGTTCGTGTTCAGTAGAGGTTGTCCACAACATAATGCAGTCTCTAACAATGTCAACCATTAGACTTTTAACAGAAAAATACTGTTATATTTACTATTGAGATAAAATTTAGCTTCTATCTCGGTTATCTAGCTCGTTGGTACTCCATTCACAAGCTAGCGCAGTTTTTTAATGCAGTCTCTTATTACGATTATTAAAAAATATAACTTTTACTCGTAACTTGGGAGGGTAATTAATTTTTTTACTGAAATATATCTGTCGAGGGGTGTCACCCTACGTAACTGTACACCGAAATACGAGGTTCGATTCCCGGTTTATGTACACACATTAATCTTATGTCGGATGGGGGTGGGCTGTTAATTTTTTGTTATGAATTTGTCGCTTATTATTGTAGTTATGTTGCGGTGTTATAATGTTACTCGTACAATTGTGTAACCCAGAGAGAGGTATTATAAAAAAACAGCTTATGCTAACAGTCTACTGTAAATGTTCGACCCCTTTTTTATTTTTGTTTTACGAGTCAGCGTTCATTGCATTCTGCAGAAATTGTTGAAACATCTATATTAATATATAAAGCTGAAGAGTTTGCTTGTTTGTTTGAACGCTCTAATCTCGGGAACTACTAGTCCTATTAATTTTTTTTTTTGCGTTGGATAGCCCTTTAATCCAGGAAGGCTTTAGGCTATATAACATCACGCTGCGACACAACTAACGCAGCATAACTAACTCCACGTGAACGATGTCGCTGGCGGCCGCTAGTACCTACCTATATGTATAAATCAGAAAAGAGTTTGCTTGTTTGTTTGAACGCGCTAATCTCAGAGACTCCTAGACCGATTTGAAAAATTCTTTGTGCATTGAATAACCCATTAATATAGGAAGGCTTTAGGCTATATAACATCACACATATAGCTGACTACAGTTGACTCTCAGTGTCTGGCAAGATGTAAAAACCTATAGCCTAAAACCTTCCTGGATTAATGGGCTATCTATTAATCCAGGAAGGTTTTAGGCTATATAACATCACGCTCGGACCAATAGAAGCGGAGCATATCGAAACCTACGCGGGTGAAAATCTCGTGTTTATTATGCATATATTATTGTAGCGGTACCTACAACGCTACATGCGAACAACGCGCCATACTGACGTCACGCGATTCCTGCATCTCGCAAGCAGAGTTTACTGTGTAACTAGCACGAATGTTCGCGATCAACCGGTGGGCAAGTGGCCCACCAGACAACCAGTCTGGTCGGAGGATCCTCTCTTTTCTATGCAGGATAAGTGAACTTTACACGCTGCTCCTCATACCTCCACATTATGTTCATGTACCTATTTAACTTTGTTAATGACCGAGATATAAGCCTTAAACTAAAACCCGTGATATTAAAAGTTTGATTACATTTTATAAAATAATAAAAAGAAACGACATGCTAGCCTTTCATAAAAACTGAAAAGTCCGCACGGATTTTTGTTGTTTTATGTTAATTTATTTAATTTTATCTACAACCGGAAAAATATAAACCTCTTTTGCGCATTAAAAGGTATCGTTGCGACCACTTGATTACGGATCATAAAATATTAAAAAAAAAAACAAATGCTAGCCCTATATAAAATAATGTTCAAGCTGTTTAGGACTGTAGGTTCAAGGTTTTCAGACTTCTCATACTATGAACATCCAAATTTCTTCCAAATGAGTATACCAATACTTTAAACAGGATAATAAGCTTAATGATACCACTTTACTACAAGAATATCGACGATATTTGCACTATGTAGTTCATATATTCACCCCTTAAGGCATTACGACACCGGAGCGCATCAAATGAAGCTACCCTCATTAATAACACCACTCAATATATTATTAATGAGACAAACCAACCGAATGTGTAACACCGAATTACACTCGAAGATAAACAATCAACTTATACTTAAAACATACACCAGTGGCTGAACAACAAGTACTAAGAACATTCATCGAGAACGGTCGTAATTGGCTGATGACCTACATATAAGAAAATAATTGGCAGCTAGCATAATTCATTGCCTTTTAAAATAACATTGGACATGTGCAAAATACCAATGTTCCATCGCCCAACCGGACTGCCGAAGCTCGAAAAAAGTTGTCCTGAAAAAAAGCAGCGCGCTCCCTACTTTTAATATTCTTTTTTTTTTAAATTTTCTCTACGTATAAGGTATACAATTTGCCTAATAGGAGTTAGTTGGCACCTGTCTGCTCAAGATTAAGCGATTACTGCGTACAATGTTGCCGTACAGAGAAACCAATAAATTATATGACACTGTATTGGATATTTTAAATAGTTATAGAGTCCGACTGTAGTAAGGCCTCTTTTTGCTGCGTCCGGCCATTTTCCAGAGACGGTGGGGCTTTTTGCGTTCTTAAGTTGTCGGGCGATAGTATGAATTATATAGGGACGTATGTTTGCGTGAGGTGGTGAATGGAGTCCCACGTTGTGGAACGTGAGCCCCGCTGGGGACTACTGTTCACTGGAGAAACACAGCACCACATAAGCAGCCTTATGAAGCACATTCCTCAAAATAATGTACGAGTTTATTTGACATTGCATTTTTGTTGTCGTCCGTGGCGAAGCGGTCAACACGCCTGCCTGCGACGTGGAGGCCCCGGGTTCGATCCCCGGCCAGGTCATGATGGAAAATGATCTTTTCCTGATTGGCCTGGGACTTGGATGTTTATCTATATATGTATCTATTATAAATTTAGTATCGTTGTGTTAGTATCCCATAACACAAGTCTCGAACTTACTTTGGGCAAGCTCAATCTGTGTGATTTGTCCGTATATATTTATTTATTTTTCACGTACGATCGACATTCGAACTAATATTGAAAAACACAATTGTATTAAGTTACGTGGGGCTTATTTAATTCCATTTTAATTAAATTAAATTAAATTAAATAAATTTTAATTAATTGATTATTTTACTTAAATATATCTTCATTTTGTTTTCAAGAGGAGCTTGATTTACCCATTTGTAATGAGTTGTTGGTATTTTAAAGACGGAATATTTTTGACTAATAATTAATAAGACTGTAAAATTATTATAATATTTTAAAGACCAATAAAGTCTTATTTCTATTAAGTGACAGTGAATTTAATAAAAAAAAAATACATTAGTTTATGGGAAAAACTATAAAAGCTTTGTTTGATTCTAAAAATATAAAAAATCTAGGCGATGTTATCACTAGTAATTACGATTAGTGAAAATTGATCCATACTCGCCATACATGCTCCTGATTTTTTTTAAACTACATGAGCATGCAAAATCATGAAATATGCAGGGACCATAATATAACCCGTAGCATAAAAGCATCAGTGAACATACTCCACCATTTTTACTATGACGTTTCGACAGTAAACCAATTAAAATTTCATTGTTATTCCAAAAACATAAGACGTTTACTATAAACAATTCTAAAACACTATCATTCGATCGCCGCAGCTTCTCGGCGAGGGCGAGTCTTATCCGATCGTAGCTCGCAAGGCACCCAGGCGGACCAGAATAGGGGCATAGAATAGGCACGTACCAAGACGTGACGGCAAAGGATGTTGGCGTGTTGGTGGGTTGGTGTAATGGCCTAATGTTGGCGCAAAAGTTTGTGCAACTTTTGGCTTACCGTTTTGGAATTTAGTTGTAGTGATTGAGTTTGGCGCGGGAATAAGGCGAACGAAATTCTTGGCCATTATGCCAATGTATAAACCTATCTACCTAAGAGAATCGGCGCCATTTTAGAGAGTTTTGAGAATCGCGTACTTTTTTACGAGAAACTTCCGCGAAATCCAATATTCCTTACGATTTGTCTAATTTCTAGGTCAACTTGTTAATACAAGATTAAAATAGAATTTGGGTCCGTACCGAATACGAAGGTGTAAGGTATTTCATAATTAAAATTATTAGAATCAATAATATAACTTCTGAAGTTGGAAATGGCCTCAAATGTCATGATTTCAAGAAATAGTTATTCAATGGAATAATATGGGCTTGGAAAATGTATTGATGTTTTTGAATGACTAGATATATGTAATTTTACTAGCTGCGCCCCACGAGGTCACCCGCACAAGTTTAGATCTCCTGGGAAAACCTAAATAAAAAATACTGTGTGATGATCCTTGTTATAAACTATCTGTGTGTCAAATTTCATCCAAATCCCTTCAGCAATTGTTGCGTGAAAGAATTACTCTTTCTTAAACGTATATCCAAACCTGGCCGTTTAAATATGTAAAAGTAGGATTAATAAATTAATTTAATCTATCAGACGTCAAAAGAATACAATATTTTTTGACAGCAGGTCAAGCTACCCGAAACTGTCAAATTTTCCCAATCAACCTTGAGCTTTAATGTTTTTGCGATAAAGTTGAAAAACTAATAAAGAAATATGACATATTAGCTTTCCGCCCGCGGCTTCGCACGCGTGGAATTCGGTTATACCGTGCTTTTTAGATGTTCGTCGGGAATATCAATTTTTCCGGGATAAAAAGTGTCCTATTATTTAATCCGGACTTTTAAATTTACGTTTGCAAAATTTCAAAGCAATCGGTTCAGTAGTTACAGCGTGAAAGCGGAACAAACAAACAAACTCACTTTTCGATTTATAATATTAGTATAGATTGTAGTAGCTAGATGTGCTGTCGTCAGTACACCATATAAATTATAGAACATAAATATTAAGATTTTATAACGCGTGACACAATTAACGGCTTTATCGCTAAGAGCGATCAATTAAATGAATAAATATTATTTCTAAC
The DNA here is from genome assembly GCA_017933935.1 of Sesamia nonagrioides. Classification (NCBI taxonomy): domain Eukaryota; kingdom Metazoa; phylum Arthropoda; class Insecta; order Lepidoptera; family Noctuidae; genus Sesamia; species Sesamia nonagrioides. Next base: position 326,611 of record JADWQK010000857.1, read on the forward strand.
TGCTAAATCTTCCCTCCCTTTCTATTACTACTTTTATGCAACCGCGAGTCGTATTTAGATGACCGTAAAATCTGATATTGATCTCCAATTGCAAAAATAAACGTAAAAACAATTATGTTTCACAGGCTGTCCTTACTATAACAGGCACTGTTTTCACTCATTTTTGATGCCTCCTGGTTACAGTCAAATAACCAGCTTAAACGTAATACAATTTTTCTATTGTATCATCCACTTTTATTCATCTTGTGGCGGTACGTACAAACGCCACAAATCAACAACGAGTCATTCTGACGTCACACGAATTCTACATCTCGCAATCAGAGTTTACCGAGCAACTAGCATATATAATAATAATAATAAAATTCTTTATTCATACAGTAACCTTTGATTTTTTCTTAAAACTAGGATACATAGCTTGGCTAACTAAAGGTCGTTCTAATAATACAACCCTGACTCCTAAACTAGGTGATCCTGTGACTTAGGAGTCAGTGTTCTGCTGACACTGTCATACCAAAAACCATGTGTTGTGTTCTGACATTACAAAAATAGTTACGCACCTTACAGGTTACAAAATAGGTATCTCAGTATGTTAAAAAATATAAAAAATTAAGAATTAATGACTAACAACAGATAAGGAAGGAAATTACGGAATAGTTATAATAAACGAGATGTTGAGGGTGTAAGATTGTGAATGTAGATGTTAGAATGACAGGATATGTATTTGAGGGTGTAATGTGTGTGTGTGTGTGGGTGTGTGTGGGGGTGTGTGTGTGTGTGTACTGTGTAGAACTGTGTGAGTGGTAGTGTTTGGTGTTTAGGGGAGAGTATTTTAAATTGTTTGAGTTTGTGTTGAGTATGTGTTGCTGAAATGTTCCATATGAGGTGTGAAATTGGAAAATTTGACTATTTATACGACTACTGCTGGTGATGTAGTATTTCTTCTGTTCGTATGTAATCTTGATCGAGTAGCCAACTTTGAACCTTGCTTTTAGCGTCATGCTGATTTAGCCCAGCAATCCGAATGGCTTTACATACATTTTTGTAAAGTATGGTGCTAAGAACATAAAACTGGCGCCTGGCGAATGCAGTTTTGTGGCGTACAGACGGGTATACATTTTTTGCTTTGCGCTTAGCGGGATCGTGTGGGGGAATCACCTTGTGTATTCTAAGAGTGGCTCGAAGGACAAAGAGCTGTCTCACAGTAAGTAATTTGGTTTCAGTGTACAACTCAGTTGTAGGGAATCTATATGATTTACCATACATCACTTTGAGTACAGCTCTCTGTGCTCGCTCCAAAACAATGAACTTAGTTTTTGCGGCCCCTCCCCATACCGGGATGCAGTAGGTAATAACGGACTGACAGAGTGCCAGATAAACAATTTTTAACGTACTAATATCAGCGCAATGTCTCAGAGATTTAAAAATATAGATAAGTTTTCTAACTTTTGATGCAGTATTATCAATTTGATTATACCATTTCAGTCCGTCATCGATCACTACACCTAGGTACTTTGTATAATTGACACGGGTAAGCTTCGCACACGAGCAGGAATTGGGATTAGAGCATGTATGTGCTATGATTACATATTCAGGCGGAGCTTTATTTCTGTAATTTATAAAAAAGGGGATGAAGTTTGTTTTTGCCACGTTTAGAGTGAGTAGGTTAAGTAGCAACCAGTTCATAACTGTTTTTAAGGACTGTTCCGCAGCGCTCTTTACCTCGCTCCAAGTCTTACCATATACCACAATGGCGGTGTCATCAGCATAGGTGAAGATTTGTGATTTATGTAGAGGCAGCGTGCACAAGTCATTTATATAAATTTGGAAAAGCGTAGGTCCAAGCACGCTGCCCTGCGGAACTCCGTACGTTACAGTTTCTTCGTCACTTAAGCATGTTTTGATTTTAACGGCTAATTTTCTATTTTGGAGGTAATCCTTGAAGAGGTCAAGAGCACTGCCACGGATACCCATACACTCGAGCTTGTAGAGAAGGGTAGGAACAGAAACTGTGTCAAATGCCTTTTTTAAATCAAGGAAGATGCTGACGCATTTTTGTTGTTCATCCAGTTTTTTTGATACGAACTGAGTTAGGTCAATAACTGCGTCTTCAGTGGAAATTCCTTTTTTAAATCCATACTGATTGGATGCTATAATATTATATCTGTTAAGGTAATTTACTAGCCTACCGTTTATTAACTTTTCCATAACTTTAGAGAGCGCCGAGAGAACTGATATGGGTCTATAATTATTGACACAGTCTCTGGTCCCGCCCTTATGAATCGGGTGAACTAAGGCCCTCTTAAAGGGTTCTGGGAATACACCTTTTGTAATAGAGATGTTAATAATATGCGTTATTAGAGGGACTAGAGTACTCCGACAAGCTCTCAGCAGGGTAGTAGGTATACCATCCCAGCCAGTTGCACTATCCTGTTTGAGGTTCATGATGATGGACTCCACCTCCGATTCGTCTACTTCAAGTATTACAAAGGAGTTTTTAGACGATCTTAATTTAATGGGCTGTAGTGAAGTTGCAGGAATATTAGAAGCTAGCTCAGCTCCAATCGTGGCAAAGAAATGACATGCATTATTAATTGCCGCCTTTGGATCAGCCTTAGTATTCAGCAATTCTGTAGGTGGTGCGCATATTCTTTTTGTATTTGTGATGTCTTTTATTTTATTCCATAGTGCCTTGGGATTATGTTTTGCTTTATTTAGTTCGTGCCTATCATGTAGCGTTTTAAGCTTCCTAAGAAGGCCATTGCAAAAATTACGATATCTTTTATAAGTAGTGTGCAGGATCAGGTTATCGGGTGATTTCCGTGCTTTTCTATGGAGTCTATCTCGGTGGCGAATGCACCTCAATAGACCGGGGGTAATCTACGGTTTTATATTTCTGTTTATTTTGGGAACGTGAATTATTTTTGTATGTTCATTAATGATACTTTGAATAGTACCTATTAGAGCGGCGGAGGCAACATTAGGATCATCTGTGGCTAGGACATGGGAAAAATCCTGGCGTTCTATATCAATTTTAGCACTTGGGTAATCTATTTTGGGAATTTTGTATGCCGGGCTTGTATGTTTAGACAGTTTTGTGTCATCGATTTTCACAAGTAGCGGAAGATGGTCAGTGATGTAGGACTCTAAAATAAGTACAGTTGTAGTTTTATTCGTTTTTAAGATAGCATGGTCAATACAGGAGTTTATTCTTGTTGAAATAGTATGAGTCGGTAGGAGGCCATGAGTAGCTGTGAGAGTTAAATAGTTGGCAGAGCGTTCATCTGTATTAGAGGGACCGATGTCTATATTGGTGTCACCGATAAGGCATATATTTTTGTATTTGTTAAGAGAGGTAAAAACGTTGTCCAGACTATTTAGGAAGAGCTCAAATTCTTGTTTTGTATTATATGAAGGAGATCGGTAAATGGCAATTATTGCAAGTTCGTTGTTTATTTGGCAGGTGAGACAATTTCCATTTACGAAATCAGGTTCATCAATTATGTATTGTAATTGATTTTTAATATATAAAACAACACCGTCATTCTGGTTTCTTGTTTGCTTTGTGTGGTGAGAATTGTATCCCTCTAGTACTGGTAAGTCTCTGATTTTACTCAGCCAGCATTCACTCAGAATAAGTACATCGCAATTTACTTTGATTATTGATAATAAAGTTAATAATTCGTCAAAATTCTTTTTTATGCTGCGTATATTGATATGAAGAATAGTAGTGGATCCATTTAAACTATTTAAGTACTTATTGCAATCCTCCGGAATACATGAATAGGCCTTAGCGACTTCAATGCTGTCTAGATCAGTAATAATATTTTCGACTAGATTAGCCATTTGTGGAATAAGTAATACACAATGTTTTTGAATACAGTAAGAAATAAAAATAAAATAGACACATACTAAACAACAGGTGAGCCTTTAAATTTTTTGGATTATAAACAATAATTTTTTGTTTGATTGTGACTACAATGATGTGTGTAAGTGTAATATTTGTGGTAAGATAAAAACAAATGTGTATGTGTGTGGGTTGGAGATGTGTCAGTGAGTGTCGTTTACGACCGTAACTATATGCTAGTTGTATATATACAACTTCCCAATTTCAAGCATTGGGCAAGTGCCCAGACATAACACCCGTCTGGTTGGAGGATCCTCCCTTTTCTATGGAGGATGAGTGAACTTTACTCCCTGTTCCTCATGCCTCCACAAACTGGAAAAAGTCCTTTAGTCAGTTCAGTACTGTACAAAATGTTTGTATTCAAATATAAAAAATAAAAAACCGGAATTGGAAAAAAGAACAGTTCAGTTTTAAATGAAGCTGCGTTTAAAATAAAATTTCATACAACACAGTCATTGCTATAGATATTTTCAGTAGTGTCTGATACCGCATCGTATTTTTTCGTAAAAATAGAAAACGTCTAGTGTTTATGATTTTCTTAACAATCCAGGCAAGCGTTGGGTGGCTGCTTATTGACTATTGCATTTTGTTGAAGTCATTCATCATCATCATTCCAGCCGAAAAACGTCCACTGCTGGATATAGGCTTCCCCCAAGGTCCACGACTATCGGTCCTGCGCATCCCGCATCCAGCGGTTTCCCGCGACCTTCTCTAGGTCGTCGGTCTATCTTGTCGGGGCCTACCCACGCTGCGTCTTCCGGTGCGTGGTCGCCCCTCGAGAACCCGTCGGCCTCTTCTGGTATCGGTCCTACGGGCAATGTGCCCGGCCCACGACCATTTTAGTGTTGCAATTCTTCGGGCTATGTCGGTTGCTCATTCTTGGTTCGATCACGTAGTGAAACCCCAAGCATAGCCCTCTCCTCTTTTCCATCTCTTCGCCGTGAATCTGACCGACAGAAATGAAAACTGAAAGGAACAAGAAAGTTACAGCGGTGACGCAATTTACATCAACAAAAATCAAAATCAAAATTGTTTATTTCAAATTAACCAACAGTTGGTGCTTTTGAATAGTCAATGTCAGTCAGTCCAAGAAAGTGAAGCTAAATTGCACGTTCCAAAGCGTAGATCTATATGGAGAAGAACGTGCAAGAAACTCCATGGACACTCTTTAAAAATCATAATATGGATACACTATACATACCCAGTATACATTATGTATATCTCCCTGTAGGTAACACGGTGTCAGGTCGGTCACGCTCACGCGAATTTAATGTTTTTTCCCATGCAACAAATGTGCGTTGTTAAAGAGGTCACTTCAAAAACAAAGGCTAGCACTAGTTGCTAGCCTTTGTTTTTGACGTGAAACCTGGAAAATCCTCGGAAAACGATGATTGGTCCTTTAATACATTACTTATCCATACTAATATCATAAATGCGAAAGTAACTCTGTCTGTCTGTCTGTTACGCTTTCCCGCTTAAACCTCTCAACCGATTTTGATGAAATTTGGCACAGACAATCTTCAGACCCTGAGAAAGGACATAGGCAACCTTTCATCCCGGAAAATTTGATATTCCCGAGGGAAATCTAAAAAGCGCGATATAACCGAACATGTAAAGAAAACCCCGTCCGACCCATAAGGAAAATAAAGGTTAGGTAAACACACGACCAAATAAGATATGAACTTTTAACACAACAATACCTTAACGTATCGGACAGGGTTTTCTTTACCTACATATTGCATATATAATATACAGTATGTTAAATAACAGAGGGCGTTCTCTTAAACTCGTTATTATATATCATTAATAGATTAAAATAAAAATATCAGCATAGAAAAATAAGCATAAAAAAATCCGAATAAAAAAAAATTCTAATTGGAAATAAATTTGAAACCTCCTGTTTTAAATCAAAATAGTAGTCGTCATGTATAAATAAATTGCGACGTTGCTGTCTTTCATGTTCGCGTGTACAGTGTGTTTCTTTTACATGTCAATTTTAAATTTTTATTGAATATTTTCTTATTGGAAAAAAATTTAAAACATTTTGTTTTCGAATGGAAATATTTTTTTTAGCATGTATGTATGCTATACTATTTCGGGTTAACGGGAACGCCCTCTGTTAGTTAACATACTGTATAAGTAATTCTTAGTTCAATCAATTTAGAACATGGTTATTCGAAACGTAGCCGCCAAATCTAATATTAAACTCCACGTTAACTGTAATAGGGTAGGTGACTAATAAAAACTAATTAGTCAGTCAGTCAGATTTCCAAAAAATACTAGCCACGTTTTTTTTCTTTTTTTATATAAACAAAAAATGAAGACGACACAGTGCGTTGAAAACTCGTGTGACGTCACCAGCCACCACTCCTGATTCTTGATGCCTTTTATATTTGTCTATTTTTAAAATTTCATAAAACAAAATATACGTATCCAAAATTTTTCTATAATCTGAATGACGGACTAAATAGAATCAATTTATTTTACCCAGGTAACATCTCTATTACGAGTTAAATGTTTGTAAGAGCTTGGTCAACCAATCACACACGGCAACCATAATATTCGACACCAGTTTTATTGATCTGTCATTTGAATAGGCTTTTAGAAAGTTAGAAGGGTCCCCTGTGTATTCAGAGAGCGCAGCCGAAGGCATTTGCCAATCCGTCAGTAGGCTCTTATGTTGTAAATAGGCAAAGTTAAGCTGTACATAATATATGTATACCCTGCCCTCTTTAAATACAAAACCGATATAACAGTGAGATATTCTAAGAGGATTCGTTATTAGGTAAAATATTTGGAGCCTAATCTTCGCAGAAGCTGATCTTCCTAAATTATAATCGCTCTCTTTTTGATGTTTCTCTCGCTGATGTCGTTTTCCGGCATGCCATACATCGTACATGTTTATCGAAACCATAAACACTGAAACTTAATATACCAACAAATATCTAAAATTCAGATATTTCAGCATATCCAGATAACCAGACGGCACCTCACAAAACAGATAAATATAAAGCAATTTATTTAACAACCTACCAAAAACGGACTTCGTAGATAAATATGTCATATAATTACGGTTACCTTCCCTAAATATCCGAAAGTAGGGACAATAAATAAGGCGCTAACGGGCGGGCGGTGAAAAAAAAAAACTTTTCCTACTACAGTAACGGGAGCGGCGTAATAAGGACCCATCTGCTTGGCTTCATGTGGTGTCACCTTTTTAGAGTTCCTTGCCACCGAAAAGGTTGCAAAGAGGTTAGATTCCTCTGTGTCAACAGAACAGGCCAGTTAGAAATTCGGAGTATCAAAGATTGATAGAATTATTTTTTAATTATAAGTAATATGTAGTTAGTTATGTTTCATTCGTGGCTGCCGGTCCCGAAAGTGCCTAATTATCTGAAGTTGCTGAAAATAAACCTTTTACGGGTTGATCTGAATATTTTAATAACATCAACGTCCATCCTGTGGCATTGTGAAATTATAGGTACTTACATGAATTCGTGAAAATATTGTATGAGGAATGAAAATTAAAAGAGCTTCCACCTTTTCTCTTTAAGGTTCGTAGAAATTATTTTTTATTAAAACGCGGAACCCATGCAGTCAATTCAATGACATACATCTTTTTTCGTCTTTTGTCTTTAACTTTTCTACCGAGTGCACCGTGTTATACCGCCATAAATTTTGTATAGCGTCCCTTCCGTGATTTATTTCCCGCCAAAATATGTGACATTTCTTATTTTATTTTTTACGTATCGGACATTTCGAGTAGCGTCCACGATCGTTGATAGGGTGGGCGCGTTCCAGCACCGCCGGTAGTTGGTTCAAATACTTTTTACATTTTTTATTTTTCGAAACAAAACGGCTTTTGGAGGTTACTTATTTTTTCTTAATCGTGACAAAAGAGAGTTTGGTATGGTTTATTTGGTCGACTTCCATTTTAGAAAAGGAAGAGTTGTATGGCGATTGTTACGGCTTCTGTAATGTTAGTTACATTATACATACATAGAATGTATCTTTTGATGGATTTTTAGTCTAATGCAGGATCCATTTGCAAAGGCACTTTTATGAGAATCCACAACGATGTGCATTTCTAAGATGTAATGTATCCATACGAGCTTCAAACAAGAGCCTCAAAAGTTAAATGTGATCTGTGTCTGTAACTATGTAGGTAATTTTACGAATTTGTGTAATGCATTATGTAATATTATATATTATATTACATTATATTATATTAAATTATATTATATTATATTATATTATATTATATTATATTATATTATATTATATTATATTATATTATATTATATTATATTATATTATATTATATTATATTTAGATTCTGTTATTGTAATTAAAGCTTCTCAATGCATTAGCTTATTAAACACAATATGAAACCTGTTAGGTACTTTATATAGCAATAAACATAATAAATCATTTAATTTACAATGAAAGTCGTTATGTTTTGCAATCCAATTGAAATCCAATCCAATTGCCAAACATAATTTGACATTAAAACAAATACAATGTATGCAAGGCCTACGATATCAAATTTATTTTAAATAAATTTTTCTTTGGATAGGACGCAATCATATTTTATTGCACATTTAAATAAACAATGCCTTTATAATATGGTATGTTCTGGTAGGTACATAAGCATAACTGTCATTTTGTAGTACCTATAGTGAATGGTAGTGTTGGACGTCTGACGTAGGGCTTGTGCAGTCGCAGTTCACCCAATTAAGATTTATTATAGCAACCTTTGAACAGCAAACTTCGCGGTTACCTTTAACACTTTTTGTATAAATTGTAAAGCTTCTATTGTATTATAATTGTATGCAAATAAAATTTTCAAAATAGCTATTGTATTTTTACATTTTTCAGTCGTGCGTAACTATAATGGATTTAGTTGAAGTACAATTCTCGTCCTCAGAGCATTAGGTCGTACGTATGACTGAAGGTGAAGGAAAACATCTTGAGAAACCTGGACTTTAAGTCTGAAATCGCCAATCCGCATTGAGCAAGCGTGGTGATTACGCTCAATCCTTCTCTGTATGAGAGGAGACCTGTGGCCAACAGTGGGACGATAAAAAAAAGGTCCGACGGCCTCTACATAGTGCTTCTAAGGTCGAAAATTATATTTCTCATTGAGTGACAGGCAGGCCTCGTGTCCTACGAAACTCATATTAACTATGTTTTCTTTTCAATTCCAGATCAGCATGAATTCAATTTTATTGTTCAGAGGCAAAATTTATATTCTTGAACATTACTATGTTTTATTACAATTTATATTTACATTCGGAACGTTCGAAGTTTATTCAAAATCTTCACGCTAATATTGTGTTTAAAGGCTTTTCTACTTATTTCAATTTCGTGGCTGGTTGCAAGAGGCGTGTTAAATGTGATTCAAAATGCAAATATAATACTATATTATTATTATTTTTTAACCGATCATAATCGGTTATAACTATATTTACTTGTAAGCCGTTATCGATCAGGTAAAATAAAAATATATTTCGTATTTGATTTAACGCTTACTGTGACATTTTTCATATTTTACTTATTATCTTCATGGTTTTGGTACATAATTGTTCTAGTTGGACATACTTGTGCGTGCTAGCCATATTCATAAGACTATCGACCTGTCACTCCACTATTCAGCACAACACTACATTACTTATCGATAATATATGTTGAATTTAATGATAACTTTATGCCTGGATAAAAAGGGAACTTTACTTTGTATCAATTAGAGAATTTATCGATATAAATCTAAAAAAAAAATACTAAACAACGAAAAAAGAAGCATCTACTTTACTATGAATGCTCGGAGCTACCTCCAACACCAAGCGTGGATATAGCTAGAGAGGTTAAAACCACCTTTCATCATGATGTATACGTCACTGGCCTAATGTGATATCCATGTACATTTTGTTCCCGCCGCTATCAGTCCTGGGACATCTGTATCGGTGGCAAGACCAACATTATTGAACCGGTAATTTATAGCCGGGACTTAGGGACGAATTAAGAAATTTTCGGTATAAAACTAAGATGTTGGAGTAAGGTTTTTTGTTTTATTTTGAACATGAATGGGAGTTAGTAGGTAGGCCTTTTTGTTGAGTGCTTTCCATTGCGGAAATCGATTGATGTGGTGATTGGTCTGTTTTTTAGAATTTCGTTGGCGACGTCTCCCTGCTTGTCAATAGTACAGTTAAATTAATACTAATATTAGGCTAAGATATTATTCGCAACATTATATGGATATGAAATGAAATCGTTTATTATGCAAGTAGGATCACTGATCACTTTTGCACGTCATGTTTATTTTTATTTTTTTTAACTAGATGAAGCCGGCATTTCCTAACTGCCTACCTCTGAGAAGAAATAGCCGAAACAAACTCAGGGATCATCGACTTTCTTCAAGCCCAGACATTAAAAATATAATAACTAACTATCTGAATTAAAATATTTTTATTTGAATAGAATAGCCTGTAATATTCATGACAATATCTACTATAGGCTGACACGAAGCTAAAACAGGTCAGATTGGCCTCCTCTCTGTACGAATAAATGAGCCAAAATCTATCACGCGGTTCTTTAGAGATTTGGTGGATATCACATGTCTTCGATGTTTCGGTTTTAGGACATGTCGGTTTCCTCAGGATGTTTTTCATCACTACTTAGAGAGCAGTGGTGATGAAATTAAATACGAAGTAAAGTGCGTGCGAACTCACAAAATAAGGCGAGACCGACATATGTGGGCCACCGCTGCTCGCAGTGTGGTGTCAGCAGTTTAGTGTAGCAATCACTATCTTTACCACTTATCAAGTTCACTTCAATTTTAAACGTGTTACGTTGAGAGAATGGAAGTTTCCTCAAAAACTAAGGGAAAAAAATACAATAGTATGGCTTATACATAAGAATAACAAACAGGATAATATGTATCCGGATCCACAGGTTCGACACTTACCTATTTGTGAAACCGCTTTGCTAGTTCTAAATAATAAGCTTCTAACTGTGAACCATTATACCCACAAACTGTAAAATACAAATTAAATACCTACGGCTTGTACGTGTGTCAAACCCATTCACTTAATCTCATTCTATTCACCTAGTAAAAGAAGCGAGCGTGAACTGTAAAAACATATTAAAACCTAAAAATATCACCAATAAAACCTCTTTACTATACAGGCCTCGCTCTATAATCCATACTAATATTATAAATGCGAAAGTAACTCTGTCTGCCTATCTGTCTGTCTGTTACGCTTTCCCGCTTAAACCTCTCAACCGATTTTGATGAAATTTGGCACAGACAATCTTTAGACCCTGAGAAAGAACATAGGCTACCTTTTATCCCGGAAAAAATTGATGTTCCTGAGGGAAATCTAAAAAGCGCGATATAACCGAACTCCACGCGGGTGAAGCTGCGGGCGGAAAGCTAGTATACTATATAACTCACTAAAATGCCGGTAAACTGTGCATAATTAAATTACCAAACTTTTTACGGTATAAAAATGGACATAAATCGTACGGCCAGCATATTTGTTAAAGTCTCATTCATAACGCTTGCTTTATTTTATAGCTTTATAAAAAAAAAAAAACGGAACGAGGATATTTTTTTTTTGTTTTATCACATTGCGGTCACTCACTTATATTTTTTTTCTATTTTCATTTTATTTAAACAATTTTATTTCGTTAATTTATGCCAACATATAAAAATACATTCGTGGATACATTAAAAGCAATGTGCTCATAAAATTTTTGTTTAGCCCGTAGGGTGCCATGTTCTATAGTGAAGCGATGATTTTTTGTCGATGAAATTTTATTAGTGTGATGTATAAACTTCGCGATAAAATTAAGCCATAAAATTATTAATGATTCACAAATTAGCTATTCTTTTATATCTTTTTATAAGGTATTTGCCATTTTGAATTGGCCATTATTATTTTGACAATGCTTAATGTCTGTATACTTTTTATAAGCTTCAGGAAATAACCACATCAAATTCTGAAAAAAAAAAAAAAATGTAAACCTATTACTGAGACGCAAATAATATTCTTCACAGTTAATTTTGGTTTCACACCATTTAAAACATTTTTATTTTTAACTAGCTTTCCGCCCGCGGCTTCGCCCGCGGGGAGTTTGGTTATATCGCGCTTTTTAGATTTCCCTCTGGAATATCAAATTTTTCCGGGATAAAAGGTAGCCTATGTTCTTTCTCAGGGTCTAAAGATCGTCTGTGCTAAATTACATCAAAATCGGTTGAGAGGTTTAAGCGGGAAAGCGTAACAGACAGACAGACAGACAGACAGACAGACAGACAGACCGACAGACAGACAGACAGAGTTACTTTCGCATTTATAATATTAGTATGGATTAGAAAATACTTAACGAAATAAAAACAATTTTTTTTCTAATACGTGCTCCTCACTACCTCATAAACATTTTAATATTTCGTCGTGGTATCAATGTACGTTTGATATCTATCGTTTCGATATAACTCCAACGTTTTAAGTACTAATAACATGGGACTTGCTCTGTTGCATGATATAGTGTCCCCGGTAGCACCCCCCGTCGCCATGTTATGCGATACGACACATAATGCCGACGAAATTAATAATTTTATATTCTTAATCGCGTCGACGACTCGAAAAAATCTTTAAGTGAACAAGATTCCTATCTCCGTATAGACTTTCTCGATATATTGTCAGCTTTCAGGTTTTAAGGCCAGTTATGTAAGGATATAATATATTTCGTTATGTTATTACAGTTGTAGGAAAGTTTATCGAAACATTCGCCGGTCAGGAAGAATATCATCAAGGAATGTGAGCATGCAGATATTTAAGATTTTTTGTTAGTCGTATTGCGTTAGTTATCTAGTAGCTTTGGTCTTGATCTACATATCTCAATAAATGAGTATTATGGTTACTCTCTACTTTATTTAATTAGCATTTATCATTATTCTGCACGTACAGGAGGGTAAAATGTATGTGCTTATATTCACTAATACAATTATTATCTTATATATAAAATTCTCGTGTCACAGTTTTCGTTCCCATACTCCTCCGAAACGGCTTGACCGATTCTCATGAAATTTTGTGAGCGTATTGAGTAGGTCTGAGAATCAGCCAACATCTATTTTTCATCCCCCTAAATGTAAGGGGTGGTCCACCCCTATCTTTTTTAATTTTTTACACAAAATTTGAGTTTCTATTTTTTATGATACAACATACAAAAATACATACAATCCTAAATTTTCACCTTTCTACGATCAACCCTTATTTTTTAATAGCCATTTTAGTAATTTAATCATTTTTCATCTCCGGTTGAAAACTGATCAATCGTCATTTAATTAGTTTTATTCCCGAGGGAAATGTAAAAAACGCGATATAACCGAATTCCACGCGGGCGAAGCCGCGAGCGGAAAGCTAGTATAACTATAATAATTGCCCAAAATCAGCATCTACTTCTCACTTTACATAAAACTCACAAACCTGTTCCTGACTCAGGATATAATACGCTAGTAAGATAAAAAAAAAAATTAGATCAACCCCAAGCAGTTCCTATTTCAACATTAAAACATACTATCTTGCGGCCTTGTGGCTTTATCCAGAAGCAGATAAATGATAAAAGGTTATAATGTCTATTATAATCCACAATTTATTATTCAATTTCATATCTACAGGGTCGAATTAATAAAAACAATGATTCTGTCATAAAGAAACATACCTATTACCATTATTATCGCAGTCAACTACTTCGGCGTTTCGTTTTTGCTATTACAAAAAAAAAAATGTGGCCACCGGACGAAGTGTTATCGTAAGGAAATCTCCATTTTTTCTTTCGGCCTTAAAAACATGAATGGTACGTACGATTTATGATATCACAATTCTTTTTTTAATCCACCCGGTGTGTTTTTTTGTTTTTCGGCCAATGCGTTATCTTCACAATTTTGTGTCTCAATCTATTAATAACGTCTTCTTTTAAGACGCGACGTTTTGTGTCGATGTTTATCGATAGCTGACGTGTCAGATGGTACATCACTAGATTCGTTTTGTGATTGGTCAGATTTATGTGTCGAGATCGTTATTGTTTTAATTCGTGCGTGAACTTTTGTGTTTTCGCTAAAGTAATTGCAGAGTCGCTGCATTTCTTTTTTATTTAATTTGTAGTTTAAGTTCCATTACTTTGGAGTTCTAAGCGAGTCGTTTTGTACAAAATTACTAACAATATTTCGGGTTAAAATATTACTTTGGTTATTACAGCCTCGCTGGGCTGTTATTATTCTACACAATTGTTATAAAACCCGACACGTTGGTGTGCATGTTTGAGTTTAACACGCCACCAGTGAGCTTTGAGAATAGCCGACGCTTACGTGTGAATAGCTGCGGCTTACTTAGGAAACACTCAACGGAAGGAAAAACCACGTAATATAATGTCAATGTCACAACGCCTACTATTTATTAAGGATCTTCGATACCCGTCTGAAGGCCAAAAATTGACCATTGAAATGTAAGCAAAAACGTTGAAAATTTAGTAGTACTCTCTTTTTAGCGTCAATCAATGTCAAAGAGGTTGGAAAATTAGAAGTATTTTTGACAGATTGAGACAGACAAGCGGTGAACGTTCTTAAAATAACGAGACCTCCTTCAGTTTGGGAGAAGGTTCACTTTATTTCTCTCGCTCCCAAGTTTAAGATTTTACGCATAGATTTTTGTTCTTAAATTATAATGCCGTTTCCCTAACAACTGAAGACGTAAAAAAATCGCATGTCTCACTTTCTGTTTGCGGAGACCGTATCATCAAGTTGGAGCACGAACGCCTCAGGCTGCGTTGTACCAACCAGCGTACTTTGACCTTCCTTGCTCCTCTTATTAACCTATATTTACACAAAAGCGAGGTGTTGACACTGTTTTTAAGAGGTCTTAGAAGATTGGTGGCAGTTATCAGTGGTTGCGGAGTAAATCATGTCGAACAAACACAGGACGGGCGTCAACGTTGCGCATCGCACGATCAGTGTGAATTGTGTTTTTATGTCCGCGCTTCTTACGAGTTACAGTCCAGGCAGAAATTTATATTCAGTCATGATTTCGTATTTGGAAGAATATGGTCCTATTGTCTTGCTGAAGAGCATGTCGTCATTCACGAATTGATATCTTCTCTACTAAATATTTTTCTCTCTTAGCGCTAGTGTCAGATCGCATCCCTAACATTCTTCTGCCTTTAGGTTCCGAATTTATGTGGATTCGGGGCTACATATCTTTTTCTTTCATACCTCTCTATCCATATCTCGGCAGTCACTCTCTTTCTAACTGCACAATGTTAAAATTTTGTAACCAAGCGGAAATTGAAAACAAATTCCTTTACCAGGATTTTGTAAAAAATACTTTAACATATCGAAGAGGATTATATTTTGACTCCGGCCATAACAGTTTGCATTTTAAGAAATAATCGAACATTCTTCGCGGTGTGTTCGAAAACGCGGTTCGTTTTACGTATCGGTCGCGCCCATTATATTGCGCCTACGGGCCTCCGCATAATTACTTACACGCTAATTGTTCGGACTTCGGAACGCACACTTGCGGTTTAAACAAACAAATAAATAAATAAAATTGTCGATTTTGAATGTGGAATAGGCACTAAAGTTTAAATATTATTTGATGTTTGAATGTTAATGACGGTTGGTAGCCATATTTTCACAACCGCGTTCTTTGTAGGTGATAATTGTTAGTAGTTAATTTAATAAAATATGTATAATGTTTAAATATTTGAAAAGGTTTTTAAGATTTTCATTGATATTTATATTTTTTCTTGACTTTGCTTATCTCTAGAGAGAGAGAGAGAGAGAGAGAGAGTAGGCCAACAAACTACCGATCAAATATCTTTCACCAACTGAATAAAAAACATAACTATCCAATACTATATGTAGCTCTCGAAATCGAAACGTTGCAGCGTGGGCAAAAAAGTCAAAATCTATTTCTTCACAAAAAAGACAAGCCTCTATTTAGTACTGAATATTAAAAGTGGACTTACAGTCTGACAGCTTCCGTGGCGTAGCGGTAGCGGACGCGGCCGCTGCGCAAGGTGGCGCGGGTTCGATCCCCGCACAGTGCAAGTATTTGTATGCATGAATATGAATATTTATACTGGTCTGGTCGTGCCTCGGAAAGCACGTTAAGCCGTTGGTCCCGGTTGCCCTACGAACATCTAGTGGCAGTCGTTACGGGTTGTTGGAGCCCTCAAAAGTCCTACAATTGGTCTAGCTGCAATGCTTCGATGTCGCCTTCGGGTTGTGGAGGTCAGACGGCAGTCGCTTCATGGAAAATGTCGAAGTTTAGCCATATCAGCACTTGGACTGGTAAAGCGAACCCCAGACTCCAAAGCTGAAAAGGCTTCGGATGCGACTGGGATTAACACTGGAATGATGATGATTAAAAGTGGACTTACATAATACTTAGATGCAGTTGTCATTATTATTTTTTAATTATTTTAGGTTCTAATCCATTTCCTATAGATACTTTGAATCCAATGATATTTTACGAGTCGATATGATACCAAAAACTAAGCAGTTTCTTTTAGCTTTATAAAAATAAATAAAATCTTCTACATTTCTGTAATTTGGGCAAAGGCTATTTTCTAGTCAGGAAAAACAAAACGAGTAATATGTTTATTATGCTTTGCCCAGTCAACATCGCTTATTCATTCACTCACTGCAAAGGTTGTTCTTCCTCAGCCTATAGATGTCCACTGCTGGACAAAGGCCTCCCCCAAGGCTTTCCACGATGACCGGTCTTGTGCTGCCCGCATCCATCGGCTTCCCGCGACCTTCACCAGGTCATCGGTCCACCTTGTCGGGGGTCTCCCTACGCTGCATCTTCCAGTACGTGGCCGCCACTCCAGAACCTTGCTGCCCCATCGGCCATCGGTTCTACGAGCAATGTGCCCTGCCCACTGCCACTTGAGTTTAGCGACTCGCAGAGCTATGTCGGTGACTTTGGTTCTTCTGCGGATCTCCTCATTTCTGATTCGATCACGCAGAGAAACTCCTAGCATAGCTCTTTCCATTGCCCTTTTGTGTGACTCTGAGCCTTCGTATGAGGCCCATTGTGAGCGACCACGTTTCAGTTCCGTAAGTCATCACTGGCAACACACACTGGTCAAAGACTTTCGTCTTGAGACACTGTGGTATCTTGGACGACGAGAAGATGCAGCGTAGCTTCCCGAACGCTGCCCAACCGAGCTGGATTCGCCGAGATACCTCTTTCTCGAAGTTGGACCTACCTAGTTGGACTTTCTGTCCCAGGTATATATACTCGTCAACAACTTCGAGTGCAGAGCAACCAACTACAATTGGAGTGGGTGCGACATGAGAGTTCGACATGATCTTCGTCTTATCCATGTTCATTTTTAGACCCACTTGTTGGGAAGCTCTGCTGAGGTCATTGAGCATTTTGGCCAAGTCTTCCAGGGTCTCAGCCATGACCACGATATCATCTGCGAAACGGAGATTAGTGATGTACTCGCCGTTGATGTTGATGCCAAGTCCTTTCCAGTCCAGGAAAAAAAAAAAAAGGTTGTTATTCCATGGTTGTTAGAACCGCTCTTCGCAGTGTTACCAGAAATTCTTGTCTATTGTCACTTGTCACTGCGGTATCAAACTTCACGAAAAACAAATTGTATCAATTTGCGATGCTAAAGCACGTTGGCAAATGTATTCAACAGAAACTCGTCCGATTAGATTATTCAAGAACTATGTAACAACGTGATGTTAGCGTTCCTACACTTAAATTGTTCGGTATCATTCGTCGAAATGCGGCTACAATTATTCGAAATGCGAACAATTTTACGATAGTCTGGCTTGTACTGTTTTCCAGCCGCTGTCCGATACCCTTAACCGCAAATCTCAAAGCGTTTCTGTAAACATCGCAGTAAGTTTCGGTTTATTTATTAGCAGCATTTATCGGTCGTTAAAACGAAGTCGCGGCACTGTGCCGACTCCGTCACGGGGACGTCATGGTTCGTATTGTAACGGAAAACAATGCCGCGTGCGTGTTACGATCGATTTATGACCGTAGGCCTGCCATGCGTGCGGATTTTGAACGGACCTGTTTCGGACTTGAAAGAACGCGCGAATTCAAATTCGGAATTTTGAAATCCAAGATCGCGTTCAATTTACGTGACAGGATTTCGGCTAGTTGTTGAAATTGAAAAGATTTTTTTTTTTACTTTTGTCTATTATAAAACTGAATAGAAGCTAATGTCATTAAAATCATAAGTATTTCTTTCATCATCATCATTTCAGCCGAAAGACGTCCACTGCTGGACATAGGCCTCCCCCAAGGCTCTACACGACGACTGGTCCTGCGCCTCCCGCATCCAGCGGCCTCCCGCGACCTTCATCAGATCGTCGGTCCACCTTGTCGGGGGCCTACCCTTGCTGCGTCTTCCGGTGCGTGGTCGCCACTCGAGAACCCATCGGCCCCAACTGGCATCGGTCCCACGGGCTATGTGCCCGGCCCACTGCCACTTTAGTTTTGCAATTCTTCGGGCTATGTCGGTTACTCTCGTTCTTCTGAGGATCTCCTCATTCCTGATTCGAACGCGCAGTGAAACCCCAAGCATAGCCCTCTCCATTGCCCTTTGAGTGACCTTGAGTCTTCTTATAAGGCCTAGGATAGCTTCCCGAAAGCAGCCCAGCCGAGTTGGCTTGACTTCTTTCTCGAAGTTGGACCTTCCTAACTGGATAGTTTGTCCCGAGTATACGTAACAGTCAACAACTTCGAGAACACAGCCTCCAATCTTTATGACTATAAACAACGGTATAAACGGTCGGTACAACATGGGCATTAGACAAGACTTTCGTCTTCTCCATGTTCATTTTAAGATCGACTCGCTCGGAGGCTCTACTGAGGTCTTCGAGCATTGTACTCAGGTCCTCCACGGTCTCAACCACGACTAAGATATCATCAGCAAACCGAAGGTGTGTAATGTACTCGCCATTGATGTTGATGCCCAGTCCTTTCCAGTCCAGAACCTTGAAGACATCTTCCAACGCAGCGGTGAATAGTTTCGGGGTATTTGTTTAACAATTTGAAACTGTCATCATCATCATCATGATAATCAGCCCCTACCCGTCCACTGCTGGACATAGGCCTCCTTCATGGCACGCCAACAAGCTCGATCCTTAGCAGTTCTCCGCCAGCTACTACCAGCCACCTTTTTGATGTCGTCGCTCCATCTCGCCAAAGGCCGTCCCACGCTACGTTGAAACTGTATCAGATATTAAAATCTCGATATATTTCTTTCAAATTTTTGAAATGAAGAGGGTCCTAGTTTTATAAAATAGCATGGTGGACCTTACGATACGCTAATGATTGGCGAATCTTTGTTTTTACGCTTATTGTTTGATTTTTGCCGCCAATGGACTTGAATAATACAACGAAACGTTTTGTTCTATTTTCAAGTTCTCTCTTACAATTTATTGTGTCAGTTAGGTTCTGGTGGTGTTAAACGTATTTCGTCTAAGACTAGACTCCAGACCTACAGATGCTCACCGCATGATATATGGATTTATCGGAAATTATTATTATAAAAAAAAAATACCTATTAACTATTTGACAATGAAATGCAAAATTATTGGGGCCAGAATTTTAGACACATATCCATAAGTATTTCGTCACGTATTTAATTTTATATTCATAATAAGGATAACGTTTACTTTATCTTAAAATAAATGTTTCGGGAGATTCGCTCGTACTACTACTTCCTACATAACGTTTACATGTTGTCCTGTTTATGCAACAAAAACGTACTTATTCAAGAATCTAGGATATCTAGGATGTCAACTTGTCAGTGAGCTTGTTCATTTAAAAGAGGATCCCGTCCTAAACGCATAGTCTCGTAAAATACGCCTATGAAATATAAACATTTTATAAATTTTAACATACATTATTATCTTTATAGCCGTTTACGACCGTAATACAGACAATAACAATTAACATAATAAAATATAAACATGTAAATATTGGCATTATCGTGCAATGTGCAGATATAAAACAAATTACGATAATTTGGTGAATTGATAGTTGCCGATCGGGTTTTTTCGCGATACATAAGTAGATGCAATTTAGTTACTGCGAATTTAGCGATGCGACTGCGACTTTAGTGTTGTTCATTATTTGTTTTATAACAGTAAATTGTTGTGATTAAGTACTGCTAATGCTAACAATTTTTGTATACTAACATTATCCTTGTTAGATGTAGATAACGGTTATTTTTGAAAATAACTGTGTCGGTTACTCTTAACGATATGCAAGTTATTTTCTAGTCCCAACTCAACGACTAGAAAATAAAATTGTTATCGGAGAAAATCGTTCATATAACTTTTCGATTCCACATAATTAATGTTAGTACAAAAATTCAACATTTAGCAGTGTAACTGTCGTTGCCCAATCAGATCTGAACCCTGAGTATCTGGAGATGGGGTTCCGCGGCGGAGCTGGCCTCGGCTCCTCATCCCGCACCAAGCGCATGCGCACCAGCTTCAAGCACCACCAGCTGCGCACCATGAAGTCTTATTTCACGATCAACCACAACCCCGACGCTAAGGACCTGAAGCAACTTAGCCAGAAGACCGGACTACCCAAGAGGGTCCTACAGGTAATATGAAGTTTCAATATTCTACAAATATATTTTTGCCACAATATGGCTGTCTTGATGATGATGTAACGTGTGCATTTAATTCGTCCTTTTTCATTAATAAATATCAAAGATTTTATTTTTATGATTTTGAAACACTTGAGCTGTCAACATGCCTCAATAATAACAAAAACACACAATAAATAAACAACCTAATTCATTCACAAACAAACTAAGGTAGGCACGACATAAAAAACTAAATCGGAGATAAAAATAATCCATTAGTTATTTTTTCTAAAAAAGAATCCAACGTCAGACGTGAAATCGATAGTATCGAATAATATAGTATCGATTTTATATTCGGTACATAACAAATCGAGAGGTGTTATTTCACGCGTAGGTAGCCGCTTCATTAGCATACTGATCAAGACGTTAGAATATGTTGCTTGACTATAATTACCACCAATAATACTGATATGAAGCGTTTCTCGGAATGTTCAATTCTATCCTTATCACCATTTCGGTATCAGGTGTAAAGTAACTTTCTTAAAAATCTATGCAAATTAAACTTGTTACTTAAGTTCTAACGTAATTATCTATTTTTTTTAAATATATACTTAATAGCATTTCTTTGAATAGGCACGGACACAACACTAGGTTTATTAAACCCCGCGCGAAAGTAATTTGACTCATTTAGAGAATAAAGAAATAAAATTACAATTATTGAAATGAGGTGTAGACTGAAGCGAACTTTTTAGAATATTATTATAATGAATCAATTTAAGAAAAGCTGTGTAAAATCTACGATAGTCCAAAATAATGATCTTAAATCGATCATTTATTAAAATTAAGCATTTAAACTCCACTAAAATTCGACGGACGAGTCCTATAGGCGTGAACAACATTTCGCTTTTGGGATTAATCAACATATTTTAATGTAATTATGTTATAAAAGCTGTGGATGGTATTTCATTTTGAAATCGTATGTTTAAATACATTTATTCAATCGAAACGGCTTCGAAAAATATCTCAAAGTCCATTTAAAACATCGTTAAATCCATTGACGTTCAAAAATGTAATTCTCAAAAGTTTAATTGACACACAAAAATGATTTTATCTTCGTTAAACGTCAAATTGACACGGTACAAGTTACATAGGTACATCTGTAGAGGTGCTAGTATGTGAGTTACAATACAACAGTGACTCAAACCAGAACTCAAGTGTGTCAAACGCATAAAATAAGTCTTAAACAAACCGGTAGTTGAAAGCTAATGCGAATTTAATGTACTCCCGATACCGCGTCGCTTTGCTCAGTATCGACTTATCAACATTTTGCATTGCGAATGTTTTTATAAAGGTGAATTTTATTTATTCGTTTTCATCACCCGTTTTTTATCATCACCCGTTTTGACTGTTGACGAGTGGTTTAACCGAGTTGTTTTAATTTATACAATGATTAAATTGCAGGTACGTTCTAAAATTTCATATATGTCAGTAAGTACTTAGACAAATTTTCTAATCTACAAGTTGTTTTTTACAGTACTAGCATTCTGTGGCCAAGGTAAGATTATCTGGATAATTTTCTTCTACTGTGTAATTTAATCTTCGGCAGGATAAAGGAAGAAGGTAAGTAAGTATAGGAAAAATCCTTCGACATGAGATGCCCGTGATCTACACGTGGGATGTCAACTTGATTGGTTTCACAGAAATTGCGTGTTGCCAGCTCAAAATTGCACTCCTCGCCACGATAATTGTAGCGTTATTATTGACCGCCTCAATCAGTGTAAGTCAGGAACTTTGTAAAACCGAACTTAACCCTAAATTAGCGAACGTATGTGAAAGGTACAACGTTGTCGATTGAATCATCAAAAGTATCATTTCGCGGTTTTTGCTCCAATGGTAACAGACTATTTTGTAACCAGATCGTGACGAGCTACTTCATAATTACCAACTTTCCAAACTACAAACAGCCTGTATTGTCTCATAATTTAATTTCCTTTAATATTTATCAGCCTTTTGCTTTATACAAAATAATTACCTCTACTTTCAGAGTGGAGTGAAGTTGCAATTCTGATAAAAGCCGCGACCATTGAGTGCATGAATGAGATAGTATAAAATAAATACAGGTAGACGATATTTATTTAAGATACGGGAAAAACGCTAGCAATACTTGGTCAAAGGAAACTTAGAGAACGATCGAAGTTTCTTCAAATTATAACTTAAGAGTAGGTACACAAAAATGTGGTGCCCGCCGCTTTCTTTGAACTGTGATTTTAAGTAAGTAGAAGCACACACATCGGCTCGTCTTCGCGTTTAACACTGTATATTGCATTTAATTTGTTTGCTATAAGCGGCACTTTAATGTGGGGCTCAAACCACTACCCTTTGTTCTCCTAATTACTCGAGTAACTTGAAAAAATTGTTTAACACGTGCACTCGCGCTTGTGACGTCATATATAGACTAACAGTTAAGAGTAGAATTGGTTCAGTATTTTTTTTTTTCAATAAAAAAATGGGCCTATCCTGAATATTGTTCTCTTAGCCTTTGGATTCGTTTTATAAACATTTGGGCATTAATTCCTGATTAGTATCTCAGGTGTTCCTAACAAAGAACACTGTCTAGGTAATGTGTCTGTTTATGGGTTGAACACAAAAGAGTCATTATAGTATGTTAAGATATCGTTACAGATTGTTCTAGAACAGACTGCCTTCTATGCTGTGTTAACAATTAAATACCGAACTATTGAATTGCTGCTGGATGCGGGAGACATAGGACAGGTCGTCGTGGAGATCCTTGGGGGCTTGGCCTATGTCCAGCAGCGGATGTCTTTCGGCCGAAATGATGAATGAAGATGATGGATGAATTGTTTGAATCACAGATTAGGTTCTGTCATTGTTTTGTGTGACTTACGTACACGACGTCAATAGTCTAGTCGTATTTATAGCCAGAAATGGATGTTGATTTTCGGTCTGCCAATAATTGTTCAAAGTCTAACCAATACAACGCGCAACGGTTCAATAATTTTAGATGAATACACATTCAGTACTACTGCATTGCTTCCCACAGCCAAGACAATCATTTGCTTGGCTTAACAATTTCGGTGCATGTGGAGGTTTTCACCAATGCGAGGGAGTTTGCATATGGATAGAGCCATGTCAAGCCATTTTCGACTCTAAATGTCTTTGTTTTTCGTATTTTCTTATGTAAGATACTAGTGATGGCAAGTTGATGATAAAGAGCACTTATTTGTTATGAGCGGACGGGAAGACCGCCGTAGGCAAATAGGGATGTATCCACTGTATGAAAATAAAAAAAAATATTAGTCCGTCTTATAGATAATAAAAAAATTAAGACCCGTATTTTTTATTTTGTCGAAATTACCAATAACTACTGAGATATAGCGTATTAAAGTTACGGAGTGGGGCTAATTACGTCACGCCGTGGTATATTTTGTACCACGGCGTGACGTCATGCGACATTTCAATTCAATATATCTTCCTAAGTATTTGTATGAAAGGAAAAATAAAAAATACGTGTTCAATATTTTTTTATAAATCTATCACACACACACACATTAAATTATTTTTTAGGATACAACCCAATTGTTATAAGTAGTCCCTCGATGTACGAGGTATAAAGACGAGGCGAAAGTTCGCCCGGTTCGTAGTGGTATAAACAAAATAAGATCCAACACCCTAAAGGAAAATGCGAAAGCAGTTCTGAGCAAAGACATCTTTAATTAAATATTTAGGAAGGGCGTCGGCATTAACGTTCTTGAACCGTGTTTTATTTCAAGTTACCTACATGAAAAGTGAAAATGTACTTACATTTTCACTTTTCATGTAGGTAACACAATTTCCCTTATAATTAAGGGGAGTTTATCGGCTACGTTATTTGTACAACATTTTTTGTAGAAAAAGTTTTTATCTGGAATAAAAGTATTTAGGAAGAAAGATTTAGAGACCCTCGCAGATTTAGACACCTTCTAGGGTGTGGCAGTAGAGGCTAATAAAGCAAAAAAAAAAAAAAACATTTACTGAATTTTCCGTAGTTGTGAGTAAGTAGTTGTAGTGTTTACGAGTTACAGGTCATAGGTTCAAACCCAGACATACGCTTTACTCTCTGTTAATTTTTTCATCACCATCACCCATGGTCTCAAACAAGTGAATGAAAATATCTTTAGGAAATCGGCATGTCCTTGAAACGAATAAGTATGCGACTTCTACTAGCCCGCACTGGGGCCGTTTAGTGGATTACTTCCCAGAATTGGGAACAATATAATATGCACATTGATTATAAATTAAACATTGGTTTAAAAATAAATTTCATTACTATTGGAAGTTTATTTTTTAAAATACAAAAATAGTCGCTAATATAAGTAACTAGCGTGTTTCTTGAACCACTTAATGGTTTGTTTTCGTAGAAATTTAAATTTTGTTTATTTTAAAAGCTACTTGTATTTTCCTCGAAGAAACATAATATTTCAATGTATTTTTTATTTATGTTATAGATAATGAGTATTATTTAACACAAATTATAGTGCTATCCCTATGAAGTTTCCTTTTTTCTAACGCCATATATGTTTAATTTTTTGCGTAGGTACTAACTTTTATCCGAGGAATCATTTTAATTGTTACATATTTTTCCATGCAATATCAGGCACACTTTATTTATTTAACAATCAATACTATATATATAAATGTAAAGAAAACCCTGTCCAATCCGTGAAGGTATTGTCAGGTATCGATAACTGATTCTACTAATGCCTACAAAGTCGGGCTAAACTTAAAAAAATCCCCCTGAAAATAAATATTATTTCGCGAAAAGAGGTAACTTAATACATGTGAGGTAGGCAATACAAGCGCGGGCGAAGGGGGGCAGGGCACGCGGCACGCGGTTGCAAAACTGTTCGCTCATAATAAAACCGTCGAAAATGGTGTTGTCACTTTTTAATAAATTACCAAATTTTGGGGAAGTCGGAAAAAAGATTATTTCAAAAATCATTACTTTTGTGCTATGACGATTATCTAAAATTTCATATTTTATTTTGTCATGTGTTTACCTAATCTTTATTAACCTTATGGGTCGGACAGGGTTTTCTTTACATATTGTATACTGATAATAAAACTGAAGTGTTTTATTGTTCATTTGATCGCGTTATATTCAGAACTACGAGTATAGAAAAAAAAAATGCGTTTGATAGTCCGACTGAATAAAGCTATAAGCTATATTTATATCACCTTAGAGTCCTATCTTAAAAGCCTTGTAAAAGGAAAAAAGCAAACCAATAGCGAAAACGAAGTAGGTAATATATATATACTTAGTGCACTCTGGGACCCTAGTCTGCTATTACCTACAATAGTGTCAGAATGGTCAATCAGTGATCTCATAATGATCGATTTTGACAAATTACGTAATCTACTAGCAGCATTTTCTCTCTTACGCAAATTATTGTTCAAATATTAGTGATATTGAAGTTTGTTGGATATTAATTAAACATTTCTAAGTCATCGTCGTAATCAGCCTATAATGTTCCCACTGTTGGGAAACAGGCCTCCTCCTCCTCTCGGTGAGAGGGATTTCTAAGTTTATTCACCCATTCATTTCGTCAATCAAAAATTGCGTGACAAAACGCTATCCATTTTAAGACGTATAGCGATGGAAACCATTGTTTATCTTTTCTTAATACTAGTATTGGGTTATATTATTTGTGAAACTGTAGGATAACTGCGTAATTCAATTGGCAATGCGTTCAATTTTGACATGACAACAACATTAAATGCTGCAGGCTACATAAATAAAGCGCTTACAGCCTGTTGTCATCGTATTGACGTTTTAACTTAAAGCGCTGTTAGACACATGTGCGAGTGAACGCCGAAGACTAATCAACATCATCATCCACAGCCCGACTTCACCCACTTCTTTTTTTGTTGGGATGGGAAATCATCAAATGACTTCTCCAGCTCTGGGCGGAGCAAAAGGGTGTGTCAGACTTTTACTGACTAAAGCCCACCCGTGTTTCTTCACTTGCCTGTGCGACGACCAGGGTCATGGTTTCTTGTTAACCAACCCGCAACCGTGACCTAGGCATCGGTCTTCTCTTTGAGTCGCGCGTGAAACACGACGCGCCGTCGACTCGGGCCTGGTCCTTACCGAGCGGCGAACTGCCCACTGCTCACCGCCCGCAGGCCCGCGCCTACGGTGGTTGGGAGTTCGGTGTCGTCTCCTGCAGACCTATATTCCTTGTGCCAATCTCCACTCTTCTGTGCCAAACGCGATAGCAACAATATCGTCAGCCCATTTTGCTGCCTGATGACCGACATCTCATCTTGCAGTCCATGGACTATACGACTTGAACTTACTTACCCTCGTCATTACACCTTGCTAGGTATCCTGCCCAACGCTAATTGAGTTCCGCAATATGTTTTCCCATATCGAAGACCTTCGTAGGTATGCCTATGTATCACGATAATCGTACGCGACCGCTGAAAGGTGTGAAAGTAGATATTACAATTACATGTACTGCAACATCTATCTAGTAATGTATATTTGGTATTGGGTAAGGCCGAAATTTCTGTTTTTGCTGCTATAAGTAATTGTAACAGTTTGATCAAAAAATGCCTGACTACTTACATATTCCAAATAGTCATTACATTATTTGTGGTATCAAAAATTCATAGTGTAAAATCAGGACTTCATTATCAGCATCATGATGATGAAGTCCTGATTTAAAATCAGGACTTATCATGTATATAAACTTGACAACTTAGGTCACGTACAATTATTTCTCAAAATTATCATTGTAAGCAAATGGACCTTTGTGAAGTAGAACATTGGCATTCAATCTCTCGTGAAAGTAAAAGATCTCGGTGGTAGGCCGTAACATCGGCTGCCGGCAGAAGTTACCACCCACCAGACAAAGCCTTCTTGCTGCCAAGCGATTCGTCGTGTTCCGGCATGATGTCTGTGGAGCCGTACGGAGGACGGGTCTGAGCAGTCGTGTTGCGATGTGTGCCGGGTACGATGCGTCAAATGTTGTTGTGTCGGAAGTTTGGTCGTGGAGGGTCTCCACATCTATCTCCCTCTGGCGCAGCATCGTTGGCCGTGTTGTTGGGTTTAACGTTGCACCACCTCGCTCAACTGCCGTCTTCCTCCCTATTCACTAAGTTTTTTTAAGTGATTGGGCTTAATAAACTAGTGCGCTTTACCATCAAAGGTTGCATCACTGCTTACCATCAGGCGGGATTGCAGTCAAGCGCTAGTTTATAATTATTAAAAAAAAAATTCAAGCATTGGCTCCCTTTAACCTGCCTTTCAGTCAAAATATTATACTTACCCTACCTATCTATTTGCATTGGAATCTTCTCGAAGATAAGAATTCTTACGGACAAATGCACGTTCTGTAGCCAACTAACTGCACCAAGTTCGAACGCCAACATGAAACCAAAATATAAATTACATGACCCTTGTTTGGACCTCCATAAAAATTGTAAGCGCTCCCAAATGTTTTGTTCCTCGCAGGCTGTATATAGCAACCTGTCTTTATCGTAGTCGACCCGATTCCGGTATCAGCAGAATAAATATACCCAGTCAACCAATTATGCGTAAGACCCCCTTCCCCTCGAATATTGATCGAGATTTTTTTCCCGGCAAAAAGCTTTCGACTTGTCGTCGCCATATTGCGAAGATAATATCTTATTCGTTTTTGCCCCTCGTCGCACTTTTGGCTGTATGACGCAGCGGACAACTATTTTGTTTTACCTTTTTAAAACTTGATTTTATCGCTTTAGATCTTTTTGTTTTTATTCGATAGATTTTCGGTTTTCAATTGTTCCCTTTGAATTCAATCAGTGTGCCCCTCCCTACCTACACATACAACGTTGAAAATCCCCCAAGAAATTGAGACGGAAATTCGTTTCCAAACTTTTAATTAACCATTTAAATTACTAGACTAGGCCACATTGGTTTTATTATACCGCCATATCGAGAGGCTTATTCACTCACTTGTTCAATTGACGTACCCCAAAGGTCTTTACAACTCAATTCAATCACAAGAAACGGCATCAAAGAATTATAGGCACCAATAAACCCATAAAACCGCTGTCGATGCCGCAATACCGCAGCATAAAAAGCTAAGCATTTTCAGCTATCCCTAAATAAAACACGACTCGAGGGGCTGAAACCAAAAGATTTATGTCTCTCACCTCTCAAGTTATTTACGAGAATTACGAAACTAATTGCTTTTGATGACGAATTTGAACCTTATTACTGTGATTTTAAGAGTGTGGTGCAATTAAAGTTTGCAAAGACCTCAAAGGCTGGCATTTGAGTCCTCCTTCGGAGGAGAGATGCAGTGGATTGGAGAGTTGCCCCTCACTTTTTTCGCTTTCTATGTTCGAGTGAAGTTTGCCGCATCGCTGCGCACTTGAGG
The DNA here is from genome assembly GCA_017933935.1 of Sesamia nonagrioides. NCBI lineage: Eukaryota > Metazoa > Arthropoda > Insecta > Lepidoptera > Noctuidae > Sesamia > Sesamia nonagrioides. Next base: position 355,579 of record JADWQK010000857.1, read on the forward strand.
TTTCAGCCTAAAGAGAATGGCGTTCGAAACGTGGTCTTTGAAAGTTCCCTGTGAATGGTGTCTGTTTTGTACATTTTATTCTGAAATCATTGTTGTTGACGTGCCTATATGTAACAACATACAGGCACGTTAACAACATCTTACTTCGTGCTTACTGGGATAATAGGAAATACGAGCATGTCACGGTGATTTCTACTACCTATCATCTTCTTATTTAATAAATAATAATAATAGTTTATTAATAACTCCAAGAATTACAAATTTCGCTTAGTCTACAGATATACAAAATCATGGCAATGGATACCTACATACGTATTTTTAAGGCCGCGGCCAGAAAATATTGAAATGAATTCATATAAACGAGCCATTAAATAGAATAGTGGAAATAGCATTCAAATAAAATTTCGAAGTTTCGGTTACAATTGAATAACAAACGGTCAACAGTAACATTTTAGTAATAACCCTCCTGGCAGTCGGGTAAAAACTGAAATGTTTTCACTTTTCAGTATTTCATGAATTTAGTTGAAATAATATTTTTCAAATGGCCATTCACAACAGGTGCGCTGCCCGCCGTCTAATTGCCTCGGGCGCCCCCATAATATATAGACGCACTGTCACCCGAACCCGGCGCAGGCGCATTTAGAACAAACCACGCCATATATCTCTCCTTGCGTCCGCAATTACGTGATTTGTCACTCCACTCTCTTTTTTTTCCTTCTTCCATTCTGAAAAATGACTCGAGTTCAACTGTTCAAGTAGCTCAGACGTAATTAGTTGACTGAAAAAGTGCCTTTCCCTGTTCACTTTATTGTGCGATCAATTCACATAGCTACTGTGTTTAATCGACTATTAAATTTATCTTATTCGATTAATTAGTCGATTTCCAATAAGACCTTATTGGTTAATTTTATTTATAACGGGTTTGTGGTTGTACCTAAGACACTGTTCCTGACAGTGCGTTTAAACGTTTTAATGAAATTACTACGTCATTTTTAATTTGATGTTCTCATATAAAATTTGAGACCGGATTTTATCTCAAATAAATGTTGTGATATTTGCGGTCCTCATTAGTATTTGTTAAGTTCATGTATGTTGGATATTTTAAAAAAATACTTCAGTAGTAATTATATCCATACTAATATTATAAATGCGAAAGTAACTCTGTCTGTCTGTCTGTCTGTCTGTCTGTTACGCTTTCCCGCTTAAGCCTCTCAACCGATTTTGATGAAATTTGGCACAGACAATCTTTAGACCCTGAGAAAGAACATAGGCTACCTATTAACCCGGAAAAAATTGATATTCCCGAGGGAAATCTAAAAAGCGCGATATAACCGAACTCCACGCGGGCGAAGCCGCGGCCGGAAAGCTAGTAAGAAATAAGTTGGTGCTCACACTTATCTTAATAAGTACTAAAATGTGCATGAGGCATAATAATCTATTTCGTCTTTGTACATTGCACAATGAAGATGGTATATTTAACACCATTGAAGAGATAAAAACGTATAAGAGAGCAAAACATCTTGTGATGTATAGCGTCGTCTTCCCGATCTCACAAAAATTAATTATGCAGTGCTATTTTTAAAACGTTTTCATGCCATGATTTCGAACACTATAAAGATGCCTCTTAACGGCACACAAATATCCCGGGCAAAGGCGATGGCTCCCAACCCTCGCAATTAGTATCGGATGGTCACACCTTGACGTTCGACCGCATATAATTTTACTTTCTAAGTACATTTTGTGACAATAATAAGCAAATTCCCACATTCAACATTAAACTTTATATCACAGCATTAAAGTTAAAAATTCCACACACAAATAAGATCAAATCAAACAGTCTAGTAATTAGTACAGGCGCGCTCAGCGACGCTCCGTTGGGCAGATAATTTCCGCTGTACGTTCAAAAGACGTCCATTTGTCATTTGGTCGCGCGAAGTCGCACAGAGCGGACGTGCCTCTCCCTACTTAATTTATTCAAATATTATTTATTTAAGGAAAACGGGACTATTAATCACATTTCTACAGTTTTTATTTACATACCCAGAACACTGGGCGCTTTGATCGTTCAGACATTTATTAGAGGTCCTTATGCGGTATTTTATTTACCAAGAGGCGGGAGTATAATTAAATTGGGTGTCAATTTACAAATGATCTCCCTTGTGTTATATAATGTTTGTTTTTCTGCGGTTTATTTGAAATGGTTACTAATTTGTTTGCCGATATTCGTTTAAACCACCAATTTAGGTGCGCTTCCTATTTTCATAATTATATTGACTTTAATGAACTCTTTCTAATTACGACTTTCATGTTAAATTAGCAACTTTAAATGATTTTTAAATATTTGTTGTACTGTAATGTTATTCACGCCGAAATTACGGTTTTCTTTTACACATTTCTTAATTGAACACTGGTATCGCAATGAGACTCTCAATTCTAGTTTGTTGTCTAATAAGTAAGCGGTACCCGACCATCAGCACCCTAATTGCGTACCATACTCTATTAATTTGAATGACAGCCTCCGTGGCGTAGCGGTAGCGGACGCTGCCGCTGCGCAAGGTGGCGCGGGTTCGATCCCCGCACAGTGCAAGTATTTGTATGCATGAATATGAATATTTGCACTGGTCTGGTCGTGCCTCGGAAAGCACGTTAAGCCGTTGGTCCCGGTTGCCTTACGAACATCTAGTGGCAGTCGTTACGGGTTGTTGGAGCCCTCAAAAGTCCAACAATTGGACTAACTGCAATGCTTCGATGTCGCCTTCGGGTTGTGGAGGTCAGACGGCAGTCGCTTCATGGAAAATGTCGAAGTTTAGCCATATCAGCAGTTGGACTTGTAAAAGCGGACCCCAGACTCCAAAGCTGAAAAGGCTTCGGAAGCGACTGGGATTAACGCTGGGATGATGATGATGACTCTATTAATTTGAATCATTTTGGCGCATATGGCTAATCTGTTGCCCCATTTATTCGAAAAATGTGTCTGCTCAACAAAGTAAATAACGCAATGAACGTTGTTGAAGTGTCAAAATGAAACCCATTGCTACTGATAGTGTATTACACGATTACCCTGCGGGGACTATGAGTAACAGAGATTATGTATGCATAGATAAAGCACTACGCAATGGATGGAACAATATGCCCCATCTCCGTTCCATCATCAGAAGACTCGTCGTATGTTACACCACAACCCTTACGTTGTTAACACCACAACGATCTGAAAGAAGCGTTTCGCCTTCTGTTATACCGTGTACATCGAGAACAATTTGCCAGCGGCGGCATATCCGTGGGATTACAATTTAAGTGTCTTCAAGGCTCTTAACAAACTAGCGCGCTTTACCATCAACGATTACATCACTGCTTATCAGGGGCGATTACGGTCAAGTACTAGTTTATCTATACTAATATATAAATCTGAAGAGTTTGTTTGTTTGTTTGAACGGTGCTAATCTCAGGAACTACTCCGTCCGATTAGGAAAGATCTTTTTGCGTTGGATAACCCATTATTACAGGAAGGATTTAACCTATATAACATCACGCTGCCACCAATATTCGGAGCATAACCAAATATGCGGTTTATTTTGGGGTTAAATAAAATATTCAAATAACTAACTCTACGCGAACATAGTTGCGGGCGGCCGCAAACCAGCCGTTTACAACATTTAAATGAAAAAAATAATGAAATTTAGTATCATATTCTCATCATATTATATCATTCAGTAGTATATATTTTCTCGGTGGTAGGCAACAACATCAGCCGCCGGCATAAGTTACCACCCACTAGACAAGTCTTGCCGCCAAGCGATTCGTCGTGTTCCGGCATGATGTCTGGTGAAGCCGTACGGAGAACGGGTCTGAGCAGTTGTGTTGCGATGTGTGCCGGGTACGATGTGCCTAATGTTGTTGTGTCGGGAGTTTGGTCGTGAAGGCTCTCCAGATCATCCTCTGGCGCAGCATCGTTGGTCGTGTTGTTGGGTTAAACATTGCATCACCTCGCTCAACTGCCGTCTTCCTTCCTATTCACTCAGTTTTTTTGAGTGAATAGGCTTAATAAGCTAGTGTGCTTTACCATCAACGATTGCATCACTGCTTACCATCAGGCGGGATTGCAGTCAAGCACTAGTTTATAACTATTAAAAAAAAAAAAAAAAAAAAAATATCTTTTACTATTTATTTGTTACGTTTTTTATCAATGAATTCTTTCACACTATTATCTACACACTCTACACACTCATCTGCTCAGTTCGTAATAGTTACGTGTTAAAATTACTATTTACAAATATCAAGTGAACATACCTAAAGTTATTTTTCCAGCCTAAGCGGTCATAAGCAGCTGGTGCTCATTTACAGTTACCCATTAAAATTGTCACGAACATTTTACAATTATCGTTAGTAGGTTCGCTATTCGGGACATCTGGCATTACGGAACAATTCACAGAACATATCGCTGACATTAATATTACAGCTTCTTAAATATTATCGTCTTTACAAACCATGATATGATAAAATGGTTTAATTTGCGTCTGCCATTCAATCACCTGGTCAGTGTTGGGGCATGAAATTCATGACATCAGTAATGTTAAGTTTGGGATCAGATAGAGCTACAGTCACCGACTGCGAAACTCTTTTAGTGGACATCTTTTCCTAAGTGAGTAAGGACTCGTGAAAGCTTGGTTGTTAACTGTATTTTTTGAGAATTTCTAAGATCTGGAAGAAAATTGCAGAAAACTTGTCTAGGTAAATGATTGGGTGTTTAAACTGTCTAAAGTAATTAAAATAGTAACTCATGAATAGGCCCGTATGGTAGATTTCATTGCAGCCCATTTGCTGAAGGCCATTGCATGGCCTTCTCGAAGGAGGCCTATGTCTCAGCAGTGCAAATATTATCGGCTGGTTATGCTAAGTAATTTAAAAAAAAAAAACGGCGGACTAGTTCTCATTGTATGTTTTTTTTCACAGATTTTAAAAATGAAAACGGAAAATATAGAGTCGTATCAATCATTATCATGTTGCCCATTCAACGGTGTATCGTGTACACCCATACTTAATGCGCTCAATGTTGTCTCATTTGTTCTACATAGCTGGGTCTGAGGGGGCAATTTGCAAGCGTTGGTGTCATTGGGCAGTAGTTAGAGTAATGGTTCGTGACGCAAAATGAGATGTCACAACACAACGTAGGGTGGGGTGATCATTATTGTACAGACGACAGCACATCAACCTACTACAATCTGTCAGATTTCTTTTTAGATTTTCAGCTTTTTATCTAAATCATTAAGGCTCAAGGTTGGTTGGGAATATTTGACACTTTCGGGTAGCTTGATCTGCTGTCGTCCGTACCAATTGCTTTTTTTGTGGAAAGGGCCATTCATAATGCTGGTATGATGAACTGATTGTTCACACTCTGGTAGAGCACTCTTTTTTTCTACTTACCTAAAATTATAGTAAAAACATATCTCAATTAGAACTGCATCTGAATCACAATTTGAATGATTTTCATGATTGTTACTAAAAAAAAAAAATCCCTTATTATACCTAATCGATAATATTAAATATGTTGAACAGTCAAAATGAAGCACCATTGCTACTGTTAATGTTTTCGAAATTCTCCAGCTCACCCTTTGCTTTAAAAGGCCTAAGGGTTTAGTGAAATTCTTGTAAAACTCCCGTTATCACCGACAATGAACTAATCATAGGCCGTCTAGCTAAACATTTAAGGCATTCAACAATTCTTAACATTTCGTCACAAGCATCGGAGTGGTGTTCACAAATGGACTCAACGTACTCATACGGGAGATATAAATACTGTTCAAGATCATTCTGTCAATGTCTGGCGTCAGCTACCGTACAGACGGCAGATCGTATCGCAATGACAAATAGTGCTACTGTTGTATCCCTTAGCATTTAGCTACTGCGACGGTGTGTAGTCTTAACCGACTAAGTGACGATACTGTGTAACGTAAGAAAACTAACGTATCTACTTAAAGTATAGGATTTCTTAAATTTCTTACACTCTAGACGAATGATGTCGCTGTTACTACAAAGCTAGTTGTATGGACTTACGATATCAACATTTCATTTTCGATCCTCGATACAATGTCTTTTTTATAAAAAACAAGATCATTACGTGTTCCTAAGAGTCTTGAAAGTATTCTCTTCGTATATCTAGTCTTGGTAAAGAAAACAAACTAATTTAGCGAGACTCGCTTTTTCAACTTCTTTTTTGTTGGCATGACTCCTCCAGACGAATATCATTAAAAATACAGCATAGTTTCTCTATACGAAATATTACATTTGAATTAAGAAAATGTTTGCAATCTCGTAAATTTTAAAGTAAGAACACCGGATTATTCAAGCAAAATACAACTCAATCTCGTTCTTGACATGAATATATTTGAAAAAATCTGACAATTCAATTTTTCATTAAACATAATATATCATTCGGTCATTTCAAAAACGAAATAAATACGTACATACATAAATAAAAAATATATCGTTAACACTCGACCGCTGAAAAATTACTCGCATGAATATTTTCAATTGTCTTAAAGCGTCGGTTGGTAAAGCGTATTGAGTCGTATGTCTTGGAGGGTAGAAGTTAATTTCGGTCGGCGTTTGTGCGTGACGGTATAACTAATGATGTGTCCGAGGTAGTGCTTATTTATTTGAAATGTGAGCGAGAATAGCTTGTCGTGTTTTTGGCCTTTGCCTCGAGTACGTACGTGATGGAGATTGTACTACGTTTCATCTAGTTACTACACTGTTATCGTTTTGTATAATCTATGAATATTTGCTCTGGTCTGGTCGTGCCTCGGAAAGCACGTTAAGCCGTTGGTCCCGGTTGCCCTACGAACATCTAGTGGCAGTCGTTACGGGTTGTTGGAGCCCTCAAAAGTCCTACAATTTGTTTAACTGCAATGCTTCGATGTCGCCTTCGGGTTGTGGAGGTCAGACGGCAGTCGCTTCATAGAAAATGTCGAAGTTTAGCCATATCAGCAGTTGGACTGGTAAGACGAACCCCAGACTCCAAAGCTTAAAAAAAGGCTTCGGATGCGACTGGGATTAACGCTGGGATGATGATGATCGTTTTGTATAATCGTATTGTGTTGTTTTTGAATAATATATCTCTGTATTTGTTCTTCTGCATGCATTTCCTCATATAATTTTCATAGGTACTAATAATAGGTGTAATGAAATGTAGTAGTGATATTAAAAAGGTATAGCTGTAAAGCTGGCTTTGTGTAAATTATTTCATCACCACTGCTCTCAAAATGGTGAAGGAAAACATCCTGAGGAAACCGGCATGTTCTTGAGGCAAAACTTCGAAGACATGATGATTGATTGGTGACCCTGATCTAACTCGAGTTGGTCTGCAAAGCCTAGAGCACAGGCGTAGAGTAGCCAGCCTTTCGGTATTCTATAGGATGCATTTCGGGGAGTGTGCGAGGGAAGTGCATGATTTAATTCCCCCATCTCCGTACCACCAGCGGACGACCCGTCGTACGGCTGGTTTCCACCCTTACGTTGTTAACACCACTACGATCCGGACGAAGCGCTTTGCCTCCTCCTTTATACCGCGTACATCGAGGACTGGAACAATTTGCCCGCGGCGGTGTTTCCGTCGGACTACAATTTGAGTGTCTTCAAGGCTAGAGTGAATAGGCTCTTAATAAACTAGTGCGCTTTACCATCAACGATTGCGTCACTGCTTACCATCAGGCAGGATTGCGGTCAGGCGTTGGTTTATGATATGTAAAAAAAAAAAATGTGACATCTACCAACCCGAACTGGGCCCGCTTGGTAGATTACGGCCCACTCCTTCTCACCGAGAGGAGGCCTTTGTCCCAGTAGTGAGAACATTATAGGCAGAATATGTATGTGTGTCTGGTTAGACTGCAAGCTTACCCCAACATATATGGAATAAGGCTAACCAGATGTTGAGGTATCCATATCCACTGGACAGGACAGAATACCTACCTGTACTTAGTTCCTATATTAAATTTTACAAAGTCATCGATCCTTACTAAAAATTTTTTTTATAGAGTACTAATTTTGAAATGAGACATTGTATGATGTACAGGCCTCTTCCATTGCACTCCAACAAGCTCAATTCTGAGCAGTTCTCCGCCAGCCACTACCAGCCACCTTTTTGATGGCGTCGCTCCATCTCGCCCATGGGCGTCCTATGCTACGTTTGCCGAGAAGAGGAAGAGGAAAGAAGGAAGAGGAAGAGGATATGGAAGAGGCCTATGTCCAGCAGTGGACGAGTAGAGGCTGATGATGATGATGATGATAATGTACAGTGTGTATACCTACATAGTGGAACCACTAGTAAACTGCATAGCAACTTGTACATAAAAATTATATAATTATATATTTTACGAAGATGCATTTTAACATTTATCATAGACAGACTTGCAACTATGTACTTACATATTAATAGAAAGCTGCTGACTTGTTTTATTGTAATAACTACCTTCTGTCCTTGCTTGTTCTCGTGGTTGTCGCATGTCGTAAGATTTCAATTCCAATACTAAAACAGTACCCATATATTCATACTAATATTATAAATATGAAAGTAACTCTGTCTGTCTGCCTGTTACGCTTTCCGCTTAAACCTCTGAACCGATTGTGATGAAATTTGGCACATACAATTTTTAGACCCTGAGAAAGAACATAGGCTACCTTTTATCCCGGAAAAATTGATGTTCCCGAGGGAAATCTAAAAAGCGCGATATAACCGAACTCCACGCGGGTAAGCTGCGTGCGGAAAGCTAGTGTATCTATTAAATCTTTCATCGCTTATTACTTCGTGTTTGTTTAGCGTTTTCTGAGTTTTTTATTTTGCTCAGTTCTTTAAGAGTCGTAGCTTGCCGCTAAATTGCCTAGCTAAGTATGGCTTTTCTTGAAAATTGGGTTATCAAACGCAAAATATTTTTTTTAAAACTTGACAGTGTAATTACCCCAGAAATTAGCTCGTTCAAACAAACAAACTTCAGCAGTATTACGTCGTTTATACATCTATTTATAGTACCACTTAGGTACCTACTTGATTACATTTTTTTTAATATATAGAAAATAGTGAGTCACCGATGTCAGGAGAAGGGTCGAAACTACCGGCAGTTAGGGGTCCAAAGACAGAAACCTCCTCACCATGCGAACCATATCGAGATCCGTATCCACTCAAGGAGAGTCCCGATAGATGTTTATCGAAGGTTCGGCTATCAGGCCATTGGCTAATAGGTATAGCAATCGGCACAATGATAGCCAAGCTCCAATTTCATATGTCAACAACCTCGTATCCTAAATCTCTTTCTTATTACTATTGTTATAGACATCTGTAAACTACGTTATAAGCTAGCTACATTCACAATCCATTACTTATAGACTTAACAGTAGTTGAGAACAGATGACGGTGTGAATGATACAAACACGAACATTGTCATTCGTAGCAAAGCACAGTATTGTCTCGAGACCACCATGATGGCTTTATCTCTCCCTGAATCAGTGCAGTCATCAATCCTACTCGACTTCCCAGTCATTTACTATACTAGTGTTGAGTTTAACTATTAAATAAATCCATACTAATATTATAAGTGCGAAAGTAACTCTGTCTGTCTGTCTGTCTGTTACGCTTTCGCGCTTAAACCTCTCAACCGATTTTGATGAAATTTGGCACAGACAATCTTTAGAACCTGAGAAAGGACATAGGCTGCCTTTTATTGAAAAATTTGTTATTCCCAAAGAAAATCTAAAAAGCGCGATATAACCGAATTTCACGCGGCCGAAGCCGCGGGCGGAAAGCTAGTATAAAATAAATACCTACTACTTAGTTAGTCGGGTAATAAAATTGGCAATGATAATAATTTTACTTTGCTTTTTAGAAAGTAATCATACATAGGTATGTACTTTTGACTGAGTATTACTTTTGAGGAACTTGTTATGAGTGACTAGCCTTCATTTTCAGAGTCAATTGATTTTATTTTGAAGGATTCACCTCACTATGAAAAAGGAACAATTTTTATCAAATAATAACATTATTTAAGTCGCTAAATGGTTATTAGTAGAACGGAACAACATATCTCACCATAGAGTAATCGACTAATTGATTATTTTATTCACAACTACCTACATACAAGTTATTCCTTAAATGTAGGTAGATAGGCGGGCGGATATTCCTAATAACTATTACAAGCACCACGTTAGAAACTATTAGATAATACTGAGATTTTTGTATCTACTCACTTACTGAGCTTAGTACATACTACAATAAAATGTACCTAGTTGGATTTTATGTAACGAAAATGCCTTCACAATTTTATTGTTAACGCCTGAGACCATGATTTGTACCTATCGTGTGTATGTATTAGCACCTAATTATTATACCTACATATTCATATTCTTAAGCTATTTCAAAGAAACATACGCTTTCAGTTATTTCTGATTATAATATAGTAAAGTATATAGTATTTTATTAAAGTAGATAGAAAACTATGGTTGACTGACTAGTGACTCGTCAGGGAAAAATAATGTTTCATAGGTCGTAACTAGAATTTAATGACTTAGCAGGCCAGTCTTGTACCTATCGCTATGCACTGTACTATCTAATCGAGTACTTTAAATTATAAATTGAAGAGCAGTAGGCAACACAATTAGATATTTAGGTTCCGCATACTTTCAACAAAGCCGTAATCAAGGTTTTTTGATAACTGTGTCTAAATTGTATTTAAAGCAGCGATATACAGTTAGGTAGGTACCCTCAAAGTTATTGAACTTTTCGCTTTTTCCGGACAATCGCCAGCCGAATGCCACTTCAGGGCCAAGAAAGAAACGAGCATCTAAATTTGGCGTAAGGCAACATCGGCCGCCATGACGCGGGGGGGCGGGGCCATGGCGCAGCTGCGCGTGATTGGTCGTGAGATTCGCGCGCTCTTGCGCCGCTCGCACTGAATCTTCAACGCGAATATAATACAAGTACGAATGAAGTCGGTCAAATCGTCTAGCATTTAAAATATGACCAACATTACACGTGCTTCGGTAGCTTTTCCCCCGTGAGCATATTTAGGGCATCAAACAACGCTTCGGAATTTTGCGCGTGCGACGTTCACGCAACGGTCGGCCAGCGCGCTAATTACAGATAAAATCTGCACTTCGGAACGCTCAACGGCGGTCAAGAATGCAATCACGTGACATAAAAACGGCACAAGCATGAAACCAGCTTCCGCGTGCAGTGCGGTTGGGTGAGCACGGACCTTCAGAAAATTTGGAACGCGTTCTTGGTTTTTTCTTTGTGATATTTATTTTACGAAGCTTTGCGCTCGCTGGCGTTATTTTTCTTATGTGCACACACCAACAATTATATTTTTTTTGTCTGCAGGTGTGGTTCCAGAACGCGCGGGCAAAGTGGAGACGAATGGTGACCAAGCAGGAGAACAAGATGTCAGACAAATGTTCGCCAGATGCGTCCTTAGAATTGGAATTGTATCACGGCCCGATGGGCTCGATCCAGTCGCTGCCACCACACAGCCCGCCCTACAGCGTGATGGGCGGGCCCCCCAGCCCCAACTCTATGGATTGCCCCTAGCCATCAATGCGCGCTGTAAAAGCGTCATAGACTTTAATTACAAGTGTTTCCCCATCTCAACTTAGCGGAAACACTCGCCTTAGAACCAGGCAAGAATTAATTATTGAAGAAATAAATAGACTTTATAGTATCGAAGAAAATCAAAGACTTTCTGAACTTCCTGTTCACCGACTCAATTCTAGACAGCTTTTGGCTACAAAAACGTACCAACAGCAATTTAATACTACGGAAACCTCTCAATTGCCAAATTTTGGACAAAGTCTGGAATCTGATATTCGTGGGATTTCTCCACCGGCTGATTATCAACCCTTTGACCAGATTAGTACCCACTCTGCTTTTAGTCAAAATGTTGAAGAACAAGTTTCAATGGAAATGGATTGGCAAGATTATCCACAATGTATTAGTGAGCAATCTGGTCATGAACAATTCCAAACACATGCTTATGATCACAAACCTCTTTACGAGCAATCTTCTCTACATTCTGGCGGTACGCAAATATACCAAACTATGAAAAAGCCCATGTATGATCAAAGTTCTGAGCCACTTTCAATCAGGCAAGCTATCGCACATAATGTTAATAAAAAAGTACGCCGTCATCGTTTCGTCAGGAGACGGAATATAAGGCCCACACCTGATTTTCGGCAAACATTATCTCAGCCTCATGTGAGACCACAATTACCACTGTCAGATTTTGGGCCAACAATTCCACAGGCTAATTTCGGCCAAAAGTTGCCACCTTCAGATATTGGGTCAACAATCCCAATGCCAATTTATGACCAAAGATTTCCAGTATCTGAATTGGGACAAGGATTTCCACAAACAGATTTCAGGCAAAGTTCTTTCCAAGAACCTTCTGATTTAAGACAAAGGTTCCCATTGCCAGATTGCCGACAAAGTTTTTCACAAGCAGATTTAGGGCAAGCATTCGCACAGCTACATATTGCGCAACAAGACGCAGATGAAAAATTGCCGGGGCTTGATTCTACCCTGCCTAGAATTCCAGACCCAGATTTTGGGTATACACTTCCACATATAGACTCAAGGTCAAGTGCACAACCAAGTTCTGGCCACCAGCCGAATTTTGGGCAATTTTTTGATCAGCCTGTTAATAAAAAAAACCCTGAAAACTTTCCTTATAGGCAAGCTTCCTTACAGACTGTGACTCTACCATGCCCATTGCCTATGCAACCTTTTCGACGAGAAACTCCCCAAGAGACTGTTTGTCGCTATTTTACTCCTGAGGCGGATTATGGAGAAAGCCCAGGTACATTTATTAGTCTAATTCCTCACACACCTACTGGTCAGCAAAGTCAAGAACTGTTTCGCGCACAAAGCCCGAGGCCATTATTGGGTTAAAGTCCTCAAATGCATGAGGTCCTAACTCCTCAGACCATTCTGACTTCAGGACCATTTGATGGTCAAAGTCACCAAAACTAAGATGAGATAAAATGTCCAGGGCTCATTCTTGCTCAAAGCTCACGACCTTAAATGGTCAGTCTCCAAGTGTTTGACGAGAATCTATCTCTACAGGCCGTGCATTTACAATGTCCTTGGTCATTAGATGCTTAAAGTTTCGAGAAACCCCAATGACAGTCGATGAACAGCATAACGAACAAGAAAATAACATTCAGGTGGAAAATAAATTTAACTGTTTTTTATGGAAACGTGTGTTTGAAAAGTGAATAAAATAACAAAAAGTGATAAATTGATTTTAACAAGACGGAGGAATTTTATGTATTTTACTGACTCGAGATTTTGTGACAGAAACGTTGTTATAATGTGTTAATATATAAATATTTACATGTATTTGAATATTCGTGAACATTTACTGTATTTGAAAATACATTTACATGACTATAGAAATGGTTGTGAAATCATTTTTTAATGATGTAATAAATGAACTACGTATACTGAATCTCCTAATATAGCTGATATATTCACGACGTGTATAAAAGTTCAGGATAAGCGAACACTATTACAAACACTTCTGGTACATTGTTTTTCCCATAATAAAGTAAGAAGCAATCATTGCATTCCACTAACTTTATTGCATTGAGAATAAAAAATAATCTTTTCTGTGTGTATACATGACTAAAATAGGTGATGTTTTCTAGATACTCGCATTTATTCTAGGCTTTGGATTTTAAATTGATCGATGTTAGTAATGTCAAAGTAAAATAATAGCATACGAGTATTTCGGATTGAGTTGAGTTTGAAATATTGTATGATTACTTTACTTTGTAAATGTAAATATATACCTATAAATTATTGTCCGTATAAATGAGCATTGTAAATAAGTAAAAAAAAAGATCCTTAGACTGTAAAAACGTATAACTATTAAAATTAAAATTTTATCCTATTGATGTACTTAGCTTTGGATAATGCTAATGAAATACTGTTTTGCTACGTTAATAAAATATGCGTATACCTAATAGTACTTTCCTAAATCGAATCACTGTGAGGTATACAATGTATACATAATAACCACCATTTTGGTGTCGTCATTGTTCCAAATTTGAATTCAGGGCCATTGAAAAGTCATAGAATTCTATAAAAAAGTACAAGTGACTCGATCTAGGGAGTACAGCAAGGTAATTGCGTAGCACACTATCAGTAATAATGGATTTCATTTTGACAGTTGAACAACATTCATTGCATTATTTACACTGTTGAGAAAACACATTTTTCTAACATATGGGGCAATGGATTAGCAAAATGATTGAAATTGATAGTAATAGTGTGTTAAGCAATTAAGATGCGAGAATGTAATATTATAGATCTGTGTCTATCGAAAATCTCACATAATGTTATTAAACTGTCTTTTTCAACTTGATGTAAAAATATAAGTAAGTATACCTATAAGTAATAAGACGTTAGAAAACTTACTTTGTTTGAAGCTCATGGATGTGAGTTTTCTGTTATTATTTTTTAAACTGTGGTTCTGTAATTCGGTTTTTTGAACCTTTAAATAATATATACTATTTATTTATTGACAATTCATTATTAATTTAGATGTAAGTTGTAATTTTTAGTTAGGTACGTAAAATGAATGTGAATGTTTTTCCATAGTTTTAATAATTATTACCTAGGATAGTATAGTCATAGACAAATTAATTTGCCGGCAAGATATTATTTAAAATCTTCTTTAATTTGCAGATTAATATTATGTTTCAAAATTTTACATAAGTATTCCTACTGTCTTTTAAGTAGTTCTAAGCATTAAATGATATTCCGGAAAAATCACGCACTTAGTTCCTTTAAAATAGTTTTAAAGTACATTATAATAAAATAATCAACTTAATATATAAATGCTGTAGCAGACACAATGTTCGTTAGTTCATGAATAATAGTGGAAAGTAGTGACAATTATAATATAAATGTTGTATTAAAAAAGTAAATTACAAAATATTCGACAGCGTTCGGCAACAATTTTAAGTTTTCAAAAATCTGTGACTAAAAGTTATAAAAATCTGTTAAATAAAAAATAGTTCAACTGTATTTTTTTGGTTTTATTTTATTTCTCTAAAATACATTTTTTAACCTTTTCTAAAAAGATAGATACCATCTCAGTTAGTGCCTTTACTTTTCCCTATGTATGTGATGAAATCTCGCTCAACTGCCGTCTTCCTTCCTATTCACTAAATTTTTTTTAAGTGTCTTAATAAACTAGCGCGCTTTACCATCAAAGATTGCATCACTGCTTACCATCAGGCGGGATTGCAGTCAAGCGCTAGTATATGATTATTAAAAAAAAGTACATCTTTAAAAAAATTAACAAAGTACTGAATTGGTTGTTTTTTAAAGAGTTTCAAAACCACTACGGCATTACACAGCGACCAATGTGAATATGTAGCAATCCGATGCTGCGTTTAGAAATTAGAATGTGATCTGACAGGTGTATAGCATCGGAGTGGGAATGCCCAATATTTTAAGAAGACCTGAGTCTTGTCTGGTTAAAGGATGTATTTTCAGTTCTACCACCACCCTAAACTTACCTAGTTTCTATATTATATTAAATGCATGGTTACTGTTATCAACTTGAGTAACATTTATACCATAGAGTGGTGGGTGCTATAAATTATATTGCAGAATCTCATAAAAAAATCATGATATCGACAGTATATACCTACTTACTCTTTTTCGCCATGGATATACATAAATGATGGAACTACATATCTTCTTGTACCAGAGCCAATCCAATCAATAGAATAACAGAAAAATAAATAAGTCTACTCTTCCTCTTATAATGTTTAAAACCGTATCCTAGATTCCTCGTTTGTTCGCAGTATGGTTGTCACAAAGAATCGCCCAGAAGCTTCCTTTAGAGTTACTGGCTGTCAAAGAGGCGCGCACGTTGTCCTGAGTTATGCTGTTTTAATTAAAACAATAAATAAACCGCAGCTGGGCGGTTGGGTGGTCCCTTCGGATGCCTCTTTTAAAAATTCCAACTTTTATCAGTACGGAGAATATCTTTTTACGAGTAAAACTGTTTCCTTATATATGAGGAGGCTTGAGCTTGGTTTGGGTTTAAAAGATGCATATTAGGTAGGCCACATAATTTATCAATGAAATTTGGTGTCTGTTCTGTTGGTGTCTTTCAAACTTGTCAACATAGAGTACACGACTGCAGCCTAATTTAAGTAATCATATTTTTTCATAAGTAACCATAGTTACAGACCACAAAATAAATTTACAACTTACGGGGATCGTGGTCTTTTTGAAATTTACGCTAATACCTTTTACTCTTGACTACCTATAAGTTAAATCACTAATTTACCCAATTTAAGCTTCGATATACTTGATCCGGGAAATGGCATACTCATAGCAACATGTGCATACCAGTCTGATATCACTTAATAAAACTAACAAAACATTGAAAATTTTTACTACTCCAGGAATGCAAGCATATACCTACAACCATTGATAAAATATTAAACTAAGGTAGATAAGTCACTAGCGCACTGAAAATGAGCGTACAAAAGGAGGTAAGTCCAGTATCTCGCTTTAGTCACTCTCGATACACTCGTAAAAACAAACGACAAACACTAACAGCGCAAACGACAAACACTAGCCATCTTATTCTTCTCTATGCTTTAGATTGCGCCCCATCTCATTTACACTGTACCAACGTGTGAAATGTACGCAGAATAAAAAAATTGCATGTGTGTGCTGTTGCTCCGATCGGCACATTTATTTTGGTTAATTTGTTAGAGCATATCATATCTGTTTAATATTATATCAATGCCTACAACTATAAATCGCTATTGCGATTACTATAAAACTGAGGATTCTGAAAATGGCTATAAATTAGTCCTCAGCATTAATTTATTACACCCTTACGAACTTAACACTGAGCTGCTACTCACCCATTACAAGTCATTACCGTGAATTGTACCTATATACGAATTATACACAAAAGGGGTAGCAAATCGGTAGCTAAGTCAAACAAGGGGTGTTCCACCAACTATGCATTCTGTTGATTTAACATTAATAGTGTTTGCATTTAAGATTGACTTTTTAGTTCAACATGAGTTTAGTCTCCGTCTGATCACACCGGTTTATGTAAATGTTTACAAGAGTTTGATTCTTGACGGGGCAGTAACAATTAGTCCGTGTGTATTAGCATTGCCTGCAATCACGTTCGGAATATAAATAGCTGTTAGAAATAGCATGCCAATTCCAGGGGCGGTACCTACTTATAATTAGGAATGTTGTTCATTTTGTAAAGGCGAATATCCGGTGGTAGTTAAGTATCATTAGAGCTTTACGTACTTTACGTAGATCTACGTCCAACATGAACCTTTGTGACGCATATCTGAGTGAGTAGCAGTCTTATACTGATTAATTGAGTTTGTTAGTCAAATTTTTAAAGTGATTGACATCGTCCACAAAAGTAGAATTGTTACTTGAATAGGCGGTAGCAGAAATGTCGTGGGTAAGTAACTATTTCATTGAGAGAATTCAATCGAGAAGGAATCTAACTAAAGGTAGGTTGGTTGTTTTAAAATATTCTGGTGCCAAGAACCTGACTCAAAGGTTCGCAATGTGCAGCGGAGTTCTTTAAACGTAAGTATAAGATGAACCGACAAAACGCAACAAACCGATAGCCATTCCATATACCTATACAACTATTGCCCTGCTATAACGCAAAATGTGACTCCATGATGATTTCTACAGGAGCCTTCGTTGCAAAAACTGGTCCTGCTGTCTGCGACTTCCATTCAAGGGGGACAGAGACAACGCTATATGCACATCTATCAAACCGATAAAGACAAAAATAGAACCGCATAACGGGACTCGTTTTCGGGTTCTTAGCATTGTTTTTGAGTTCTGAGAAAAGCAACTGGTCTCATATAAGTATATAAAACATTATGTATGGTATAAATATATAGCCGGATGTGCAGGAAAATTCTTATGAATCACCAGCTGCACATCGAACTTCAACAGTAAAAGGTTTTATTTTATACAAGGCGTAAGTAATACAAATAGAAATGTAATAAATGTAAACCTAGAGAGCTTCATAATTGTCACTACCGTCATACCTCTTTGTTCGTGTCAATTCCTACTGACCTGTACCAGTCTCTGGATTACCCCTTCGGAATAGCAGCAGGGTAGTGGAGTTTAGTTACAAACGATTCTATTTACAAACGATGTTTTTGTGTATCCAAAATGCAGTTAAAGTAACCTCGGCGCTGACACTGACGATGCCGTGGAAGTAACGCGTACATCGAGGGACTGGAACAATTTGTCAGCGGCGGTGTTTCCGTCGGACTACAATTTGAGTGTCTTCAAGGCTAGAGTGAATAGGCTCTTAATAAACTAGTGCGCTTTACCATCAACGATTGCGTCACTGCTTACCATTAGGCGGGATTGCGGTCAAGCGCTAGTTTATAATTTATATAAAAAAAACAGGCCTCAGGTATCTTACATACATCCACTATGGGTAGGATTATACGGCCAAACCTAGAGTAACTTTGTTTATTTGTTTGGTTAGATTGAAAAGCATGACGTCTTTAAAACGTCAAAGCCCTTTGTTTTAATCAAACCAGTTTTGTACAATTGAATTTTATTAACCGATAACAATATAAATGTTCTCAATTACTTTGGTGACGATGGCGGGTTTAGTTTTTGTTAACATCTTATCAGAGTTGAACTGACGTTAATATATTAGCTACAATTTTTGTTACGGTTGTTTCTTTAGCGGTTTACCTGATACGGCACATATTGCAAAATTCATTGTCTCAGCAGTTTCCGGGCTATTTAAAAAAAAATCAACCTTACAAAAGTTGCAGTGGTAAGAAAAGTTGTCCGAAACAAGAGCCTGATATGGTTTTCTACCATAATTATACCATATAGTATGGACAGCCTCCGTGGCGTAGCGGCAGCGAACGCGGCCGCTGCGCAAGGAGGCGCGGGTTCGATCCCCGTGCAGTGCAAATATTTATATACATGAATATGAATATTTGCACTGGTCTGATCGTGCCTCGGAAAGCACGTTAAGCCGTTGGCCCCGGTTGCCATACGAACATCTAATGTCAGTCATTACGGGTTGTTGGAGCCCTCAAAAGTCCAACAGATGGTCTAGCTGTAATGCTTCGATATTGACTTCGGATTGTGGAGGTCAGACGGCAGTCGCTTCACGAAATATATCGACGTTTAGCCAAAATCAGCAGTTAGCTGTTAAAGCGGACCCCAGACTTCAAAGCTGAAAAAGCTTCGGATGTGACTGGGATTAACGCTGAGATGATGATGATGTGACTATGTACAGTAGGGGTCAAAAGTGGAGTACCACTTTTGACACTTATTGTTATTGCAATAAAGTTCAAAAGTGATGATGCACTTTTGACCCTTATCTGTGGTAACTATATTAGATTGAGTAGGTACTTTGAGGAAAAAGGAGGTTGATTGACATTACTTAAAAAGTTAATGTAATAATTAATATGTACAAGTATAAAAAACGAGGGGAAATAACCAAAGGGCATCAAAATATTTGTCTGAATTGCTATCAATAGGAAAAGTTCCCAAAAGACTGACATTAACACGTTGTATTGTAATGCTGATTCTTTTGCTAATAAATAGGTGAAGAGCCGACCACCTGCTTAGCCCGCCGATGTATGAATGTATGTATGTGAAACACTACCTATTAGGTTTCCCGGGTACCCTAGTAGGTATTTCACTATTAGTGTACCCGGGAACCCTAATAGGTAGTGTTTCAATTTCAAACGGCTCGAAATATAGGTGCAATGCTATTGGAGTATTTTTAGCATCAATTAAGTTCCACATATCAACATCATCACGCCTTTATTCTCCGGTGGGGTTGGCAGAGGAGCATCTTTAATATAACTATATCTACAACGTCGGTATTTCTGTAAGTCCCATGTTCCCGGAGTCTGGATTTGTGTGGAATTGGTGAAAAATTCCAGATTGATAAACTCAATAACACTTTCTAACCTACTCTGCACCTATATTGTATATAATTTTACTCCTAGCCTACTGCATATCTATACTAACTAGCGGCCGCCAGCGACTTCGTTCACGTGTAGTTAATTATGCTCCGCTCTTATTGGTCGCAGCGTGATGTTATATAGCCTAAAGCCTTCCTGGAATAAGGGACTATCCAACGCAAAAAGAATTTTTCAAATCGCACCAATTCCTGAGACTAGCGCGTTCAAACATACAAACAAACTCATCAGCTTTAGGTATATATTAGTACTAGTAGTTCCCGGAATTAGCGCGTTCAAACAAACAAACTCTTCAGCTTTATATATTAGTATAGATAAATATATAAAGCTGAAATTTTGTTTGTTTATTTGAACGTACTAATCTCAGGAACTACTGGACCGATTTGAAAAATTCTTTTTGCTTTAGATAGCCCATTAAAGCAGAAAGGCTTTAGGCTATAACATCACGCTGTGACCAATAGGAGCGGAGAATAACTAACTCCACGCGAACGAAGTCGCTGGCGGCCGCTAGTGGTAAAGGAGATGTTTCAGAAATGTATGGAGCCTGGGCTAGCACATTGTACACTTAATGATAGGTATAATTACGCTATAGTTAACTGTTTTTAATGTTAATTTCCTATATTTTGGCTTAGTTTTTATACAGATTCAATTTAACTCGGCCAAGGAGTGCAACACAACTACTAATAAATATGGTGGCAGCAATAGGCGAAATAAGATTGTGACAGTGACATTTGATTGACGCGTCATGAATCTAAAGCTATCTTATCTATATTATCTACCATATGACTGCGAAATAAAACAAAACATGAATTCCGAACATACGGCCCATTAAATAAAGACAATGAACTGAAATCAACACTCGACACGAACACAACGGGAAATAGAACTGTCAAAGTCGCCAATTAAACGTCATAACCACTGTCATGGCTACCTTAATAAAGGGTTTTCTCACTAAAAAACGTTTCAAATAATTAATTATATATACTTGTATTTTTATTCAAATTAATTTGGAAACACGACCAACGATGCTGCGCCAGAGAGAGATTAATCTGGAGACCTTCCACGATCAAACTCCCGGCACAATAATATTTGGTGCATCGTACGCGGCACATATTGCAATACAACTGTTCAGACCTGTCCTCCGTACGGCTTCATCAGACATCATGCCGAAACACGACGAATCGCTTGGCGGCAAGACAAGGGGGTCTGGTGGGTGGTAACTTCTGCCGGCAGCCGATAAACAAAAAATAACGTTATACGTATGTATACAATATGTAAAGAAAACCCTATCCGATCCGTGAAGGTATTGTTAGGTATCGATAACTGATTCTACTAATGGATACAAACACGGGCTAAACTTAAAAAATATCTCCCTAATAAAATAAATATTATTTCGCAAAAAGGGGTAACTTAATACATGTGCGGTAAGCAACCCCTCCGCGGGCGGTGGCGGGCAGGGCACGCGGCACGTGATCGCGTAGCTATTCGCTCATAATAATACCGGTGTTGTCACTTTTAAATTTTGAAATAATTCTTTTTTCCCGGGAATTAATTCCAATTTCCCCGAAATTTGGTAAATTTTAAAAAGGTGACAACACCGGTATTATTATAAGCGAATAGCGACGCGACCACGTCACAGGTGCCGCGTGCCCTGCCCCCCGCTGCCCGCGGAAGGGGTTGCTTGCCGCACATGTATTAAGTTACCTCTTTTTGCGAAATAATATTTATTTTTTTAGGGAGTTTTTTTTTTTAAGTTTAGCCTGTCTTTGTGGGCATTAGTAGAATCAGTTATCGATACCTAACAATACCTTCACGGATCGGACAGGGTTTTCTTTACATATTGTATATTGTATAAGTCGCCATGAACATCAACAAAGTCTCAATTTATCTTCTCTTCCTTTCTGCAGAGAACTTAAATTTAGTGTAGTCGCTAAATTCGCATCGCACGCCATTGCGCATCTTCAGGTTTTTTTTTTTTTTTTGTAGTGTGTCATCTTCAGGTTTAGATCGAACGAACAGAGTATTAGAGCATTTCATATTCTTGACGTCACGAATACGCTAGCTCTGTTCACCCAAAAATAATTGGTTGGGGACAGAATGTGTAATGGCTTGTTTGATCTTGTATTTATCTACGGACCACAGCATGTCAACCTACCCGAAACTGTCAAATATTCCCAGTCAACCTTGAGCCTTAAAGCTTTATGGATAAAGTTGAAAATGTAACAAAGAAATTTGACAGATTGTAGTAGCTTGATGTGCTGTCGTCTGTACATGCCAAGCTACATTTTTATTCTAAAATCTTTTTGTGACTTCACTATTCGAACAGAAAAAATGTTAGTAGGTACTTACTTAAAATGTCTACGTGCATTATAATTTACTAGCTTTCCGCCCGCGGCTTCGCCCGCGTGGAGTTCGGTTATATGATTATAACGCGCTTTTTAGATTTCCCTCGGAAACATCAAATTTTTCCGGGATAAAAGGTAGCCTACCTATGTTCTTTCTTGTTGAGGGTCTAAAGATTGTCTGTGCCAAATTTCATCGAAATCGGTTGAGAGGTTTAAGCGGGAAAGCGTAACAGACAGACAGACAGACAGACAGAGTTACTTTCGCATTTATAATATTAGTATGGATAACGCCAGTATCATCGTATTTAAGGACCAACAAACTAATCCACGAAAGTGTGAGATGAAACCGCAGCGCCGTCATTGAGTCAGTTTTTGTGTCTCCCTAATAAATCATGTCGGCTTGTAATGTAGCGTGCAATTTTAAGTTTTTGGGTGTCACACATTTGGTATAGACATCTTGAACACAGATATGAACGATGTGTTATTAAATGTGGGATATAATCATAATCTTTACTTATGACAACGAGTTTGATGAAATACATTATTAGGCATATAAGAGAAATAGTTTTTTTTTTTTAAGAAAAATCTAAATGAATATTTAGTTGACAGGCCATACTACACAGTGCATGAATTTCTGTCTGGCAGATTAGTCTTTGAACAATATTTTCAAACTTCAGATAAAATTTAAGTCATCCATTTGACATTTTATTGCAATTGGGTTACATTTATGCATGTGCCTGATATTGTTTTTTTTTTCGCGTGAAGTTAGTTATGCTCCGCTCCTATTGGTCGCAGCTTGATGTTTTATAGCCTAAAGCCTTCCTGGATTAATGGGCTAATATTAATGGGCTAGAATTTTTCAAATCGGACCAGCAGTTCCCGAGATTAGCGCGAACAAACAAACATACAAACAAACTCTTCAGCTTTATAGATTAGAATAGATTTATTTACGATAAGTTTAAAATGTATGTATATTTGTACGCCTCTGGGCAAAACATAGTAGATATATAATATTTATCTGTAACACCTCACACTTTAACCTATGTTTACAAATACAGATTCTGACTTCTGATTTCATCTCAGGCAGCGTATAATACCGAAACCGCATCAGCCACCGCGCGCAAGCACATCGGTCGCATTCGCGGCTTTCGCGTTGGAACCCGGGGTCCGCTTGTTTGATGAAATACATATACAGCACTAACCGCCATACCAGGACGACACTGTGTGTTTACTGACTCAAGTTGCGTTCTTCCTGTTTCCTAAAGGCTTTATACAATGTTATTTTTTGTTTATGCGAAATCTGAATAAAGTTTGATCAGAAATAAAAAAAACCGGCCAAGTGCGAGTCGGACTCGCACACCGAGGGTTCCGCCGTACAAACGTAACAACAATGGGGTCATAAATTTACAATTTAGGACCCTAGCGTATGACGGAAATTCGTCTAAAGTGTCGGTATAAACTGCTGTATCTTTTGATCGCGTTAACTTAGAAGTTTGATTTTTTCACTGCTTAAATGGACAATAGACCTAGATATTTGGTATAAATTTCAATTTGATACCTTTATTCGTTCGTGAGAAATAAGGTAGTAAGTTTCATTTTATTAAAAAAAAATATTACATTATATAACTTAAAAAATGGGATTTTCGCAATTTTTCCTATATTTCCATTATATGACAATGCTTCATGCCAAATTTCAAGATTCTGAGTTTACGTGAAGTACCTTATAGGTTTTGATTCCCTAGCGTGTGACGGAAATTTGTCTGAGGTGTCGGTATAAACTGTTGTATCTTTTGATCGCGTTAACTTAGAAGTTTGATTTTTTCACTGCTTAAAGGGACAATAGACCTAGATATTTGGTATAAATTTCAATTTGATACCTTTATTCGTTCGTGAGAAATAAGGTAGTAAGTTTCATTTTATTAAAATATTTTTATTATATTATATAACTAAAAAAATGTGATTTTCGTAATTTTTCCTATATTTGCATTATATGACAATGCTTCATGCTAAATTTCAAGGTTCTGAGTTTACGGGAAGTATCCCGTATGTTTTGATTCCTTTGCGAGTGTCAAAAATTTGTTGTAAATGTCGACATAATCGGCTGTATCTTTTGATTGGCTTGGCTTAGAAGTTTTATATTCTCACAGCTTAAAGGGACAATAGACCTGAGTATTTCATGTGAATTTCAGCTTGATATGTCCACGCGTTCTTGAGATAAAGGGTCTTGACAGACAGACAGACAGACAGACAGACGGACAACAAAGTGATCCTATAAGGGTTCCGTTTTTTCCTTTTGAGGTACGGAACCCTAAAAACAACTCAAACGATTCCAGTCATTGTTATACCATGTTATATTTATTCCCAAATTACAAATACATTTAGAAATTGTTGCCGAGCGGTTACGAAGTTACGATAGATCATAGTACTTGCGCGAGCGCCACAGCTGACGCCAAGTAGAATAGCAAGCTCATAACTTTGAGGTTTTTCATTATATCTTTTTTAGTCCCTCTGGGCATAGGTCTCCTCTCATATAGAGAAGGATTGAGTGTAATCACCGCTTGGTGATTACGCTACCCTGCATTGAGCAAGCGTTTGCTCAATGCGGTTTGGCGATATCAAACTTAAAGTCCAGGTTTCCTCAATATGTTTTCCTTCACCTTGTAAACAGTTATTGGTGTCCAAGATATAGGTGTCTAGAAAGTACTAATAACTTAGAAAAGTTACATTGGTACTTGCTTGGAAACGAATTCGCACACTCATACTTGAGAGGCTGGTGATTTAACCAGTAGGCCACCACGAATTGTAATTTAAAAAAGTGACAACACTATTTTGACGGTATTATTATAAGTGATGCGACCACATGCCGCGTGCCCTGCCTCCTTCGCCCGCGCATGTATGCCGACCGTATTGCCTACCGCACATGTATTAAGTTACCTCACTTTTTCGAAATAATATTTTTTTTAGGGGGATTTTTTTAAAGTTTAGACCTGCTTTGTAGGCATTATTAGAATCAGTTATCGATACCTAACAAGACGTTCACGGATCAGACAGGGTTTTCTTTACATATTGTATTTTTATTAACCTTTTATCGTAGGCCACATCAGGAATATGTAATTTGTGTCACCAAATATGTATTTTGGCACATAATCAATAGGAAATAAGCAACCGCCACAAAACCCAATGATGTATACATTGGATATTGCCCAATAAATCTCAATTTGAATATAATAATTTTGAGTTATGATTAATCTTTTCATTTTTCATCGCCCACCCGCATAGACGTGTGAATGCATAATATTAATTAGTTTTTAACACTTAAATCAAAGTAAAGTACTAGGCGTGCAGTTAAGTGAGGACGTGTGCGCGATACGGTATCACTGTTTGAGCGAGACAACAACCGTCATCAGCATCTACCACAGTAAGTCTGACCTACAAAAAATAGACAAAAAACTAAAAAACTGTTGTTATGTCGAGAATGACCAAACCGACTCCAGAAAGTGGCCTTCAGCATACCTTGTCTGATTCTGACGTATCAAATGCATCATTCTGTAACTTCTGCACTATCTTTTGTATCCCAGCGTAATAAAAGACAGCACCAATCGAGTGAAGAACAGCTGCTTTTCTTCAAGGATGATAATATAATGAATATGATAGATGAATGGAAAAGGTCTCAAAATAGTCTCTTGAATAAGCTTATATCGGAAGTTGCTGAAATAAAACCTCAGAATACTGAAATAAAGCATACTAATGATGAAATACTTCTTTAGAAATGAACTCGATAAAAATGCTCTCCCCCGAGCTAGCATTAGAAGAACTTTTTTTTTTATTAGCTTTTTTTTATATATAGCTAAAGAATTGGCAAGCAAAATAACTCCATGTTCGCAGCCTACTGAGGAACCCTCAACTCCACCTGTTAACTCTATGGTTATATTGGAAACAACTGAACGGGAAGTTGAGTCTATAATTATGAACTTAAAGCTTGATTGTTCTGTGGGATGGGATGGAATTTCGACAAAATTAATTAAAATGACGAAAGATATTATTGTCCCACTTGTAACTCCAAAAGAAGTTGTAAAGCCAACATTTTTATACGTTCTGGTGTCGTTCCTAATGCATTTAAAATATCCGTTGTCCTTCCTATTCATAAAGCAGAGTTTTGGATAAGATTTTTAATAAGAGATTATAGTTATTCCTTGAGAAACAGTCAATTTTATCCCATAATCAATTTGGATTTAGAGTGGGTAGATTGACAGCCCAGGCAGTTAATGAACTTACCAACCTTGTGGCTTCTCACATCGATAATAAATTTAAATGCATTGGATTCTTCCTAGACCTGGCCAAGGCCTTTGATACATTCTCTGTTTCTATCCTAATTAACAAGATGGAAAAAATTGGTATCAGGGGTGAGGCGCTCTATTTATTTAAAGATTACTTGAGTAATAGATCTCAGCGAGTAGTGATTAATGGTTTGTTAAGCTCGGATGCCCTAATAACAATTGGTGTTCCGCAAGGTAGCGTCCTTGGTCCAACGATGTTTCTAATTTATATTAACAGCCTATGTCAAATTACTACACAAAATTGCAATATATTTATGTTTGCTGATGACACAGCACTAGTCTTTCATGGTACGCCATGGGCTGAAGTAAAGTATTATACTGAAATAGGGCTTCAAAACACAGGTAGTTGGCTTACTCAAAATTTACTTACGCTTGATATCTCAAAAACTAAATTTATGACATTTGCTTATACAGAACATTCACGTAAAAATATAAATAACTATAAAATTCAAATCCACACTTGTCAAAACATCGGTTGTCAGTCATGCGATTGTAGCTACTTGGATAGGGCTAAAGTCGTGAAATATCTTGGGATTCTCATTCCCTGTCATCAGGGAGAACAAGAAAGCTAATTTACGTCTTCAAAAAAGGCACGTTGCTAATACCGTTCTACTCAAGTCAATTTATTTTGCGCTAGCCCAATCTATCCTGTCATACTGCGTAACTTCCTGGGGTGGAGCACGCAAAACCCATATGCTTAAGCTAGAGCGCGCCGAGCGAGCACTATTAAAGGTTATGACATTTAAACCTTTTAGATACCCAACTATCAGTGGCGGCGTAAAGGGGGGGCGGTGGGGGCGGTCCGCCCCGGGTGCCAAGCATCAAGGGGTGACAAAATCTTACTAAAGATCTACAATGAGCTAAACACGACTTTCCAGCCTATCCATATGATCCATTGAAATGGAGAGGAAAGTAAAATTTGATAATGTCATTGAGTCATCATCTCAGCGAATAATCCCGGTTGCATCCGTGGCTTTCGCGTTGGAGCACAGGGTCTGCTTTCCTACACTTACTCCTCCATTTCGCACGATCTCTGGCATCCCATGGTGTAAGATTGTTGGCACGCATGTCATCTCTTACAACGTCGAGCCAGCACTTCTTTGGTCTACCTCACTTGTTCCGGCCAATGTCAAGACATTTGTTACCCACGTAACATGCCGGTTTTCGTAAGACGTGACCGTACCAGGCGTAGGCGACCCTCTGCAGTTTGTCTGCTATGTCACGGACACGAAGACTGCGACGGATGCGGGAGTTCCTGATACGGACTTTCCGCGTAACACGCAGCTCCTGCTTGTTTCGCTCAAGCACAGGCCATGTCTCACTGCCATACAGAAGAACAGGTCTAATGATGGTCTTATAGACCTGTCCCTAAAGCTTAACCGGCATTTTGGAGTCACAAATGACACCTGTCACCTCACGCCATTTTGCCAAGCTGCGGAAATGCGTGCCTTAACGACGCAATCAATGTCATCGGACGCGTGGAGCACAGACCCCAAAAGTATTTAAACTGGTCTGTGCACTCAACCTCTCCGCCTATGCTCAAAGACATAGGGTCTGTCGTGTTACTGACCATGTACACCGTCTTCGCCACATTGAGTTTAAGACCTCTGTTCTTAAGCGAATTCTTCCACTCATAGGTACCTACACCCGCCGCACCAACCTTTCCCTGTCCGCATCTGCCAGCGCGATATCATCAGCATACAAGAGCAGCCAGGGAGGTTGCTCATGTGAATTCTTGATGCTGTGTGACAAGACGTCCAATATCACGCTGAACAGAAACGGACTAAGGACGGATCCCTGGTGAACTCCGACGGTGCTGGGGAAGGGTTTAGTGTCGCCAACAGCGGTCTTAACAACGGAATCAGAATTGAGGTACATGTCTCGAATTATGTCAACATAGGCTTCTGGTACCCCATTGGACCTCAGTGCCCACCAGATCGGCATATGCAGAGGCGTGTTCTTCGATCTGTACCTATCTCTCAATGGTGATCCTTAGGGAGAAAATAGGGTCCATGGTTCCGTACCCTGGACGGAACCCTTATTGACACGTCGAGACAGCACACTCCTGCCGGATCCGGGAGTCTAAAATCCTCTCAAAGATGTTCATGGTGTGGGACATTACCTTTATACCGCGGTAGTTACCACACTCCTGTACCGAGCCCTTGCCTTTGAAGACTGGAGTGATAATATTCAGCCTCCATTGGCTCGGGATTTTGCCGTATAGGAGCACGCGGTTCAGGAAGTTCGTTACCATGCCCACACCGCGAGGACCTTCCCCTTCCAGGCCTCAATGGGGACTCCGTCAGCTCCGACAGCTTTCCGATTCGCCATGCGACGAAGAGCAGTTTGGACTTCCTCAGGCGTTATCGGGGGCATAAATCCAAGGTTCGGAGGGAGTTCCGGTGATGTCATTGAGTGTTTTAGCAAAATAAAGTCACGTAAACACGTTTAATATTTGTTGTTTTATTTTGAGGGTGCTCGACAGAAAGTCGCCCCGGGTGCCAACCTATGCTACGCCGCCACTGCCAACTATAGATCTCTATTCTGAAGGTGATGTACTTAAGGTCCGTCAGTTATTTGTAAAAGAAACGGTGATGTCCCAGCATCAGAAAGTTAAATACCATGGTGACTTAACTACGACTAGCATAAGACGTGCATACCGAGTATGTCCTACGATACCATTTAAAACATCATTCATAGAAAAAATTCAATGCTACCTTGGACCAATGCTCTATAACAAAATAAATAAAATTATTAAAATGTTTTCATTAAATCACCATTCATGCAAAAAAAACTCTAATGTTGTGGTTAAAATCGCAAAGTTATGAAGACATCGAAAACTTATTTTTAAACCCAAAGTAATACCCATATTTTTAGACTAAGTAAAAAATTATTATAATTAAATCATCATCATTTATCCAGCTTAAAAACAACGTAAACATTTAATATTAAGGAAGTAATAGATCTTCAATTTTATATGTCATCAACTAATAAAACACATCTCCAATCAAAAAAGGAAGCAATCAAATTTTTCAAACTTTATGTGTCCTTATTTGAAAAGTAATTCAATAAAGTTACTCTGTAAAAAACGAACTATTTCTTTTTTCTTGTGGCTTATGTTTACCTTCATTATAAACCTAAATTAAATGTTGTATTAATAACCTAATTATTTTTAGCGCACATGTTCTTTTGCATATAGATTTAATGTACACTAACGTCTATGAAACAGGCTCGGCCTAGTTTAGACGTTAGTTCCTCTAATATATTCGTAGGTCCATGTTCC
Organism: Sesamia nonagrioides; assembly: GCA_017933935.1. Taxonomy (NCBI): domain Eukaryota; kingdom Metazoa; phylum Arthropoda; class Insecta; order Lepidoptera; family Noctuidae; genus Sesamia; species Sesamia nonagrioides. Next base: position 385,578 of record JADWQK010000857.1, read on the forward strand.
CGTCTCCGTTCCACTATCCGACGACCCGTCGTACGGCGAGTTTCCACCCTTACGTTGTTAACACCACTACGATCCGGACGAAGCGTTTCGCCTCCTCCGAATTTGGCAGCGGCAGTGTTTCTGTCGGACTACAATTTGAGTGTCTTCAAGGCTATAGTGAATAGGCTCTTAATAAACTAGTGCGCTTTACCATCAACGATTGCGTCACTGCTTACCATCAGGCGGGATTGCGGTCAAGCGCTAGTTTTAAATTTATAAAAAAAAAATGTTTATAATTTGTGATTTTTGTTTAATAAAACATTTTTTATTTATATTATTTATTTATTTTATTACAAACCACACTTCTCCCGTGTTCGTTAAAGACCTCTAGTCGGGCCTCACCGCATGCTAGTTTTTGCCCCCGTGACGCCCCATTTAGCCCCGGAAAGGAAGTCAGATGGTACGGCCTATTTAAACAGCAAGTTTTTATCACAGGCGCCTTAACTGCTCTGCCTACCCACCACGGTAGCTGTGATCGTGTTGAGAAATATTATTTTAACACAATTTCTTCTACGTTACTGAAACTTCGCTAGCTTCGTAATATAATTTCTTTCAATAGTTATGAACTTATAGAGGAATGATTTGATATGAACTTATTTTTTTTTAATAAAAACTTTGTGTAGCGGTACCTACAAACGCCACATGGAACAACGCGTCATACTGACACGAATACACGAATTCTACATCTCGCAATCAGAGTTTACCGTGTAATTAGCATACATACAACTTCCCAATTTCAAGCATTGGACAAGTGCCCGCCAGACATAAAACCCGTTTGGTCGGAGGGTCCTCCCTTTTCTATGGAGGATAAGTGAACTTTACTCCCTGTTCCTCATGCCTCCAAATCTTGTCCCGCATTTGGAATTACCTACTCCTGTAACGTGGGAGGGTCTACATACATTTAACGTCACACACACACAAACAGCCAGCTTCTGTCCCTGACCCTGACAAAAAATGCAATCAACGTAAAGGAGATGTTTCATTTTGGGCCACCACTATATACGCTATATAGATAAAAAGGAAAAACATTAAAGGTTTTCATAAAAATACTACTGAATTAATTTGAATAAAAATACAAGTATAAATATAATTAATTACTTGAAACGTTTTTAGTGAAATAACCCTTTATTAAGGTAGCCATGATAGTGGTTATGACGTTTGATTGGATTGGTTTGTTTAAAAAATACAGTGATGTCCATGATATAAATACTAGGAACAGGCACAAATTTATTGTACCTACAACAAGGCTCAAGAAAATAGGTGGCTCTTTCAGATGCCAATGTATACATTTTTACAATGGACTTCCAGAGATGGTTCAAGATCTGAGCCTGAATAAATTCAAATCCTTCATTAAACGTAAGTTGTGTCAGAAAGCATTTTATAGTGTGAAGGATTATATTGAGGACAAAAAGGCTTGGGCTTGAGCTGCGTCCGATTTCTATACAATGATTGTTCTTTGATTTTTCCTCTTGTAGTTTTACTATGTAATTGTTTATGTTATTTATTCAAAGCCTGTATTACACACTATGTAGCCAAGCATATTGTACGTTACGGAATTGTATCGCTGACAGAGGTGCTCGGCACTTGTACAGCTGCACAGGAGTTAAACTTTCCACAGATTCGGGAACACTGTTGGAGCTGCTGAACCTTGGACAAAACTATCTTAGCATTGTGTAGATTCAATTTCTTAGTATTGTATAATTGCATGGCAAACGTGTGAGCACAATGTACGAATGTGCTGTAAGGCATTTATTTGTTGGGTTAGTCTTTTTATTGACTTAATTGTGCTCTGGCTGTTGAGAGTATGTCATGCTCACTCAAATGTCTCGCTGATGGTGGCGTGTGTTTTGGGTCATTGGGTTCCCTTCGATATGGTTGAGCTGAATGATGCTGATCCATACGTCATGTTCGTGAACGGACGCCGTCGGAGGGGACTGGTCATCTCTTAGCTGCCACGGCGTATTTTAATTTCTGAATTGATTTTTGTATGTTTTCCATAATGGACGCTCTCAGCGTACAATATATTTCTGCATCGTTCTCACGCGGTTGATTTCAACATGAATGATGTAATCAAATATTTGTAACAATAGCTTAAAAATTTAAAAGATTGTCCATGGAGTTTCTTGCCCGTTCTTCTCCATAGGTACCTACTCTTTGGAATGGGCGACTAGCTTCATCTTATTGACTGACCGACCTTCTGACAATTCAAAAGTGCCTGTAACTGGTTTATTTGAAATAAATGATTTGATTTGATTTGATTTGACTTTGACAGTTCTATATTCCCGTTGTGATCGTGTCGTGTGTTGATTTGAGTTGATTGTGTTTATTTAATTTGCCGTATGTTCGGAATACATGCTTTTCTTTTTCTTTGCTATCTGGTAGTTAATATAGATACGATAGCCTTAGACCTTAGATACATGACAAGTCAATCAAATGTCACTGTCAAAATCTTATTTCGCATAATGTTGACCACCATATTTATTAGTAGTTGTGTTGTACTCCTTGGCCGAGTTAAATTGAATCTGTATAAAAACTAAGCCGAAATATAGGAAATTAACAATAAAAACAGTTTTAAGCGTATCTATACCTAGCATTAAGTGTACAATATGCTGGCCCAGGCTCCATACATTTCTGAAACATCTCCTTTAGTTTAGTTTGAAAAGTTTCATTCAGCCGTAGCCAAGGCTAACAAAAAGTGTCAGTTTCCTTTAAAGATCTGTTGTTCCTGTAAAACTGTTGATTTTTAAATAAATAGTGTCCTCTAGGTGATACCACAGTCACGACCGTCAATTTAGATTGGTCCCATTGTTTTATCGTAGATATAACATCTCAAATATTTTAAATCTTATCTCCAAAAAACCCAGTAGCATTGCAATATGCACCATAAGAAATAGAAGTTAGAGTTCATCGATTTTAAATATAACTGTAAAATAAACATTTTTATGCATCGCTTTCCGATTCATTGACAAGTAAGGTAGATGGCGCTGTTTGACAAAAAGTGTGATGAATGCTCATTGAGTTGGAGACGATTGTTATCTACAAAGTGTTAGGAAATGTCTCGACAGACTTCGATTACATTTCTTTTTCGGGAACTGTCGTAGTTCGTAGTAAGACAATGATCTTCAGTGGGAGGTAGAAGGATGTTTATTTAGATTTGATTGACCCATTAGATTGATCTAACTACCTAGTATTGTCACATCGCAGGGCAAATGTCTCCACCTGCCTTTCCAGATTATATTTTTTTTTTATTAATTATAAACTAGTGCTTGACTGCAATCCCGCCTGATGGTAATAACGGACAACAAATCACACAGATTGAGCTATCCCCAAAGTAACTTCGAGACTTGTGTTATGGGATACTGACTCAACGATACGATATTTATAATAGATACATATGTAGATAAACATCCAAGACCCAGGCCAATAAGGAAAAGATCGTTTTCCATCATGGCTTGGCCGGGGATCGAACCCGGGGCCTCCACGTCGCAGGCAGGCGTGTTGACTGCTGCGCCACGGAGGACGACAATGATGCAATGAACTTAAATTTAATAGAGTTTGTGAACAAGGGAATCATTATCTGGCTAATAGTTTAAGCACTTTTAACAAGTATGAAAACGGACGAACTTGAATATTAGTTTGTATAATCAGCGAACAACTTTCAAACAGAGGTTATTCCAGACTAGACCGTGTCAGTCCCGAGATATTTCGCAGAACTTACGTTAACCCAGACCTTGACTCAGTTCCAATGTTGTGATATGAACTTGCAGTTAATTAATTTCTACATTTGTACGTAACATTGTTCATGGGCCAAGTGGCAAAGCTTGTTATCCCGACACGGCTTAGCATAAATCCTCTTTAACTAGGCTAGTTGCAAACATTCATTAGGTAAAGCGCATGATCAAATATGATGTTTGAGGCTAACGGCATGTGCCGCAAACGTATCGAATATGTAACGCATAGCTTTTTTCTTACCTGTGCGGTTTTTTTTTTTATAATTATAAACTAGTACTTGACCGCAATCCCGCCTGGTGGTAAGCTGTGATGCAATTGTTGATGGAAAAAGGTGCTAGTTTATTAAGAGCCTATTCACTCTAGCCTTGAAGACACTTAAATTGTAGTCAGACGGAAACACCACCGCTGGCAAATTGTTCCAGTCCGACGATGTACGCGGTATAAAAGACGAGGCGAAACGCTTCTTCCGGATCTTAATGGTGTCAACAACGTAATGGTGTAATGGTCGTCCGATGATGGAAGGGACATGGGAGAATTAAGTCATGCCATTCCCTCGCACACACAGGCTGGCTACTCTTCGCTTGTGCTCCAGGCTTTGGAGACCGTTTTGCACTAAATCTGGGTCGCCAATTACCCTCTTCTCACGCCTCTTCACCGAATCTAAACTCTTGCCAGGTGACATTATGTAGCAGTGTCGTGATGGTCTAGTGGTTAAAACACCAGCGTCTCATGTATGAGTGCGCGGGTTCAATTCCAGGCCAGGCAAGTACCAATGTAACTTTTCTAAGTTATATGTACTTTCTAAGTATATCTTGGACACCAATGACTGATTATAAAGTGAAGGAAAACGTCTTGAGGAAACCTGGACTTTAATTCTGAAATCGCCAACCCGCATTGAGCAAGCGTGGTGATTACGCTCACTCCTCCTCTGTATGAGAGGTCAGAAATTTCCAAACCGCCTGCGTTTAATCGCAGTGTGTGCTTACCCTTAGATGATTGTTCTAAGAGAACTCAGACGCCATATTATTATCGCCATATTATAATCTGGGAAATAATATGGCGTCTGAATATGTATTAGCAGAATACATTCATTTAACTTGTCTTACACTAGGAAATGCTCCTGTATCGTGGGTGCGTTTACAAACATGTAAACTCACACAGACAAACAGCCAGACCCGGAACAATTACATGTAGGCTATACAAACATTTCACCGAACCCATGACATGTAGCGGAACTTTACCTATGCCAAATTAGTCCTTGCCTGGACTATGTCTAATAAAATCCGCCGACAAAAAAGAAAGTCTAAAGTCTTGCCGCCAAGCGATTCGTCGTGTTCCGGCATGCTGTCTGATGAAGCCGTACGGTGGACGGGTCTGAGCAGTTGTGTTGCGATGTGTGCCGGGTACGATGTGCCTAATGTTGTTGTGTCGGGAGTTTGGTCGTGGAGGGTTTCCAGATCATCCTCTGGCGCAGCATCGTTGGTCGTGTTGTTGGGTTAAACATTGCATCACCTCGCTCAACTGCCGTCTTCCTTCCTATTCACTCAGTTTTTTTGGAGGCTTAATAAGCTATTTACCATCAACGATTGCATCACTGCTTACCATCAGGCGGGATTGCAGTCAAGCACTAGTATATAACTATTAAAAAAAAAATCCCTACTAAGTTTATCGCATCATAATTTCGCCAGTAAGCAAATCGTAGCACATAAAAGTGACTGTGAGATCTGCGTTCCGTCATACAATGACTGATCTGAGGTAAACGCTGCATGTTTTAATTTATTATTTTTCTGAAATACCCACAACGTAGAAACAATGTCGCAACAGATTTATTTATTGGAAACATCGATAAAATCTTAAAATCATAATATTTAGGAGCGGGTAGGGCTGGAGACACATCGAGCCAGCACGAACGCAATGAATCATACATAATTGATCGTCCAGCGAGATCGCCCCGATGACGTTGTCATCTCGAACACGGCTTTTTGTCACTTTCATGTTATTTTTTCTTTCCTTTTTTTCGTGACCTTTTCGTCGCTCCATTCGGTCCGATAAATGAATGGTGTGGTGATGATTTCTGTTTTTTTTTTTCCTGTTTTAAAACATTTTTGGGATGAACTTGCGATAGATTTACAGAATTCGATTATTGTTGTGATTTTGTCTCTTACGGTGATTGTAGGAAAATAATATTTTTCTGTTGCAATCAAACATAACACAGCTGGAAAACTTCAAAATAATTAAATCGTAATAAAATAGAAATGACAACGTGCTCAATAAACAGTTCTCCGCCGACCCTTATTTTTTCATCCCTAAAATCAGCGTGAAACTTGCACAAATTAATGGGAAATTTAGTCAATTATACATGGTGTTACTATAACGTATCGACTGGGGTACACTGTAACCCCACATTACAATATGGTGCTGGGTTATCTGGGATGTAAAAAAGTTTGAAATACACAGTGGAAAATGATGACAAAATAAGGGAGTATTTATTTATATCAATTTCATTAATTACATGGCTAATATTTACATAATTTAAAAAGTTAAAAAAAAAGTTATGTACAAGTATATAAAAGAGGAATTGAAAAAACTAGAGGGCATCAAAAAATTCATCCGCATCGCTGTCAACAGGAAACGTGCCCAAAAGGCTGGCAGCATTGCCACGTTGTATGGCGATGCTGATTCTTTGACCAAAAAATAGCCCAGCCCTCTGGTCACGTGAAGAGTCGATTATACGTTTGGCAATCTCTCGAAATAATTGGTGTGCACTCGGATCCCATGGCCCTAGTGTTTCAACCCCAAACGGCTCGAAAATATAGGTTCCAATGAGATTGGAGTATTTCCGCCGTTTGAGGTTCTCCGCACCTGCAGCAGCCGCTGCGGCACAACTCACCGTATTTGGAAGATGGGATGGCGCAAGGGTATCGACACACGTTGCATCCCACACCAAAGGCCTACCTACCTTCCAAGGCATTATAGTCATTCCGTCTGGTCTCTTCCCATCGTCGCGTGTCAAGCCGTGAGGTTCTAAAACAGCTGGCACACCGGCGGTGACAAGAGCACGGCGGATAATGTCATTAATGATGGCATGCCGTGCTATCCGACCTGCGCTTTTACTACAGGATAAGCCATGGTGTCCGAAGCAGTCAACACCTTCACCGCATTGGCAGCGATGCGGAGCCACACATGGGGCGCCCAGACGCAGGCATGTAGCGAGCCGGAAAGTGGCGTCACCCAGCAAAGTTCCTATGTTGGGTGTTTGGAGACAAACTTAGCACCGCTGCCCGACCGTACAACCACAGGAGGACGACAGCGGCGAGCGGGGACCGGGGGACGAGGGATCGGTTTCGCTGGTGGCCGCCGCCCGCCTGCAGCGACTCACTCGCCAAAAATCCAAAAATGCGGCTCATCCCACTGCCTCTGGGAAGATGGCTTCACGGGCAGATTCGTATCTGGGCAAGTCATTTTCCAGGCGTTCACCGCGTCGGTCGAGCACGGCACTTCAGAGTCGACCAGGGATGAGGCTAAAATCTTCCCGGTTAACTTTTCAGTGCTGTGGACAGAGGACAGGAACGCCGGTAAGCTAATACTGGAAATTTTACGGACGCCGAGGCCACCAAACCGGATGGGAAGTGTGGCTTGCATCCAGGCTCGGTCGTCCAAGGCCACATTTAAAATGGTTGTTAGGGTGTTGCGAATAATTTGGTCAATTTTGTCCAAAAGTTGTGGTTGCTTCCATAAAGGGGACGAGCGTAGATAATATATAAAATTTGGGCCAAAACAGCAGTATCTAATAAGGATGAAAGCCGAATGCAAATTAATTTTACAGAGTCTGTCCGAAATGTCGTTAAAATTTTGAATTTTTTGTTCGATGAATGAAGGAAAACTATCTTCCAAAATTGGGGACCCAAGGAGATGTAGTGAGCTTTTATATAAAAATTTTACGTTTGGGGCTATTGCATTAAACTTTTCTATGGTCAGTTGTCTGTTGGGTGATGTCAGAAAGTCAGAGAGGTAAATTTCACACTTTGAGGGGTTAAAGTCCAGGCCAATCGATTTAAATTCCTGTTTAAGAAGCTGTAGGTCTTTCAAAATGGTGTCTACATCACCTCCTAAAGTCCCATCGTCTAAGTACCAAACGTTATATTTTGAATTTAGTTTCTGGATAATGGGATGAATAGCCAAACTGAAAAGGACTGGCCCAAGAGGGTCACCTTGTTAAAATTAGTAATCTTTTGCGGAAAAGACCACACAGATTTGAGTAGAAATATCCGGTGAGTGCAAGCTTTACTTAGTACTACTACCTACTCACCACGGCAAGCGAGCTAGAGAATAAAGATTCCAATCAAGAAGTGTGTATTGTGTGTATTGACTTTGAACCTTCGTATGGGCCTCATACGAAAGCTCAAATTCCCACTAAGGGCAATGGAGAGAGCTATGCTTAGACTTTCTCTGTGCGATCGAATCAGAAATGAAGAGATGGTCAGCAGAACCAAAGTCTCCGACATAGCTCTTCGAGTCGCTAAAATTAAGTGGCATTGGGTAAGAGACATTGCTCTTAGAACCGATGGCCGATGGGGCTGTAAAGTTCTGGAGTGGCGGCCACATACCGGACCCTGTAGCGATAGACAGCAGAAGACCCAACAAGGTGGAGCGATGACCTGCTGAAGATAGTGGGAAGTCGATTGATGCGGGCAGCACAAGACCTCATGATCATCATGGAAAGCCTTGGGGGAGGAATAACATACGTATGTATACTACATCATGAAATAATTATTATGCTTCTGTTTTACCATCAAAGATCGTATCACTGCTTACCATCAGGCGGGATTGCGGTCAAGCACTAGATTATAATTTATAAAAAAAAAAAAACATCAAAATGATCTTAACAAAAAAGGTTTTGATTTGGTATTTTCTCGGTACAGGCTTGAGACCATTATTTCGACGTAAAAAGCGACAAAAACATTCATTCAGTACTTTTTTGAAGTCAAAATAATAATAAGGAATATATATAGTAGGTACCTATAGAATATTACATTTTATTCTTAGACGTTATCGAACTTCTAAGAAAACGAATTTTTACAACAGAATAAAACAGATCAAAAATCAAAACACTGTACCTACTTACATTATTGTTTAGCTTTGAATATAGCAATGGTGTGTGATGCCCCGTGTGGTACTGGGCTTAGGATAGTACCATCCCATATCCTCCCGTGGGTGTCCTAAGAGACGACTAAGAGAACTCTCACCAGGGAAGCGGGCAGTAGCGCTTCCGTGGAATATAAAACTACGACAATCCCCAACCCGCCTGCCAAGCGTGGGGATTATACAAACCTCCCCAAAGCAATGAAAGCTTTAGGCTAGGCCTTTGCCCAGCAGTGGAACCCTATAGGCTGAAGAAGAAGAAAAAGACAGCATTGAGCAAAACCAATATTGTGATGTCACACGCTAGAGTTTATTCGGGAGCTTTAGGTGAGTCTTCGGTAAGTACTGTATTAAAAAAATATGTTCTAATTTGTTATACGTACGTTAATAATTTAATTATAGTCAAAAAAAAAAAAAAAAAAAAATAGAAATGTTTTGTTATAAAACTTAGATATATATGATCTTTCCATTGAACCCAATTATTTATTATACTAAACTAAGCACAAAACAACCCCGTATATTCATTCTAACATCCACTATAAGATATTTAACAGTACCACTTAAAATGGCCTTTAAGTTACGCTGTATTAAAGTTCTTATTCAAATGACGAGCTAAACAATGGTTTCGCCAGGCCACGTGGCACGCCGTAGTGGCCTCTCCTGCCCCATTGTTAGGGTCAAAAAACAAACCTAAGCTCTCGCATCGCCCTTTTTAGGGGTCCATAGTCAAACAATGAACTCTCAACATATAGCCACTGAAATGTTGTGCAGCGCAACGCAAATTTAGACAAAAAAAGAGCGATTTCATTCATATGTAGTATGTGTTGGATGATAGAAAATGCAAAGAAGTTAAGAAAGAGGATTTTTGTAATTACTTGCGTGGCTTTGCGGGTCGACCCAATCTGATCTAGTCGTTACAGATTTATCATGTCTGTCTGTCCGTTTAAAGGTTTTATCTCATTGATATAATATTAAACAGATATGATATGCTCTAACAAATTAACCAAAATAAATGTGCCGATCGGAGCAGCAGCACACACATGCAATTTTTTTATTCTGCGTACATTTCACACGTTAGCACAGTGTGAGTGAGATAGGGCGCCATCTAAAGCATAAGAAAAAGATGGCTGGTGTTTGTCGTTTGCGCTTAAATAGAATCGACGAAAACTAAAGCGGCTTGCTGGACTTACCTCCTTTTATACGCTTCATTTCCAGTGCGCTAGTGACGTATCTACGTTAGTTAAATATTATATCAATGTTTTATCTTTGTTTACTGCTTTTTCACTTTCACAAGTAGTCCAATTTGCAGTCGGTTTCAAATAGGATATCACTATCATTCATGCGATGGGCGAATTAATTGCATTAAACACTTACATGTTGATTTTTCCGTATTTTTATGTTAAACAGAGATTTTTTTTTGAAATATATCAAAAAATGGATTAGCAATTATCATCTGTCTATAATTTTCTCAACCATGTTGGAGTCAGCTTTCAATGTAATCGGATTTAGCAATACCAGTCATGGATTAGTAATATCTGCCAAAATCTTGCGGGTTATAAGTAAATAAAAGTGGATTGCATAATTAGGTTCCTATCCTAAAAGTATCCAGTACCTAGTATATCCTAAAAGTTATGTGGTAGTATAAACGATTGAGATTGGAGGTACATTCATCCGTAACGGGGAGATTAATCTCTAAATTATTAATCTTAGTGTCCATAGCCTAACCATACCTACGAAAAATCGCTCTTTTAGCGTAACTGAAAAATAGTAATTTCCGCTTTGAGTCCGGGTAAAATTATAAAGAATCTGCAAAAAATTAATAAGAAGTAAGTTTTTATTTATTTTATATAAAAAAAAAAGTTTTCTTAATTTTCCATGCCATATACGGAACCGTCTACTGCGAGTGATTCGCCGCACTTCGCCCGTTTTATTAGAACAAAGGGCACCGTTCTTGGGAAATGCTTTTTCGAAAGTATTGTTAGGTTATTCATTGTGTATTTTTCCCGTGGCACGGATCATAGTTCATTGTTCAACAGTTTCGGAAGAGAGGTGCCACAAAATGAAAGATATGAAAAGGTCTGAATTTTTTATACGTGCTTTTTTCATGATCATTTAATTGAGCTGTAATTTCTTAGTGTGATGATGATATCTCCCTACATACGTGTGATGTTTGAGGGTTTTGTTTCTATTGATACTTTCAAAAGGACATGAAAGAAAGGACGACACAGTAAATAAACAGACGACATTTATTTGCAGTGTTTAATAAAAGAAGAGGCCTGTGTGATATCAAAACAAACATTCTCATATTTCATGAAATGCTCAATGTTGACAGGAAACCGTCTGCGAATATTTCATCCTTCAATAAACTTCAGTGCAATTATTGAACTTGAATTTCTTCGCTAGGATATTTTTGTACAGACGACAGCACATCAAGCTACTACAATCTGTCAGATTTCTTTATCTGATTTTCAACTTTATCTCCAAAGCATTAAGACTCATGGTTGATTGGGCATATCTGACAGTTTCGGGTAGCTTGATCTGCTGTCGTTCGTACCAATTTGTCATTATATTTTATTAGATAAATTTTCACATCTTGTCTTTGTTGTATGATAGGTTTGACCTTCCTTCCTCTTCAGTGAACTAACGATCTTTGCAGATGGATTTTGTTTCTTGAAATAGATTCTAAGGGATGTAGTAATAGTTTCCTATCGATAATTGGAGGATATATAAATTGAAAAACATTGTAAGAACTTAATAAGTGCGAAGTATTCAATTATAAAAAAGAAATTTTAGCCACGGTATAGATGAAAAAGCTAAGGTTTCCTAAGATCCTGAGGACACGGTGAAGCATACGGTGGAAGTCTGCCCGGCTTGTATAGAGCATTGCCGTTTCCTCGTGGTGGCGATCGGCGGCTATCTCTCGGATCCGACCCTAGTCCAGGCTCTTTCTGCAAAGCAGTGATGCTGGCTGTGAGAAGCCGCAGCGCGTGAGGCAGCGGGAAACTCAGCGCCCTCACGCCACTAGCCGCCGCAGGAGACGCCCTGGTCGGGAGACAACATCGAACTTCCGGCCACCGTAGGCCGTAAACAGTGGGCAGCTCGCCGCTCGGACCAGGCCCGAGTCGACGGCACGTCGTGTTTCACGCGCGCCTCAAAGAGATGTCAGCACATCGTGACGGGGTCTACGAAGACCGATGCCTCCCGGGTCAGGGTTGCGGGTTGTTTAAAAAAGAAACCGTGGCCCTGGCGCACAAGCAAGTGAAGAAAAACGGGTGGATTTTAGTCAGCAAAAGTCGCTCCGCCCGGAACGGGAGAGGTCATTTGATGATTTATAATAAAAAAAGGGTTTCCTGAGATGGTGGTATCCGCCACATACCATCAGAAATTTACCGTAGAATGATATCACTGAAAAACGTAAACCTCGTTGCTATCGATTTTATAACGGCTGGACTGCACGATGGTTGGCGCAGTGGCCGTTATGCATTTCCTACGAGAAGGAACTTGGTTTGGTGAAGGCATAAGTGAGGTTGGTGCGAACATCTAGACAGTAGCCTCCGTGGCGTAGCGGTAGCGAACGCAGCCGTTGCGCAAGGAAGCTCGGGTTCGATCCCCGCACCCACTGTGCGGGGATCGAACCCTGGTCTGGTCGTGCCTCGAAAAGCACGTTAAGCCGTTGATCTCGGTTACCATACGAACATCTAGTGGTCGTTACGGGTTGTTGGAGAACACCTCAAAAGTCTTAACAATTAGTCTATCTGCTATGCTTAGATATCGCCTTCGGGTTGTGGAGGTCAGACGGCAGTCGCTTCACGGAAAATATCGAAGTTTAGCCAAACTCAGCAGTTTTTTTTATTTATTTTTTTATATTATAAACTAGCGCTTGACCGCAATCCTGCCTGATGGTAAGCAGTGACGCAATCGTTGATGGTAAAGCGCACTAGTTTATTAAGAGCCTATTCACTCTAGCCTTGAAGACACTCAAATTGTAGTCCGACGGAAACACCGCCGCTGGCAAATTATTCCAGTCCCTCGATGTACGCGGTATAAAGGAGGAGGCGAAACGCTTCGTCCGGATCGTAGAGGTGTTAACAACGTAAGGGTGGAAACCAGCCGTACGACGGGTCGTCCGCTGGTGGAACGGAGATGGGGGAATTAAATCATGCAATTCCATCGCACACTCCCCGAAATGCATCCTATAGAACACCGAAAGGCTGGCTACTCTACGCCTGTGCTCTAGGCTTTGGAGACCAACTCGAGTTAGATCAGGGTCACCAATCAGCCTCTTTGCACGTCTCTCCACTGAATCCAAAGTGGCCAGGTGACACTTGGCAGCACCAGCCCAAATGTGGCTGCAGTACTCCACACACGAACGGACCAGTGCTTTGTATAACATTAGAAGCTGCCCAGGTGTGAAGTACTGCCGGACCTTTGCGATAACGCCAAGTTTCCTGGCAGCCACCTTAGCCTTGGACTCAATGAACCGCCCAAAGTTAAGGTCCGAGGAAATCTCAACTCCCAAAAGCTGAAGGCGGTCGGAACACTCCAAGGACACATTCCGAAAAGTAGGAGCCAAGGTGAACGGGCTCCTTTTGGCGGTGAAAAGACACGCCTGTGTTTTGGCGGCATTGAATGCTACAAGATTGGCATTGCCCCATTCGGAGACTGCCTGCAGTGCAACACTCGTTCGCTCAACCATGGCCTCTCTTTCGGACGGCTAAAGCGGACCCCAGAGTCCAAGGCTGAAAAGCTACGGATGCGACTGGGATTAACGCTGAGATGGTGATGAGTGTTATTTATTTGGATCATTGGTATCTAAAATTAGAATAGCTTTTTGAGAATAGGGTTTTTGAGTATTTAAGCAATATTTGTGTTTACGGTACGTTACTACCTATTTATTAAAATGTTATAATAATGCTTAGCATAATATAAACAACGTTCTCAGTCCGTTCTTAGTGTCCAATCTGTCAAAAATACCTCCAATTTTCCAATATTGTGACAATTGTTCATTGCCGAGATAGGACTGCTACTAAATTCTGAACGTTATAAGTTTTCAGAGAATAGAAAACGAGAATTGCCCTTCTGGTTGCTTATAATAAACAAAGCGGAGGCAAACGAAATTGCTTTGTTCAATTTTCATACTTTTCACTTTTCTCAACAAACACTTTGTTCTGTGAAATGTTAGACAACTCTGTACTGCTTTCATGATCTTTATTTCCGTTATAATTAAGTTGCTACCACAGACAAGTTTGTCAAAATTACAGTGTGCTTTATTGTTTTTACAATATGGTCGCGGTTACGTTGCTGCGGTCATAGGTGAAATATGAAACTGTGAAAAACTGTTCCACGAGTTCAAAACGGAATTTATCAGATTTTACGTGTTAGTCAAGTACCAACTTTTCATTGAAAGTTTTAGGTAGTCTTTTGTTTCGATTCGAATCATAGCGAACTTTATTGTATGTAGTATCTATAAAGTTCAGACGAACCAGAGGAGCGACAGCCAACGGGGCGAGGCGCGGATCGATCCCCGTGCCGTGTAAATATTTGTATGCATGAATATGAATATTTGCACTGGTCTGGTTGTGTTGAAAGCACGTTAAGCCGTTGGTTCCGGTTGCCACGAACATCTAATGGCAGTCGTTACGAGTTGTTTGAGCCCACAAAAGTCCAACAATTGGTCTAACAACAATGCTTCGATATCGCCTTCGGGTTGTGGAGGTCAAGCGGCATCGGCAGTCGCTTCACGGAAAATATCGAAGTTTAGCCAAAAATTAGCAGCTAGACTGGTAATGCGTACCCCAGACCCCAAGGCTGAAAAAGCTTCGGTTGCGACTGGGATTAATGCTGAGATGATGATCAATAAAGTTCTAAGTATCTATGGTGGCGGTGGAGTAATGCTGTCGGGCACAGCACCTCCCGCGCCGTCGCCTCTACTTAACGCCGACATCGCCTTGCCTAAGCCGCGACACTCCTATGAGCGTTTTAACACAAATGGTAGTGCCATTTGTTCCTAAAGAAAAGAACCGCTTCTGCGATGCCTGTCTTGATTTTAGCTCCTGTGAGCGACGCGCTTTTGAAGTAAAAAAAATAAGGATGTTCGATCGGACTATTTAAATTGTCTCAATAGCTTACTTTACCTATTGTAAGAGTGAATATCCTTGTATAGAAATAAAGAGTACAGCAAAATACTGTAATGCAATGCTTGAATGCATTAGGGTTTGAAGAGCTTTCAATTGTCGTAACAAATTAGGAAGTTACAAGAGCTCTGTATATTTTCAAGGGTTTTTTTTATATGATAACCATCCACATCTGGAGTTCTGGACATAGGCTTCTAATGTTTAACCCCTTACGTTTACCGATTCTTGGTCTCCATTCAAGTACCCAGACGTCTACCCCTTAGGTTCTCCTGTTTCTTAGAATAGTCTGTACAAATTGGCTTCTGCCTACAACAACGCCCGCGTCATATTTCTTGCTTTAAAGTAAAATTTCATATGACAAACTGATCGGCATTCTCGAAGATTTCCTTTATAAAAATGTGCTAACTTAACCACTTTATAATAGTACCTACGAACTAAATTCTCCTTCTTCTTCTTCAGCCTATAGAGGTCCACTGCTGGACAAAGGCCTCCCCCACGATGACCGGTCTTGTGCTGCCCGCATCCATCTGCTTCCCGCGACCTTCACCAGAGCATCAGTCCACCTTGTACCTGGCCGCCACTTCAGAACCTTACTGCCCCATCGGCTATCGGTTCTACTAGTAATGTTTCCTGCCCACTCCCACTTAATTTTTGCGACTCCAAGAGCTATGTCGGTGACTTTGGTTCTTCTGCGGATTTCCGCATTTCTGATTCTATCACGCATAGAAACTCCAAGCATAACTCTTTTCATCGCCGTTTGTGTGACTCTGAGCCTTCGTATGAGGCCCATTGTGAAAGACCACGTTTCAGTTCCTAAATTGTCAAAACAAGAAATGTATTATAGTCGTTTCAAAAATATTCCGAATGGTTGATATGTTAAACATAATAATAAACAGAATAAGACAGCCTCAGTGGCGTAGCGGTAGCGGACGCAGCCGCTGCGCAAGCAGGCGCGGGTTCGATCCCCGCGGAGTGCATATATATTTTGTATGCATGAATATGAATATTTACTCTGGTCTGGTCGTGCCTCGGAAAGCACGCTAAGCTGTGGTCCCGGTTGCCATACGAACATCTAATGGCAGTCGTTACAGGTTTTTGGAGCCCTGAAAAGTCCAACAATTGGTCTAGCTGCAATCCTTTGATAACGCTTTCAAGTCGTGGAGGTCAGATGGCAGTCGCTTCACGGAATATATCGAAGTTTAGCCAAAATCAGCAGTTAGACCGGTAAAGCGGACCCCAGACTTCAAAGCTGAAAAAGCTTCGGATGCGACTGGGATTACCGCTGAGATAATGATGATGATGAAACAGAATGAGGAAATCTAAAAGTTTTATGAAATCGTAAATGCCGTCCAAAGCAGGGATTGATAATAGTCTTAACTAAAATAGTTGTTTGTTACATAGATAGGCCATGTCTCGATCTTGATTCAGAGCTTTAAGATACTTATTTCTTGTTCGGTTGTTCGCGCGATGTCAAAGCTAATTTTATTAAAAAACTAGCTTTCCGCCCGCGGCTTCGCCCGCGTTGAGTTCGGTTATATCGCGCTTTTTAGATTTCCCTCGGGACTATCAAATTTTTCCGGGATAAAAGGTAGCCTATGTTTTAGCCTTTCTCAGGGTCTAAAGATTATCTGTGTCAAATTTCATCAAAATCGGTTGAGAGGTTTAAGCGGGAAAGCGTAACAGACAGACAGACAGACAGACAGAGTTACTTTCACATTTATAATATTAGTATGGATGGTGTAAATAGGTAATAGTCGATCAGAGAGAGATACATCATACAATACATGAATAAAATCTATTAATAATCAACAAATAGGCCCGAATGCGACACCTGTAACCATGGCAGCGGACTCAATGGGATTATAGACAGAAGTGGGGTAGTTATTATGAATCCCGCAGGTGGCAGGTGCTTCCCCACCGGTGGGTATTGTTCACTCTACCCGCTACTGACTTCGTTTGAAGTAGTGATTATCAATTTCTTTTTGTTACAGTTTATTGAATTATACGTACATAATACATACGTATATAATTATAATTATGAATCCATTATTTTATTTAACGATATAAATTTTCTAATGAAATATGGTTCGTTATTTTCATTTGTAGCGAGATTCAATACTAAATATTGTTTTCTTATGTTAGTGACATGCCTGCAGTTCACTAGAATTATGAATTATAAACAATGCAACAGATAAGATTTATCAAAAACTCCTAATGTAACATAAAATTATTTATTCATATACCTACGGCCTACCTACTTACTAAAATTTCTTACTATTAAATAATCCATTTAATAAAACTAACCACAAAGGACTAAAAAGTTAAACAAACTGAAATATCCACTATAAACAAACAAAGTTTGTTCAAATATCAATATTATATGGTTTGCATAAAAATCCGTTCGAATAAACTCGAACAAATCAGGTATGTGTGAGCAAATAAGGTTGGGGGTTGGCCACGCGGCTGGCACGCGTTACTAAGTCCTCGAGGAGAGGACAATCCGACAGGCTTTGCTAACGACCGTGTGCTAGTCTCGAATAACACCCCATGGGGCCCTTAATATACTTGAAAATTGAGGAAGTAAAAATAGGAGAATAGAAAAAAATCGCGGAAGCTTTTAGTAAAAAGCGTTTGTTTATTCACGGGTTATATCAAAAATTTTGGTGGATGTGTTTGCTCTGATAAATAGGGTTAATAAATTTTAGTACGAACCTCATTGATATTGGCTTCGATAACCTTGTTCACAAACTTAACTAAATCTAAATTCAGTGCATCTTTTTCTTTACGTGGCCGCCACTCCAGTACCTACCTTACTGCCCCATCAGCCATCGGTTCTACGAGCAATGTGCCCCACCCACTGCCACTTAATTTTCTTCTCTATAGAATCAATCAATGGCGCCGATTCTCTATTTCATTAAGAAAAGGACAGCAGATAATGTGTTAGTTTAAACCTGTCAAATTAGTCTTCGCCTGACGTGAATTGGCGTATTGATGGCTTGTTTATAATCGCGTCTAAAGCGTCTATTTATCATCATCTCAGCGTTAATCCCAGTCGCATCCGAAGCTTTTTTCAGCTTTGGAGTCTGGGGTCCGCTTTTTACCAGTCTAACTGCTGATATGGCTAAACTTCGACATTTTCCGTGAAGCGACTGCCGTCTGACCTCCACAACCCGAAGGCGACATCGATCGTCTAAAGCTTCTATTGAATACCTTTATTTGACAGGATTATACTAAAATATTATCTTCTATCCTTTTCTCAAGGAAATAGAGAATCGGCGCCATTGATTGATTCTATAGAGAAGAAAATTAAGTGGCAGTGGCTGGGGCACATTGCTCGTAGAACCGATGGCTGATGGGGCAGTAAGGTAGGTACTGGAGTGGCGGCCACGTACCGGAAGATGCAGCGTAAGGGGGCCCCTAACCAGGTGAACCGATGAAGGTCGCGTGAAGCCGATGGATGCGGGCAGCACAAGACCGGTCATTGAGAAAAGCCTTGGGAGAGGCCTTTGCCCTGCAGTGAACCTCTAGAGGCTGAAGAAGAAGAAAGATAACAATGTCGTCTCATGGTTGCTATCGCTGGCAAAACCTGAATGAGATTGACACAACCGCTGTGGAGATATACATAAGAAAATTGAATGACATGATGGGGAGTGAATGCTGATAATGATGCATTACGAATGTGCTGTAAGGCATTTATTTGTTGGGTTGGTCTTTTTTTTATTGACTTGATTGTGCTCTGGCTGTTGAGAGTATGTCATGCTCACTCAAATGTCTTCGCTGATGGTGGCGTGCGTGTTGGGTCATTGGGTTCCCTTCGATATGGTTGAGCTGAATGATGCTGATCCATGCGTCATGTTCGTGAACGGACGCCGTCGGAGGGGACTGGTCATCTCTTAGCTGCCACGGCGTATTTTAATTTCTGAATTGTTTTTTGTGTGTTTTCCATATGGACGCTCTCAGCGTACAATATGTTTCTGCATCGTTCTCACACGGTTGATTTCAACATGAATGATGTAATCAAATATTTGTAACAATAGCTTGAAAATTTAAAAGAGTGTCCATGGAGTTTCTTGCCCGTTCTTCTCCATAGGTACCTACTCTTTGGAATGGGCGACTAGCTTCATCTTATTGACTGACCGACCTTCTGACAATTCAAAAGTGCCTGTAACTGGTTTATTTGAAATAAATGATTTGATTTGATTAAAATCTCTTTATCTAAAACAAAAGGAAGTCTTGATAGCACTAATTTAACTCTTTTGGTAAGCCAAAAGTACCTAATAATCCATGCCTTAGGGCCTCTTAGCTTACATAAAGCAAGGACAACAACAACCTAAGTTTAGACCAATTACATGGATAGGGTTCAAGGTGATATTTACAGGATAGGATGATATATAAGGGTAAACATAAAAACAACTATTTGAATAAATAATAAATAACACCAAAGTCTGTTGCTCGTAACATACTATGAAGAAAATATTAACTTGCTGAAAACATTCTCGTTTTTTTTAGGCGCCGAACTTCACTCCCTTTTCAAAAACACACGCAATTAAAATAATACGCCACACTGCATTGTAAACTTCTTCGGATAAGCAAGGGTCTTTCAAAGAAAAATCATGAATAAATTTCGTGTCGTAACTTGTAAAAATACGTAGGTACAATTTTCTCAAATAACGGAGAATCCCAATAAAATTTAGCTTCGATTTAAAAAACATTTATGTAGGACAGTGGTATATATCAAAAGTGAAATTAGTTAAGCGTCGAATATAAATTTATATAGTTCAAAAGAGGGTACAGATGAAAGCACATCAAGCTACTACAATCTGTCAGATTTCTTCATTTGATTTTCAACTTTATCTTTTAAGATTTACGTCTCAAGGTTGATTGGGAATATCTGACAGTTTAGGGTAGGTTGACCTGCTGTCGTCGGTATATATCAAAAAGGCGACGTAGAGTCCCCGGGTTCGATCCCCGCCCAAGTCATGATGGAAAACGATCTTTTCCTGATTGACCTGTGTCTTGGATGTTTATCTATAAAATATGTATATATTTTAATATAGTATCGTTGAGTTAGTATCCCATAACTTACTTTGGGGCTAGCTCAATCTGTGTGCTTTGTCCGTATATATTTATTTTATTTATTTATTTCCATAGTAACAGAGGCAGTCATACTTTTTGGGCTTTCCCTTTAAAGATTTCTATACTAACAAGTTGATGATTGTTACTGTGAAAGTTCAAGACCGAGATATTAACAAAAGTTCCTCCATATTCTGAAATATTTTTCTTCGTAATTATTGTATGAAGAAATTCAGTGAATTGGAGTATGTATTGAAATATTATTTGTTATGGCTTCGTAGAAAATCTCGTATTTTGTAGTCTAGTAATAATGCCATTACTTTGAATAAGGCTTGTTTGCTTAAATAAATGTAGGGAGCAATTTTGGGTCTACTAAGTACTACTTGCTAGTTGCTAGATCATAGAATAACATTGCTAAGAACTCTCAATCATCAGGAGGATTTTTTAAAAAGTCTTGACTAACTAATTGTCCTGGAAAATATTTTTAAGATTTACCTACTTACCATGTTTTCACAAGAAGTTGCAAATCTTACGAGTTTCATCAATGGCTTAGCATCCTTTACGAAGCACTGAGGGGTCGCCTATCCTCGACTAGACCGCGGCAAGCTTAGCTTAACCTAAACGGTTGACCTGCCCCCTAATCGGCGAACACATTTTTGTCAAATGATTGCGACTAGTTGGGATCATTTGGACCGAACGGACCAATGGGCGGCCCAAACGATCCCAATTGATCCCAACTAGTCGCAATCATTTCACGAAAATGTGTTCGCCGATTAGGGGGCTGAGTAGCTATTATTACTAAACCAGCAGTAAGATAATACTATCAAAAACACATTGTATTTCATTTAGAGAATGTATTTTTTTTTAAAGTTGCCCACAAGACATTTGAGTACTTACCTAGGTACATTTTCCCACTCCCCTAACACTGATATCTTTTAAATTCGTCGTCGGATGGATCATCACTTAATCTGGGGAGTAGGTATTGGATTACAGAAAACCCTTTCCTCGTTATTATTTTGACAAGAACATGTTGATAATTGGGTATTTACGAAAAAAAAAATCGAGAAATATTTACCTAATGAATTTCCGGTAAAGTTAAAAGGATTATGATTAACTTGTATCATAATTTTCTATAAAAAGACTATTTTAAACCATTTTTATTTTTGCCTGCTATACATGACTCAGAAGATCGGCCAGTCAGACCCAGCAAGATAGACCTAGAAAGTCAATTATCGCCATTTAGTGACTTGATTTTTAACGTTCATACCTCTCTTGACTAGATAGGTATGGCCGTTAAAAATCAAGTCTGCCTCATCTCAAAAATATTTATTTTTGATAGATTGAGGCTAATATCTAACTGTTTACATTCTTATAGAAATTATGAATTTAGCGCTTTAGGAAAACCGACAAATTGTTTGTTTGGCTTTAATACCAAGGTCGTCGCGAAGAAGTGTCGTGGTGGCCTAGTGGTTAAAACACCAGCTTCTCAAGTGTGACTGTGCGGGTCCGATTCCAGGTCAGGCAAGTACCAATGTAACTTTTCTAAGTTGTATGTACTTTCTTAGTATATCTTAGACTCCACTGACTGCTTAAAAGGTGAAGGAAAACATCTTGAGGAAACCTGGACTTTAAGTCTGAAATCGCCAACCCGCATTGAGCAAGCGTGGTGATTATGCTCAATCCTTCTCTGTATAAGAGAAGCCCTGTGCCCAGCCGTGGCACGATAAAAAAAAGAAGAAAAGTTTGATGATGATGATGACTAAGATTTTACTAAGATTGGTCGTTAATTTATAGGTATTAAGTTAAAACAACCACCACTTAACGACACAGACCGGTGACATTTTGCGATTTTTAAAAAAATAATCGTTTATTGAAAAAATCGCAAACAAATCACCAATCACCAGTCCAAAAATGACTAAATAAACTTACCATGTTCACTATCACAAACGATGACCATTAACACCGCTATTAACCTCTAAAACCTTTAAATGGCATGTTTATGTTGATCGAATCACAAATCATCCGGGATCGACTAATCCCTTGCTATCCGATTACTCAAGTAAAAAGGGAAAAAAGCTAAAACCGCTTTAATAGACGCGTGGCGGAAACAATAATGTTAGGAGAACGGTGGGTAATGAAGTCGGGAGCGTGGCTGGCGCGTGTCTGCCCACCGCGGTCCGCGGGTAATGAGACCCACACGCGGCCCTTGTTCGGCCAAAGCCGTGCGTGCAAATTCGAGAAATTAAAAAAAATAATAGAAAAAAATGTTTTGTTATACGATAGGTTTGAGTGGAAAGAGGAATAATAGGTTGCCCAATTACGGGAGGAAAGCGGTGTGAACGAATTTGGAGCGCTTTGATCCATAATAATAATGCCCCACCAGTGTATCTATACGTACCTACATCGTGATGGGGTTTTGCGCTCTACGAACTCTGGATTTGTGCCGGTAGAATTTACTTAACTGAAGTAGGTCCAGGATGAGAGGCCAGAATGATGATGATGGTACCTACAGTACTGTTGTTGCACTGTAGTCAATAGGCTATTTGACAGATTTATAATTTGTATCTTGAATTACTTGGTTGCGGTTAAGAAGTTCAACAAAATTTTTTTTTTTAATTTTAAATACGTATTTCGTAAATAACACGCCAAATAAAAATTCAAATAAGCGGCCGAAACGCTTTATTCAGCAATATGGCGTGGCGCTTTGTAAGTGACGTCACAAACTTATAAACGATTTTCGTTTCCGCAGTGGTGTTCGTGTTTATCTGTTATTTGTCAGTCAGAAAACAAAAAAATACCACAAATCGCTCCAAATATCGTTAAAAATCTTCTAAAAACGCTAAAACACCTGAGAACACATAGAACGACAACAAGTGTTTATGAACGTATGACGTGACATTAGGCAATCCGGATCGTTTCACAATATTTGGCGCGAGAAACAAAATCCCAAATATATTTTTGTGTTTCTGGATAAATTAAATGTTATTATTTTCATTAAAACAGGTGTAAACACATAAAGAACCCTCATTTTATGCATTTAAAGCAAATAATCACAAAAATATTCATACTGTCAAATAGCCTATTATTATTACAAAATATGTCATATTATTAAACCAGCACCCTAATTGCGTAACACACTATTACTATTAGTTGGAATCATTTTGAAGCTTATTGCTATTCCATTGCTTCCTATGTTCGAAAATCTGTCTGCTCAACAACTTATGTAAATAACGCAATGAATGTTGTTGAACTGTCAAAATGAAACCCATTGCTATTGATAGTGTGTTACGCAATTACCCTGCAGAACTGCGATTACTTAATATTATTTCTTACTTAGGCTTGATTTTTCAATCGACAGATAATTTTGTTTGTGCAACAAAATGGTCGTTTGGCAGATTTTAACGGTAAAAAAATTAAAATATTCGTTGCAGAAAACTTGGCGTTCGAAAAAAATAACTTAATTTCTAAATTATTTTTCGCAAAATTTCTAACGAACATATCGTTTGATGTCATTGGTTTTCTATAAAAATACATAGATAATAAAATACCAAAATAAAAGTAATACAAATATAACTTTTTTCATTCCAAAACCCATACATTCAATTACTTAACGCTATCGACGCGTAAGTGTAATACAGCGCGTTCTCGTGAAAGTCGATTCAACTCGATTCTGATCCGATTATTTTCATCGATTAATCAAAACTCGCTCACCTGCGCTGTCTTCGCGTTAGTCGTGTTCTGTCAAAACTCTTAATCCAAAAGTTTAGGGTGTGTGATCGATTGTCATTTGGACTGTGAATTTGTGACTGTGGAGCCAAGAAGAAAGCGGGTTACTACCTTTTTTGAGGTGAGAACTGTAGATTCATCTTAATGGTCCAAGTCTTAGAATAAGAACTAATGTATCATTATCATCATCAACCTTTTATAGTCCCACTGCTGGGTCTCCTCTCATACAGAGAAGGATTGAGCGTAATCACCACGCTTGCTCAATGCGGGTTGGCGATTTCAGACTTATAAATTCCAGGTTTCTTCAAGATGTTTTCCTTCACCTTCAGTCATTGGTGTCCAAGATATACTTAGAAAGTACATATAACTTTAGAAAAGTTACAATGGTACTTGCCTAACCTGGAATCGATGGCTTTAATTTAGTGTGAAGCTGGGAAAACTTTAATATTTCTGATATTATTGTTTATTATGTTATGGGTAGCCCCAACTCCGTCCTCGCGATGATTGTCAACAGGCTGGATTGCTCTTAAATCCAGCAATGTTGCGACAAACATATTGCTGCTCTGTGAAATTGTTGTCTGTGTTTGTGTGCTTTTGTTTTTGTTATTTTGTATATTATCTTTTGTATGAGTTGGTACTTGAAATACATTTTTTTTATTGTATTTGTATAACATATTACGGAATAAAAGTGCGTATACCTTTTTTCCACTCTGATTCTCTCTCAGAATCACTCGCAGATTTTAATATTAGTGAAATTCAAAGCTTTATGAACTAGCACGAGAAGCAAGGACTTATTTCACTTGTAGCCCGAATACATAACATACTCTATAAAGTAAAACATTGTATAACACATAGATATATCTTCCTCCTTGTAGTTTTAAAAAACACTAGTGTTTGTCGCGGCGTTTCCTGCCAATTACGCAGTGTTTCTCATGTATATAGTTTTATTAATATAAGCTGTAACACTTATGAATAATGTAGCACTAATGTCTCATTAGATCTCCCTACTTAATGTCACATAGATTATTCAGTTTCGGATCAGTAGTTCCTTGCATAAATCGGGGGATTCCTTTATTCGCAAACTAAACTTAGATTAACTTTAAGAAAAGCACTGCAATAGTTTAGTCCAGTTTAGTTTGTGAACAAGAAAATCGGCACCAATATTAGTATAGATCCTTTTTAGCCTTCTTTCGAGTTGATGTGTTATTTCAAACCGTTTCCAATAAAATGCATACTTAGTACCTTTAGTATTGTGCCGTACTAACGGCTTTACTATTTAGTGGCCCCATCAGCAAGGTGTCCTCTTTTTGTAAAACTTTTTTTGGAATTAGATACAACAGAACATTTTGTACGTCGGCGCTCTGTTATCGGCTCCAGGGCATCGCCAGAAGGGTTGGGCTGCCCGATATTCGGCCACTCGTAACGATAAAAATATGGTGTAGAAAGATAATATATTTCCGCTTGATTCTGTTTTGTATTTGGTAGTAGAAATGGAAAATAATAAAAAGTTAAAGTCTGAACGTATTGATCTTGTTTCAAAATTCTGTAACCGGCCTTGGAAACTTCTTATAAGGCGGATACTGTTTGTGTTTAGGTATCACAATCTATATAAATTTATGTTCAAGGTTAGTTTAGTTAGTTTCCCTAGTTTCCTGTTGGCATTGACATTTTCATTTCTATACTTCCTCTTTCCTGTGTCCTTCGACAAGTATTTATCTGTTGTTAGAATCACTTGGATTTTTTTAATATCTTCAGGGTTTCGTAAGGGCGTATATAATGTAGTATGTATATATTAATAAATATAAAATATTGAGCCACATGAAACTCTGATTCTGGTACCAATATATACGTTATGGGACTAACTTCTTGCACAAGTAAACGACTTTAAAACACTTTTAGACAATAGTCAAACCGAGTTTGATGGACCTCTTATTATAGACTGGTCCCGCACAATACTAAAAAGTGTGGTAGTACTGTACATTTCACAATTTTACTAATCAGAAAAAATTTATTACATACAGAATGTTCAAAGACGAGTGGAGTGTGGTCATCACCTTTACGATTATACAATGACCACGGGTTCCTGCTTAATGTCTTTTCTATGCTCTGGATAGGCCATCTAGGACAAATTATTCAATGAAAGAAGTAAATTGTGGATAGATAAGCTTCCATCTATTTGTTAAATCCCAAGCACTTTGGCCTCTCGGGCGTGATCAGCAGTGGCCTATATGGAAACCTCTTAATCGCTTGATTACCAAAGTGGCCGCTGGAGACGCAATTCGTCTTAGCGGACCATCCTATACGTGCGAGTGTTTCTGATCAGACCAAGTCATTTGCTGTGGTGTCCTGAGTGGGAATTACCTGCAACTTGGATGACATATCATAGATATAAAATGCTACTGATGACGTAATCAATTTTCTGGGCTTAAACTGTATAGAAAAAATAAGAACTACATCCATATACCATATACTTACAAACGTACAACCTACTGTATAATAATAAACCCTCATTCAAATCAATCTCATATAGTTTACAGCGGTATATAAATAATTCATGTTATTAGCAAAATGCAGTACCTCAGCAAATGCGACTAATATTGTTAGGGATAATGAGCATAACATTAATTAAAACTTTAGCTATTGATCCCTGAAAGCAAAATTTGTATTAATTATACCTAACTATACATACCTACTCACATAGATACACAGGTGAGCTTTATAACGCTTGCAATGTAGACGATTTGTAGAGATATTCCGCACAGAGCATTGATTTCAATGGTACTTGAACATTGATTTAAAAAATACGTGAGGTTGGGTTAGATTCGCTCTAGAATACTTCTACTAGCCATAATGTAGGCTGTGTAACTTATTTCATATGATATTTACAAACCCAAGGAGCCAAAGAGACTCAGTTGTGTATAAAATATTGTATGTAACTGTGATTTGGCTACGACAAACCTTGTTCAAGAGCGTTTGGTTTTCCTAATGCGGTCATAAAAGCTGCATAAGTTTATTTACAATTTTAAAACCATTTTCTTATAATAATCTCTGGAGCTCCTGGTTTTAAAATTAAAAATCTTACATTGCCTCTCACCCCTGATCGTAGGTAAAATCAGAGCAGACCCTTTGATACTTTGTGAAAGAAGTATCAAAGGGTCTTCTCTTCGGTCTTGTATTTCTACTTCAAAATCTTATTGGGTTATAAAATAATAGTAATTATGAATGGTATAATATAAAGTAAAAAACAACTGTATTTTTTCTTTTTATCATGTAATATTCCACCATCGGATTCAGAATCGTTACTCGTTTGTGCGTCGATATCAGATACACCCTTTATACCATAATATATAATAATATATACAATAGGTATGTAAAGAAAACCCCGTCCGACCGATAAGGATAATAAAGGTTAGGTAATCACATGACCAAATAAAATTTGAAACTTCACGTAATCATCATAATAACGCTAGGTACTAATGAATTTTGAAATAGTCTTTTTTTTCCGCGAATTAAATCCATCTTCCCCAATCCTTGGCAATTTTTTAAAAAGTGACAACACCATTTTCGACTCTATTATTGGTCCTTGTATGAATGAACGTACAATACTGGCGGCATTTTGTTTGACCGCGTGCCCTGCCCCCCGTCGCTCGCTCTTTTATTGCCACGAAAGTTACCTCCTTTTGCGAATGATTATTTATTTTTTAAGGGGGTATATTTTAAGTTTAGCCAGGTTTTGTAGGCATTAGTAGAATTAGTTATGGATACCTAACAATACTTTCACCGATCTTATATATATATATATATTCTAGGTTACATATATTTTCCTCGGGAACATCAAATTTTTCCGTGATAAAAGATGCCCTATTATTTAATCCGGACTTCTAACTTTACGTCTGCAAAATTTCAAACAGACAAATACACTCCCTTTTCCATTCATAATATTAGTAAGGATAAAATGTCCGTTTTAACAAATTTTTAATTTACCTAATGGTCGCTAGATAAAGATTTTTTTTAACGTATTCAATACCTTAACATACCTATACCTAAACTTATTGCTAATGATCAATTAATTGACCATTAGCAATGAGTTTATATTATTTTATTAGACTTATAACAAATTTTTGAGATAAACTACGGATTTTTTAAGTAGTGCGGTTTACCATCAACGATTGCATCACTGCTTACCATCAGGCGGGATTGCAGTCAAGCACTAGTTTATAATTATTAATAAAAATATATCAAAAAAACGAACAGTGAAGTCAACGTGCGATCTATGAATCTTACCCTCAGCGATGTTCACTGCCATTACTTTGAAGTTTGAACGTGGAATGCAAAATAATTTTATTTTCTTTTTCTGCCTAGCCAGTATCTTGTTAGTAGGTACAAGAAGTTAGCGACCGCACTCCTTACGAGAGGTCACTTTACATAAATTTTGCTCGACCGTAATATTGGAGAAGTCTTTTGTAAGTACCGTACAGCCTAGAAAAAGTCTTAGGACCGTATTTATTCCGTGAAGCAGCCGTAGTAAGTTCTAGATCTCGAGATATATTTTTCAATTTTATTTTTCAACAACTTATTCAGCTCTGAAAGGAAACTGGATTTCATAACTATGTTAGAACTGACTGAAGCGTGTGTGTTTGCGTATTTTTAAATAAAGTTTTATGCAGAATTCTTGGAGTAGTTATAGGTGACATGTTTCTTACCGGAAAGTTATAACTTGTCCTAACGAGCAAAGATCTTCGTAATGCATCCACTTCTGATCGATTTTGGGTTTTAGGGTTTTCCAAGTTAGTGATCTTGACGTCATCATCGTAAGTATGTCGATTCTATGTTCTAGTTTAGTTTTTCCCCAAAACTGTTTCAATGCAACCTGTACTAAATTCAATTTAAGATTAGATTTTCAAGTAAAACATTTTTACAACTTTTTTCTCTTTTGGCATGACAAACACAGCAGCTGTAGTAAATAGTTGGTATTGTAATCACTTTTTTGCTTTTAACGCCAATAGGCTATTTGACAGTATTACATTTTTTGTGATTTTTTGCTTTAATTGCATAAAATGAGGGTTCTTTATGTCATTTACTTGAGTTTTAATAACAATTAATATATCCAAAACACAAAAATATGTTTGGCTTTTTGTTTCTCTAATGAATTGAAGGGTTTTTATGGATTTGTGCAACCCGGTAGGTACAGCACACCACTTGTAAACCATTTTATTAGATAACAACAACAAATAATAAATAAAAACAAACAGCACTCAGAACCGAAACCCGCTTGTGACGTCACTTACAAAGCGCGACGCCATATTGCTGAATAAATCGCTTTTGCGGCTTATTTAAATTTTGAATTTTTATTTGCATATTTCTTACGAAATACGTATTTAAAATTAAAAAAAAAAAATACTTTCGGTGAACTTCTTAACCACAACCAAGTAACTCAAGATAAAAATTATAAATCTGTCAAATAGCCTATTTGATGCCAACGGCAGAGAGGTAAAAATTGGTGGAACTGTCTGTAAAAAAAGGCTTGTTTAAATATTTGATCTAATATTCCGAATTCAGTGTGCCAGTTTATAACTGTTTTCTACCGCGAACTCTGTTGAACTCTTTGACCCTGGTGAAGAGTGGTCTTTTTGACAGTTTTTCCTATTGCTCTGCTCCAAAGGGTCGCAGCGTGAAGTTAAATATTTAGCCTTCATCGAGAAGTGAATTTTCAGGATTTTTTATACCTATTCCTTTCCTTAAATTCTTAAGTTTAGTACCTAGACAAATAAGTAAATAAAGTATATAATATAAAGGTAACTAAGATTAGTATTTATATTATCTAGACTATACTATACTAATCTTATTTAATAATGATCTCCTTCCAGGCAATTTCATAGACAATATCGGTGACGATGAGAGTAAAGGTCAAAGCCCACTTACACGACTCCGCCGACAAAAAAAATATAATTTAAATATAGCTTTATATATTGCTCTTTAGATATATTTTACATTTTCATCATAAATTAGCAGACGGCTTGCTGTCAGCGAGCTTACCGCCGCGCGCCGTCAGACTGGTCTGTCGCCTCACTGGCCGCACATTGTAGAGGAGCGGTCGCCGCTCAGTCAGTTGCTTTCAGAATTTTATGAACACAAAATCATCACCTGTTATTTCTTCCGCTTTTCTTTTCATCCTCAAGCGCAATAGCAAAAAGTTCGCGTATTGTGAGTCGGGACTGTGTCTATCGCGAGAAGCGAGAGCGGTCGTCGGGTGGATAGCTGTCCGCCTGCTAGCTATCGTCGCGTGGACTGCTGGATGCCTGCTAGCTGTCACCGCGTGGACTGCGAGCAGTCGTCTTAGTTTATGGCCACCTTTAGCTGGGCGCGGGATAACCCTCTAATGCGTTGACTTGCGGATAACCCTGACTTGGCACGGTATAAAATCCGCGCCCTAATTGAGTTTGCTCAAACATTGCGTGTTATGTAATTAGTGTCCGGGCAGTGTAGTACATAGGTACACTCAATTTAAATCATTTTGAAGCGTATCGCTAATTCAAGGCGCCATAAGTTCGAAAAACGTGTCTCCCCAACAATGTAAATAACGCAATGAATGTTGTTTAAAATAATTGCGTAACAAACTAACAGTAGCAATGGAGCTAGTACTAAGGGGATTACGCAATCACCCTACGTCCCAGCAATATCAAAATAATCAACCGAAAAAGACGGACAGGTTAAAATTAAAAAAAAAATAGTGTCTATATTCTAGCAGCTACCTTGAGTTAGCGTTTAAAGTTAGTGTAATGAGTGAGATTACTTACCTAACTTAACTACGAAAGGCCAAATGACAGACTGCAGAAAGATTTACAATCCATACTTCCATACTAATATTATAAATGCGAAAGTAACTCTGTCTGTCTGTCTGTTACGCTTTCCCGCTTAAACCTCTCAACCGATGGTGATGAAATTTGACACAGACAATCTTAAGACCCTGAGAAAGGACATAGGCTACCTTTTATTGAAAAAAAATTATGTAAAAAGCGCGATATAACCGAATTCTACGCGGGCGAAGCCACGGGCAGAAAGATAGTTTTAAAAATAAAGAAGAAATAAAATACAATTGTGAATATAGAAAGTGTTTTCTTCGTGCTCGCGAGTCAAGCACCAAGAAGTGATCTTGCTACGAGCGCAGAGGGAGAATACAGAAGTACCACTAATAAAATTATCACGCTCCAATCTCTCTATTGTTATGACCGTCATAATCCTCAAAGTTTATTGAATAAATAGTAATATACAAGCAAACAAGCCCGGAATAATGCCGACACCAGCAGTAGTACCGTGTAATTGATAATATTTTATTATATTTGCTCACCAACCCCTGTTGATAACACCCCACATATTTGCTTTTTTTTTTACAAAGCCCGCGATTTGCTTTATGTTTGTCTGAGATTGAGTAATGAGCGGGGAGCGGTTTAAATTCATTCGGATATGCATAAATTTAAAATATCGAAGTTTAGTCCAAAACAGTAGTTAGACTTGTAAAGCGTTATTTTTTTGACGGGAAGCTAAAATGAGTGTCACGCGCATTTTTCATTGGACTTTTAAAATTATTTATAGTGTCGTTTACTAAATAAAAGCGCGTGATTTATGTAGTAAAAAGTGCATTCAGTAAATAATGCATAAAGAACATTGAAATATCGCAGCATAGTGGCCACATAATGGCTTTGTATCAAATCTCCTCTTAGTCGGCTAACGCGGCCGTTTTTTCAACTGTCATTGGCGATATCCGCCATTATTGTGAAATATTTTTTTAACAAATTTCTATAATTTGTTACACGTGTTATTGGCAAAATTGTGGTATCTAACCACAGAGGCCATTGAAGAGTTGAAGTAGTATTCACTCTAAAGAAAAGAAAGAAAAGAAGACTTGTAAAGCGGACCTCAGACTTCAAAGCTGAAAAAGCTTCGGATGCAACTGGGATTAACGCTGAGATGATGATGATGATGGATATGTATAAATTTGCAGTTTGAAAATTATTTGTTGGCTTTTCTGGATATTTCACTTAGAACACTGATTTTAATAGCACTTCTATGAACCGCTCTTAAGCACTTTCACTAACTGCACTGAAAAAAATCTATCTCACGCTAATAAATTTGAAAAATTAAACGGGAAATTCATTAAATCACTGTAAGATTTTATAATATTTATGCTCTGTGTGCAGCACGGGAATGGTCGGTAAAACGCTTTACACCTTTGAATTAGCCCTCTGAAATAAACATATTTGTTATTTGCAAGCGGTTTTAGTAACGTTGAAATATTGAAGAGAAGGGTTTGTATTTGTGTATTGTTATAACTCGAGAACTATTTGAGTTTTTTTGTTGGAAAACAATAAGCTGTAATTATGACGAATGGTCTTAACGCTAACGTTTTCATTTTTTGTTTTCGGTAAGGACTATGAGAGTTGCCACTGTTTAGTACTGGCTGTGTACAGAATAATTAGTTATTGGCGTGGATTCTCTTGGTCACAAACTAAACTAAATTCATGTTACTGCATCTCCTTTCTATTTCATTAAGAAGAGGCAAAAAACAAATATTGGCCCGCTCCTGAGATTTCTCGGTGGTAGGGCATAACATCGGCTGCCGGCTGCATCGGCGGCTGGGGTGGTCGGCGGGTCTGAGCAGTTGTGTTGCGAGGTGTGTTGGGTACGATGCGCCAAATGTTGTTGTGTCAGGAGTTTGGTCGCTGAGAGTCTCCAGATCAATCTCCCTCTAGCGCCGCATCGTTTGGTCGAGTTGGTCTTGGGTTTAACATTGCATCACCTCGCTCAATGGGCCGTCATCTTTCCTATTCCTAAGCTTTTTATGTGAATAGGATTAATAAACTAGTGCGGTTTACCATCAACGATTGCATCACTGCTTACTATCAGGCGGGATTGCAGTCAAGCATTAGTTTATAATTAACTAGCTTTCCGCCCGCGGCTTCGCCCGCGTGGAGTTTGGTTTTATCGCGCTTTTTAGATTTCTCAGTGTTTCTCTACTATATTATGCATTTATTATACATACAAACCTTCCTTAAGAATCACTCTATCTATTAAAAAAAATCGCGTCAAAATCCGTTGCGTAGTTTTAGAGATCTAAGCATACATACGGACATACAGCGAAAGCGACTTTGTTTTATACTATGTATTGATGAAAAAAAAAAATGATTTAGGTATTTTTACTAGTCATATTTTTATTCGCGTCTATGCAGAACTTAATTTTATCTTTTGTATTTTTTTTAAAGAAATAAAAAGAAAAATATGCACTGAAATTAAATTTACTTTAGTTTCTGAACAAGAGAATCGAGCCCACTGTGTACTTTATTATTGAAACCAAGTTCTTTCACTTTTCAACCTTTTCATTTTTCCATAGGTAATTTAAGGTACTTAATATACAACGTTATTTTTTTAATACGGTACCTGAATATAGTTTGTTCAGAATAAGCAACTGAATCGATTCCAATCATTTTTACACCATGTTATATTTTTTCCCAAATACATTTAGAGTGAGATTGCAAAGTGGTTACCGAGCGGTTATGATAGATCCCAGCTGACGCTAGAGGTCAACGCCCGCACTCGCCCGCCCGTACGGACCTTTGACCATATTTTTGTTGGGACAACCAAGTAGAATAGTAAGCTCATTGCAGCTTGGTGGTTTTTCATTATATCTTTTTGGAATTTTGTACATAGATTCTTTACTTAAAAATACTGGACACGTATTTCGGGTTCCGCATACCTAAACAAAAATTAACATTGTATATATTTTAGAGTTAGCTTGAGCTTGAGCAATGGTGCTCCTGTGATATCGGCCTCAAGTTACGAATTTTAGATCGTTCGTATTAAGGCAGGCCTTTACTTTGTGTGCTAACTTTTTGTACTTAGCGTCTAGGTATCTACCAAACCGTATTGCAGGGTAAATTACTACCCAGTACTTTTGGAAGCGATCAGGATTGTACCCCAGTAGGGGGAATATTATAAAGCTTGATTGTGACTGATTAAGTAAACTCTTATATCTAACTATTGATTGAAATCTATTTGATATGTTTCAAATGATCAAATACAAGCTTAACCTCTAGGCAAAGTTTTAATAATGTACTTAAATCACATTTCAATAACAGAACAAATCGATCCGACCACACTTCATGTAACTTGGATTTCATTAGCAGTAGGTATTCATTCAATTAACAGCTTTAAAGTCGATCACTCGAATCCCAAATGGTCATTAACAGTGATTTTATCAGTGCACTCCCCTTTTCACTCTCGGATAATTGGCAAGGGGTGGCTTGGGGCGAAGAGAGACATATGTCCCACCCTATGGACCGTTTGATACATCATTATCTCAAATCAGACGGAAAGTATGCTGTCAGAGATTTTTATGGCTAGTTTTTTTTTTTTTGTAATGGTTATGTGATGTCCGTTTTTCTACTGATGGTTGGGGTGTAGAGCTGACGTGGACTGCCTGACGTATTGTCTTCAATAGAATGAGTGGGTATTATTTGTATATGTAGGTATAAATAAAACAAGTTAGGATAAGTTACAACATTTACCTATAATAACTCAATAACAGATTTTTATGATCTTTGTTTATTCTTTTTTCGCCCGATTAGCAGAACAACTATTAAAACTTGTATATTTTCTTTATAAATTCAAGAAAAAATATGATTTTGAAAAAACATTTCGTATGGGTGTTTTGATGATATTTAGAGAACGGGGTAACTGATTTTAGGACATATTTTTTATACCGACATTTCCACCTGATCAAGAAGTACACGGGAACTATGGGGCAAAGAGCTATGCTCGGAATTTCTCTGCGCGATTGAATCAAAAATGAGGAAGAAAAACCAAAGTCGCCGACATAGCTCTTCGAGTTGCTAAAATTAAGTGGCAGCGGGCGGGGCACCGAAGGTCAAGGGCAGTCAGGTTCTGGAGTGGCGGTCACGTACCGGAAGACACAGCGTAGGGAGACCTCCAAAAAGGTGGACCGATGACCTGGTGAAGATCGCGGGAAGCCAATGGATGCGGGCAGCACAAGACCTGTCTTTATAAAAAGCGTTGCGGGAAGCCTTTATTCGGCAGTGGACCTCTACCTGCTGAAGAAGAACAAGAATTGCGAGGCGCAATTATCTTTACTCTAATATATAAAGCTAAAGAGTTTGTTTGTTTGAACGCGCTAATCTAGGAACTACTGGTCCGATTTGAAAAATTCTTCTTGCGTTGGATAGCTCATTAATCCAGGAAGGTTTTAGGCTAACATCACGCTGCGACTAATAGGAGCGGAGCATAACTAAACCACGCGAACGAAGTCACTGGGGGCCGCTAGTTATACATAATACTAGCTGCACCGCGCGGTTTCACCCGCGTAGGGTTCGTTATGTTTTTTTATATGCTCCGTTCCTAATGGTCGCAGCGTCATGTTCATCATCATCATCATCCCAGCGTTAATCCCAGTCGCATCCGAAGCCTTTTCAGCTTTGGAGTCTGGGGTCCGCTTTACCAGTCCAACTGCTGATATAGCTAAACTTCGACATTTTTCGTGAAGCGACTGCCGTCTGACCTCCACAACCCGAAGGCGACATCGAAGCATTGCAGTTAGACCAATTGTTGGACTTTTTGAGGGCTCCAACAACCCGTAACGACTGCCACTAGATGTTAGTATGGCAACCGGGACCAACGGCTTAACGTGCTTTCCGAGGCACGACCAGACCAGTGCAAATATTCATATTCATGCATACAAATACTTGCACTGTGCGGGGATCGAACCCGCGCTACCTTGCGCAGCGGCCGCGTCCGCTACCGCTACGCCACGGAGGCTGACGGTCGCAGCGTCATGTTATATAGCCTAAAGCCTCCCTGGATTAATGGGCTATCTAAGACAAAAATATTTTTTCAGATTTGATAGAAGATATGACATTACGCTGCCACCAATAGGAGCGGAGCATAACTAACTCCACGCGAACGAAGTGGCTGGCGGCTGCTAATCTAGTATAATATTTTTTTTACAGAAATCAGAAAAAATGCAGAACAGTAGCAAAAGCACAGCATCTAGCAGATGTCACAAAATATAAAAATAAACTTACAACAATAACAAGTCAATAACACATTCACGTTAAGGCTCGCCAGCCTTAACGTGAATGTGTTATTGACTTGGTCGTCGCCACACATGAAGCAATTTGGCACTAATGAAGTCATTGGGCGACTGCTCGCTACTCGTATACCGTTCCATCCGGTGAATAACCGAAGTAACTAACCCTTATCATTTTATGCCTTTCGTCGGCAGATATGATAATCATCGTGATTATAATTTACTTGTGCTAGGGAACAAACCACCGAGCGAGTGGTTCATTACGATTATGATACGCTACTTATTATTATTTTTTCTGAATTTTATTGTTGAAACCCCGTTGAACCCGTACGGAGGACGGGTCTGAGCAGTTGTGCTGCGATGTGTACCGGGTACGATGCGCTAAATGTTGATGTGTCGGGAGTTTGGTCGTGGAGGGTCTCCAGATCAATCTCCCTCTAGCGCAGCATCATTGATCGTGTTGTTGAGTTTGACATTGCATCACCTAGCTCAACTGCCGTTTTTTAGTTGGCTTAATAAACTAGCGCGCTTTACCATCAACGAATGCATCACTGCTTACCACTGGCGGGATTGCGGTCGGGCACTAGTTTATAATTATTAAAAAAAAAATTACATTATGCGGTTACAGGCAGTATTGTTTGATCGGTGATTTCTTTATTACATTTTGTTGGAATATGTTTGATAATTTATGAAACAAACGACAGTAAAAAGAGATGGTTACATACCTCGACAATGAGATAGGGAGCATTATACTTGAACACAACACCTCGCCTCGTTATTTTGAACCCAAAATTTTGAAGATTTCACTTCTACCGCGTGTGAAGTATGTACCCACGTGCTTTCTTATCATCATCATCATCATCATCAGCCTCTACTCGTCCACTGCTGGACAGAGGCCTCCTCCATGGCACGCCAACAAGCTCGATCCTGAGCAGTTCTCCGCCAGCCACTACCAGCCACCTTTATGAAGTCGTTGCTCCATCTCGAGCAAGGGCGTCCTACACTACGTTTGCCGAGACGCGGTCTCCACTCGAAGACTTGTTTACCCCAACGGTTGTCGGTCCTGCGGCATATGTGACCAGCTTAGTGGTTTCTTATTTTGCTATATTAGAGCGAAGTTTTTCGCACAAAACCCATAAATTGGTTCAGTTGCTGGAAGGAACCTTATTCCTTCCAGCAACTGAACCAATTTATGGGTTTGTTGTTGTTTTTTTTTTTTTTGTAACGGATAGCAAACGATTACGTTGTTTCTATGAAATTGTAAGTTGTAAGAGTATCAATTGGGAGGCGGCAAATTCACGTAATCAAACTAGATGACGATGCAAGTCGACAGGCACCGAAATGTTTCTTGCATTGTAGAATAAGTTTCTATAATTTTCTTGAATACAGATGCAAAACGGTATAAGTCCATCGCAGGTTTAAGTAAGCAGTAATACTTTAATCTATTGCATTACAAACTAGCAATTTGAATCGTTTTGAAAGATATTGAAAGTTTCTGTGCAGCACCTTTTTTTTTGTTTGGATGGGAAATCATCAAATGATATCTCCCGCTCTGGGCGGAGCGCAAGGGCGTGCCCGACTTTTACTGACTAAAACCCACCCGTGTTTCTTCACTTGCCTGTGCGACGGCCAGAGCCACGGTTTCTTGTTTAACCAACCGGCAACCTTGACCCAGGAGGCATAGGTATTCGTGGAAACCGTCACGATGTGCTGACATCTCTTTGAAGCGCGCGTGAAACACAACGCGCCGTCGACTCGGGCCTGGTCTATACCAGGCGGCGAGCTGCCCACTGCTCACTGTCCTCTGTGCAGTACCTAAGGTCCGTATTACAGAACTTCACTTAAAACTCTCTAAATCTCTATTGAAGCCTTTTGATTGGTAAAAACTAGGTTTAAGTGCTTAAGTCTTGAGTAAGGCGAGAGCCTTATTTAGGGGCTGTACGTTATTGAACTGTGTTACACAAATACCCCACTGGTCAATCGTAGTTCGGAATTTCAATAAAGTGAGAAGTCAGCGTATATTGCTCTGCACCGACGATCGTCCACCGGTACCTGTATGCTATTATTTTATAAATTCTGATAAAAAAAATGTCACCATTCTCAACTCGCGGTTGATCTGAACAATTTGGGTTCACTGGCTCGCCACTGATGTTATTTAATTTTACGAGCAGTTTCCGCTCTTCGACGTAGTTAACGCTGAGCGCAATTTGATATTCTGGTTGTTCGACACGTCTACTGAAACTCACTCACTCGTTGTAATGTAGGATCGGGGAGTCAAATGTAATTGGCCTTATTGACAACACCTGGTTCTGAATGAGCAATTTTTTTTATTGTCTGTCGCGGTAATTTGGTTTTGTTATGGCAAGTTCATAATGCAGGAATTCACAACAATCATACGTTTTTATTTTATGATTACTTTATTAGTTTGCTGTGCCCGCGGCTTCGCTCACGTGGCTGTGTATTCCTTTGACGTCATTGAACTATATTACTAGCGTATCATTCTTATACATATCAAGATTGACTACTCAGCTGTTTGTAGATATAGCGTGATATTTATTTAAAAGGATTAACCTTAATCATATTAATCCGAATTTACCCATCAATAGCGAACGTGGCCGCTGCGCAAGAAGGCGCTGGTTCGATCCCCGCGCAGTAAATATTTGTATGCATGAATATTTGCACTGGTCTGGTCGTGCCTCGGAAAGCACGTTAAGCCGTTGGTCTCAGTTGCCATACGAACATCTAATGGCAGTCGTTACGGGTTTTTGGAGCCGTCTAAAGTCCAAAAATTGTTCTAACTACTATTGGTCTAACGAGGCCAGACGGCAGCCGCTTCACGGAAAATATCGAAGTTTAGCCAAAATCAGCAGTTAGACTGGTAAAAGCGAACCCGAGACTACAAAGCTGAAAAGCTTTGGATGCGACTGGGATTAACGCTGAGATGATGATGATGACCTACCAATGGTATAATATTTTGCTCGTCTAGTTAAATCTGATGACGAATACAGACTAAAGTAGGCATTGTAAAATCAGATAATCAAATATGGATTAAAAAACAACTTACGAAGACGACATAGACATAATCCCGTTTATATTTTACACAGCGAACATTTTTTAAAGAGAATTATTACAATTAAATTTTCCACCGAAATGGATGTATCCATCCAATTATCCAGGCATTTTATGGATGTCAGCGCTCGGAGGGGTGAACCGACGTTAATCCCAAAATCAAGTGATGCTTGACTACGCGCAGTGCAGACGGGGCGATCACCCCACTGCAAAAAATCGCACCTGTTACCCTTTTGATCCTAAACTTTCCGATAGTTCCGATAAACATAAAAAAAAGCTTTGGAAACATTTGCATATGATAAGAAACGAATGTTTTGTAAAATAAAATGTCTAGTGTATCTTAATTTTTAATCAGAAGTAGAATGTTAAGAGATCGGGCCTGCGCGAGGGTGCATGTCGTCACATTTTTTTTTTGATTCTGACACAGTTAGAGCGGTGATAGCTTTGAAGTTAAAAGCATTGTATAGAAATGCTGGTAGTATTGTCAAAAGGGCAGGTGTACTAATCATGTTCAAATATTCAAAATAACTGTCAACTGTTTTAAGTCTCTATATTTTTCTTCAACTGTGTAGATACTGGTGCATATTTAAACTAGTTACTTTATGTCTTCATATGAAACTAAGGTTTTGGATCACCAATTCCAATTAATTTTCTCATCAATTTACTGGGCAAATAAATTTATAGCCATTCTGTTTCGTTTGTGAACTTATTGAGTGAGTAAAGTGACGTCTGACATCTTAAAACAGATCCAAAGGATATTTTACTAAAATTAAAATACGATGGAACACCAAGTGTTTGAAAGTGGTCTTGTGGTATAGGTTCTGACTTACAAATGTGAAGAAAGGAGGAATCTTTCCTCCTTTCTTCACATTTGGTGGCGGAGTAGGTGTGAAGTACTGTGTTCGGGATGTTATGTGAATAAGACGATAAATGATGGCTTCCTGGTGAAGACAATCAAAGGGAGGAGAGACAGCAGGGCCAATTGGTAAGTGGAAAGGCCCACGCGGCAGGGTAGGATAGTAGACAGGCTTCGCTGGCCGTCTATAAACAGCTTGGTTCTTATGAAGTGGACGTGGCTGCGATAACATCAATTTTTAAAATAAAACTTACAAATAACTTTGACATTAAAACAAACACCTCATACTCGGCTAACACTTCAGAATGTTCCTTTTTTGTTTGCAATGTAAAATAAATTTAATAGATAGAGTACTAGAATTCATTTTCCTAATTAATCAAAACGTTTCGTACAGCTGACTTTTGTCGATGGGATCCAACAACAGAGAATTAATTGAGTTGCATTGGCGGTTTAACGCAACAAAGGCTGTCATTCCGCACTTTGAATAATTTTATCCAACAAAATTTTTTGATTGTTCTGAGTAACAATTTTTGAAATAAAACCATTGTAAATTTCATGTAAAATTGCATTTTAGATTTTTCATCTGCTAACTTGCGACTAAGTAAGATTACTACTAAGTCAGGTTGACACCCTTGCTGCAATTGTTCTGTGGATGTCCATCTTATTAAGACCCCTTCGTGACTCGTTAAGTCATTGAGCCGGGTGTTATTCGTTCCATGTAAAAGACTTGTATTCAGCACCCGCAGGGTAATGGCTTAACCCACTCATCATCATCTCAGCGTAAATCTCAGTCGCATCCGAGGCTTTTTAAGCTTTGGAGTGTGGGGTCAGCTTTACCAGCTTAACTGCTAATTTTGGCTAAACTTCGATATTATCCGTGAAGCGACTGCAGTCTGACATCCACTCCCGTAACAATCGCGTAACCCACTACCAGTAGCAATGAGTTACATTTTGATAGTTCAACAACATTCACTGCGTTATTTACGTTGTTGAGTAGACACACTTTCCGAGCATATGGAGCAGTGGTTTAGCAATTGGCTTCAGACTGATGCCAATTGATAGTAATGGAGTGTTACGCAATTAGGGTGCTCGTTGGACATAAAAATCGTGTAGTGTTAAACATCAGGACATTTATTCCAGTCTAATAACAGCAAAGCATGTAATTTCCTGACTCCAGTCTCTAAAAAGACAAAAGAGGATCGAAATTGAGACTAA
This sequence comes from Sesamia nonagrioides, assembly GCA_017933935.1. Classification (NCBI taxonomy): domain Eukaryota; kingdom Metazoa; phylum Arthropoda; class Insecta; order Lepidoptera; family Noctuidae; genus Sesamia; species Sesamia nonagrioides. The sequence goes on from JADWQK010000857.1 coordinate 426,661, forward strand.
TTATATTCGCAGAAATGATTTCTAAACATGCGATGTTATTTATAGTCGACATCCTCTACACTTACGGTCAAATCTTCCGCTTGAGGGATCGTCATCAACAAGAATATAATGGCCAAATTAATAAAGTATGCAAGAAGAAGCATGGTACCAAAGGTCCAAGGTATATGTATATAATTTTTTTCAAGGCAACACGAACCTTGTTACCTTGGATTCAGTGGGTACCGGACACCCCTGCGTTGAAAATTCCCCTCCGTTTGTTAACTAACTTATACATCTAAATATTAATCTCTATTAATCTGGGGGTTGGCTTCCAGTCTAAGTCTTCTCGGTGGTAGGCCATAACATCGGCTGCCGGCGGAAGTTACCACCCACCAGACAAAGTCTTGCCGCCAAGCGATTCGTCGTGTTCCGGCATGATGTCTGGTGAAGCCGTACGGAGGACGGGAGGACGGGATGAGCAGTTATGTTGCGATGTGTGGCGGGTATGATGCGCCAAATGTTGTTGTCTCGGGAGTTTGGTCGTGGAGAGTCTCCAGATCAATCTCCCTCTAGCGCAGCATCTTTTGGTCGTGTTGGTCTTGGGTTTAACATTGCATCACCTCGCTCAACTGCCGTCATCCTTCCTATTCCTAAGTTTTTTAAGTGAATAGGCTTAATAAACTAGTGCGCTTTACACTCAACGACTGCATCACTGCTTACCATCAGGCGGGATTGCAGTCAAGCACTAGTTTATAATAATTAAAAAAAAAAAAAAGTAAATTCAACTGAATATCAATATTTTATTCTAAGAACCACAGCAGGTCAATCTACCCGAAACTGTCAGATATTCCCAATCAACCTTAAGCCTTAATGTTTTAGCCGTAAAGTTGAAGATCTAATAAAGAAATCTGACAGATTGTAGTAGCTTGACGTGCTGACGTCTGTACATGCATAAATTATCTCCAATGCAATAACTTTAATTTTGACTGTTCAATAATATTCATTGCGTTACTAACGTTGTTAACTGAACAAATTTTTCACATACGAAGATTGTGAATTTTCATCAAAACGTTTGCTTTGCTTCAAATAAGTCCTTGCGTAGAGATTAGCAAAGGAATATTCTGATACATGTAGTTTGATATATTCCTTTGACCCATCTGCCGTCATATAATTTCAGATATGTGGCTTTATACTTTCCATTTTGTAAAAAGGGCTTATTCGTATACGTAACAATCTATGCATCTTTCTAAGTATTTAACAAACATAAACACATCTCAATAAAGCCCTCTATCCAAAGTTACGGTGGCGGGATCTCTTTTAAAAAAACTCTTGAAGTGCATTCTGTCAAAAAGTACCGAATTCGGTCTTCGTTTGAGTGAGGGTACGTACAAGTGCTGTCTGCCATCTGTCGATGACGTCACGCACTGACAACCGCGCCTTTGCGCGGCTACTATGGGCGGCTATTCTGGAACTTTTTTAAACATTACATTCTTAAAAATGTTTTTTTTTTAAACCAGCATTATTTTCGTATGTTTATGTTCTCCGATGAGGCGTATTTGTATATTTTTGACAGCCGTTATCTATAGTCTGGAGCCCAAAAATCTGACAACTATTCCTACCAAGAGATATCGTGTTATGTATTAACCCAGTAACTGGGTCGTAGACAGGTAGGCTGTCGCTTCATATAAAATTCTGCTACTCAGTTGCATCCAGTTAGCCACAGCCTACAGCCTACTCCAAAACAGCAGGGTAGATGCTAGGCAAAAAGCTAACAAGCCTAATTAACTGCATCTATACTAATAAATAAGGTTTGTTTGTTTGTTTGAACGCGCTAATCTCAGGAACTACTGGTCCGATTTGAAAAGTTCTTTTTTGCGTTGGATAGCCTATTAATCCAGGAAGGCTTAAGGCTATATAACATCATGCTGATAGCAATAGAAGCGGAGCATAACTAACACCACGCGAACGAAGTCCCTGGCGGCCGCTAGTACGTTATAAACGTGTTGAATGAAGATGAAATATATAGGTCCGTACTTTATGAAAATTACAATCTCAGGGTTATATCGAAAGTTCGACGGATGGTTCAAAGAGTGAGCATACATCGTTTAAATGTAGTCGCTATATGACCTACATTTCATTTCATAAATACAGTGTCAAAATCTAAAGTCTTTTATTCAAATAAAAGGGTAATAAAGTCTTCAGTTTTTATGCAAACTCGAACAGTTTATCTGGTAGCTTAGTTTGGATTGTTTTTAACCAGAACTGAAAGAAAAACAGCACGTTCTTTGGAGTCCAATTACGATAATCAAATAACTAAATAAAATGCACACTGTAAGCGTGTGTGTTTGTGTTTGTTTTTTTGTGTGTGTTTCCGCGGTAAGGTACTTTTCTAACTAGAAATAAGAAAATATAAATAGGACGATATTTTAATCTCTATTACGAAACTCGAAGAACAAAAAGTATTCCAAATAAAATGCACGGTTTATAATCGCCCAAATTTACACATCACTAGAATAGGCGCCCAAAGTTGCACCGTCACTACCCAGCCTACAATCATACGGTCCTCGAAATAATTCTATTCGTTCATAATTTGTAGTTGAGAAAAAAACTTTTGAACAATATAATTATGTTACAAAATGATCAGTTCAGTTGTGTGCATAGAAATGCGCGACTCATCGTTGGGAACAAACAGAGCCAGGATATCATTACGACTTGTGTCTTAAAGAGACGGTGATTATAGCGTTCCTTAAGGAATCAGGACTTATTTGATTTTCCTTTCTTAACATCCTGAGTATGTTTTCAGACCGGAGGGACTCTCCCCTCTTACGTAGGGGATAAGAGTCCAAACGCACTTATGTTAATTAAAAAGTGATATTTTTAGGCTAAGCCTTGGGGGACGCCTTCGTCCAGCAGTGGACCTCTATAGGCCTAAGAAAAAGAAGAAGAAGCTATATTATATTATACATACTATTGCTAACATTATATATTTTGCCGACACGATTGATGCAGTGGCTGAGCGATCGACTACTGCGCTGGTGCCACGGGTTCGGTTCTCCCACGAAACAAATAATTGTATCGTTACTTGTTCCGGGGGGCTGCCTGTTTGTGTATGTGCCTTTATATGTATGTTTGTAAACGCACCCACGATAGAGGAGAAATTCCTAGTGTAGGGCACCGTTTCAGTAAAGAAAATAAAATAAAGAATATTTGTAATAATTTAAGTGCTATAAAAATTTTGAATTTGATTTTTTGAGCAACAGTGGGAAAAGAAGCGGTGTTGGAAACGGCCACGACCTATACAGTGACCTACGAAGGTTCTAATCCCTGATTTTCCGTATAAGGCACATCGAGCCAAAAGCGCTTAATCCTTCTCCGACCATGTCGGATTTTCTTCCCATCGAATTATCGAAGAGATTAAGTAAGTGGGTCTGCTGTTTTTCTTATTATTTCTGTCATGTATAGTTTTTAGTTGTTTACCAACAGATTCGTGTTCCACTATTTGCTTTGTAAACAATAGTGAAAAGAAGTTTTATAACATCGACAATATACTCGAAGTGACGAAAAAGAACATCCAGAGCCACCTTTTTTTTGCAGTCCGTTGAAATACACGCCGTCAAACTGTAAATGTAATAAGTTTTGGCGTTTTTAAACAGTGGAATTGCGGGACTGCTTTTTTATTCATAATTATGTACATACTAGCTGTTGCCCGCGAATCCGTCTGCGTGGACTTCAGTTTATAGCTTGCGGAGGTTCCGGTAAATTAAAAAGAGCTCAGTTGAGACAAAATAAGCGCCTGTTAAAATAATAGGAGCAATAAATGTAGTACGTCCGCGATAGCTCCCGTCTTCGCAACATTTTTTGTTACTGCTCTGCTCCTATTGATCATAGTGGGATGTTATATAGCCTATGTCCTTTCTCAGGCTTTAGACTATCTGTGTACCAAATTTCATTACAATCGGTTCAGTAGTTTTGGCGTGAAAGCCGGACAGACAGACAGACAGAGACACTTTCGCATTTATAATATTAGTATGGATGTATGTGATAATATAAAAATATAGGACGACGAAAACCTACAGAGGTAAAGGAGGAGGTTGGTTGTCTACTGTAATATTGTAACACGCATATTCGCATGATGAAACACAGATGTAAAACCTTCCTGGTTATGGGGTATTTTTAACAGGGCAGTGCTTCCGTGACGTTTGAAGATGCTTCCATCGATGATTTCTTCTCCTTCCTTAGGAAAAGAACTGCATCCATTATGAGCAGGGTGCGTGGTAGCATCAACACTATCCTCAGAATAAAATAAAAAAAGAATGTAAGCATGCAAAATGAACAGCAAGAGCACAGAAAGAGAAAATAGACTCAGTGTAATAGAATAGAAAACTTTTAATTACTAATGCCTTTTTGTATTTAATTTTTTTTGCATGTACTACTTACCTTACTAATGGTTTCCTAGTATAAATGTATGGGCACCTGTCTAAAATATAGACGACATATGGCTGGCGCAGTGGCAGGCGTGCCGAATAAATATTTGTATAGCCTACAGATAGTGGTTCTGGGTCCTCTGGATGTTTATGTTTGTGAGTTTAAATGTACTTATTTATTGCATAATTGTAAAACATTAGGAATATATCCTAGAGCGCGACGACGTTTATTAGGTACTTGTAAAAAAAATATACAGTACTAGCTTTCCGCCCGCGGCTTCACCCGCGTGGAGTTCGGTTTTATCGCGCTTTTTAGATTTCCCTCGGGAACATCAAATTTTTCCGGGATAAAAGATAGCCTATGTTCTTTCTCAGGATCTAAAGAGTGTTTGTGCCAAATTTCATCAAAATCGGTCGAGAGGTTTAAGCGGGAAAGCGTAACAGACAGACAGACAGACAGACAGATAGACAGACAGACAGACAGAGTTACTTTCGCATTTATAATATTAGTATGGATGTTAAATAACAGGGGGCGTTCCCTTAAACTCGTTAATATATATCATTAATAGATTAAAATAAAAATATCAGCATAGAAAAATAAGCATAAAAAAATCCGAATAAAAAAAAATTCTAATTGGAAATAAATTTGAAACCTCCTGTTTTAAATCAAAATAGTAGTCGTCATGTATAAATAAATTGCGACGTTGCCGTCTTTCATGTTCGCGTGTACAGTGTGTTTCTTTTACATGTCAATTTAAATTTTTTATTGAATATTTTCTTATTGGAAAAAATTTTGTTTTCGAATGGAAATATTTTTTTTAGCATATATGTATGCTATACTATTTCGGGTTAACGGGAACGCCCTCTGTTAGTTAACATACTGTATAATATTATTGTATGAAAGGCTGTGTCATCTACTACCATAACCCGAAACACGTGTCCAGTATTTTTAAATAAAGAATCTGTGTACAAAGTTTCAAAAAGATTTTATGAAAAGCCACAGAGTTATGACCTTGTTATTCTACTTGGCTGTCGTGCATTGACCTCTGGCGTTAGCTGTTTCTCGGACGTGCGCTATCGTAAGCTGCGTGGCGCGCTCGGTAACCACACTGCAACAATTTCTAAATGTATTTGGGGAATAATATAATATGGTGTAAAAATGATTGGAATCTATTCAGTTGCTTATTCTGAACGAACTATATTTAGGTTTCGCAAAAACAAAAAAATAACGTTGTATAAGATACTATTATTAATTACCTAAATAAAAAAAAAACATTTCAGTTATAAAGCTAATAATTATGTTTTTGTATTACTACAACAGGATCAAAAACAAAAGTCATTTATTCAAATTAGGCTGAGAGTCAGCACTTTTTGAACGTCAACATTACATAAGACACTACCCCAAAACGCCCACCCATAGACACTTCCTAGTGCTTTCGCTGGGAAGAAGAAGTGGCGGAACAAATTCCCCAGCAGCACAGTTCATTAAAAAAAAAACACGTGACTAGGTATGTATTGTAACTTGAAACTAAAACAAAAAAAAAAACACCGGTCATTAAATCAAATCAATTACCATATTATGCTAGCTAGCCACGTCAATACACCAGGAAAAGAAAAAAAAATCGTTAAAAATGGAAATAAAAATTCATTATACAAACAGCTTTTTCCTTATCACACGCGTATACGATAGTTTTAAATGATTAGTCTGTACTAATGTTTCCATTTGTGGCATCATTCCCGGAGGATTAAAACGTAACACGGGGTTAATAATGTACGACAAACATTGAATATTATGTTTGCCGGTTTCATTAAATTAATGATCAATGTTGTGGATTCATATTGTGACCTCTACTGTCATTTATTTACTTTGAAACAGTATAAACAAACAAATAGAACATCAACGTCACCTGCCTAGGCTTTTCCCAACTATGTAATTAGTTGGGGTCCAGACCGGTCAGACATTCGGGCTTCAGACGACCACGTTAAAGATCTACAAATTACAACCGGGACCAACTGCTTAACGTGCCTACCGGACGGGTCCCGGTATCAAGATCTGGCGTGGTTCGAACCCCGCACAGTGCAAATATTTGTATGCATGAATATGAATCTCTCCACTGGTCTGGTCATGCCTCGGAAAGCACGTTAAGTCGTTGGCCCCGGTTGCCATAAGAACATCTAGTGGCAGTGGTTATTGGTTGTTGAAGCCCTCAAAAGTTCAACAATTGGTCTAACTGCAATGCTTCGATATCGCCTTCGGGTTGTGGAGGTCAGACGGCCGTCGCTTCACGGAAAATATCGAAGTTTAGCCAAAATCAGCAGTTAGACTGGTAAAGCGGACCGCAGCCTCCAAAGCGGAAAAAAGCTTCGGATGCGACTGGGATTAACGCTGATGATGATGATGATAATGATGGAGGGGTGTCGATATGTGAAGATGGTCACCCATCCACAGCCCTTCCGCGGCAAGTGTAGCATAACCTGAATATTAGACCTGTGCGGCTGTAATTACTTTAGTCGTAAGGCCCAGAAACAATTAGAATAGTTACATAATAAAAGTACTTGTATGTATGCCTGTTTTAGGGAATTACCGTAAAACAATGCCACCTCCCACCAGGCAAAGTCTTGTCGCCAAGCGATTCGTCGTGTTCCGGCATGATGTCTGGTGAAGCCGTACGGTGGACGGGTCTGAGCAGTTGTGCTGCGATGTGTGCCGGGTACGATGTGCCTAATGTTGTTGTGTCGGGGGTTTGGTCGTGGAGGGTCTCCAGATCACCCTCTGGCGCAGCATCATTGGTCGTGTTGTTGGGTTAAACATTGCATCACCTTGCTCAACTGCCGTCTTCCTTCCTATTCACTCAATTTTTTGAGTGAATAGGCTTAATAAGCTAGTGCGCTTTACCTTCAACGATTGCATCACTGCTTACCATCAGGCGGGACTGCAGTCAAGCACTAGTGTACAATTACACAAACACAAACGAAATTAAATATACCTAAGTTCAATGCATCTTTTTCCTTCTCTATCATTAAGAAAAGGACAGCAGACAAAATTTTAGTTTAAACCTCTGTAATTAGCCCACTCTTGACGTAAATTGACGTATTTTTGGTGGCCATGTTTACAATCGCGTCTAAACGGTCTATCATCATCATCATCAGCCTTTACTCGTCCACTGCTGGACATAGGCCTCTTTCATGGCACGCCAACAAGCTCGATCCTGAGCAGTTCTCCGCCAGCCACTACCAGCCACCTTTTTGTTGTCGTCGCTCCATCTCGCTCAAGGGCGTCCCACGCTACGTTTGCCGAGACGCGGTCTCCGCTCAAGGACTCGTTGGACTCGACTCAAACGGTCTATGAGGTATCTTATTTTGACAGGAACACACTAAAATGTTATCTTCTATCCTTTTCTTAATTAAATAGAAAAAAAAAATACTCTTAACTTAAAATTAGTTTAGTTTGGTGAACAAGAGAATGGGCGCCATTTACTCTATTAACTACTCTAACTACTTAACTAATTATTTGGTGAATCCTTGGTTGAAATATTCATATAGAGTCGCTGGAAATCTAGTTGAATGGCGTGCAATGCGATGCTAGAGATCTAGAAGTTAGATATGATGATGATGGTAGGTATCTAGGTATACAATATGTAAAGAAAACCCTGTCCGATCCGTGAAGGTATTGTGTGATTTTACTAATGCCTATAAAACCAGGGTAAACTGAAATAAAAATCCCCCTAAAAAATCAATATTATTTCGCAAAAAGAGTATACTTAAAACATGTGCGGTAGGCCATACAGGCGCGGGCGAAGAGGGGCAGGGCACGCGGCGCTCGGTCGCATCGCTATTCGCTCAGAATTATACCGTCAAAAATAATGTTGTCACTTTTTAAAAATTACCAAATTTTTGGGGAAATTGGAATTAATTCGCGGGAAAAATGATTATTTCAAAATTCACTAGTTTTGTTACTATGATGATTATGTAAAATTTCATATGTTATTTGGTCATGTGTTTACCTAACATTTATTTTCCTTACGGATCGGACAGGGTTTTCTTAACATATTGTATATTTTGTGTGTTTAAAGCTACGGCTTAGAATAAGAACGGTGACCGCCACATGAGGTCGTAATCTCCAAAGACAATCCGGTTCCTGACATCTTTAAAGCTAAAAATGTCATTTTCTCAAAGCTGGCAAAAATAGATAACGCAAATATTATGTCATTTTATGCGTAATTTTTTTAAGTTTTTACATGTTGCACAAGGTAAAAATGTCAGCAGGTTACCCTACACAAAACTATTAAACATTTCCAACCAAACTTTAACCTTAATGATTTAGTGATATAGTTGAAAATCTATTATATTCATTTCACAGATTGTAGTAAATTATAATAAACTAGCTTTCCGCCCGCGGCTTGGCCCGCGTGGAGTTCGGTTATATCGCGCTTTTTAGATTTCCCTTGGGAACATCAATTTTTTCCACGATAAAAGGTAGTCTTTGTTCTTTCTCAGGGTCTAAAGATTGTCTGTGCCAAATTTCATCAAAATCGGTTGAGAGGTTTAAGCGGGAAAGCGTAACAGACAGACAGACAGAGTTACTTTCGCATTTATAATATTAGTATGGATTGATTTGAAGTTACTTTAACAACCTACCAACTTTAACAACCAAAGTAAACTACCGTAGTAAAATCGCTATTCCTTCGATTAGAAATTTGTTTACCTCCAATTCTATGGTATTATGTATTATTCTGAAACTAATCGACTGGTTTCCTTAGTACGCTCACCGTGACTCGCTGATTCGTCGAGTCGTAGCTGGGCGTGTAGTTTGATACTTCCTTTCTAGAGTATATAAAAAATATTGAAAGTTACTAAAAAAAATAATTGTGTATTTGCGGGTAAAAGTAGTTTTATCGGCACCTTTAAATACCTTATTTTTTGTGCCGCGTTGGATGGCTGATTAATCGAATATGCTTTCTCCGTAATTCGTACGCTAAATCTCATAGTAACATTTTAAGATAACTTGTTTCAAAGTTCATGTGTAGATGATTAATGAAAAGATTAATCGAGTTTTGATGGGAAAGCTAAGATGAGTGTCACGCGCATTTCACATTGGACTTTTAAAATTATTTATAGTGTCGTTTACTAAATAAAAGCACGTGATTTATGTAGTAAAAAGTGCATTTAGTAAATAATTCATAAATAACATTGAAATATCGCAGCATAGTGACGACACCATGGTCTCAAACCTCTCTCATAGACGGTCTTTTTCAATTGTCATCGGCGATATCCGCCAATATTTTGAAATAAAATTTTCAAAGAAATTCTATAATTTGTTACACGTGTTAATGGCAAAATTGTGGTATCTATTCCACAGAGATGCCTATGCAATAAATATGAACTCAGAAAAATAGTAAAAAAAATTGGTGACTTACGAATACCAATCCAAGTAATTAAAAAACAGATTTAGGAGAGGAAAGAGGATTGTCCCAAAAACCATTTAAAAGCAGACGTTGCTGCTGGGGCTGTTTTTTGTTTCAACTGAGCCTGCCTAATACTGTTCTTCCAGTTCATTCTTGTATTGTGATAGTTTAGAACCAATAATCTAACTCGTGATGCAATGGTAGTCAGAAGTAGGTCCTTTTGTAACGCTGCTGTTTTGCGAAGATTTCTCATACAGTGTTTATTGTGACTTCCTCTTTTAATTCTCCCTTTTCAAGCCTCAAGCACTCGTATAATATGTGTAGCTTTGCAGTTTTCGGCGGCAAGAATTTTTTTAACTATAAGCATGATTTAGCAGGTACAGGTTCACCTAAACCTATACCTACCTATGATGCATTTGCAATAGAATCTGTAAATCTGTCGTGATCGAAATGTTTGGCAGCAGACTATAAACTGCCAGCCAGGGGTCAAACAACCAAGATACACGAGCTGCCTCGTTAACTCTGATCCGATGGATCTATTGTGTACGTCACTTGCGAGGCACTTCGCTTGATGGAATAACGCCGAATGCACTCGTCAGCCCTTCTGGATATTGGTACCCTTTGCAAGGAATAAGAAAGGAAGGAAGAAGGAAAGAAGTATCCTCGATTCAATGTATACTATTTGTCTTATCTTTTTCTGACTTTTTATATATTTAGATTACTTACCTTTTTTTAGGTAGGTACATGTAAAAAAAAAGTAATAGGTAGTAAGTAGTAATAATAAAACTCCAAGCATTTTAATAATACAATTTCAATTTATTTCTTTTGTTACATTTCATGTAGGTCATACAATGAATGTTCTAGCCTAAGCCTAAGTCCTGTAAGAACACATCAATTAATAACCAATCTTACAAGTCTAGATTTACTTCTAAATTAATTAAGAATGACATTCGTTTAATATTATCATAATGACGAAGTAGCCTGACCGACATTTAACTACAAACAAGGCTTGTTATAAAAAAAACCTGATTTGAACATGTGAATTTGTTTTTATAGGTATAAAATATTAATTACTATCTTATATTAGGTAACTTAAATTAGTGTCGAATTATAGTTGAAAAGATATTATAACTAAATGAGAAACAACAGATGCCTAGGGACAAGTCTGATTGAAAAACCCTGCTAGGTGTATTGGTCTATGTTCCGTTCACTCACAAACTAAAATCACAGTTTCAAAATTAAGTAAAATATTCCAAATATGCCTAAAACAGTTACAGTAATTTAGTTTTATTAGAATATTTTGCAGTGACAAATTCATTCTTAAATAAAAACTTTCAAATTTATTATATGCTTTTCAGACTATTGTCACAGTCCAAAAACCATACAGTCGTCCAACGAAGACGTCTAGACAGAGTAATCGTGCGGGGTGTGAGGGACGAGACGCGGGTAAGCGGCACCCGAGCTGCGAACAAAATTAGTTTCGTAGCTCGGTATCTATCATTAAGGGTTAACGAGTGTTTGTTTTTTTATTTGTTTGTTTTATAATTTGATATGAGTGTCAATTTTGAGTATAATTGGGGTGCTTGTTACGAAAAAGCCATCCTTTTTGACATCCAAAATGGCGGACGTATTTTTTTTTTATAATTTGAAATAATTATTAAAAAAACGTAATTAATATTTAAATAATGATAATAATATGATATGGGTGTTAATTCTGAGGTAGATTGGGGTGCTGGTTACTAAAATGCCATCTAAATAACTTAAATCTGTCTCGAGTTGTTCCCTTAGTAAAAATAGCAAATTAATTAAATATAATACAGCTATCGATGTTGATCTGCAATAAATAAATAATTTCATAAATATTGTTTATTTGTGACAACCCTAGCCGATGCGTTACTGTCTAGACGATGTCGGCATTTTACACGAGATCAAAGGCCAAATTAATTAAATATAATACAGCTATCGATGTTGATCTGCAATAAATAAATAATTTCATAAATATTGTTTATTTGTGACAACCCTAGCCGATGCGTTACTGTCTAGACAATGTCGGCATTTTAGACGAGATCAAAGGCGTCGACCTACTGTATGATTATTATACTGTGCTATTGTTCTACGGCTAGGTCAAGGGATTAATTTAGTTCTATTAGAATATATTGCAGTGACAGTTTTCGTTCTTAAAAAAAACATTCAAATTCTGGTCACAGTCTCATCTCAGAGAAATAAATTTTTTTAATTTCATTTTATTATAACGAAAAAATTAATTATCTCTGAGATGAGATTGTGACCAGAATTTGAAAGTTTTTTTAAGAACGAAAATTGTCACTGCAAATTATTCTAATAGAACTAAATGAATCACTTGATCAAGCCGTTCAACAATAGTCTGATAAACATATTATAAAATTTTCCTTCAGCTCTGACCCTGGTATACATACAGTGAATGAATACAATTCAGTGCAGTTGTGAAGCGGAGCCGCGGGTATGATCACGGCGTCGGCGCCTGCGGCTTCAGCCTCGTCCCAGTTCACTTGAGTGGGGGGGCCTGTGGCAAACTTCTTATTTAGGAAGTATGTATCTAAAGTCATCCACGGTTTCACTGCGTTTATTATGGATGTTTTCTAAACATGGTCATTATTTCCTGTGGTTTATTAATTTTGATTCTTTCAGATCTAAATATAAGTAGGTAATATGTACTTGGCTTCTGATTGCGTCATGAACAGTTATTATGAACATAATGACCTTCCTTTGCCTTTTTAATGAAAAAATGTGCCTCACCCAACTGTGAGGAATGTGATATGCTAGAAGACGTTTTTCATCTCTTAATGGAATGTGTCCGGTTTCAGGATGAGAGGGATGTATTAATTAATGAATTAGGTTTAATTAAAAACAAATTTTATAAAATGAAATTTTATCGGCACCTTTATCTTATGCGGTCAAGAAGTTGTATAGTTTCGTAAGTCTTCGTTTTGTCAAATAGATATATGGATTATGTTTGTTTCACTTAGTGTGTTAGCTTAAGATAATATTAAGGTACAATGGGACTGCCATATATTTATATACAAAAGTCCCTAAATAAATAAAGAGAAAAAAAAAATGAACATAATGACAATTCTTTAAACCAATTACAATAATATGTCAACTTTTGTAGACGCGTTAAGAGTTTCTGTAAGTTCTAATTGTACAACAAAGTCGTGCAATTTTTAGCATGGAAATGTACTAAAGAAATGTTTTCCTCATAATTATCATTCATAGCCCGACTGCACTACTGGTCATAGGCCCAATCACCACATTCCAGGTTTTTCCCGCTATGGCAAAAAAGTCATTTGCTCAAATCATCACCAGTCTACTGAAATTTTCCTAGATTTATGGAACGGGTACTTACCATCGACATCTTCGTCTTCGTTCTGCGATGTGGTGCGCTGGTGGCTGCTAGAGGCGACTGCAGTGGGCTGGTCGGGGAAAATGGGTTGTAATTTTTAAATTACGAGCCGACACGAAACTACGAGCCAACAGTTAAATTATTTTATTGCTTGAGATGATTGATATTATTCATACTATTCGTGAAAGAGTCTTGATGAAAATTGTATTATAATGTTTACACATTGTTGCGGTTTACAACTAGACAAATATTTTTTAAGGGAAATTTGTGTATTATCCTTGTTGCGTCCCTCTTATCGATAAGATTTTGGAATAAGAGAAAGAAATCTGAAAAAGTTGTACGAAAAATAAACTACGCTATAACATTACGCCGTATCATCATCATCCCAGCGTTAATCCCAGTCGCATCCGAAGCCTTTTCAGCTTTGGAGTCTGGGGTTCGCTTTACCACTCCAACTGCTGATATGGCTAAACTTCGACATTTTCCATGAAGCGACTGCCGTCTGACCTTCATAACCCGAAGGCGACATCGAAGCATTGCAGTTAGACCAATTGTAGGACTTTTGAGGGCTCCAACAACCAGTAACGACTGCCACTAGATGTCCGTAGGGCAACCGGGACCAACGGCTTAACGTGCTTTCCGAAGCACGACCAGACCAGTGCAAATATTCATATTCATGCATACAAATACTTGCACTGTGCGGGGATCGAACCCGCGCCACCTTGCGCAGCGGCCGCGCCCGCTACCGCTACGCCACGGAGGCTGTCATTACGCCGTATATTAAGCAATTAAAAAAATTAAGCTACTTAGTATTAATATTGCAAGAAATACAAGAACTTAGAACTACTTTATGAAATATAAGCCTTGCATATAAAATAAAAACAATTTGCATGGCCGCATTTACGCGTCGTCGTCGCTGGAGGCATTGAAATGTGTCTAAATTGTCTCGTGTCTTTTTGTTTTGGAATGTAAAGTGCTATACAATCACAATAATTTGTTTGAGTACTCACAGATGCACCAGAAGAATCGGTGGGTGGGCTGCTGCTCCTAGCCAATGGTTCTGCCAAAGGGTCTACCTCCTTCAGCAATTCGTCGACAGGAGCGCCACTCCCACGAAGACACTCCAAATCGTACTTCGCTTTCGAGACCTCAAGCTCGGGGCCATTAGGGTCGTTTAGGTCCACCTAATGAGAAATACCACGATTTTAACCAAAAATTTATTTAACACTTACATGATACCAAAACATTTTATTTGAGGAGTTTAAATTAAAGTATTTGAACTTAATAACATGGAACTACATACAATCGAATTATAATTTATCTGGGATTGACAAACCTGCTCATGTAGCATTTTTCGCGTAGCTTATTATCTTTTAAATTCTTTTTCGCGGAGCTTTTTATCCGAAATGATGGTATTTGATTGCGATCAAACGTGATATGATAAAAGTTGATACACTCGCGACCAAAATGTAGGTACCTACAGTAAAGGTCCAAGTTTCTCGGAATAAGTGAGATACTTTTTCAATGCAACGGGCTTCTTTTTTTTTTAGAAATATCGGTCAGTCGAGGATTGTCGATAATTGGAGTAGGGACATCTGTTGACAAATAGCAGAACACAGTTGACACTTGACACTAGATCACTCTTTTTTCTATCCGTTCTTCTGAACGGAAAAGACAAAGGCATAGTACGCTATACAGCCTAGACTTCAGTATGTTTTTTCTTGAGTAAAATATCCTAACTTATCCTTTTTTTTTTTGACGCTGTGGTAATGCATTTACGCACCATACCCGAGGCCCAAGGACGTGTGTGGGACTCGCCCAGCTGAAGCCGGGAATACCCACTAAACCCACAGCGGCACATCGACATCGCCGAACCTGTCTACCAATCCCCCGCCGGCGATTCCCACCTAAAAGGCGGGCCTACAGTGGTCTCTCCGTATACGTCTTATTGTGCGAGAAGACGCAGCAGCCAAAGGTTTTTAGCGAGGTGTCCTTCTTCTTAGCCCCACTCGTTTGCCCGGAGGCAAACGGGGCCCCCAGCTCCTCTCAATGAGGAGACCGGGTTGCCCGACGGTGACCCGGAGTTCGGGTCACCTTAGCTACCTGGAGTGGTGGCCGACCCGCCGCACGTGTGACCGCTGTGACCCACTTCTGGTTTTGGTCCGCGCCGGTAAACCGGTAACCCGCATATCTGGAGGCCGTTCCCCTATCCGCCATCTGGGGACGCGTCGATGGCAGGCCAAAAACTGCACACGGAGTCCTAACTTATACATTTTTTTTGCGACACTCCGGCGTTGCCTTGGTGGCGGGGAACTGGGAAAAAGCGGAGCTTTGGCTACCAGCCCCCCACCGGCGATATGCCCGCCTAATGTGGCGGGCCCTCATTCGCCCCTCCACGGGGAGGGGCCGTGGCTCAGCCATCCTCGTGGTGAGCGGTGCAAGGCGGACGCGGGCACCCCCGTGCCTCACGCCCGCCGCTCACCTCAGGTAGGGAGAGAGCGGGCGAAATCCCGCCATCTTCTGCCCCTACGCCGCCTGCGGAGCGCCAGGGGGTCCTTCCTCCCGCTCGAGCTCCGCGGCCTCCTTCTGCGACATCACGACGTCGCAGGGGTACTTCGGCCGGAGACGAGGTCCTGCGTCCAATCTTAGACGATGGCGTCCCTCGCCTCCCGCCGGACGGCCTCCCTCACCTTTGGGGCTGGACGCTCGCCCAACGCCCTGCGCCCGCTGTCCACTCGTACACTCTGGTGAGCACCCACGCTTCCAGCTCCCAAGGCGGGGTGCCCGCCAGAGCGCACGCCGCTGCGAAGCCCACTGTGCGGTAGGCCCGCGCTGCCAGCTGGGCGATGGCCCATTGGGGCGCCCGAAGGGCGGTGAGGTTCTCCCTCCTATGGAGGGAGTCCGCCCAAATGGGGCCCCATAAAGGGCCATACTCCGCAGTATCCTAACTTCTACTTTTTTTTTTTTACGCTGTGGGAATGCCTTTACGCACCGTACCCCAAAGGGCGTGTGTGGGACTCGCCCAGCCGAAGCTGGGAATACCCACTAAACCCACAGCGGCACTCCGGCATCGCCATAGTGGCGGGGGAGTGGGAAACTAGCGCAGCCTGAGCTACCTCTCCCCCGCCGGCGAAACCCGCCTAGTACGGCGGGCCCCCATTTGGTGGCTTAGCCACCTACGTGGTGAGCGATGTAAGGCGGGCGTCGGCACTCCCGTGCCTCACGCCCGCCGCTCACCTCAGGGAGGGAGAAAGCGGGCGAAATCCCGCCTTCTCCTCCCCCTACGCCGCCTGCGGAGCACCGGAGCGAGTGGATCCTCCTCCCGCTCGCGCTCCGCGGCCTCCTTCTGCGACATCACGACCTCGCAGAAGGAAGCCATCGCCACCCAAGCCTCCTCGCTCCCCACCATCGCTCTGACGATGGCGGGCAGCGAGAGGTCCCCTCCTACCGCCGCGACAGGATCGCGGCGCGGCACGGCTCACGACGGGTACACCGCGAGGGTGTGTTCCGCCGTGTCCTCCGCCGCGCCGCAACCGTAGGCCTCCCTCACCTCTGGGGCCGGACATCCTAACTTATACTAGATTAACTTAACCTAAACTATCTCCTTTCATTTTCCGCGTGAGGCCGACAAGGAGGAAGTTTGGCTAAGGTTTGATGTGGCCACTATGCTACAATATTTCACTGTTCTTTATAAATTATTCACTGAATGCACTTTTTACTACATAAATCACGTGCTTTTATTTAGTAAACAAAACTATAAATAATTTAAAAAGTCCAATGAAAAGTGAGCGTGACACTCATCTTGACATTCCCCCACTAGTTGTTGTTTGTTCAATTTGCCAGTGCATTACACTGAGCAGGCAAAGGTATCTCAGACCATGATAGCCTCGTCTTGAATTATATATTGTCTTCTTTTGTAACTTATCCTAACTAATCTAACTCCTATCCTATCTCCTTTCGTTTCCCGCGTCAGACCGACAAGGAGGAAGTTTGGATAAGGTCATGATGTGGCCACTATGCTACAATATTTCACTGTTCTTTATAAATTATTCACTGAATTCACTTTTTACTACATAAATCACGCGCTTTTATTTAGTAAACAACACTATAAATAATTTTAAAAGTCCAATGAAAAATGAGCGTGACACTCATCTTGACATTTCCGTCAAACTCTTCCCCCACTAGATCACGCATGAATACCATTAATTCTTTGTACAAACCTGGAACATAGCATTTTGGCACATCAATGAAATTGACAGATGATATTCTTGCCATATAACAAGTACAGTGTGCCCAGGGTACCCTGTTCCTCTATCAGTTATTCCAACAAAAATCTATCCAAATATCGGAACGAACATGTATGTCCACTAAAAGCACTTCTAAAATTGGCCGCAAGATGCCAGAAAAAACTACTTGTTTTAAATGCAAGAAATCTGTTGACACCAAAAAGACCGCATTATGCCCAACGTGTAACAAGCGCTATGAACCAGATTGCATTAGCTACCCGGAACAAACTTACCGCCCTGTCTGTTGGACCAGGAATCCAAGAGAAAATGGAGATGTACTGCATGCATCAAAAGTAAAAAAGTCTTAAATGATAGCCAGACGTTTAACGTGACTACAAGGAAAAGCCCACAAATAAACCGCTCTTCTCCAGAACAGGTACAATAACAGGTCCAGGGCAGTCCACAACTTCAAGCAAAAAATTCCGGAACTCCAAATAGCTTCAAAATGTTAGACTCGCATATAATAACTGATTATGAAATATCGGATGAATCGTATATCACCCCTAGTAAGCTGTCTAAAAGAGTGGACGGTACCATATCGGAGACATTATCTATTCTAAAAATGAAGGACACAATAACAGAGCTCACTCGTAAACTCGATAGTACAGAAAACGAGCTAGAAAATACGATTCTTGAAAAAATCTTCGCCAAAAATTGATCAAGTTAAATCTATACTAATATATAAAGCTGAAGAGTTTGTTTGTTTGTTTGTTTGACGTTACAAATATGGCTAACCGAGAATGGTTATCCGAAAGGGCAATTTTGGCGCCGACTAATGAAATAGTAAAATAAATGAACAAATCATGTTAAAGGTTCAGGGAAATGTTATCGAATACCTCTCAGTGGACAATATTACGGATACTGAACAAGTTACATCATACCCTATAGAATTTCTCAACTCTTTAGAATTATTAGGAGTACCATCCCATAAGTTGATACTAAAAGTTGGTGTTCCAGTCTTATTAATGAGGAATCTTTACGCTCCAAAGCTGTGTACTCGGTTACAAATAATACATTCGGGTCACAACATTGTAAAGGCTACAATCATGGCTGGAATGGCAAAAGGACCAAATGTATTGATTCCCCGTATTCCCATCATCCCGATTGATTTGTCATTTCAATTTAAAAGAGTACAGTAAAAAGCAGCATTAGAAAGCAGCATTTGATATAACAATAACAAAGCCGACAGACGCTTAAAGTTCATTTAGAAACAACATGTTTTTCTTATGAGCAACTCTATGTGGCATGCTCACGTGTATCAAATCCAGAAAACCTTACCTTGATACTTTTACACAATTAAGTATTGTGTAAAAGTATCAATTACATTATATCTGTAATGATTAAAAAAACAATTATTTAAATCCCAGGGAACTTATTAAGAAAATAGCGGAAAACAAACGAAGCCAATTGAGTACTGACAAAAACAAAGTGACTGAGCCTAAAAAAGGAACAATTCAGTTCTAGTTCCGCCGTGTAATTTCTAAGTAGCAACAACAGGAAAATATTATCGAAGATCCTCTAAAAGAAAGTCTCAGAGGAACCATTCTGTATTATTTTCCGACCATAAAACGCAACACTACATTTTTTGAGACCAAACCCCTTATAACTGATACCAATAATAACCTTACAATTCTCCATCAGAATATTACCAGTATTGCATGTAAAAGAGAAATTCTTGAACTAACTCTGCAAGAACTTCAAGAAGCTCACAATGACCCAGATGTAATATGCCTCTCAGAAACCTTTATCAAAAAAGGAAACGAAAACTATATTAAAATACATAGCTATGAAATGGCAGCCACCTACTACAGAGAAAAGCAAAGAGGTGGCACTTGCATCTTAATAAAAGAACACATTTTCTTTAAAGACCTGCCATTTGTAAAGGCTAAGTGTCTCCAAGTTAGTAGGAAGTCGATCTGGGTAGCGCTTCGCCCGCTCCGGTAGGTGACAAAGTGCTCCGGTTTCTTTTTGAAATAGGTGTTCACAATTGCCATGTTCGCGGCCGCACACGTTCGGAAAACGTTGTCCCCTTCCGCGTTGCGGCTACCGTACCCAAAGCCACCGTGAACATGCTCAAACCCATCACACTTCTCACCCACATGACCGTTCAAATCACCACCCAGAACGATTCCCTGGGATAACGGAATACCACGAAGCAATCCTTCGAGCTAGCTCCAAAATAACATCCTTTCGGCGTCACCGCACCCGGCCTGCGGAGCATGGGCACTCATCAAGTGGGTTATAACCCGATTGACAAGCACCCGCACCGACATCAGCCGATCACTGATGCGATTAACTTTCAAGACGCTATCCTGGAGCTCGTCAGACAACACCACGGCGACCCCATTTCTCCTACTAGGTGCACACGTATAGATCAGCTTGTAGCCATTCCCATTTAATTAGTAATTAGGGGATTTCATGCATGTTCTGCGAGATTACCTGGCCATACACAACTGAAAGGTCTTTTTCAGCATTACGAAGAATAAAGACTTACTTGAGGACTACTGTGACTCAGCAAAGACTTAATAATTACATGGTAGTGCCTATACAGAGAAATAGCAGATGATTTGGAACTTAAAAACATTACCGACATATTTATAAATAGAACAGTAGTTCGTCTAAATACATTCGCCTTGATAAAAAATTATGTTTAATATAAAAAAGATATTTATTACCAGGTGCAAATATCAAACTGCTGTGTAATATAATAAATTATTTTTTCTAAATATCTTTATTTTCTTGTGTTTATCAATTAACAAAAATACGTATAAGTAGCTAGCCATAATCAGCAGTTACACTGGTAAAGCGGACTCCAGACTCCAAAGCTGAAAAAGCTTCGAATGCGACTGGGATTAACGCTGAGATGATGATGGTGACATATAAGTAGCCAGGTATGTCTTTAAAAAATCTGGAGCACCCACGGGAATTTTAAAATCTTGGCGCCCCTGGGGTGTTCGGTTTCTTATGCGTGGCTAATCCGGGCCGTATCCCTTACAATTACAGCCGCAAGTTACTGCAGCCGCTCAAACACAAGCGACTAAAGAGATCTGCAGAGAAGACGTGTGTCGACGTTTACCGTTAACGCGTATACTGTCCGCAACTTACCGCTCGTGTAATTTGGCAATACGCGGATAGGTCCATGGGGGCCTAGACTCGTCGACGGCTGTCTAATTGGCCTTGATAAGTGTTGTTAACACGTCATATTCATCATCTCAGGGTTAATCCCTGTCACATCCGAAGCTTTTTCAGCTTTTGGAGTCTGGGGTCCGCTTTACCAGTCTAACTGCTGATTTTGGCTAGACTTCGATTTGAATGCCGTCAGACCTCTACAATCCGTAGTTAGGCCAATTGTTGGACTTTAGAGGGCTCCAACAACCCGTAACGACTGCCATTAGATGTTCGTATGGCAACCGGGACTAATGGCTTACCGTGCTTTCCGTGACACGACCAGACCAGTGCAAATATTCATATTCATGCAACACATATTTGCACTGCGTGGGAAAAGTTCCAGTGTTGTTTACATGTATGTACATTAAAGTGAGAATAGAATACTCTTTATTATACCATATAAATAATTACAGAACATTAATATAATGATTGTATAAAGAGTGACACAATGGGTAGTCTTATTGCTAAGAGCGATCTTTTGCGGACAACCTTTCGATGGAATGCTATGGGGAAGAAGAGAGAAATAACGTAGATAGTCTACATTGTACTATTTACATAGATTATTCAATAAATATGTAAATAAAGTGTATCATACTAGTTTAAATAAATACATACAGATATATATCTCGAGTGATCCCGGGCAAGAAAAGTGACTTAATTACATAATTAAGTCACTTTTCTTGCCCGGGATCTCTTTCTAGAAGCTCCGGGAGTGAGATCGACTGTTATCCAGAGTTGGGCTTTCCACGAACTATACCCACCCGCTCGGTAGAATAAAAACAGTGTCCGGTCTGGTTCACCCCGCCATGGGTGTAGTTTTGCGTAGTAGTACCTACAGTTGTGTAAGTGTGGGAATTGGTACGGTCCGGCTAGTACCGAGCTCATTAGAGAGAATTGAAGGTATTTTTGGAAGATTGAGACTGAGACTGTAAACGTTCATAAAATCACGAGACCGTAATACCTATGTGTCTCTGAAATATACTAAAATAAAATCCCCAAAGGTCATTTACACTAAACTCGAGCATTCCATTATCAAACAAAACTAAAAATAGATAACATTCCACCTTCAGTAAAAGGTGAGGCGCGCTAAAGTTACACATCACGTTCACTATTGTGCAGAGGTCAGCACAATAGGTGCTGCGGTGTTAGACTACTAGTGTTACAGGAACAAAGACCTATTTGAGGTGTTCAGAATGCCCAGTGATTGCTTCTTGTTCAGTCCAACAATTATTTGGTGGTTGGTCCAAGTTATGTGCTTGAAGAGTTTCTTGATTGGTGAAGGAAATATTATGAGATCTCTCTTTTTCAGAGGTGTGATAACCTTACTGATATTATAAATGGGAAAGTAAGTTTGTTTGTTCCGCTTTCACGCCGTAACTACTGAACCGATTCTTTTGAAAATTTGCAGTCGTAAAGTTAAAAGTCCGTATTAAATAATAGGGTACTTTATATCCCGAAAAAAAAAATTGATATTCCCGAGGCAAATCTAAAAAGCGCGAAATAACCGAAATCCACGCGGTTGAATATTCCGTAGTAGTGTAGAATATTCCGTATTATGTACAAATAAAACACTTGTACTGTGGGTGTTTGTTTCTCGATGTTGTGCTAAGTTTTGAATGATTTTTGTGTGTCTGTTTCTATCACATATATTTGAAGTTGTTGCAAGTTAGGACGGAAAATAGAGTTGGTTGAAAAAAAAATCTTCTTGGAATAGCCAATTAAAAGCTATGTACTAAGGTCACAACCAACACAGCCTCTTCTCTTGACAGCCTCCGTGGCGTAGCGGTAGCGGACGCGGCCGCTGCGCAAGGTGGCGCGGGTTCGATCCCCGCACAGTGCAAGTATTTGTATGCATGAATATGAATATTTGTACTGGTCTGGTCGTGCCTCGGAAAGCACGTTAAGCCGTTGGTCCCGGTTGCCCTACGAACATCTAGTGGCAGTCGGTACGGGTTGTTGGAGCCCTCAAAAGTCCTACAATTGGTCTAACTGCAATGCTTCGATGTCACCTTCGGGTTGTGGAGGTCAGACGGCAGTCGCTTCATGGAAAATGCCATATCAGCAGTTGGGACTGGTAAAGCGAACCCCAGACTCCAAAGCTGAAAAGGCTTCGGATGCGACTGGGATTAACACTGGGATGATGATGATGATGACTAAGGTCACAACCAACAACCCTAAAAGGTCCTCAAGATACGCAGGTTTCCAGGCAATCTCAATGAATTTTAAGTAGGTAACAATAGATAGTTTACTTGTAATATTAATGTAAACTTTATTGAATCTCAAGTATATTTTTTCTTCTTTTTAAAAGTGGTATTAGTGACAATAGAAAAAACTACCAATTCCCGTAATTAAAAATGTCTTAAAATTCAATGCCAAAAATGTAGGAAAATGAAAGGTAATTTTGACAGATCGAGTGAACCTGAGATTAGAATTTGAACGATGATGAACCTAAAATTATGAGGTTTGCCGCTCTGAAAATGGAAACTTTGAGGATTTAGCTGAGGTTCAGGAGATTGTCTCATTAATTAAGTCATACACAGCTGTGAGATACAAATCCGATTGAACATCACAAATGAAGATGGGTCGGCTCTACAGCGCGTAGACGTTCAGTCATTTATCAAATGATGACAGAATGTGACGGCCGCGGTTCACAGATACGTGAATTTTGGATACGTTTTGGAATCACTTCATTATGATGCCGCGGTTGATATACCTAGCAACCCTACTTTAGAGTAGATCTAAGGGGTAATACTCGTAATTTCAAGAATGTTTACAGTGTCAATCTGTCAAAAAATATTTTTTTCTATTTCCTCGGTGGTAGGCCATAACATCGGCTGCCGGCAGAAGTTACCACCCACCAGACAAAATCTTGCCGCCAAGCGATTCGTCGTGTTCCGGCACGATGTCTGGTGTAGCCATACGGAGGACGGGTCTGAGTAGTTGTGTTGCGATGTGTGCCGGGTGCGATGCGTCAAATGTTGTTGTGCCGGGAGTTTGGTCGTGGAGGGTCTCCATATCAATCTCCCTCTAGCGCAGCATCCTTGGTCTCGACCCAATAACACGTTATTGGGTCTGACATTGCACCACCTCACTCAAACGCCGTCTTCCTTCCTATCCACTAAGGTTTTTTAAGTGAATGTGCGATAGTTTATTAAAACTAGCGCGCTTTACCATCAACGATTGCATCACTGCTTACCATCAGGCGGGATTGCAGTCAAGCGCTAGTTTATAATATTTAAAATAAAAAAAAAATACTGGACAGATTTACGAAATTGAGTGTTTGTTGCCGAGATGAGGCTAAGACCAGATTTTGAACATTTGAAATTATAGGAATTGTCATTCTGTTACGACTTTCCAGTTGAACTTTTACTTTTTGAAGTACTATAATTAGCTCTAAATCATGACTTTGGCTCCCATATAAGAACAAAAGAGAGAATGTTCAAAGTCCAAAGTGGTTGTTATACGGCCAGAAAAAAGACGGTACCAGTAGCTTTCTCTGTGTGATACCAAACTTCTGATCCAGCCTCTACGGATCCAAGCCGTAGTCCCGACAATGACTCGGCAATATGGTAGCGATTGAAATGTTACCGCTTGCCACTTTACCCTGCCTCCTTGTCATCATGCGTGATGCGTCAAAATCCGCCGTCTAACTACCAAATCCCATAATGAAGGTCAGGTGTATTGTTTCTTCACAGATCCTATAGAAACCGTAGGAGCAGGTCAAACGCTTTGTTTATTTTTTTTTTGTTTTGTTTATTTGTTCAAGTTTGTTTGACGTTCGGTTGGTTCATGAGAACGGTTGTATTTTGCTAAGGTAGTTGATTGATGTTGTTGATTACTTCGTACTTACCTGTTTTTGGTTGGCCAGTACAGTTTGATAAATAACATTCTTTAATTTCTTTAGTTGGAAGCATTTTAGTTTTGCTTTTATCCCAAATCATTAAATGTATAGTAATAATGGCGTCCTCCGTGGCGCAGTGGTCAACACACCTGGCTGCGACGTGGAGGCCCTGAGTTCGATCCCCGGCCAGGTCATGATGGAAAACGATCTTTTCCTGATTCGCCTGGGTCTTGGATGTTTATCTATATATGTATCTATTATAAATATAGTATCGTTGGTTGAGTTAGTATTCCATAACACAAGTCTCGGGGTAGTATTTTGTGGCTAGCTCAATCTATGTGATTTGTCCGTATATATTTAGACATCAAAAAGGTGGCTGGCAGTGGCTGGCGGAAAACTGCTCAGGATCGAGCTTGTTGGCGTGCCATGAAGGAGGCCTATGTCCAGCAGTGGACGATGTGTGTGGATGATGATGATGATGATGATTTAATTATTTATTACGTATTTATTTGGTGTCAGAGCAACGTGTCTTGTTCTTCCATACCTATTATTTTTCATCCACTTTCTAACGATAATATCACCGTTCACTCAATACATCCATGGTCTCTTTGGTCTTAAATTGCGTGAGGTATGTTGTAATGGCAAAAAGAGTAGAGTTTTGCCATTACAACATACCTCACGCAATTTTCCCATTCCTTTAGGCCACATATTATAACCACCATTTTTCGACGGCGACCACGCACCGGTAGACGAAGCGTGGGTAGGCCCCGGACAAGGTGGACCGACGACCTGGTGAAGGTCGCGGGAAACCGTTGGATGCAGGAGGCGCAGGAGCGGTCGTCGTGGAGATCCTTAGGAGAGGCCTATGTCCAGCAACGGACGTCTTTCTTCTGAAATGATGATAATGATTTCCACACTACTTTTCCGTTAGATGCCACTTTCACCTGTTGTGTGCGGACGACAACACTGCAAATCAAGCTACCCGAAACTGTCAAATATTCCCAATCAACTTTGAGCTTTAATGCTAAGCGATAAAGTTGAAAATCTAATAATGAAATTTGACAGACTGTTGTAGCTTGATGTGGTGTCGTCTGTACAAGCCGTAGCAGTAATGTTTCAGTTTACTAATGTAATAACAATTCCACTTACAGCTTTAATTTAGAGCGTCTAAAACTCTAAAATCAAAATCCATTTCGATTATAATCAAAATCGAACCAAGGTGCAGTGGAAATTAATCGCCCAATCAAAATTGACTTTTAGCACTCAATGGATTAATAACTAAAATTGGTACTGAACGAATTTCCTAGAACCGGATTTTCTCATTATTGCTTTCAACATTGTGGCGAATTAGTGCAATGTGGTTGAATTAATTTAAAGTCAATTAGGTGAATAACGGTTGGAGGATTGAAAGCCGTATGAATCATGTACTCAGTTGTATTGATTACAGCCTAATTGTTAGGCTTTTGGCAGCACGTTAAATCTAATGCTTGATTTGTTAAGTACAGATGCATTTACACACCTAGGTATACAAAAGTATAGAAAGATGTGTGTAGTATTGGCCGCTTTTCATGTCGACGTATAATCCGATCGATCATTAATCAATAATTAGGACCGTTTAACGGCAAATAGAAACTCTAGTAATGTTTATTTTTTAATTGTGTCCCAATGCTGGGCTAAAGCCTCCCCCTCCCCCTCTCTGGTGCGATCTCTGGCCATGTTGGCCCTACAACCATTGCCAGATTGTCATACCATCTTCGCCGTGGTCTACCTCCACAGTGGTGTCCTCCTTTTTTTTTTGGGATGGGAAATCATCAAATGACTTCTCCCGCTCTGGGCGGAGCAGAAGGGCGTGTCAGACTTTTACTGACTAAAACCCACCGGTGTTTCTTCACTTGCCTGTGCGACGGCCAGGGCCACGGTTTCTTGTTTAACCAACCCACAACCTTGACCCAGGAGGCATCGGTCTTCGTGGACCCCGTTACGATGTGCTGACATCTTTTTGAGGCGTGCATGAACTCGGGCCTTGTCCTTACCGAGCGGCGAGCTGACCGCTGCTCACCGCCCGCAGGCCCGCGCCTACGGTGGCTGCGAGTTTGGTATCGTCTCCCGAGTGGTGTCCTCCTTCGGGCGTTTAGTGAGTGACAATCTTTGCCTATCATCTGGGATACATGTCGAGACTTATTTAGCCCACTCTCACTTCAGCCTAGGTATTTTTTTTTATCAACATCTGGTACTTGAGTTATGGAGAGCTGCGTGGTATGTCTAACTCGATCTGTACGCTTAACACCTATTGTGCCGCGCTCTCTTGAGTTTGGACTTCTGTGTTCATCAGTAAGTGACCAACTTTGTGCACCGTAGATTCGGTGGGACAAGATACTCAAAACTCAATACTTTATTAAAGTGCATGTCGCTAAGTTTTCTTTATAATAACATAGGAAGACTGAGAGTTCTTTACTGATCTTAGAAGCAATATTGGACTACTTTTTCGACTTCGTTCTCTCATCTGTTCTCGAAAGACACTATCTCGCATAAGTATGTGCACTTATTGAAATATACATAGGTATGTTATGTATTCGTTATTTTTGTTTATACTAAACCCGAAACACGTGTCCAGTATTTTTAAGTCAAGAATCTATGTACAAAATTTCAAAACGATACTATAAAAAAATCACAAAGTTATGAGCTTATTATCTTACTTGGTTGTCCCAGTAAAATATGGTCAACGCAACGCTCACTCGCTCGCGCCTACAGCGGCGCGGCGCGGTGGGGCCCTGTCCAGCTATGCGCATTTAGTTAGTACTATGGTCTACCGTCAGTTGTTTTGTGCGCTCGGTAACCACACTGCAACAATTTCTAAATGTATTTGGGAACAAATATAATATCGCAGACTTTTACGTCGACTGACGGCCATGTTGAACAAATGCAATTCGCTGACTGGCTATCGAGGACTTATCTACATTTGAAAAAAACTGTGTCATGGATTTATTTCACTTTGATAAAAAATATGATTTCAAACGGTTTATTTCTGAAGAACTACTCAGATTTATTCATAACTGATAAAATAGTGATAAAACTTTTTTAACCGAGTTCAAAAAATGGAGGTTATAAATTCGACCCGTATGTATGTAAGCCAAATTTGAAGTGTAGGTATGTATGTATGTATGTATGTATGTATGTTTTCATGTTTGTGCGCGCAAATTTCCGGAATTGTGAGTCCGATTTAAGTACGTAATTATTTTTTGTTGTATTGTTCAACTTAGCGAATACTATAAGTTTCATCAAAATCGGTTCAGTAGTTTTTGAGATAGGACTTTTTTCGTATCGAAGAGAACTTATTCTAACATGGGTTATGAATAAATCCGCCACTATTGTTATGAGGTGAAAAATTTAATTTTCGAATATCGACTAAGACACTGATGCACTGCACGGCAATGCACTCTCTAAAGTTTTTAGTGGTTTAATGTAAATAACCTCCTTTTAAATGAAAAAAAAAACTAAAGTCATTAAATTTTCTACGCCAAATGTCAGGCAGCTAAGTACCAATGTTCAACTGAATGGAGTAGAGTTGATCCCTGTCGAGTCGACAGTTTTTCTTGGACTAACTATTGACGCCAGGTTACAATGGGGTCCTCACATTGAGAAGCTGTCGGGTAGACTCAGTTCTGCCGCCTTTGCTGTTTCTTTGCATTTCTTGTTCATTAATTTTCTTAAATTAGACAGATAACTGATGTGGATACAGCCAGAATTGTTTATTTTAGTTATTTTCATAGTCTTATGACTTATGGCATTCTTCTCTGGGGAACTTGTGCGGACATCAATACCATCTTTGTTTTACAGAAGAGGGCTGTTCGAGCCATTTACAACCTTGGTCCTAGAGATTCTCTTAGAGAAAAGGTCAAAGAGGTGAACATTCTGACTGTAGCTTCACAATATATATTTGAAAATCTTATATATGTTCATAAAAATATCTCGAATTTTAAGAAAAGAAGCGATATTCATAATATAAATACCAGGAACAAACACAATCTTGCTGTACATCACACTCGTCTCCACAGAGTAGGCAACTCGTTCATGGGTCAATGTATACACTTTTACAACAAGCTTCCTATGGACATTCGAAACTTACCCATTAAACGATTTAAGAACCATATAAAGGCCAAACTTTGCAAAAAGGGGTATTATAAAATCACAGATTATTTAGAAGACAAAAAAGCTTGGGACTGAGCTGCTCGCTCTGTTAAGCTTTGTTATTAAGCAATATGCGTAATTATAAGGTAAATTATTGTAAACATTTTCATTTTTAATGTCTGGACTTGAAAAAAGACGATGATCCCTGAGTTTGTTACGGCTATTTCTTCTCAAAGGTAGTCAGTTAGGAAATGCCGGCTTCATCTAGTTAAAAAAATAAACATGACGTGTAAAAGTGATCAGTGATCCTACTTGCTTAATAAACGATTTCATTTCATTTCATTTCATTTGAAGTTAAGCGACACGTTTGTATACAAACAACCAGACCCAATACAACTACCGGTAGGTCATACAAATATATGTTCCGTGCCGGAATCGAACCATCGACACGTCGCGCAGCAGTTAATTGTTCGGCCATTGCACCAACCATGTCGACAATATGTAGATATATTTCAACCCATGCCAATCTACTTCGACACTGCGTTTTATGCTAATCTGTTCATTAAGAGTTCAACCTCGAAACTTGCCG
This sequence comes from Sesamia nonagrioides, assembly GCA_017933935.1. Classification (NCBI taxonomy): domain Eukaryota; kingdom Metazoa; phylum Arthropoda; class Insecta; order Lepidoptera; family Noctuidae; genus Sesamia; species Sesamia nonagrioides. The sequence continues at coordinate 455,860 of JADWQK010000857.1, forward strand.
TGCTCAGATCTTGGCTGATTTCTTCAAATTTTGAAAATGATATGGAGAATAAAACACCTCTGCAAAGCAGAGTTTGTAAGCTGGTGCTTGGTTAACATTTATACAGAGTGGTGCTGACAATACGACAATAAATTAAATATCGGGTGCCTCAACACATTCTCAGTCTAACCAAAAAAAAAAACATATAAAATATGTCCATTAGTTTAGTCACAGTAAGTACTTATTAATTTTTCACATTTTCTACATGATTTACATGTTGATAAGGAAGCGCTTACAGCTTAATGACCGCCGCATGCGGCGGTACCAAACTTTAAAAATAATGGCGCGAAAAAAGCAAGTCGGCACTGGATCGCGCTTTTGCCGATCGGAGGTCAGTCAACTAATATTTTTAAAGGATGTTCTATTCCGTTTGCAATTTAATGCGATTTAGTTTGTTTGAAATTTTAATTTTTTATTTTATTTTTAATGCTAGGTATTTTTCTATGGTTTACGATTACTCCTATGAACCAGCATTGTTCGTGTTTTCATTTATTGTCGTATTGTCAGCACCACTCTGTATATTCGTGTGCCAATGAATCTAACAACAACTAACTAGCAAGTGTTGCGAAAACAACCCTGTAAAACCAACACATTAATAATCAGATTACGGTTTCGAGCTATTTGGTAACCGCCCCAATTATTTATAAGAAAAAAATCAACTATTTAATTTGATCATTTTGTATCATTAGCAGGCAACACCGGCGCATACGTCACTTCCCGTGTCATGGCCGACTACAGATTCGGTGATAATCATTATTGATGATTGCGACTGTATAGATACTTTTTGTTGCAACAGTTTAGTTAGTGGACTAACATAGAAGCGGCAGCGATCTATTATCAGGAATTATGTTATTACTGTGCTTATAGACAAAAGTTTCATATATTATTTTGAAATCCAATAATTCTTATAGCTGTAGCGATGTTTGCAATGTATAAATTAAGCTAAGCTTAAATGCTTAAGTGCAATGTATTTAGGCTAAGCTTAAATGCTTAAGTGCAATGTATTTAAGCTAAGTTTAAATCCTTAATTGAAAGGTATTTAAGCTAAGCTTAAAAGCATGGATATGGGCTGTGATAAGGGTTACCTTTGGAGTAATCACTGTTTGGCAAACAAGAGCAACGATATATTACAAAAGAACAACGATTTATGTCAAAAATAGCTAGATAAGTGCCATTGGCTTTCAAAGCGCTTTATTTCGCTTTATGCGTACAATTTGTTGAACATCATTCAACAGTACCTACTGATACAAGCTTTTTTGTCTAGGTATGAAGGCTCAACCTTTTAGGTTGTGCCTGTGTAATACATTATTGACTTTTCCATCACCTCTATCGAATAGAATGGGATATAACTATTTTCTCTAATGACATAGAGGCAGAGCTCATCGACCAAGACTCCTAATACTTGGCCCATACACTCGTATCAAAGATTGTGCCAACTCACCACGATTTGAGGACTACACAACTATAAGCAGACATTCCTCTATATAATAAAAGTTAACGTGTTACCTCTTGATTGACCGATTCACGTATGCATGACGACTAGATTTTTAAGACAGGTAGCTTCTGAACATTTTTTTGTGATCCTATTCAAACTAGATTCTATCTACAGGCCTCGTTAGTATTTTAGTAACATAGCTGCGGGTTCTTATAGCTTGGAACTAGGTATATGTTAATCAATTGTAAACGACGAAATTAACCTTTACTACTCTTAGCAAAGATTCATTTCGTCTTCACTAAGACGCCTAATTTGCATGGAAGTTGTTCCGAAATGATCTCCTGAATCTGATTCACTCTCTTACTAATTTGATAACGGTACCAGAGTGGTACAGGTACTATTATTACCAGTGCCACACGTAGGACCTATAGGATTAGTATTTTTCTGTGAACACTTACGGTTCACCGCAGAACATGAAGCGGCATTTTATTTTATGGCAAAATCATTCTATGTTGTAGGTATTTTATTATTTTCAAAGCCTGTGCGCAGTAGATAGTCTTGAACACAGAAAAGAAAAAAGAAATACCAATTTATAATAGGAGATGGAAAGTCTCTATTATTTAAATGAAACTAAAGTCATCATCATCCCAGCGTTAATCCCAGTCGCATCCGCAGCCTTTTCAGCTTTGGAGTCTGTGGTCCGCTTTACCAGTCCAACTGCTGATATGGCTAAACTTCGACATTTTCCGTGAAGCGACTGCCGTCTGACCTCCACAACCCGAAGGTGATATCGAAGCATTGCAGTTAGACCAATTGTTGGACTTTTGTGGGCTCCAACAACCCGTAACGACTGCCACTAGATGTTCGTATGGCAACTGGGACCAACGGCTTAACGTGCTTTCCGAGGCACGACCAGACCAGTGCAAATATTCATATTCATGCATACAAATACTTGCACTGTGCGGGGATCGAACCCGCGCCACCTTGCACAGCGGCCGCGTCCGCTACCGCTACGCCACGGAGGCTGTCAATGAGGGTGTTAATGGAACTAAAGTAAATGGACTATAATGGAATACTTGCAATATGAAATAAAAATATTACTTTATTATTTTGTTAGTCAGATAAGCGTAGAAATAAAATAATAAGACTGCAAACGTTTTAATCTTCATCAATGAAACAAGCCATTTCAAAGTTTATTGTTCTGGTGTTATGATGTCAGTTAGTCTTAAGTATCCTCCTTTTTTTGTTCGGTACGGGAAATCATCAAATGACCTCTTCCGCTCTGGGCGGAGCGGAATGTCTGACTTTTACTGACTAAAACCCACCCGTGTTTCTTCACTTGCCAGTGCGCCAGGGCTACGGTTTCGATTTTAACCAACCCGCACCCCTAACCCAGGAGGCATCGGTCGCGCGCGTGAAACACTACACGCCGTCGACTCGGGCCTGGTCCTTAGCGGGCGGCAAGCTGCCCACTGCTCACCGCCCGCAGGCCCGCGCCTACGGTGGCTGGGAGGTCGATGTTGTCTCCGGACCAGGGCGTCTCCTGTGGCGGCTGGTGGCGTGAGGTCGCTGGGATTCCCACTCCCTCACGCGATCCGCCTCCTCCTTTGCTAGTATCACTGCTTCGCAGAAAGAGATGACGGACTGCCACGCACTCTCGCTCCGGACCATGGCCTGGACCTGCGTTGTACGCGAGAGATCGCTGCGGATCGCCGCCACGAGGACACGGCGGTGCTCTACCCAAGCCGGGAAGACCATGCTCCACCATGTCCTCAGGGCGAAACACACAATGGTGACACCCTGGCGTTTCCTTCCGCCTTATCCGGACCAGGAACCTCCCGAAACAACCGTGTCCGGGGAGGACATGCGTTAGGCGGAAGGTGACGGCGCCGTGGTGCCTCTCTAGCCACTCCTCAAAGAGGGGACTTACCGCCGCTATTATGGCTTGCCCTTAAATATTATTCTTATATGTTTATTATGAATGAAAGACGTTTAAACACTCTCCTGTTTGGTGAATAAATTTAGATCCATTAGCTCCTTACGGCGCATTCAGCGATGGGCTAACAGGTCCTTTTAAAATTCCATAATCAAATCGCGATTTGCCGTGACAAATGTGCGAAAAGACCGTTAGATAAGTATAATCTTTCAATTACAATTGGCTTCGCAATGTATAAGTATTTTGCCACAAAAATAACCACAATATTTGAAAGGCGTAAAGTTACGCACATAAAATTATTATTTCGCAACAACCATAAAGGTATTGATTGACGACGCGAGCTCAATTGATTTGATTCAATACCTACATTCTTCTGTATTCAGAAATAGCTTCGCAATTAGGACGTAAGGGTGATAATGCCATTCATATATAATTAATATCGAGGTCACAATGACGTTGATTCTAGTCATATTACACAATAATGTCATGGTCGCTCAACAGCATTATCCTTTTTCATTTGATATAATAAGTGTATGATTAAGTAACTATTTGCCTTATTTATTCCATAATAAAATAGACAAAAAGTCAAAACTGTACACAGAGTAGGTTGAAAATACTAAGCTATTGCTGAGAGATGGAATCTGTTGACTAAAATACAATGATTTGAATTAAGAGAAATGGTAGGTTCCTTTGTCTGCTTGGCTGGATGTTAAGTATTGGCGCATAAATGCAATTTGATAATTTAACCTAAATTAACACACAGGGTATTTAAATCTTTGGCTAAACTTTGATATTTTCCGTGAAGCGTCTGCCGTCTGACCTCCACAACCCGAAGGCAATATTTAAGCATTGCAGTTAGACCAATTGTTAGACTTTTGAGGGCTCCAACAACCCGTAACGACTGCCACTAGATGTTCGTGTGGCAACCGGGACCAACGGCTTAACGTGCTTTCCGAGGCACGACCAGACCAGTGCAAATATTCATATTCATGCATACAAACATTTGCACTGTGCGGGGATCGAACACGCGCCTCCTTGCGCAACTGCCGCGTTCGCTACCACTACGCCACGGAGGCTGTCATATTATACATAGATTCGCAGCTATACATAGTGTAAAAAATAACACTAAATAACACCTAAATACTTTATCAGTGAATCAATCCAATTTTTTTACCAAAGCCACTAAACACTGAAAAATAAATCCGTTAAAAACACTTGAGGCATCTCTCAACGAACTAATATGACTAATGTAGGTCATAATATGAAGTAATTCTTTTGAAATTATAGAAACCTATTTAAATGAGTGACTTCTGTAATAAAAACGTTGCAGCCTCATTTTAATAATTATTATTCGGATCGTAAATGCAACGAGAGCAAAATATACAAGAAAGCCCGAATGGGATAATTGCATGTTTTTAAGAGCCCATCTCGTCATGGCTCGGTTGATCGCGAATTTCAGAACCGTATGTCGTAAGTACCGTATAAAGAATAAAGTAACACTGATTTATTATCATTTCAAATAACAGGTTTTATTTTTTATCGTTACAGATTCATTTTTAAACGAAAAGAATAAAATTGGACATAAATTAATCGGCACCGAGAACAATACCAGACAGAAGAAGACGGCAGAAGGTAGCAGAAGTTATCACCCACCAGACAAAGTCTTGCCGCCAAGCGATTCGTCGTGTTCCGGCATGATATCTGGTGAAGCCGTACGGAGGACGGGTCTGAGCACTTGTGTTGCGTTGTGTCGCGGCTACGATGCGCCAAATGTTGTTGTGTCGGGAGTTTGGTCGTGGAGAATCTCCAGATCAATCTCCCTCTAGCGCAGCATCGTTTGGTCGTGTTGGTCTTGGGTTTAACATTGCATCACCTCGCTCAACTACCGTCATCCTTCCTATTCCTAAGTTTTTTAAGTGAATAGGCTTAATAAACTAGTGCGCTTTACCATCAACGATTGAATCACTGGTTACCATCAGGCGGGATTGCAGTCAAGCACCAGTTTATAATTATAAAAAAAAAACTCCTCCCAATACGCAGTCTTAGAGCGGTAGCAAGCTCCAGCGAAAGAGCCAAAATGATTTTCAATACACGACACTCTTTGCAAGAAAACATCCACGTGCCATAAAGGCTTAAAAGCCGATACAGTTTTAAGTGTATTGCAAAGCTGAAACTGTTGCGACACATCGCTTCCTTACCCAAACCATTCATTCCACCAGTTAAAGATCTCCCACCTGGACATCGGTAATCCAGAAACCCTTAAATAGATTCTGTACCCAAGTTCCACCATATATAGAACATATAATATCATGTCTAATGCTTCCTGTTAGCTGCACAGTACAAGAACTAGTGGACGCCTGGGATGGCACCAAAAATGTAATCGAATTCCGGCTCCAATCCATTTACATTGACATGAACACATTAAAATAAAGAAGCCCTAGCACGACTGTATGAAGTAACGTCAGTTCGAACGATTTATAATTAAAAATAAAAAGAGTAACCTTTGAAATAATAATTATGTAAAATGAGTCATCATCATCATCATCACAGCGTTAATCCCAGTCGCATCCGAAGCCTTTATTCAGCTTTTGGAGTCTGGGTCCGCTTTACCAGTCCAACTGCTGAAATGGCTAAACTTCGACATTTTCCGTGAAGCGACTGCCGTCTGACCTCCACAACCCGAAGGCGACATCGAAGCATTACAGTTAGACCAATTGTTGGACTTTCGAGGGCTCCAACAACCCGTAACGACTGCCACTAGATGTTTGTATGGCAACCGCAACCAACGGCTTAACGTGCTTTCCGAGGCACGATCAGACCAGTGCAAGTATTCATATTCATGCTTACAAATACCTGCACTGTGCGGGGATCGAACGCGCGCCCCCTTGCGCAGCGGCCGCGTCCGCTACCGCTACGCCCCGGAGGCCATTTTTCAATTATGTAAAATGAGTAATTTCAGTAAAAAAAATTAGCCGAATCTATGTTACGTTTACCTACTCCACGCGTTCACATTTTTATTAGTGGATTCAGTAATCATTGTACTGGTAGTCGTGACAGCCAATGGCTTAAATAGCCAAGAGCCTCGATCTCTTCTTCTCTCGGTCTTCGAGGAGGCTCTTGTTAGGCAGCTGGATCAAGGGCTTGATTCAGAGAGCGGTACTTCTTGACACGGTTCGCATTGTCAGGAGGTTCCTCTCGCTGGAGCCCTAATTGCCGGTAGCTTGGACCTTGTTCAGGATACCGGTGGGCTACTATTAAAACAGACTCACTTATATGTTAAGTAAGATAAGAAATGATGGAATCGTTATTTACTAGATTTCCTATTTGTTATTAAATATGACGTGTAAATCGGAATTCGATATCATTTTCACAGAATAAACCAGTAAGAATCCTTGTAGATCTGCTCCATATGTCAAAAAATAAATAGTTCTAAGTATACCTGAAAGACTTCCTTCTATCATGAAATTTTCGGCTTCTTTCTAAACTGGCATTGACCGTCCAGACAAGGTCAAGGATAGTTGAATGAACCCAATTTCCTTAACAACCCTAAAAATATCCTACTTCACAAATAATGTCTCGATAAATATGTATGTCATTACCACGCAAGGTCAATAACATGGCTTATATACCTAAAGGTTATATAATAAATAGTCTTGGGTTCAGGATCGTTAAGTTTTCTCTCTAGGTAGGTAATAGTTACACAGAAACTATTGCACTTTAGTATGAAATATCAGATTTGGTATTTATAAGAAAGTGCTAACCGCAATTGAACTCTAATTCAACTTTAGGGTTTAGGTTTATACCATCGAATATTCAATTAACAACAATCGATGGCTGCTGTAACTTGCCTCCAAGTGGATTGTCTTGAATCAACGAGCGAGTGAGTTGTACAATGTACATACTCACTCAAGACTGACTGACTGCCTCCGTGGTGTGGCGGTAGCGAACGTGGCTGGTTCGATCTCCGCGCAGCGGAAATATTTGTATGTATGAATAGTAACTATTAATCATAATAATCATTTATTAAAATCTAAATTCAAACATACATGTTTGTTAGTACCTACAGTTGCGAACTTTCAAATTTTTATTATTTTTTTATATTGAATATTTTAGATCCTACGGTATGGTTCCTTCCAAGTAAAAATATGTTCTCATCGACCAAATCATAGGCTCTGTCCGTAAACAATTTCACCCGATGAGCTGTTATTCAAATTTCAAAGGATGTGCAGTGTTTTTGTGAGTCTCGCATGAGTGGCGTCTCGGCTGGCGCCTCGTGCGACGTATTATATTACAAAGGGCGACCCGAACGCGTTACCAAGTGTCTATGCCTCGAAGAGGTATTTAACGTGAGAATAGGTAATCTGTGCTTCGAGTAATTCAAAATGAAACTTGACAAAACTATTATCGTATTTAATATTTAAAATTTTTGAATGATTTCTGATAATATCACCAGACAGTCAGAGGCTACGTACTTATTTAGTAAACAAAGCAATCTGTTTAGAGAAACATCTCTAAGCAAATTATCCTGTATAAGATCTTGTAAAGAAACCATACTTTGCCACCTCTGCCACTTCTACATTGTTAATAGGTCGTAGGGTACCTGGAATACGGTCACAATATGAAATATTATTCCATTTCTTTTTCATACTTCTTTGGTATGAAATATAATAACAGTAACTAATAAAATAAAATAAAGTTATACTCGTATAATATAAATATTTCAAAACACTTTTTACCCTTTATCGATACTGCAAATGCTTTCAATTTCAAAATTTTTATGGAGCATATCGATATCGTTATAATATTTATAATGGGGACCTTATTGTTCTACATTATTATAATAATACGAACTAGCTTCGAGTCAAAAGTGAGTTTTGTAAGTAAAGGACAAGGTGACATATCGTTGCCCGTTCTTTCAAAAATGGGTGTTACATGTCATAATTTATGATACATTCGCATTCTGAATAAAAAAAAACATACACCATTAAGCGCCTAAACGGTATACCGAGGATTTAGTTACTTTCCGAAGAAGCATCGGTTACCGCTCTAACTTGAATGTTTAAAAATCATAAGCACTGCATTTTGAACTTTATCTACATTGGAATAAGATGAATGGGAAATATGAACGATTATCTTTTGTGGATTGTCAGTCTATAATTCATTAGTTTCCGTGAGGGTCGCTCTCGGTATTTTTTGAGGCACAATTTTGATTGATTGCAATAGGAAGTCAGACGGTCCGATTCAGTTTTGAGTCAGAATAATGTTTAACATGTTTGTATTTGAAACCTCAAACAAGATGTGAATTATGGTTGTTGTATTTTTTATGATAAGGTCTTAGGTGGTCGGATATCACATTGAATGACCAAGTTATCTTTTTACCACCTAGTAATTGTAGGATCCTTTAAAGAGTGTGTGTGGGTTTTTTAAATAGAATGAATACCTTCACGGATCGGACAGGGTTTTCTTTACATGTTGTACAGGCCAAAGTTTGTGAGTATGGATGTATGTTTGTTGCTCTCTCACTCAAAAACGATTCAACAGATTTGAATGAAAGGTGGTTTGTAACCAAGAATAACATCATCATCATCCCAGAGTTATTCCCAGTCCCATCCGAAGCCTTTTCAGCTTTGGAGTCTGGGGTCCGCTTTACCAGTCCAACTGCTGATTTTAGGCTAAACATTGATATTTGCCGTCTGACCTCCACAACCCGAAGGCGATATCGAAGCATTGCAGTTAGACCAATTGTTGGACTTTTGAAGGTTCCAACAACCCGTAACGACTGCCATTAGATGTTCGTATGGTAACCAGGACCAACGGCTTTACGTGTTTTCCGACGAACGACCAGATCAGGGCCAATATTCATATTCATGCATACAAATATTTGCACTGTGCGGGGATCGAACCCGTGCCTCTTTGAGCAGCGGGCGCGTTTGCTACCGATACGCCAAAGAGGCTGTCTGTCGTTAATAAACAAAAATAATATATAGGATACTTTTAATCCCAATAGGTATTCCCGCGGAATCGAAACTTCGCGAGTGAAACCGCAGGGCGCTGGTAGTTTCAAACAAATCCTATAAATAATTACCTAAATTCTACATGTCAAAGTTACCCGTACAAAATAACCACTTTTCATGTAATATTTATCTACACTAATATATAAAGCTGAAGAGTTTGTTAACCTAAGGCTTTCCTGGGTTAATGGACTATCCAACGCAAAAAGATTTTTTCAAATCGGTACAGTAGTTTCTGAGATAAGCGCGTTCAAACAAACAAACATAGAAACAAAGTCTTCAGCTTTATATATTAGTATAGATTAAATGCATCTGTTTTAAACTAAAGCCATTATATTTCGAGAAGACACGCGTATTAGCATTAGTACCTAAATAAATATAAGCACCTTTGTACTAGAAACGCTGACAATAATTATTCTAGATCCAGAATTACACATACACATATATCTTATTAGAATTGATACCTAGTGATGCAGTTAGGAGAAACGAGACATAAATACGCAAAATTCCATTCAGTATATTTATCATCATCATCCCAGTATTAATCCCAGTCGTATCAGAAGCCTTTTCAGCTTTGGTTCGCTTTACCAGTCCAACTGCTGATATGGCTAAACTTCGACATTTTCCATGAAGCGACTGCCGTCTGACCTCCACAACCCGAAGGCGACATCGAAGCATTGCAGTTAGACCAATTGTAGGACTTTTGAAGGCTCCAACAACCCGTAACGACTGCCACTAGATGTTCGTAGGGCAACCGGGACCAACGGCTTAACGTGCTTTCCGAGGCACGACCAGACCAGTACAAATATTCATAATCATGCATACAAATACTTGCACTGTGCGGGGATCGAACCCGCGCCATCTTGCGCAGCGGCCGCGTCCGCTACCGCTACGCCACGGAGTCAGAATATTTATGTACGTATCTATCTAGCAATGTTTATGTCACTGTTTTAAACTGGTTTCATTTTATTTAAACTGGTTTCATTTTTATTTAAACTGGTTTCATTTTTATTTTTGGAATCAATCACGGTGACTCGTATAAGTGCACACACATGTCGATAGCATTGGTAAAGTTAGAACTGCTTAGTCTGGAAAAATTCAAAAAAATCCAATTAGAGTATTTGTTTACGGGCAATAGAAGTTACAGAAATGATTTTTGTCTGATGCATGATCTTTTCTAGAAAATATTACGTTTGTTATAGTTTTAATTGAATTTAATTAAAGTTGTTGCCGCGTGATCAAATTAGGAATGAGGAGATCCGCAGAAGAAAGAGAGAACCGACATAGCCCAAAGAATTGCAACACTTAAGTGGCAGTGGGCCGGGCGGCGGGCACATTGCCCGTAGGACCGATGCCAATGGGGCCGACGGGTTCTCGAGGGACTACAACGCACCGGAAGACGCAGCGCAGACCCCCGTCAAAGTGGACCGACGACCTGGTGAAGGTCGCGGGAAACCGCTGAGTGCAGGATGCGCAGGACCGGTAGTCATGGAAGCCGTCATGTCCAGCAGTGGACGTTTTTCGTCTGAAATGATGATGATAATGATGGTTGTCAATCTTTTTTCAGCGAAGATTAATATTAAGGACTTGCCATAAATGTAGGTAGGTAAATTGAGTGCGTTTTTGATAGATTGAGATTGTGATTAAATACGAAGTTTTATATACATATTAAATACGGGAATGTACAGACGACAGCACATCAAGCTACTACAATCTGTCAGATTTCTTTATTATATTTTCAACTTTATCTCTAAAGCATTAAGACTCAATGTTGATTGGGACTATTTGGCAGTTTGGGGTACGTACACATCAGACTACTGATTGAAAAAGCTTCATCATCATCAACCTTTTTTATCGTCCCACTGCTGGGCACAGGTCTCCTCTCATACAGAGAAGGATTGAGCGTAATCACCACGCTTGCTCAATGCGGGTTGACGATTTCAGACTTAAAGTCCAGGTTTCCTCAAGATGTTTTCCTTCACCTTCAGTCATTGGTGTCCAAGATATACTTAGAAAGTACATATAACTTTAGAAAAGTTACATTGGTACTTGCCTGACCTGGAATCGAACCCGCGCCCTCATACTTGAGAGGCTGGTGTTTTAACCACTAGGCCACCAGGACTTTGAAAAAAGCTTATTTCGTAGTAAAAGCAATTTAAAATAGCATCTTTTTTGCGACTCCCCACGTCTTTATGATCTGTGGAGCATTTATTACCAAGTAAATAAAACTAAGGACATTTAAAAAAATTCAAAATCTTACCTCTACCATACGTAATAAATATATTTTTTTTATGCAGTTACTTACATCTGATTATTCTTTGGTGATTAAAACTTAACGTTCTAACTGATCTCGATTCTCATCTAACAAAACAAATAACGGTACTAGAAGATCATAAACTGGTACTGATCATAACTCACGAGGCCTGAACGTCCAAGTCACCTCGGGGTAGAAAGCCTTACGTATATTATTATATTACCTGTCATTCATTATTATATCAACATACGTTCGTTTTATTCAACCAGGATCCCAGAACGATTTGTATTGTGTTCTTAAGCATATCTGTAAACTAAACTTCATAACTGAACTTCAATAATCAAAATGGAAACTGGTTATGTATCTGAGTAGGTACCGTTAACCAGATTTAATTTATTGTCCATTAGGCAAGGAATTCCATAAAGTACACTAGAACTTTAGTATTGTATCTTTATGGATAACTATTTGTAATACAAATGATATTTAATCTATGTGTAATTAATCTGGTCTAAGCAACCATTTAAAAGAAACAGAAGATACCTATTACTTTAAAACCCACCAGTGTTTGTGCTAAGGACCACGGCGAGGGCGCTGAGATTGCCTCTTTCTTACACGTTCCATCTTCTCCTTTGCCAGCATTACTTCTTCCCAGACGGAGGTGACGCCCTCCCTTGCAGTTTCATCGCCACCAATCGCCGATCCTCGCCTCATCCCTAATAGGAACCTCCCGTAGCAACCGGAGAGGAGCAGCGTAAGGCGGAAGGATAACCTCCCTAACGAGCTATATTCGGTGCTGGTGATGTAAACTGCCGAGCGCCGCGGCTCACCGCTTATGGAGCACGATGTGGAAGCCGTCAAAGTGTGCGTCCACAAACATACCCGATGCACCACACAAGTGCGGCAGCCCCAGCGACGCCCTGAACCCATTGTAATATAGGACGCGCAAGGCGCTGAATGATCTTTGCGCATTGAGCCCACAAGCAACACGAATATCGTGATAAACAATGCACTCTGAACAGTGTTAAAACTGAGCGCTTTAATTTCTGTATTACATTAGGGCGTCGCCCAATCTCAAGACCTTCGATTTGTCTACGTCCCTACAAAAAATGTGATGAAAAATGTATGTCTATCTATCTGTTTGTTTAGGCATCACGCAAAAAATACTGGTTCGATTACGATGAAACCTGGTATAATTTAATATCCTGAGCACCACACTGGCTACTTTTTACGCGGAAAAGTATAAGTACAAACTTACTTGCGGTTCGATCCTTAAACCCGATAATTGTACCAACCGCAAATAATAAGTTTGTAGTAGGGTACGTCACCCGCAGTGGAGTTCACTAGGCTTATGAATTTCAATCCAGAACTCCATTCATTATGTCATAAGATCCAATAGTGCACAGGCATGCAGCGCAAGATGGGATGGTAGGCCATTGTTATTGAGAGGCGAGGTGCCCTACACAAATGATCAGCCTATAAAGATATCACTGCTGAAACATCTAATAGGCCTCCTCAGAGTGAGTGGGCCTAGTACAGATATTTTCATTTACCATTTTGACAGCAATAGTGTTGAAATCCTTACTAATATTACAAATGGGAAAGTGAGTTTATTTGTTTGTTCCGCTTTCACGCCGTAACTACTAAACCGATTGCTTTGAAATTTTGCAGCCGTAAAGATAGTAGTTCGGATTAAATAATAGGGTACCTTTTATCCCGGAAAAAAAATATATTCCCGAGGGAAACCTAGAAAGCGCAATATAACCGAACTCCACGCGGGCGAAGCCGCGGGCGAAAGCTTATACTAGCTTTCACCCGCGGCCTCGCCCGCGTGGAGTTCGTTTAACATAAAAACTTGAGGTTCGAGTCCTCTATAAAATAAGTTTAGTGAAAATGGGAAACACCAATAAAGGGAGCATGCCTTAGAGCACGTATTAAATACCTAATTTGTTTTTCAAGCCGAAATCGATACGGGCATAAGATGCGGTTTTTAATTATACCAGAGATAATAAAATGCCATTATTTATAAATGGTAATCATTTTCGGCGCCTGCTATTGCGTCAAACATTCTCTTTCATCCAATCTTGACGTTAGGTAGTTAAATTTTAACAGTTAATTATTATAGATTAAAACTCAGATTAACAGGTACACTCAGCGCTATAAACTCTAGATCGTTTACTGTGGTTTTTTGGTGGAGTAATCATTATAATTATTATGATTTTTGAATGCGCTTCTTGAGAGTCGGGACTCAGTAGTCGGTTTTAATAGGAACTTTTGAGAAGTTAATATTTTGAAATTGTTACAAGATGCGTGAATGAGAATGGTTTCCTTATACCTAAGATTAACTTTATTTTTTACAGTGCAACTAAGGTAACATTTAAAAACTTTAAATATTAAATAATCTACTATTTATTAAAGTTGAACTAAGTAAATAAAAACTATTAAAAATAGATATGGTGGCTGTAAAGTGATCATCATCATCCCAGCGTTAATCCCAGTCGCATCCGCAGCTTTTTTTTTTCCAGCTTTGGAGTCTGGGGTCCGCTTTACCAGTCCAACTGCTGATATGGCTAAACCTCGACATTTTCCGTGAAGCGACTGCCGTCTGACTTCCACAACCCGAAGGCGACATCGAAGCATTGCAGTTAGACCAATTGTTGGACTTTTGAGGGCTCCAACAACCCGTAACGACTGCCACTAGATGTTCGTATGGCAACCTGGACCAACGGCTTAACGTGCTTTCCGAGACACGACCAGACCAGTGCAAATATTTATATTCATGCATACAAATACTTGCACTGTGCGGGGATCGAACCCGCGCCACCTTGCGCAGCGGCCGCGTCCGCTACCGCTACGCCACGGAGGCTGTCAAATGATATATTAATCTAATTCATAAATCATAAAAAAAACAAGATGACTAAAATAAGAAAAATTAAAATAAATTACCTACAACAGTTGGGGTAAACGAGTCTTCGAGTGGAGACCGCGTCTCGGCAAACGTAGCGTGGGACGGCCTTGGGCTAGATGGAGCGACGACATCAAAAAGGTGGCTGGTAGTGGCTGGCGGAGAACTGCTCAGGATCGAGCTTGTTGGCGTGCCATGAAGGAGGCCTATGTCCAGCAGTGGACGAGTAAGGGCTGATGATGATGACCTACAACATTTATTTCCTTTTTTCAATAATTGCTAAAAATTGTTCATCTTTAAATCCTTTCTGTGCCCAGAAATTCACCCGTGTGAACATCAAAGGCAATAAAACGTTCACTCGCAATACTAAACGAATATTTCCTTATTTGCATTTCGAAATGGAATCGACTCACAGTTTATTTAGCGGTCGATATAATTAAACAATCAACGTTTAACACTGCTGTTGTCTCGTAAATCATAAATTATTTCTTCGGTTAGTATAGAAGTGGGATAAGCTTACACCGTAGCGAATAAGGACGGTGAGCAAAACGAATGCTCGGTCATGTTGCGGTCACGAACACATCTCACCTGCCGATATATTTTGTAAAACTCTCACTATGAAAATATAGATGAAGTCATTATACCTAATGCTAGGTAATCTAGGGATTAACTACTCACTTTGCCTATTAAAGCCCTCACTACCATTGGAGCTCACTTTAAACTCACAGTAAGTATCTTTTATGGCTGAAATATCAGCTCATTTCGCCTAAGTTATCTCATAATATTTATTCAATTGTGCCGGCTGCTATTTAAACTTAGAATATTCATATCATCATCATCATCATTATTTCAGCCGAAAGACGTCTACCGTTTGACATAGGCTCTCCTAAGGATCTCCACGACGACCGGTAGTACGGCTCCCACATCTAGCGGTTTCCCGCGAACTTCACAACAACAACGACGATCTCGTCGGTCACCACGTCAAGGATCTACCCACGCTGCGTCTTCCGGTGCGTAAAGCCACTCGAGAACCCGGAAATACATATACTTAAACCAAATATAGCAATGGTTGCCATTAACTTAAAACTGGAGTATTAAAATGTTTAATACTCCAGTTTTAAGTTAATTACTAGAAGAGGTAGTATTGATAGAATTTTAACGTTAAGTTTGAAGAACGGTTTTCGTATTTTAGAAGTTCATTAAATATGAAATAAATGTAGTTTTTAACTAATTTATATATTTTGTTTTCTTTATTAAAACTTTTATCAAAACAGGAAGGTTTTCAGGATGATTGCTTCTCATGTTACGAATTTTATTTTGTTTTAATAAACTGACTTTACTGAATAGACTTGATATTATTTAAAAGTATCTACAATAATATGGAAGCAGAAGAAAAGGAAATAAAAAAAATAATAATAAAGGCCTTAATATTTTTTTTAAATTATTTTCTTCTTCTTCTTCCTCAGCCTATAGATGTCCACTGCTGGACAAAGGCCTCCCCCAAGGCTTTCCACGATGACCGGTCTTGTGCTGCCCGCATCCATCGGCTTCCAGCGACCTTCACCAGGTCATCGGTCCACCTTGTTGGGGGTCTCCCTACGCTGCGTCTTCCAGTACGTGGCCGCCACTCCAGAACCTTGCTGCTCCATCGGCCATCGGTTCTACGAGCAATGTGCCCTGCCCACTACCACTTGAGTTTAGCGACTCGCAGAGCTATGTCGGTGACTTTGGTTCTTCTGCGGATCTCCTCATTTCTGATTCGATCACGCAGAGAAACTCCTAGCATAGCTCTTTCCATTGCCCTTTGTGTGACTCTGAGCCTTCGTATGAGGCCCATTGTGAGCGACCACGTTTCAGTTCCGTAAGTCATCACTGGCAACACACACTGGTCAAAGACTTTCGTCTTGAGACACTGTGGTATCTTGGACGACGAGAAGATGTAGCGTAGCTTCCCGAACGCTGCCCAACCGAGCTGGATTCGCCGAGACACCTCTTTCTCGAAGTTGGACCTACCTAGTTGGACTTTCTGTCCCAGGTATATATACTCGTCAACAACTTCGAGTGCAGAGCAACCAACTACAATTGGAGTGGGTGCGACATGAGAGTTCGACATGATCTTCGTCTTATCCATGTTCATTTTTAGACCCACTTGTTGGGAAGCTCTGCTGAGGTCATTGAGCATTTTGCCCAAGTCTTCCAGTTTCCACTTTCCATTCGTTTCCATTTTCTTCTGCTTCCATATTATTGCAGGTATGTAATTTTAAATAATATATGGAGGCACGAGAAACAGGGAGTAAAGAAGTTTACTAATCCTCCGTAGAAAAGGGCGGATCCTCCGACGGTGTTATGTCTGGTTGGCACTTGCCCAACGGTTCATGTTGAGAAATTATGTACATGCTACTTGCACGGTGAACTCTGATTGCGAGATGTAGAATTCGGGTGACGTCATTATGACGCGTTGTTCGCATGTGGCGGTTGTAGATACCGCTACAAATATAAAATCAGTGGAGGTATGAGGAACAGGGAGTAAAGTTCACTCATCCTTCATAGAAAAGGGAGGATCCTCCGACCAGACGGTTGTTATGTCTGGCGGCCACTTGCCCAATGCTTGAAATTGGGAAGTTGTATGTGTGCTAGTTGCACGGTAAACTCTGATTGCGAGATGTAGAATTCGTGTGGCGACAGTCTGACGCGTTGTTCCATGTGGCGTTTGTAGGCAC
The DNA here is from genome assembly GCA_017933935.1 of Sesamia nonagrioides. Lineage (NCBI taxonomy): Eukaryota > Metazoa > Arthropoda > Insecta > Lepidoptera > Noctuidae > Sesamia > Sesamia nonagrioides. The sequence continues at coordinate 473,157 of JADWQK010000857.1, forward strand.
CGCTACAAGTCTATTCAAACTTATATTTCAATATTAATATTATTTCTAGTTAAACAAATTAGTACCTATCATAATAACACTATTGAGGAAAGTGATTGGAATTGTAGCGTAAACTGAACTTTATTTTGTAGGATTTAAGGTTATTTTTTTTCATTCATGTTTGCTTACATTTTTGGCAAATTAATCATGATTTTTTTTTGTTGAGTACGTTGCTCCGTTGTACGTTTACAAACATTTAAACTCACATACACAAACAGCCAGACCCGGAACAACTACAACCCATACAAATATTTGTTCCGTGCGGCAATCGAACCCGAGATACGCAGCGCAGCAGGCGATCTCAGCTCAGCCACTGCACCCACCATGTCGTTAAACAATAATACACTTTTTGAACGTCAATATTACATAAGACAGTCCACCCAAAACGCCAGCCCTTCGCTTCTTCCTAATGCTTTCGCTGGGAAGAAGTAATGGCCGCTGTTCTCATGACTACTCATTACTGTACTCACATAGTATTCTATAAAATACTATGTAAGTACAGTAATGAATACAAGAAAACACAACAACGATTAAATTATTTACCATATTCCAGCTAGCAAAAACAAAAAATATCATTAAAAAGGTTTTTTTTTAATAATTATAAACTAGTGCTTGACTGCAATCCCGCCTGATGGTAAGCAGTGATGCAATCGTTGATTGTAAAGCGCACTAGTTTATTAAGCCTATTCACTTAAAAAACTTAAAATAGGAAGGACGACGGCAGTTGAGCGAGGTGATGCAATGTTAAACCCCAAACCAAGCCAGAGGGAGATTGATCTGGAGACTCTCTGCGACCAAACTCCCCACACAACAACATTTGGCGCATCGTACCCGCCACACATCGCAACACAACTGCTCAGACCCGTCCTCCGTACGGCTTCACCAGGCATCATGCCGGAACACGACGAATCGCTTGGCGGCAAGACTTTGTCTGGTGGGTGGTAACTTCTGCCGGCGGCCGATGTTATGGCATACCACCGAAAAAAATGAGATGACCGAAGAAATGAGAAATGTAAATAAGAAAAAACTTATTACCTAAATAAAAGCCCCAGGTGTAAAGGGCGTGACAGGTAAGATATTTATGCAATGAACACACACTACGGTGTAACATACAGCCACCAAAAGTTAATAAGACGTTCCAAACGAGCATTTCTAATTTTCGCTGCGCTTGCGCTGGGCTGTAAACCTGCGCATCGTATTATTGCAGACAATTGCCTAATAACGATGGAGGCAACTATTACCATATAGCTTTATCCAGGAGCCAGTAACCTTGGGAATAAGCTGAGTAATGTCTCTATTAATAGTTAAGAGGCACGAGGAACAGGGTGGAAAGTTCAGTAATCAATATCATCCATAGAAAAGGGAGGATCCTACGACTAGACGGGTGTTATGTCTGGCGGGCACTTGCCCAACGGTAGCTGTTTGGTAGTTGTATGTATGCTAGTTGCACGGTAAACTCTGCTTGCGAGATGTAGAATTCGTGTGACGTCAGTACGACGCATTGTTCCATGTGGCGTTTGTATATACCGCTAAAATAGACTTTATCACATCTAACTAAATCACTTAGTTTCTTATATCTAAGTAGCTAATAATGGAACCACCCACAATCTACCATTTCAATCATAGGTTACGATATTTCACTAAATAGCTTCAATGCCACGGTTGGTGCAGTGGCATAGTATCGATTGCTGTGCTAAGTGTCGCGGATTCGATTTCCGTACGTGACAAATAGGTACTTATATGTCCGTCAGGTAGTTGTTCAGGGTCTGACTTTTTGTGTAAGTTTGTGAGTTAAAATTTTTGTAAACGCGACCACGATACAGGAGTAATTCATACTAATATTATAAATGCGAAAGTAACTCTGTCTGTCTGTCTGTCTGTTACGCTTTCCGGCTTAAACCTCTCAACCGATTTTGATGAAATTTGGCACAGACAATCTTCAGACCCTGAGAAAGGACACAGGCTACCTTTTATTGAAAAAAAAAAAATGATATTCCCGAGGGAAATCTAAAAAGCGCGATATAACCGAATTCCACGCGGGCGAAGCCGCGGGCGGAAGCTAGTTCCTAATATAGGGCAAAGTTTTTTTTTAATTAATACAAAGTTCTGTAAGTTATTTTTTTTTTAATAATTAAAAAATATGTAAACAGTAAAACATCTTCAAAAACCCATACTTAAGCTGTCTACCTTCTGCCTTTGGATAGACGTCTTTTGGGAGCTTGTGCCGCTATAGCTGCTTGTAAAATTAAGATATGACGGCCATCCGTCAACGTTGGACGTCAGATTGAGATTTAGTGGTCAAAGTCAGCCTAGCATAGCGTCATTGTTGAGGGTTGTGAGCGCAGCCATCTGAAAAACTGCGGTTCAAGACCTTCGCTTCGTTCGCTTTTCATCCGAGTGATAGTTAGTATATAAGTTTAGTAGTAGTAGTATAAGTTGGTGTCGTGTTGCTTAGACTATACATTGTTCAATTGACTGTGTATTTCGATTATTAAACCCTGTGCTGATTAAACAACGGTGATTGTAACAAGGCAAACCCCCCCAATGGAATGAAAGCCTTAGGGGAGGCATTTGACCAGGAGTGTACCCTGAGATGATGAAGAAGAAGCAGATTGTAAAAAGGACTTGTGATTTTTCTGCTCATTCCCACCTTCCTACCCACATGCATCACACAAGATGTGTTCTGATGAAGGTCTTCCTACCCTTTCAAATATATTCTGTTAGAAACCCATCGTAAAAACTTAGGTGAAGCAAGTCTCAAGTGAGATGTGGTTACAGCTGATGCCAGGGACTGCTGCGTGTTGTTTTTTTAGGGTTCCGTAGCCAAATGGCAAAAAACGGAACCCTTATAGATTCGTCATGTCCGTCTGTCCGTCTGTCCATCTTTTCGTCCGTATGTCACAGCCATTTTTTTTCCGAAACTATAAGAGCTATATAGGCCCACCTTGTCGGAGGCCAACAACCACGTACCGGAAGAGGCAGCGTGGGTAACGCTGTGTCTTCCGGTACGTGGTCGCCACTCGAGAACCCGTCGGCCCCATCAGGCATCGGTCCTACGGGCAATGTGCCCGGCCCACTGCCACGTAATTGTTGCAATTCTTCGGGCTATTTATTTATTTATATACCCATTTATTTCAAACATCAAGACCCATATAAACATATACAATACTATAACGCAAAAACTAAAAATACTATAAATACCTACATATAACATTATTAACCACTACTAGTTTAGACGAAGTGTCGGCGTCGTGTTTCGCTGACTGGTGTCACGTAGCTGGCCAAGAAACCGGCGGTATACAACACCTTTAGGCCAGAACTCTTCTTTGAGAAACTTCCCGAAATGATGTGTCGGAACACGCACCACGAACGACTTAAAATTCGTGTTGTGTCGCGGTCGCGATTTCAACCTCTTGACCCTCAAAGTCCAGTTGTCCTTGACGCACAGATACTCCACGGTCTACTCAAACCTAATGGAGTGGTGCAGTCTGTACACATATAGAGCAGCGTCGTTAGTTACTCCCGCTTCGTTTCACACTTTGGATTTGATCACGCATTGAAACCCCAATCACAGCCCTCTCCATTGCCCTTGCTCTATTGTAGTAGAACTATTGGGCGCTACAACACTACACCCCAGAAAGCAGCTCATGCCTTCGAGGCTTCGACCAACATAACATTGCGTGACCGCAGAACGTAAACATTTACCTACTCCTAAACAATTACGTCACTACCACAGACTATGTACACTACTTACAACATAAAAAAATAAATCAAAATCAAATAAAAACGGCCGGCCTAGCAGTAAAGCAATTAAAAAGCAAACAATCAGAGTTTACAACAGACTCGGGTCGTCCCGTTCCTAACCGATCATAAAACGGGGTAGTCGACGAAAAAAAAAGAACCTATAATTGTTCAGTCGTAAAACCTCGGGAACTGGTGATGGTAAAACTCCATGGAGAATGGATGGTGAAGCAAATCACTTTTTCTATAAAAAAAAAAAAAATACTCAAGTAGCAAGGGGCTGCTGATTTTGAAGGTTAGAAATTCAATCAGGATGAAAAATAAAAAATAAAAATATTTTACAATTTTTTTTTCTGGCATCACTGCACGACATGCTGTATAGGTCATTGTCGCAACTTTTGATGATTATGATGATAAATCTAAATCTATAGCTAGTGTTTAACAAGTTTTTAGGACAGGTACTATTATTTGTTTCCATTCTTACTCATGATAAGTTGTGTGTAATGCTTGTTCCTTCTGTTTATTGGTCCTTTTGCCAAGTATTCTGCCGTTATTTGCAAAAGGCCATAAATAAATAAAAAAATAGACCAAAAACTGATATTTTTATTTTATTTTTGTCTAATTTTCTTGTATATAATATAACTACTTACTCTATTCATATGCCTTCCTAATAACAATAGAAAATATCAACAATCAGCCTACCGCAGTTCTCAACTAACATCTCTCCTTCGAAGCAGACACCATACAAATCGCTCCAATCAGAAAGACAACCGAAACATCGATGGCCGTCAACAACTCATATATTTGTCATCCATACCAAAACCCATTTGTGCATTGTTAACATGCATGCATATAATTTATCGCCCAATGTCGAACTCTCCAGGCATAAATACTAAAAACAAAACAGTACCGACAACGAAAAAATGATTAACATTGAAAATGAAGTGTTAATTGTGTAGAAACATTGAAAAATGATCAACATATGTTATATAAATAACAATAAATAAAGTTTCGAAATACAGTTTAAATAATAATAAGTGCAAGAGTGAGGTTCGACTAAAAAAAAAAACAACGTGTTATTAATTTCGTGGTTGTAGAGGTGTGAGCTTGTGGCACGAAGGCGTGAGTAGAGCCGCTCGAGATTTATTTTTTAAATTTGGAATCATTTTTCCGACGGTTATTGGTTTAAACATTTCTACGGGCCCTCGAACTACCAGTTTAGTATTATATTATTAATAATATTATAAGTTTTATAATATTATGAATAATATAATACTAAACTATTAGATAGCGGTGGTGGCCTAGTGGTTAAAACACCAGCCTTTCAAGTATAAGTGTGCGGGTTCGATTCCAGGTCAGGCAAGTACCAATATAACTTTTCTAAAGCTATATGTACTTTCTAAGTATATCTTGGACACCAATGAGTGAAGGTGAAGGAAAACATCTTGAGGAAACCGACTTTAAGTCTGAAAGCGCCAACCCGCATTGAGCAAGCGTGGTGATTACTCTCAATCCTTCCCTGTATGAGAGGAGAACTGTGCCCAGCAGTGGGACGATAAAACGTTGATAATGATGATGATGATGATGAAACTATTAGATAATCTTGAGTATAGAATATTAGATATTCGTCTATAATAATAATTATTATATCTAATACATAAGATATTTTCGCTGCGAAACAAAAACCAAATTGAATGGCAAACAAAACCGCCAGTCGCAAGTTTAAATGGTTCAATTTTATGAATCAATAAACAAAATAAGCTGTAAATTAAAATAACCACATTGTGAAATGTGTTTTCATACCTTCATTCATGTATACAGTAAATTTATCTGCTATGATAAAACTATAGAGGACCGAGCACTATGAAGAGTGGAAATTTTATTTTATAATTAGTAGTAATTTTCCCAACGCATGATCATTTTAATCGGTTAAAATGATCACTTGTTGGGAAAATTAAAGCCTTTAAGCCGAGTTACATACACAATACATATTTCTCGAGGAATAGCTATTGTGACTCGGCTTGAAGGGAATGGGATGTAAGCGAGTCTGTGTTATCTATATCTAGAATTGACATTCCGTTAAGCCACCAACCACTCATACAACCTACCCTTCACTGTACAACTCATTTACATAAAATTAATTAATTAATAAGCTTTCAACTGAACGTCACACTAGAAATACTTGTAACCTCAAATTGCGGTTAAAAAGCGGCCACACAAAATAAATTATTTACAAGTAGCTTTCCGCCCGCGGCTTCGCCCGCGTGGATTTCGGTTATATCGCGCTTTTTAGATTTCCCTCGGGAATGTCATTTTTCTTTATTTTCAATAAAAGGTAGCCTATGTCCTTTCTCAAGGTCTGAAGATTGTCTGTGCCAAATTTCATCAAAATCAGTTGTGAGGTTTAAGCCGGAAAGCGTAACAGACCGACAGACAGACAGAGTTACTTTCGCATTTATAATATTAGTATGGATTTCACCGTATCCCATTTATAATTTGAAAAATATTTGTAAAGTAATATGAAAACCCGGCATTCATTTTTGATGCAGCATTTCTGTGTTAAAATCTGTTCTATTTTATTTTTATTTCTTCTTTCTTTCTTTTCCTTATAGTGAATACTACTTCAACTCTTCAATGGCCTCTGTGGTTAGATACCACAATTTTGCCAATAACACGTGTAACGAATTATAGAAATTCTTTAAAAAAATATTTCACAATAATGGCGGATATCGCCAATGACAGTTAAAAAAACGGCTGCGTGCGCCGACTAAGGGGAGATTTGATGCTAAACCATTATGTGGCCACTATGCTGCGATATTTCAATGTTCTTTATGCATTATTTACTGAATGCACTATTTACTACATAAATCACATGCTTTTATTTAGTAAACGACACTATAAATAATTTTAAAAGTCCAATGAAAAATGCGCGTGACACTCATCTTAGCTTCCCGTCAAAATCCCCCTTATTTTTATTTATGGCAAGTGAAGCCGATGTCGACTGCTCTGCCAATGTCAAAAGTGGATTGAAGCAGCAAGTGTGCTGACAATTATGACACAAAGGCCATTAATCAAGAATTGAATTGACAATTATGACATGACAAATCAATGTTCTTATTTCAAAAACTGAGTTAAGGATAAAGTTGTCATTTGGTAACGTGCTCACAGCTTTGAGATAGGTCTAAAGTAAGAAGTCAGTTTGTAATCTATACTAATATATAAAGCTGAAGCTGTTTGTTTGTTAGTTTGTGCGCGCTAATCTCAGGAACTACTGGTCCGATTTGAAAAATTCTTTTTGCGTTGGATAGCCTATTAATACAGGAAGGCTTTAGGCTATATAACATCTCGCTATGACCAATAGGAGCAGAGCAGTAACAAAAAATGTTTCGAAAACGGGAGCTAACGCAGCCGTACACATTGCCAATAGGAGCTGACCATGACTAATTCCACGCGAACGAAGTCGCTGGCGGCCGCTAGTAAGACCTATAAAGTTCAATGTTTAAAAAAAATATTTTGTGTGCGACTTGGTTATCACCGTTCTGGAGTGGCGACTACATGGATGGTGATATTGTGAAGGCCGCTGAAATTAGCTGGAATTACAGGATACACATTTACACAGGACTGGTCAATTTGGAGTCGCTTGGGGAAAGCCACTGCTGGATCTAAGCAGTGAATATTTTTCCTAAAGGTGACAGGGTCTTAATACGGTATTGAGCAAGCATGGTGATTACGCTCAATCCTTCTCTGTACGAGAGACCTGTGCCCAGCAGTGGGACGATAAAAAAAAGGTTGATGATGATGATGATAAAACGGTATTGGATATATGATGATGTTCTAAACAAAAGTATAAATATAATATTTTTTATTAAAGTCATGAGACGTAATAACGTAAACTGGCGTATTTTTAGTCGCCATGTTTATAATCGCGTCTAAAGTATCTATGGAGTAGGTATCTTAATTTGACAGGATTAAACTAAAATGTTATCTTCTATCCTTTTCTTAACGAAATGGAAAGAAAAAGATGCAATAACTTAAAATTAGTTTAGTTTGTGAACAACAGAATCGGCGCCAATTTAAACCTAGTTTTAGTAGGGGGGAGGGGGGGGGAGGGGGGGGGTGGTTGTAGTAAGGTAAGGACCGGCAGTACTTCACACCAGAGCAGCTTCTAACCTTGTACAAAGCACAGGTCCGTTCGTGTGTAGAGTACTGCAGCCACATTTGGGCTGGTGCTCCTAAGTTTCACCTGGCCACTTTGGATTCAGTGGAGAGGCGTGCGAAGAGGCTTATTGGTGACCCTGATTTAACTCGAGACTGTCTCCAAAGCCAGCCAGCCTTTCGGTGTTCTATAGGATGCATTATGGGGAGTGTGCGAGGGAATTGCATGATTTAATTCCCCCATCTCCGTTCCACCATCGGACGACCCGTCGTACGGCGAGTTTCCACCCTTACGTTGTTAACACCACTACGATCCGGACGAAGCGTTTCGCTTCTTCCTTTATACCGCGTACATCGAGGGACTGGAACAATTTGCCAGCGGCGGTATTTCCGTCGGACTACAATTTGAGTGTCTTCAAGGCTAGAGTGAATAGGCTCTTAATAAACTATCGGCTTTTCCATCAACGATTGCGTCACTGCTTACCATCAGGCGGGATTGCGGTCAAGCGCTAGTTTATAATTTATAAAAAAAAAATCTGGATGCCGATAGGTCACATTTTTATATTGCTTAATTTTTTTTATATTTAATTTTTAATTATAAAAATTTAATTTTTAAAGAACATTCTACCACAGAGAAAAAATCACAATTAAAAGGTTTTTTTTCTCTTTCTGATTACAACACAGCTCTAAGGTTTTCTCAGGCCGAACTTCAATTCCGAACCAGAGTTTGACTTACGACGCTGGTCTAAATAACTGCCGGCCACTCATTACATTCCAAGTCGCTATTTGCATAACTATTGGAATCGAACCTGGGACCCGACGGTGTGTGTTTAGCCTGATGAACGGCTTGTGGACGTTAAACGGGTTCGTTGTTTCAATGCAATCTTTTTTTTTTGCAAAGTTTATGATCTTAACCTTTTTTTTACTATATTTATGGATGATATATCGTCAAACAGAATCAATGCGTTTATATTGTTAGATTAAATAAAAATGATATTCAAAAACAAACTTTTTATATATTTTGTACATTTGGTTTGGTTATGGACTACATCTGACAGGCTCCATGGCGCGGATTCGATCCCCGTGCAGTGCAAATATTTGTATGCATAAATATGAATATTTGCATTGGTCTGGTCATGCCTCGGAAAGCACGTTAAACCGTTGGTCCCGGTTGCCATACGAACATCCAGTGGCAGTCGTTACGAGTTATTAAAACCCTCAAAAGTCCAATAATTGGTCTAACTGCAATGCTTCGATATCGCCTTAGGGTTGTTTAGGTCAGACGGCAGTCGCTTCACGGAAAATATCGAAGTTTTGCCAAAATCAGCAGTTAGACTGGTAAAGCGGAACCCAGCCTGACAGCTGAAAAGCTTCGTATGCGACTGGGATTAACGCTGAGATGATGATGATTTACCTTCAGGGATTAGTGGGACTAAATTTCAGTTGGTATGATTATAAAATTACAAAAATTCACTGCAGTAACGACCTTAATTCAAATATGCAAGTTTCAGGTAAAACTAGCTGCGTCCCACGTTTTTTTTTAAATGGGGTGATGCACCCACCATCACAGGGCATTATGAGCATGGGGAACTCGGATGGATTTCCTACCAGGATTATACTACTACGGATAAGGATGAGAGGATGGATCTCCTAAATTTATTTATTTTTTAATTCTATTTCGCCTAGCCCGATTCTCTTTATCTTTATTTATTTTTATCATATGTATACTAACATCCCGATCGCGAGGTAGACCAAAGAAGTGCTGGCTTGACGTTGTAGGAGATGACATGCGTGCCAACAATCTCATGCCAGAGATCGTGCGAAATGGAGGCGTATTAGTAGGAAAGCGGACCCCGGGCTCCAACGCGAAAGCCGCGGGTGCGACCGGGATTATACGCTGAGATGATGATGATGATGATACCTACATACTAACATCTTATATACTAACATATTTATATAATCCACTAATGGTACTGGTCTTACATGGCAGTTACTTGCTGTTTTTCTACTTCTATTCATTGATATAATATTAAACAGATATGATATGCTCTAACAAATTAACCAAAATAAATGTGCCGATCGGAGCAGCAGCACACACATGCAATTTTTTTATTCTGCGTACATTTCATACGTTGGCACAGTGTGAGTGAGATGGGGCGCAATCTAACTAAAGCATATAGAAGAAAAAGATGGCTAGTGTTTGTCGTTTGCGCTTAAATAGAATCAACGAAAACCAAAGCGACTTGCTGGACTTACCTCCTTTTGTACGCTTCATTTTCAGTGCGCTAGTGACCTTAGTTTAATATTATATCAATGCTTCTATTTATAACTTCTTTAATTTTTCTATTTATTTACATTTAGGTTTTTTTTTTACTTTTGTTACATTTCTACCTTTCAATTATGACAATAATCTTTCTACTACCAGTTAGATAGTAGTAGTATAGTGGTAGATAGTGGTAGTTAGTAGTTAGATTTTATTCACTTACAATAAATACTAACACTTATGTAATATTACGTACTTCTTAATCTAACAATTTCAACTTTTTTTGCTTCATCTATCCTACTTACTACAATCTTGCTTACTATTACTTATTTCTACACACTTATTCTTTACGTAATTATTTATCTAATAACAACACTTTGCTATTTTTTATATATTTTCAAATATATAGTTTTTTTTTTTAAATAATTATAAACTAGCGCTTGACTGCAATCCCGCCTGATGGTAAGCAGTGATGCAATCGTTGATGGTAAAGCGCGCTAGTTTATGAAACCCATTCACTTAAAAAACCATAGAGAATAGGAAGGAAGACGGCAGTTGAGCGAGGTGGTGCAATGTTTGGCCCAATAACACGACCAACGATGCTGCTCCAGAGGGAGAGTGATGTGGAGACCCTCCACGACCAAACTCCCGACACAACAGCATTTGACGCATCGTACCCGCCACACAACGCAACACAACTGCTCAGACCCGTCCTCTGTACGGCTTTACCAGACATCATGCCGCGGAACACGACGAATCGCTTGGCGACAAGACTTCGTCTAATGGGTGGTAACTTCTGCCGGCGGCCGATGTAATGGCCTACCACCGAGAAAACAAACAAACAAACAAACTTATATATTTACTTATTTCTATTATTTACTAATTTACATATAGTTGTGCAGTAATCTATAAATTGGTTTTGGCTATTCTTACTTGTAAGTAAATCGCACAAATTTTGCCTACCCATCCTTAACTATAAAAGCCGTTAAAGGTTGAACTTCTGCACTGCATGAACGGGGCAGTCTGCGTCCCACGCTTTCATGCCCGTAAATTTCATGCGCGTAAGTTTCATGCGCGTAAGTTTCATGCGCGTAAGATTTGGGCCCGTGGTAATATCGAAATAAAAAGTATCGTATGCGTTATTCGTGGTTAGGCGTTATTGACTGCTGCGCTGCGTGTTGGGGGTCCGATTCCCGCAAGGAACAAAATATTTGTATGACCTACAAGTACCTAGTTGTTCCGGGTCTGGATGTTTGTGTATGTGAATTTATATGTTTGTAGGTACAGCAGAAATTCCTAGTGTGGGGCAACGTTTTTTATATAATAAAATAAAACAACTATCTGTGTGCAAAATTACATCCAAATTATTTATTAGTTTAGGTGTGAAAGCGGAAAAAATAAAAAAAACTCACCTTTAATTTTTTTATATAAATTACTTTGTTCCGAATTAAAAGCAGTAGTATCACGTGGACCTTATTTTTTAATTTTTAAATAAGGATAATTAGGGTAGCACAAAAGTGTAGGAGAAGTCGAAACAATGAAGCTCATCATCATCAACCTTTTTTTATCGTCCCCCTGATGGGCATATCTCTCCTTTCATAAAGAGAATGATTGAGCGTAATCTGCACGCTTGTTTAATGTGGGTTGGCGATTTGAGAATTAAAGTCCAGGTTTCTTTAAGACTATTTTTTCCTTCATCTTTCATCATACTTAATAATTAAATTACAATAAATACATAGAAAAAAATCATTTTCTCTACTTTGTGGAGGTGCAAGGTACCAGGGTGGCACAAGAGTGTAGGAGAAGCCGAAACAATGAAGCTCATTCATCATTAAACCCTAATAATTACATGGAAGAACCTTTATTGTGCCTAGTTTGTATAATAATTATAGATAATACATGGAAGAAGTTTTATTTTGCCTACTTTGTGGAGGTGCAAGGTATCAGGGTGACACAAGAGTGTAGGAGAAGCCGAAACAATGAATCATCATTAAACCCTAATAATTACATGGAAGAACTTTTATTGTACCTAGTTTGTATAATAATTATAGATAATACATGGAAGAAGTTTTATTTTGCCTACTTTGTGAAGGTGCAAGGTATCAGGTTAGCACAAAAGTGTAGGAGAAGCCGAAACAATGAAGCTCATTTATCAATCATTAAACCATAATAATTATATGGAAAAACTTATTGTGCCTAGTTTGTAGAGGTGCAAGGTACCAGGGTAGCACAAAACTGTAGGAAAAGTCGAACCAACGTTTTCGATATCACATGCTTTTTCATGCAATCAGCGCTATTTGCCGGGCTGATTTGTGAATCTAAACCATTCAGGGCGCCACTCAAACGCATACAGAAAAAATCATTTAAATCGGTCAAGCGGTTTAGGAGGAGTTCAATGACATACACACGTACAGCAGAATTATATATATAAAGATAAACTAGTGCTTCACCGCAATACCGCCTGATGGTAAGCAGTGATGGTGGTAAAGCGCGCTAGTTTATTAAGAGCCTATTCACTCTAGCCTTGAAGACACTTGAATTGTAGTCCGACTGAAACACCGCCGCTGGCAAATTGTTTCAGTCCCTCGATGTACGCGGTAAGAGACGAGGCTCTTTTTTTTTGACAAATCACACAGATTGAGGTAGCCCCAAAGTAAGTTCGAGACTTGGTTTACGGGATACTAACTCAACGATACCATATTTATAATAGATAAATATGTAGATAAACATCCAAAACCCAGGCCAATCAGGAAATTATCGTTTTCCATCAAGACTTGGCCGGGGATCGAACCCGGGGCCTCCACGTCGCAGGCAGGCGTGTTGACCGCTGCACCACAAAGGACGACGTTTGGATCGTTGTGGTGATCAACGTCAATTTATCACATTATTATGAATTCTAAAAGGTTCTATTAAAATTGACCACTGAATCCCGACTCTCAAAAAGCGCATTCAAAAATCATATTTATAATTATTACTCTACCTAAAAACCACAGTAATCGATCTAGACTCGCCTACATCTGCACTTCGGCAGGGAAGAGGCCGGCCAACAAAAAGCTTGGGACTTAGGGCCCATCCGGCCCCCAGCCGGGTCCCCACTGCCGGTGGTTGTGTACAGCGCATGAGATTACATAACAAATATTTATTGATATCTAAATCTCCTCCTCCTCCTCCTCCTCAGGTCGTTCTCCTCATTACTGAGGGTCGTGATGTCCCTGTGGAATTATCCTCTTTCTCACAATAGTTCGCCATTTGTTAGGATCCCTGGCCGCGAGTATAGCATCATGCAGGCCGGTGTCCAGAGAGGAACAAATTTGGTCAGTCCACCTTATTGGACTGCGACCTCTGGAACGTCGTCCATCCACCTTCCCAGTAACCATCAGATGTTCGAGGTTGTCTCCATCCTTTCTGGCAATATGGCCAAAATACTCCAAAATTCTTCGAAGACAGATAGAGGAGAGTCTTATTGTGACACCCAGCTCTCGAAGGATTGATGCATTTGTGCGGAATGCTGTCCAAGGAATCTGAAGCATCTTCCTCCAGCACCACATCTCGAAAGCGTCAATGCGATATATAAATACACACATCAAAAGTGTCTAGGGATCAAGCATTTTTATGCGGATTTCTTGAGATTGAGATGTGGCTTTGTAATAAATTTATGATTTTATAAATTTATATGGATCCTTTTTGGTGCATTTCATAATTTGAATCAGGAACTGTGAATCAAATTCGAGTAAAAGATGAAAATCAGCTGTCAATATTTTCCCTATAAAAACATACAACGCATTGAAGACATTATTAGTGCTACTGTTTCCCTACTACTGATTAAAACCAACGTTATTATGGAGCGGCGACGTCATTTAAGCAGGGAAGAAATGCTCAGAGCCGTGGGAATGATAGAAGCTGGTTCCCGGCAACGTACTGTGGCTTTAGCTCTGAATACAAGTCAGAGTGTTATCAGTCGACTTTGGACACGTTACCGAAGCACTGGTACCGTGGCTGAGCGCCATGGAGGACGGTATCGCTGCACCACACGGAGACAAGACCGATACATTCAAATCTTAACTCGAAGAGCTCCAACAATAACCGCCATGATGTTAGCCGTGAGGCTTCATCACTCTTCAGGGAACTTAATTAGCGACCAAACAGTCAGAAACCGCTTGCATGAAGTGAACCTTCATTCCCGAAGACCGCTACGGGTACCACCTATAGCAATGCACAATCGTAGGATTCGATATCAATGGGCTCTTGAACACAGAAATTGGGCAGAAGAACAATGGCGTTTCGTGTGCTTTTCTGATGAGTCTCGTTTTGGTATGAGACCGGATACAAGACGTATACGACACTGGAGAACCCCTGGACGCCAACAGCGATTAAAATCCTGCCAGGAAGTCCATCCTTATAGTGGTGGAACCATCATGGTATGGGCGGGTATTTGGATCGGCGGAAGAACTGAGTTGATTTGGATCAGAGGCAACCTCAACGCTCAAATTTATGCTGAGACGATTGTATCAGACGTCATCGTTCCTCTACAAGTGCAAATCGGTCCCTTATTTCAGTTAATGCATGATAATGCACGACCGCACACCGCAAGAGTTGTAAGACAGACTCTCGCCGCAGCTAACATCAATGTCCTGCCCTGGCCTGCTCAGTCGCCAGACTTGAACCCGATTGAGCATGCATGGGATATGCTACAGAGAAGAGCTCTGCCGAATATGGAGGGTATCCAGTCGCAAGAAGACCTTTTTTTGTTGTTGCAACGAACATGGGCGGCCATTCCACAGCGTGATTTGGATGAACTCATTTTGAGTATGCCAAACCGATGTTCTTGTGTTGTTAGTGTTCGCGGTAGAAACACGGATTATTAATTGTTTAAGTTACCCAATAAAATTTTAGAGAAAACTGTTATTTCAGTCTTTTTTTCGAACTTTTGTGTTAGTGGTTCAAATGTCAAATATCCCTTTATTAGGAAAATGGCAAATTTCTTTATTAATGCAAAGGTGACTTGGTTTATCGTTACTGTGACAAACGAAAACACTTTATTTGATGAATCCTTAAAGAAAATTTTAATTAATATCAATCAGGAGAAAAGTTATTGCAAAAATATATGTTGATCCCTAGACACTTTTGATGTGTGTATTTCAGCATTATTAAGAGATTTAATGTATGGTTTTATTTTTATAATCAACAATGTACCTACCTAAGTTATGAAGACTGATGTATTCTAGTCACTATTGTGGTATCCATTTTCTACGCATGAGATGGACTCAGAAAAGGAATAAGAATGTCATATTCATACCTAGAGAAGGTCCCCCTCTGTATTATGTATGTACCATCCTTACTGCGTACTTTGAAAGGATGCAGTCTCTGTTCCGGGAACTGATACAAGTATCAAGTATATCAGACAGTCGACAGTATATAGTTAATCTGAGCTATAATTGTATAATAATTAACTGTTCAAATGTAATTACCTAACTTTAAGATTGGATGAAGATGACTTTCATTCAAATCCGTTTAATAGTTTAAGAGTGAAAGAGTAACAAACATCCAGCCATACATACTCACAAACTCATTAGCATTTATAGCATGAGTATAAGGCAATGTTTGTGTTGTGCACAGTTAGTAAATATACATTTCTCACATGAATAGGACTCAAACGGTTACGTACAGAGCAAATTACATCATTAATTAACGCATGCACTCACAAAGCTGCTCTCTCTGTTAAAGATAAATAAACATGGAAACTCATGACAGTTTGCCTGAAGCACTGTAAACGGCGATAATCTATACTCTATACTAATATACAACGTGTAACAAAAAGGGTATATACATACCAAGGGCATGGCATCTTTAGATGATATAAAATGATATCGGAAGGGTATCAACTCAAAATAAAATACTCAAAAAATTGGTACAGATGCCATGCCTTTGTTATGTATATACCCTTTATGTTACATGTTGTATAAAGCTGAAGAGTTTGTTTGTTTGTTCGTGCTAATCTCGGAAACTACTAGTCCGATTTGAAAAATCCTTTTTGCGTTGGATAGCCCATCAATCCAGGAAGGCTTTAGGCTATATAACATTACGCTGCGACCAATAGGAGCGGAGCATAATTAATTCCACGCGAACGAAGAAGTACAACTATCTTACTAAGTACAAACTCCTTAACATTATTTTTTGTTTATCGGAAACCCGAAACGCGTGTCCAGTATTTTTAGGTAAAGAATCTTTGTACAAAATTTCAAAAAGATATCATGAGATACCACAAAGTTATGAGCTCATAATCCTACTTAGCTGTCCCAACAAAAATACAGTCTACGCTTCTTGGCGACCGGTTCTGGCGTCAGCTGTGCGCATTACTATGATCTATCGTAAGCTGTGTGGGGCGCCCGGTAACCACACTGCAACAAATTCAATAGGGTATCTATCGGTAGTATATAGGTGTATCCAAGGTATGAAAATCAAAAAAATAATTAGCCCGTCTTATAGATAATAAAAAAAATAAAGACCCGTATTTTTTATTTTGCCGGAATTACCAAAAACTACTGAGATATAGCGTAATAAAGTTACGGAGTGGGGGCTAATTACGTTACCCCGTGGTATATTTTGTACCACGGCGTGACGTCATGCGACATTTCAAATCGATATATCTTCCTAAGTATTTGAATGAAAGAAAAAATAAAAAAATACGCGTTCAATGTTTTTTATAAATCTATCTGATGGACATTAAATTATTTTTTAGGATACAACCCAATTGTATGTATCAGTTGGGAAAAAATACAACTTGGGGTAAAAAGTATTGGAATCGATTCAGTTGCTTATTCTGAACAAACTGTATTCAGGTTTCGTATAAAGGTACAAAAAATTACGTTGTATATTTAGATACAAATGGAACGCAATGTTTGTGTATAAATACGATTACCAAAAATTAAAAGGATTTTTTTATTTAGTTTAGTAGTAACTTATTATTTTGGTAAAATACAACTACGTTTTTCTTCATCTTCTTCAGCCTACTGAGGTCTACTGCTGCACCGACAAAGGCCTCCACCAAGGTTTTGCACAATGACCGGTCTTGCGCTGCCTGCATCCATCGGCTTCCTGCGACCTTCAGCAGGTCATCGGGTCACATTGTTGGAGGCGTTCCCATTGGAAGGGGGGTACCATAATCTCCACGCTTGGCAGCCGCATTGCGGATCGCAGTAATATGATATAATAATAGTAATACGCAGGAGAAGCGCTGCTGGCCGCTTCCCTGGTGAGAGTTTCCTTAGTCGCTTAGTCTTACGACACCTACGGTAGGATATGGAGTGGTACTATTCTAAGCCCGGTACCACACGGTAAGTCGCTACTACTACTACCTAATTATGATTAAATTAGCTGAGCCCCAACACTTCACCTGCATTTGATACCTTCCCTTGAGAATATCTAAATGAAATGTGTTAGTTCTGGTTATTACGTTCAGCAGTTTTTGTGTGAAAACAGAACACATTTTCTTACATACTTACCTATATCTATTCAGACATTCTCACAAACTCGCATTTATATGTAGGAAGTAGTATAGGATAGTAAGAAGTGGGATAAGAATACCTAAAACCATCACGTGGCATAATTAAAATAAACATGGCGACCAAAAATACGTCAATTTACATGCCTGCCTGCCTGCGACGTGGAGGTCCCGGGTTCGATTCCCGGTCAGGTCATGATGGAAAACGATATTTTCCTGATTGGGCTGGGGCTTGGATGTTTATCTATATATGTATCTATTATAAATATAGTATCATTGAGTTAGTATCCCATAACACAAGTCTCGAACTTACTTTGGAGCTAGCTCAATCTGTGATTTAAAAAAAAAAATGATTGGACTAAACTAACCTAATATTTATGTTCTGCCATTTTTTTAACGAAATTGGTGGAATGAGATGTACATGAACTTAATTTAGTTTAGTTTGTGACCCAGGGACCGTGGAATAGCTTTGATCCACGTGTGAAGTTACCGTAGTTGAGTCTAATAACACATTTTAATATTTTTAGTTATTGTTTATCCTTGTGCTTAGTTTTTGCTAGGATGTGAGAAACTTCAAATAGTAGCAACATGGCTACACTATTATTTACTTTATCCTAATTTCAATAAAAAATAAGTTGCAGACAATTATACAGGTGCGGGTTTTGCAAAATTGACCAAAAAACTGATGTGTCATTGTTGTGTTTAAGATTGTACGCTCGTTGTATTTTAAGTATAGTCCTAACATAACACTTTGGAACTATTATGGAAATAGGGTTCCTTATAATTTTTGTGTGATTTATTTTTGAATTGCTTGTACAATAATTAATGACAGTTACGATGACTTACAAGGATAAATTAAAAAAAGCGTACTACAAAGTGTTACAATTTACAGTTACAAAAATCACTTCTCCACATTGATATACTCTTCAATGCTTGTTTGTTAAAATAACTTGTGTCTAATTCGATTCTTTGATCAAAACTAATTTTTAATATTAATTACTTTCAACGAATTCCGTACAAGATACTCACACATAGAAGAAAACTTACTTGAAACAAGTACCAAACTGAACAGAACTGTAAGGAAGAACAAGCACAAGTTGCCAGAACAACTACTGAACCATTTTAAAGGAATATCTTTTTCCAGTCGCTACCGTAAAACTAAAACTCCGGCCATACCTCTCAAGCTCTTATAAAAAATAAACATTTATTACACACTCGAACCTCTATTATTCTGAGTAGCAGAAAAAATATAACACCCCAATAGTCCAATAAAAGTAGGATTTGGTCTTTATTTCAGATATTAATAGTTAAAGTTTCTTGGAAGGTTGATTCTCTGTTCTCACGGAATACTGACATGTAACCGTTTGATTGAGTTAACAGTAATAAATAGTTGATTACAGGGCAGGCGCCGTCGTCGTAAATGCATATAGTGTGTTTTATTATTCACGTAAATATGTGCTTGTCATTTTTTGTTTGGACGTTTTATGAATTCGCTCATACTGTTATGTGACCTGCGACGTGAAAGATCGGAGATTTTCTTCTTCTCTTCTTCAGCCTATAGATGTCCACTGCTGGACAAAGGCCTCTCCCAAGGCTTTCCACGATGACCGGTCTTGTGCTGCCCGCATCCATCGGCTTCCCGCGACCTTCACCAGGTCATCGGTCCACCTTGTTGGGGGCCTCCCTACGCTGCGTCTTCCAGTACGTGGCCGCCACTCCAGAACCTTACTGCCTCATCGGCCATCGGTTCTACGAGCAATGTGCCCTGCTCACTGCCACTAAAGTTTAGCGACTCGCTGAGCTATGTCGGTGTCTTTGGTTCCTCTGCGGATCTCCTCCTATCTG
This sequence comes from Sesamia nonagrioides, assembly GCA_017933935.1. Lineage (NCBI taxonomy): Eukaryota > Metazoa > Arthropoda > Insecta > Lepidoptera > Noctuidae > Sesamia > Sesamia nonagrioides. The sequence continues at coordinate 492,701 of JADWQK010000857.1, forward strand.
ATTCGACCACGAAGAGAAACTCTGAGCATAGCTGTTTCCATTACCCTTTGTGTGACTCTGAGCCTTCGTATGAAACCCGGTCTTCGTATGAGCGTGGTCGGAGATTTTATAATAATAAAATTACATTTTTTATTGATCGATGGTATGAATACTGGAGGCATGTAGTGGATGCCTAAAGGTGGCTTCGGACAGAGATAATAATATATGTCGTATAATGTAATGAACATTCCTCGTGCGGATGTTACATGCCGTGCCCGCACTGGTTCGTCGCTCGTCAGTTTTTGCAGAGCACAATGGCACTCGATGTTGCATCCAGCATTTAGTGAAACACAAGTGCGTCGTTCGAAAAATTCACATTAAATTATATGACACCACATTGCATTATACAACCATTCTAAAGTAGATACTGTGATATTGATTGATTGATAGCCTATTACAGATAGGTACTATTCAGGTGTTAAACATTGAAATAAAGTATGTATAAGAAGCAATTAAAATATTTCAGGCGTATTATGTAAAGGTAGCTACTTCTTTTGAGTTTCAGTTGTTTTGAAGCTACCTACCTTTTCAGACTGATAGATTTATAAAATAAAGTATTTATTTTTATTTTCAAGTAAATAATACCCTTTGCAATTTTTTTTTTTTATTTAAACCGAATCAGAATAAATTATTTCGATTTACTTTACAACTCCTATCTCGTTCGATTTCGAGATCCGTCGTGTGAATGTCTGGTGAAACCGTACGGAGGACGGGTCTGAGCAGCTGTGTTGCGATGTGTGCCGGGTATGTTGTTGTGTTGGGTCGCGGAGGATCAGCAGATCAATCTCCCTCTGGCGCAGCATCGTTGGTCATGTTGTTAGGTTTCACCTCGCTCAACTGCCGTCTTCCTTCCTATTGACTCAGTTTTTTTGAGTAAATAGGCTCTTAGTAAACTAGCGCTGTTTACCATCAACGATTGCATCACTGCTTACCAGGCGGAATTGTATGCATTTATACATACCTAATTATGTAAATAATAGTATTATTTATTTATTTAAGTATAATTATGTAATTATTTTTGGATTACGTGATTAAGTATATTTAATATTATTACTTTTATAGTTATAACATTCATATTTTTGATCTCCTTGTTCTGACACACATCATGCCCTTCTCATCTAGATCGTAGATTCGGGCGCATGAGTGCCAAATCATCGGTTAGGAGTCGAAGTGGTCGCCGTGGCCGAAAGTGGTCGGGAACATCATCATCATCATAATCATCTAGATCTCTGTTTTACTTCTCCTTTCGCAGGTCTACTGGAAGAAATTTCTTAAGAAATAAGCAACACCTTTGTACTCAGATCTTAATTGTGTACATAAATAATAAATAAATACTTACAATTAAAAGAATATTTATTATAAACCTATATAGTAATAAAGCTGAGGTATTTCTCTGAAGGCGCTAATCTCTCGCACTACCAATCAAATTTGAAAATATATTTTTGGATTTGAAAGCCTGTGAAAGTTGTCTTCACACTCGGATGAGCCAACTCAAATAGAAGCTCAGTGCAGACGGTGCGATGCGGGATGCGTCGGTTATTGGAGAAATCCAAACTGAGACTGTATTAAAAGTAGATGTGTGCCATTTATTGAAATTATTTCCAGTATATTGAAAATTCACAAAGGCTGAAACTATCTGGCTATAGATCTTGTCACTGTATGACTTGGAAGTATCAACCATAAAGTGGTAAGCGAAAAATAACCCATTTTTACCGTGATGTTCAGATGACTATTAGACAAACGTGATAAGTTTTTGACAAAAAAGAAAATAATAGAAGCATAGGTATACTTTTTCTTTAAATTTTGAAAAATAATTGAGATCTGTGGTGTTTTGAGAAAGAAAACAGTGGAATACGAAACGTTTTTTGGTTAACGTTTTTGTAGGTAAAATCACCTGAGCTGCAGCTGTCCTTTGCACACTTTACCGGGAGAGGTTGTAAGCAGCGCGACGACAATAGTTTCTTCAAATTCCTTTTTTCCAAATTCTTCGACACTAGAGTCCCCTCTTAACCTGACCGACCGACCGACCAGTACGTCTGATACTACTTAGCTATAAGCATAAAGTCCTCCTTCTCAAGTCGTTCTCCTCATTACTGATGGTCGTGATGTCCCTGAGGAATTATCCTCTTCCTCACAATACTTCGCCATTTGTTACGATCCCTGGCCGCGAGTAGGTATAGCATCATGCAGGCCGGTGTCCAGAGAGGAATGAATTTGGTCAGTCCACCTTATTGGACTGCGACCTCTAGAACGTCGTCCATCCACCTTCCCAGTAACCATCAGATGTTCGAGGTTGTCTCCATCCTTTCTGGCAATATGGCCAAAATACTCCAAAATTCTTCGAAGGCAGATAGAGGAAAGTCTTATTGTGACACCCAGCTCTCGAAGGATTGATCCATTTGTGCCGAATGCTGTCCAAGGAATCTGAAGCATCCTCCTCCAGCACCACATCTCGAAAGCGTCAATGCGGTCTCGATTGGTTTTCTTGATTGTCCACGTTTCTGAACCATAGCTAAAGATGGCATAAAGTAAGTAATGAAAAATAAAACATTACAAAGTTATACAAGAACTGCCTACAACTTAACAGTTACTTAACTATAGCTTGAGTTTATACTTCGTACTAAAAGCTGAACAACTTAATTAACTCAACCAAACTAAAGTTTAATATCAACTATTTTTAGCCGATTTACACCTCTACGCGATCGCTCGTTAACAGACTTGATTATTGTTCGTAAAGATAATATCTAGAATACGGATAGCGAGGAACCGCAAAATGTAGGGTGCGGTAGTGGTATTCCTTTATGCTTCATAAACTATTTGATAAGGCATAAGTGTCAATATTGAGTACTGATTTGCAAGATTTATTTGTTGAATAAAATTTATGGAGTTTTGACGGGAAAGCTAAGATGAATGTCACGCTCATTTTTCATTGGACTTTTAAATTATTTATAGTGTTGTTTACTAAATAAAAGCGTGTGATTTTTCTAGTAAAAAGTGCATTCAGTGAATAATTCATGAAGAACATTAAAATATCGCAGCATAGTGGCCACATCATGACTTGCATCAAATCTCCCTCTTAGTCGGCTCACGCGACCGTTTTTTTCAACTGTCATTGGCGATGTCCGCCATTATTGTGACATGAAATTTTTAAAGAATTTCTATAATTTGTTACACGTGTTATTGGCTAAATTGTGGTAGTTGAAGTAGTATTCACTCTAAAGAAAAGAAAAGAATAAAATTTAATAGTAATGACTGTGAAAGCATTTGTGGATGTGAGAGTCGTTACGGATTATTATAAGATCAAAATCCCGACAACCAAGAGGTTCAGAAACCAGGTTGTGGAGGTCAGATGAGAATACCAGTTAGACTGGGACGAGACGCAACGTATTTGGAAAAAGGCTGGCTGCGATACTTCTTCGGTACGTGACGACATTTCAGCTTTTAGTTTTCATCTTTTGTTTTGAAGAGAGACAGCCCCCCAAAATGCATTTAGTACTTCGTAGTGTTTTCTCTGGGAAGAAAGAAGTGGCGCAGGAAACTCCCTAATACCAGCGCTATTTTTAATTTAGAAAACACCCTGACTAAATACAGAGCACTAGGCATGTAAAGTAACAGAATATTAAAGTACCTTAATCATTTATTAGCGTATTTGTATTAGTGTGTATCACTTGTGTTTTTTTTTTCACAATGTGTATTTTATATCCATAATATAAACAATTTTTCAATATTAAGTATAAGTATGCTCCTATTTTTATGACTTAATATTGAAAAATTATTTGTTTAGAGACAGGAATTCAGAAAAGGAAGGCAACATAGTTATGAAGCTCTTTCAAATCTTCGAGCGTTTTGCGTTAGACCTAATTGTGAAAAGCTGTAGATTTAGCCGAATGTACCTATAAATTTTTAATTAAATTGTATATTCACATTTTTTATTTTAAATTAATTTATATATTTTTATAAGTTTAACTTGTATGGTACAATTTGAGTGTATTCAAGGCTAGAGTGCATAGGCTCTTAATAAACTAGCGCGCTTTACCATCAACGATCGCATCACTGCTTACCATCAGGCGGGATTGCGGTCAAGCACTGGTTTATAATATATTAAAAAAAATGGTATGAGTGTCCATGGAGTTCCTTGCCCGTTCTCCTCCATAGGTACTTACTCTTAGGAATGGGCGACTAGCTTCATCTTACTTACTGACCGACCTTCTGACTATTCAAAAATGCCTGTAACTGGTTTACCTGAAATAAATGCTTTGGTTTTGATTTAGTAAAAATACTTGAATGAAAGAAAACACGGTTATTTGCAAAAAAAAAAAAACAGTAACACAAAAAATAAATATAGGTAATAAGAAATGGTTGAGGTATCATGCGAATTTTATCCTCGAATGATTTCTTAGCCCTCATGTTGGAGTTACCTGAAGGCTTTTTATCAAATATAATAAATAGACTAATTTAAAATTGACGCCCCATAACCTTGCGTCCAAACAAATTGGCTGAACAACAATCCCGTTATTGTTCCCTGACATTTTAACACCATAAAGGAGCTGGAAACCTGCGCGTGAAAACGTAAGTAGAACCAAGTGTGAACGAATTCGTAGCACCTGTACTTTACAAAAGATTTTATTGTTGCAGTTTGTTTTATATTTGGTTAGTGTGGGGGTGCTAATGTGATGCTAATCAAGTGGCGTTGGGACTGACGCAAACGCGTCATGAATAGTCAAGGAGTTAGCCGTTGTAGTGAGTGCCTCTGTAAAACTTTAGACGCTTTTTTGCCGGTTTTAAAATGTATGTTGTGGAATCTTATAAAAGGTTTATAACACCTGGTGTGTAAAAGGTTAATCTTTTCATAAACCGTCCATGTATTTATTTCCGGAGTTTCGCTGGCTATGTATACCAACTCTTATAAATTAATGACATACCTTCGATACGCCGTATTCGTAACTACACAGAAATGTTTTGTCTTATGTTATTTTACCATTTATCCATACTAATATTATAAATGCAAAAGTATCTCTGTCTGTCTGGCTTTCACGCCAAAACTACTGAACCGATTTTGATGAAATTTGGCACAGACAATCTTTAGATCCTGAGAAAGGACATAGGCTACCTTTTATCCCGGAAAAATTTGATGTTCCCGAGGGAAATCTAAAAAGCGCGATATAACCGAAATCCACACGAAAGCTAGTACACATATAAAACAGACGAAATTTCTTTATAGAAATAGGTAAGTACCTACAAAGGTGATGTTTATAATATAAGATCTCTGTCCCAGCGTATCTACAATAGGGCAATAGATAGAGATATGTAGAGATATTTAGTCGTGGTGGCCTAGTGGTTAAAACACCAGCCTTTTAAGTAAGAGTGCGCGGGTTCGATTCCAGGTCAGGCAAGTACCAATGTAACTTTTCTTAACTTATATTAAGTTGAAGGAAAACATCTTGAGGAAACCTGGACTTTGGGTCTGAAATCGCCAACCCGCAATGAGCAAGCGTGGTGATTACGCTCAACCCTTCTATGTATAAGAGGAGACCTGTGACCAGCAGTGGGGCGATAAAAAAAGGTTGTTGATGATGATGATGATGATGAGTCAGCGCGTGTAAATTTAATAATAACATAAAAATAATACATGAAATCAAGAAAACTTCTTAAAATATAAATAAAAATATGAGAATATAACATACATAGTTCTTAGTTCTAAACTAAATAATACTAGAACGATAAAAAATATTGCATTCTCAAAATAAACACGTAAACAACAAAAAACAAAAAATAAACACTTAAAAATGATGTCATTTATTTATGAGTGTTTGTGAAAATAATTACATATATTTTATAATCATATTTAAAAGAACTAGATGCTGTTGGCGTTTTATATCTGATTCTCAGAAAAGAATTCCTGCAAATATCGTTACAGGCCTTTAAACAACAATACAACAACGGTTTCAGGATGTTGCTGGGGTTCCCCGTTTCTGTAGTGCATCTGGCATGTTCGCGGAAGCCTGTGTTGATGGCTTTCATGCCATTATACGCAAGAGAACCGCCTCCTTGCTACGTAGAGAACGGGTAGTACTAGCAGCATTTTGAAAGTATTCGCTGATAGGATGGACTCCAAAATAATGGAGTGTTTTATGCGAGTTCTAGTTAGACAGTAAGGAGTGTCTGACTGAGCTCGCAAATAATTTTATATTGTCTTACTTTTTATTATTACTAACATAGGCTTAAGATTTTTGTAGTACTAACCATATACGGATTATTATTATAAGAATTCTTAAATTCCTGTTTTTGCCATAGATACTGTGTTTTCTACCATTATCCTGGTATAATAACTCTGCAAGGGGTGAAAAGAAGCAAACCATATGGGAGTTCGTACTCTTTTGAATGGGGTCTGATCACTGATGGCAAGATGGGAACTGTTGTTTTACTGATTTCTGCTGCACCTATAGGATAGAAAACCGTCCTTACTGTTATGATATGAACTACACAACTTGTGATTTACTGTGCTCATATGGATGTATATAATCTATACTAATATATAAAGCTGAAGAGTTTGATTTTATGTTTGTTGGTTTGTTCGCGCCAATCTCGGGAACTACTGGTCCGATTTGAAAAATTGTTTTTGCGTTGGATAGCCCATTAATCCAGGAAGGCTTTAGGCTATATAACATCACGCTGCGACCAATAGGAGCGGAGCATAACTAACTTCATGCGAACGAAGTCGCTGGGGGCTGCTAGTCATACATAATACTTATATGAGTGATTTGTTATCATTTAAGTCAGTATTTGGGACTGACCTAATTTCTAATCATCATCATCAACCTTTTTACCGTCCCACTGCTGGGCACAGGTCTCCTCTCATACAGAGAAGGATTTCTAATAATATTCACTACAAATTAGCAATTATAATAACAATTGAATTCGCTACAAACTGCTCGGTTAGCGCAGTGGGCAAGCTATTGACGGCTGCGCTGCGTGTCGCGGATTCGATTCCCGTACGGAACAAATATTTGCATCACCTACAAGTAGTTGTTCCGGGTACACCCACGCTTAAGGGGAAATTCTTAGTGCGGGGCAACATCTTTTTCTTAAAAAAAATGTTTGACTGCCATCCCGCTTGATGTTAAGCAGTGATGCAATCATCATCATCATCATCATCCCAGCGTTAATCTCAGTCGCATCCGAAGCTTTTTCAGCTTTGGAGTCTGGGGTCCGCTTTACCAGTCCAACTGCTGATATGGCTAATCTTTGATATTTTTAGTGCAGCGACTGCCGTCTGACCTCCACAACCCGAAGGCGACATCGAAGCATTGCAGTTAGACCAATTGTTGGACTTTTGAGGGCTCCAACAACCCGTAACGACTGCCCCTAGATGTTCGTATGGCAACCGGGACCAACGGCTTAACGTGCTTTCCGAGGCACGATCAGACCAATGCAAATATTCATATTCATGCATACATATATTTGCTGCTATTGATGATAAAGCACACTATTATAAGCCTATTCATATCCAGGAACACTTTTAAATAAAAGTTATATGGTTAATTCATGGAAACGTGACTTCATAACATCTAAGTACTTACATTCGAGCATCCTTAATTACAGCAATGCATAAATATGTAAGTTGTCACTCCCTTCATGACTGGAAGCTTTTATTCAGGCAGGAAGTTTTTACTTACATTTTTATTATCTTCTTCTTCGTAGCTTATAGAGGTCCGCTGCTGAATAAAGGCCTCCCCCAAGGCTTTTATTCCATTGGAGGGGGTTCACCATAATCCCCACGCTTGGCAAGCGGGTTGGGGAATCGCAGTAATTTCTTCTTTTGCAGGAAAACCGCTGCTGCCCGTTTCCCTGGTGTGAGTTCCCTTATGACAACCACGGGAGAATATGGATTGGTACTATTTTATTCTAAGCCCGGTACCACAAGCTTTCTTTAAATATTGGCGTTGCTGTCTGACATTTCTGGTAAATGATTTAATTTAGTATCCTACCTTCTGTTAGGTATATCAGTTACTATACAAGCCAAGTAATGTATATAGTCAGGGTATTTTCTAACTTTAAGAAACTACTGTACTGTTGGGGGGTTTGATGCGGGGGGAGGGGGGTTTGGGAGACTGTCGTTAGTAATTTTGTCACCCGAGAAGTCTTGCCGCCAAGCGATTCGTCGTGTTCCGGCATGATGTCTGGTGAAGCAGTACGGAGGACGGGTCTGAGCAGTTGTGTTGCCATGTGTACCGGATACGATGTGCCTAATGTTGTTGTGTCGGGAGTTTGGTCGTGGAGGGTCTCCAGATCATCCTCTGGCGCAGCATCATTGGTCGTGTTGTTTGGGTTAAACATTGCATCACCTCGCTCAACTGCCGTCTTCCTTCCCATTCACTCAGTTTTTTTGAGTGAATAGGCTTAATAAGCTAGTGCGTTTTACCATCAACGATTGCATCACTGCTTACCATCAGGCGGGATTGCAGTCAAGCACTAGTTTATAAATAATAAAAAGAAGAAGTGCTGATTCCCAGCCTAATATGCAATAACTTTTGATTTTTATTCAGATGCCGTTTTGTATAATCAGCTCGCAAATTATCTAAATATGTACTTACTATTTATTCAATAGGTACACCAACAGGTTCAAACAGAGTTTAGGTATTACTTCTTCCTCTTTCTAAGTACCTACTTACAAATTTAAACGCGATAATGTAACCAGTGTGATAAGATTAATAAGTTAATGATAAGTATACCTAATATGAACACGAAGTTGAAAATATAAATATTAAAATGCTGTAGGTACTTCTCATAAGCCACAACAGAGCTCAAAGGTGTTTCAAAAAAATCAGTCAGTATACAATATGTAAAGAAAACCCTGTCCGATCCGTGAAGGTATTGTTAGGTATCGATAACTGATTCTACTAATGCCCACAATGACAGGCTAAACTTAAAAAAAAATCCCCCAAAAAAAATAAATATTATTTTGCAAAAAGAGGTAACTTAATACATCTGCGGTAAGCAACCCCTTCCGCGGGCGGCGGAGGGCAGGCCACGCGGCACCTGTGACGTGGTCGCGTCGCTATTCGCTTATAATAATACCGGTGTTGTCACTTTTTTAAAAATGAACAAATTTCGGGGAAATTGGATTAATTCCCGGGAAAAAAGTATTATTTCAAAATTCATTAGTATTGTTACTATGATGATTATGTAAAATTTTATATCATATTTGGTCAAGTGTTTACCTAACCTTTATTATCCTTATGGGTCGGACAGGGTTTTCTTTACATACCTACTGTATATCCAGATATATTATAAGTTCGACATCAAAAGAAAAAAACAATAAATAATTCTTTTTACGTTTCAAATAGTATTACTTAGGAAGGCCATAACATCGGCTGCCGGCAGAAGTTACCACCCACCAGACAAAGTCTTGCTGCCAAGTGATTCGTTGTGTTCCAGCATGATGTCTGGTAAAGCCGTACGGAGGACGGGTCTGATCAGTTGTGTTGCGATTAGTGCCGGGTACTTACGATGCGCCAAATGTTGCGCCGGGAGTTTGGCAGTGGGGAGGGTCTCCAGATCAATCTCCCTTTGGCGCAGTATCTTTAGTCTTGCTGTTGGGTTTAACATTGCATCACCTCGCTCAACTGCCGTCTTACTTCCTATTCACTCAGTTTTTTTTTGAGTGAATAGGCTCTTAATAAAGTAGCGTGATACTATCAACGATTATGCGTATCATCAGGTGGGATTGGGTTATATGCTTCGCAAATATAATATCAACATATTTTATTTCGAATTACGTTTAGGTAAAAAATGACTGTTGTAATCAAGTTATGTAAATTGTCAAATATGGTTTAACGTTGAACTTTTAATTTTACATAAACTCCTCAACTTGATTTATACATCGCAAACTCCAAATGAGTCAGAGCCCAAAATAACGCAGTATGGACGTCGTCTGGAATCGAACCGCGCTCTTTGATCCGCCGTCCCTTTGTAACCTTACACGTGACTGGGTACCTCTCCACACCTGAAATTATTAACGACTGACTGGGGTTACTAAAATAACAAGAGAGCGAGTCATCGATCTTGAGGTACTAGGGAAGCAAGACACAAAGGAGCTTTACACGCAGTTATGACATTGACTTTGTAGCAAACAGAACTAGCTAGTACTGAACCAAATTGAACAATTGAACCTTTGTTAGAGGAAATAATTACTCATGTATAGAAGAGGCATGTGTCTGTAAAGTCCTTTGTGTACGGCATGGTGACATTTCGGCGTACAGAGAATGTGTAAATACACAAGTGAGGCACCGTAGGAAAACCATTTCAGTGCACGAAGTTCTATAGTTATTCATACAACACTGACGATCGTGCCCAATCAGCGAATAAATTGTAGTTTTACAGCAAGAAAACATGTAAGGTAGCTGTACGTCTAAAGGTGTAAGTGAAAGAAAATATGATACAGATAAAAAGCTATAATATCATTGAATTTCCAACAAAAGGAAATCCGAGCTGAACAATGGCCGGGTTTCTTGTGTGTAAAGATGTAATAAATGATTTATAACTAGTTTAAGTACCCTATTAGGGCACAGCAATAGGTAGCAGTCCTTTTCTGGTTTTGTTTTCGGGGAAACCTTCAAAAGGCACTAGACCTCAAGGGAGGAGGGCGTTGAGTGTAGGATTTTTACATCACTAGACCACTCCGCTGATCACCATCTACACATACGGGTGTTCCCGGTTCTTCTTAAAAGAGCAATTCCTGAATCACCCCTACGCAATGCCTGTAAGGCACATCCATGGAAATAGGTAAGTACTTAATACAATTACACATTGAAATCAGTATAGTAGTAGCTAGTATTACGAAAACGTCACGTTTTCAGTTTCAAGAGCACTCTATGTGCCCAGTGCTAATGGCCAGCACCTGAATTACGTTAAAATAAGAAAAAAAAAAACAAAACGTATAACTATCAATTTGAATATTTTTGAAGTATAGTGTTAATCCATTGTTCCATGTGTATACATAATTCGTCAGCTTAAAAGCGTAAATAACGCAATGAATGTTGTTGAACTGTCAAAATGTTACGTAATCATCTTACAGGTTTTACCTCGTGTGTAAATAACTTCAACACCAATGCTTAAAAAAAATGCCCTAGTAACAAAAATTCGAATAAGTATATATTCCCAAACTGCACTGGGTTCGCGTGGTAGATTAAGGCCCACACCCTCACAAGTCTCACAGAGAGGACGCCTGTAGCCAAGCGGTGAGAATATTAAGGACTCATTAGTCTATGCACTGAAAGGGGAGAATTTCGACTCCAATGCCTAAAGCTTAGGTAATCTCCCACATTATAACTAAATAGTCACCCACAAGCGCTTTAGAGAAGTCTATCGTGAAACGTGAACCGCTAAATGTTAAAACTCATAGGTAATCTGAACGCCAATTCAGTTTTGACGTTCTAAATTACCGGATTTAAACCGTTCAAATTTTAGTCGCAGTTACACCTCGGGGATAAACTAATGTCAAAAACTTGTTAAAATGTATTTATGATAGAGCAGCTTGTGAAATTATACATTATGAGAAATGTCCCTCTAATTATTAAAAGATCTTTATTCAGAGTGTTTTCAGAGTTGTTATTATTTTATTTAGTATTTTTACTATTCCATCATGTTTGGCATACTATCTATTTCTTCTTTTTCTCAGCCTATAGAGGTCCACTGCTGGACAAAGGCCTCCTCCAAGGCTTTCCACAATGACCGGTCTTGTACTGCCCGCGGAGTTTCGCTGCGCGATCGAATCAGAAATTTATTATTTATTTATCCATTTATTTCAGGCATCAAGGCCCATATAAACATATAAAATACTATATTAACATAAAAAAAAAGAAAATGGGGTTATCCGCAGAAGAGCCGAAGTCACCATAGTTACATAGCTCTTCGAGTCGCTAACCTAAGGTGGTAGGCATAACCCCGGAAAGGCAGATGACGAATGCAGAGACTGTTTTTTAGCCGATAAGAGTCCGGCACACCCCTTCGAGTCCCCGGGTGGAGGATAGTCCTTGAGGATTTTTCAACCCCAACTCGCTCTGTGACGTCATTCGGACGGTACCGTTTTCTTATACAGAAATTATGGCGCTTTGTGCCATAATTTTTGTAAATTAAGCGCCTCAAGCTTTTTTTTTGTAATTATTTTCAACTTTTTAGTTTGACATTCTCTAAAAGCATGTTTTTTAGTTTTTTAGACTATATTATTATTTTCAACTTTTTAGTTCGATATTCTTCAAAAAAAAAAACAAACGACGTTTTTCAGTAATGAGCCGCTCACTCGTAGTCCAAAGAATTAGAGACGGACAAACAAACAAACAAGCAAGCAAGCAAGCAAACAAACAAACATACAAGTGAAGCTAATAAAAAGCATGTAAAAATAAAAACAAACTTAATAAAAAAATAACTTAATAAAGCAAAAACTCCACACAAACAGTAATAACAACGTTTAGTCATTTCTAACAAAGATGCTAACGCTACTCATCGCTTACTGCGAATGCTAGTCACGAGGCTCAGATGCAAATGAATGAATGAGTTGGACTCTTTCAAGAAGAACTGGTACTCAAAGGCATTATACAATGAGAAGTGGAAGGAAAGTAGAGAGGCATTCGGCCTGCAGTGGAATATAATACGAGCTTTTAATAATCAATAATTATTTTGTAAATTATTTGTTTAAAGTTTCAGCTGCAATGAAACGCTTAACAATTAAAGATTATTAACGAAACGACCCACTCATCATACAGCAAACCATAAACTAATTAACAGTTTTTTTCAATAAACATTCAATTGAATTCTCAATTTACACTCAATTCATACTCAAATAAGGTAAAAACTTCATGAATATCATAGTAATTATTAATACAATACGTATCGAAGTATTAATTGAACTATTTCTATAGATCAAGTTCCCCTTCTAGCCTTATAGGTACATGTTGACTGATTTTTTTGATATCATAATACAGAGCTGCTTCGGTAACCCCATCAAATATAGCTACTGGATACTCGTAGGTGACTGAATTATAATACTAGTAGATGAGTAAATTAACAGCCTGATTAATAAATAACACCTGTTATGTACCTCCTTTTCAGTGTTGCTATGCTTGGAAGGCCCCTCCTCCTTGCTCCTTTGAATTTACGATAGGTATGATTTACAATAAATACTGAACGTGGAAGGTACTTTTTTGTGCCAAAAAAGTTATTTTATGCTTTTTTTTGTAATCTCAATCAAAGAATACACATATACCTACAATAAAAACACAATAATAGAGGAAGGCTCATTTACGTGTGCTTCTTCAATTACAGAAGACCACAGCATGCACATATACCTATATTTGTGCCAAGCTCGATAAAGAATAGAGGTAAACAAACCAATGTAGGGTTAGCACTACTCACGTTTACAAATCTCCTTCTATTTACAAGGTTATCGCCTTTTACATGCTAACTATTTACGTATTGACAATTCCTATTGCGGCATATTTCAAGAGAATCACTAAAATAACATGCATATTAACTTGTTATTTCTAAAAACCATTAAAAAGTTGACACAAATTTTACGTGACAGCCCCACAAAAAAAAGGATGGATGAATATTAAACACATTTTGTGGAATTCAGAATATGAATAAATTTGAGACATTTGTAAATACAATTTTGCGTATTTTAACTACTTTTCTTCAATCAACTGCATAAACACATGCATTACTTATAATACTTTCAAGTAGGATGGACAAAAATTTAACGTATTAGAAAATTAGCTTACATGTGTGTCATATTTCATTCATAATCGGTTAAGCGTTCAATGCAAATCATAAACCATCATCATCATCTCAGCGTTAATCCCAGTCGCATCCGCAGCCTTTCAGCTTCGGAGTCTGGGGTCCGCATTACCAGTCTAACTGCTGACTCTTGGCTAAACTTCGATATTTTCTGTGAAGCGACTGTCGTCTGACCTCCACAACCCGAACGAGATATCTAAACATGGCGGATATGCAAATCATAAATATCTAAACATAAATAAACTGTTTACATTTAGAATGTAGGATTATTTCATGCATGTAGGTAAATCATCTATCTAGAAAATATTACTGAAAATCGATTTCCTAATTTGATAAAGAATAGAGCTAAACTTTAGCTCTATTCTTTACCAAATTTGGCCCATGTAAGTATAGGTAAACAATACAAATACCTGGTGAAAATCAATGAGAGCGAATTATAAAATTAGGTACATAAAATAATCAAAATTAAGCATTCATATTACAAAGAATACAGTCAGTGCAAAAAAAAAAGACTATTCGAAATATATAGAACTGTCTTCTTCCCGCGGGTTCGTACGCATGGATTTGCGATGCCGAAATTCTTCCACGAGAACATATTAAAGAGACATAAAATACTTAGGCTTTAAAGCCTTTTATGCCGTCTGCCTTTGTAGCTTTTTGTGTGTGAAATGTTTAAATAATTAAATATAACTATGTTATTATAACATGAGCCAGTGAAATTCCCGTCAAAAGCGGACTAGCAGATTAGAAGATTAGCCGGAAGAAAAGAACAAAAAACCCATTTTCTTTGTCTAACTGTCGATAACATAATTTTTCCCGCGGATCGGGAATTATATTTGACTGCAATAGGCTCTTACTAAACTAGTGCGTTTTACCATCAACGATTGCGTCACTGCTTACCATCAGGCGGGATTGCGGTTAAGCGCTACTTTATAATTTATTAAAAAAAAAAACTACGGGCCTTTCGTTCCTAGATTGGTGCTCTGAATGAAACCTCCATTTCCTTTTGCAGAGGTAATTTAAAAACAAACAATGGTTAAATTCTTTACTTAGATAAGTACCTACTCGTACCAAGCTTGCGTAATTCAAGGAATAAGATTTATCATAGAAACGAAATCACCCTCTATTTCACCTTTTTCATCCTCTTAGGGTAGAAATTTAAAAAATCCCAAAGTTTCTTAGTTTGTACTTATTCTTCACCCAAAATACAACCCATTTCATGTCTATAGGATGAGCGTTTTAGGCTTTGTGTTGATGTACTAGTTACTCAGCCAGTTAGGACTCTGAATATAATATATATATACCTATATAGTATAATATATATAAATATATTATAAACAAAAACAGAAGAAGCAAAATTTCAGTACTTATAGGTACCATAATTATCATTTGTCACAAAAAACAATCTCTAATTAGTTATGTACCTACTTATATAATTTTAGACTTAGCATGATCTCGTTTTTAATTTGTCTATATGGGTTGTAAATTCTCTCTTATTTATAAATGAACCTCTATATTTTTTATACCAAAAGGCAGAATGTACTGGGACTATATCTGAGGATACCACCATAATTGTAACACATGCATTCTATACAAATAAATATATTATTATTCAACTTTCACTGCGTAGCCAAATACCAAAAAATCTACACGAACCTGGTAAAATTTTCCACCTAGCCACACTCGACATCGAGGCTGTTCCATTCCGGTTTCATCTCGACCGGTCGTTTTTGCGCTCCTATATAACTCCTATAAGGCTCGGCCCACAATTGATATTAATTTCATGAGATGCTATTGAAGTAAAAAACCCGCCCTGTAAAGACTGGTCGTCTTGTTTTTGTAGAACATAATGGCTCCTCGCAAAGGCGACTTCCGTGATGAAAGCGGTTGATTGGGGAGTGTCCAAAGAAGATGGGCTGTTTGTACTGAGTTTTTCGTGCTCCATCGCTGCTAGGCTGTTCGTTTGTTCTTATATTTTATCGTCTGGTATTGGTTAAATTGTGAGTAGATTTTACAATACGGTAGCAGATTATACGCGTAGGCCGATACTTACTAGGGCTTGTGTGGTTAATGTTAGCTTTTCAATACGGAACGCTAACTGCGACCCGTGGTTTTACGTATATTAGTTGCGATCCAGTGATAATATCAGGATAAAAGTCTTCTTCTTCATCTCAGCGTTAATCCCAGTCGCATCCGTAGCTTTTCAGCTTTGGAGTCCGGGGTCCGCTTCAGTCTAACTGCTCTGATTTTGGCTAAACTTCGATATTTTCCGTGAAGCGACTGCCGTCTGACCTCCACAACCCGAAGGCGATATCTAAAATATCAGGATAAAAGTATTATATAAAATATGTAAAGAAAATTTCACATAATCATCATAGTAACAATATTAATGAATTTTGAAATAATCTTTTTGTTCCGCGAATTAATTCCAAATTCCCCGAAATTAGGTATTTTTTAGAAAAGTGACAACATCATTGTGACGGTATTATTATGAGCGATGCGACCACGTGCCGCGTACCTACCCTGCCCCCCGTCGCTCGTGCATGGTTTGCCTACCGCACGTGTATTAAGTTACCGCTTTTTGCGAAATAATATTTATTTCTAAGGGGATTTTTTTTTAAGTTTAGCCCGGTTGTAGGCATTAGTAGAATCAGTTATCAATACCTAACAATACCATCACGGATCGGACAGGGTTTTCTTTACATATTGTATAATTATTAATCCTAATTATAAACCATCTGTGTGCGAAATTTCATCTAAACCCGGTCAGTAGTTTTTGAATGGATGCGTAATAAACATCCTACCTTTTATGTGTATAATTTTTGTAGTACCTAATCCATACTTATATTATAAATGCGAAAGTAACTCTGTCTGTCTGCCTGTCTGTCTGTCTGTCACGCTTTCCCGCCTAAACCTCTCAACCGATTTTGATGAAATTTGGCACAGACAATCTTTAGACCATGAGAAAGAACATAGGTAAAAATCGAATACCACGCGGGCGAAAAGCTAGTTTCTTCAATATAGCAAGAAACTCAAGGTCTGCTTTTGCACTTATGGATGTAATATTTTTTTAGAAAATAGGGAATAAAATATATGAAAAAAATCAAGCTTATTATCACCATTGTCGTTGATTTCTTGGTAGTCAATCATCCTTATTTATAATGTAAATGAGAAAGAAATAAGTTTCCACTAATTTCTGCATGCCTCTATAAAACACTAACTACCGTGAAGATATAAAAGCAGTTGCCAGTTGTTTTGCCGCGTAAAATTAGCGACCGCAACCGGTTGCTGGCGACCATTCCAATCGCCTGTAATTGGTATCGGTACTGCAAATAAGTGGCAATTGGGTTGTATGTATGTTAATTTAATGTCTATCAGATAGATTTATCAAAAACTAGCAGCCGCCAGCGACTTCGTTCGCATGGACCGCTCCGCTCCTATTGGTCGCACCGTGATGTTAAATAGCCTTAAACCTTCCTGGATTAATGCGCTATCCAATGCAAAAAGAATTTTTCAAATCGGACCAGTAGTTTCTGAGATTAGCGCGCACAAACAAACATACAAACAAACAAACTCTTCAGCTTCACGTATTTTTTATTTTTTCTTTCATTCAGATACTTAGGAAGATATATTGCTTTGAAATGTCGCACGACTTCACGCCGTGGTACAAAAAATATATAATTAGCCCCCACTCCGTAAGTTTCATTATCATCATCATCATCAACCTTTTATCGTCCCACTGCTGGGCACTGGTCTCCTCTCATACTGAGAAGGATTGAGCGTAATCACCACGCTTGCTCAATGCGGGTTGGCGATTTCAGACTTAAAGTCCAGGTTTCCTCAAGATGTTTTCCTTCACCTTGTAACCAGTCATTGGTGTCCAAGATATACTTAGAAAGAACATATAACTTTGAAAAGTTACATTGGTACTTGCCTGACCTGGAATCGAACTCGCACACTCATACTTGAGAGGCCGGTGTTTTAACCACTAGGCCACCACGACTTTACTACACGTAACTTTAATACGCTATATCTCAGTAGTTATTGGTAATTTTGACAAAACAAAAAATACTCTCGGTGGTAGGCCATAACATCGGCTGCTGGCAGAAGTTACCACCCACCAGACAAAGTCTTGCCGCCAAGCGATCCGTCGTGTTCCGGCATGATCTGATGAAGCCAAAATAAAAGGACAAAATAAATATGGAGGACGGGTCTGAGCAATTGTGTTGCGATGTGTGCCGGGTACGATGCGCCAAATGTTGTTGTGTCGGGAGTTTGGTCGTGGAGAGTCTCCAGATCAACCTCCCTCTAGCGCAGTATCGTTTGGTCGTGTTGGTCTTGGGTTTAACATTGCATCACCCCGCTCAACTGCCGTCATTCTTCCTATTCCTAAGTTTTTTAAGTGAATAGGCTTAATGAACTAGTGCGTTTTATCTTCAACGATGGCATCCCTGCTTACCATCAGGCGGGATTGCAGTCAAGCACTAGTTTATAGTTATTAAAAAAAAATACGGGTCTTCATTTATTTAATTATCTATATGATGGACTAATTATTTTTTTGATTTTCATACCTTTTATACATTCCTATTATAGTATAAACATTTTGTTTTAAATGCGATCAGATATACATAATCGCTGCATTGTATTTTGCTTACCTACTTATCAAGTTACAATTATTAACTAGGTATATTCAAATTCTAAACCTTGATTTTGAAGTAAAATATTTGGAGAACAGGAGGGAGACCAGAGTTACCTATATCGCTAATATGGTACTATATAGACAATAGATAAACACTTAGGTTCTCCATCAATATCGCTGTTTCTTCTTCATGCTCCGAAAAAAGATCAACGATGATGTCGTCCTCCAAAGCGCAGCGGTCAACACGCCTGCCTGCGACGTGGAGGCCCCGGGTTCGATCCCCGGCCAGGTCATGATGGAAAACGATCTTTTCCTGATTGGCCTGGGTCTTGGATGTTTATATATATATACGTATATATTATAAATTATAGTGACAGCCTCCGTGGCGTAGCGGTAGCGAACGTGGCCGTTGCGCAAGGAGGCGCGGGTTCGATCCCCGCACAGTGCAAATGTTTGTATGCATGAATATGAATATTTACACTGGTCTGGTCGTGCCTCGGATAGCACGTTAAGCCGTTGGTCCCGGTTGCCATACGAATATCTAGTGGCAGTCGTTACGGCTTGTTGGAGCCCTCAAAAGTCTAACAATTGGTCTAACTGCAATGCTTAGATATCGCCTTCGGGTTGTGGGGGTCAGACGGCAGTCACTTCACGGAAAATATCGAAGTTTAGCCAAAATCAGCAGTTAGACTGGTAAAAGCAGACCCCAGACTCCAAAGCTGGAAAAAAAAAAGCTGCGGATGCGACTGGGATTAACGCTGAGATGATGATGATATTATAAATTATAGAATTGTTGAGTTAATATCCCATAACACAAGTCTCGAACTTATTTTGGGGCTAGCTCAATCTGCGTGATTTGTCCCTATATATTTATTAATCATTTTCAAACAGTTTGTATTTCTACAACGACTTTTAACAGGGTTGACAAAAACGATTCAGCTGACTTAGGTACATAGGTATATAAATACAATCTTCATTTTAAAAGAATAAGTTTTTTTTACAAGTGGGACTACTGACAAATCAATGCCCGAACTGTAAGAAAGGGATGCAAAAAGTACCTAATATACATGTTCCTAAAATCAGAATTGGATTGACAGAAGCTGAAAAGTAATGCCTAACCAAAAAAAAAGAGTGAACTAATTATTTTAGCTTGTTCATCATTTTACGTGGTAGTGCAGTATACAATATGTAAAGAAAACCCTGTCCGACCGAAAAGGATAATAAAGGTTAGGTACCTATACACATGACCAAATAAAATATGAAATTTTACGTAATCATCATAGTAACAATACTAATGAATTTTGAAATAATCTTTTTTTCTGCGAATCTCAAAATCTTCCATATTCCCCAAAATTTGATATTTTTTTAAAGTGACAACTCCATTTTATACAATATTATTATGAGTGATGCGACCACGTGCCGCGTGCCCTGCCCCCCTTCACCCGCGCATGTATACCTACCGTGTTGTCTACCGCACATGTATCAAGTTAGCTCGCTTTTTCGAAATAGTATTATTTTTTAGGGGATTTTTTTTAAGTTCAGCCTGGCTTTGTAGGCATTAGTAGAATCAGTTATCGATACCTAACAATACCTTCACGGATGGGACAGGGTTTTCTTTACATATTGTATACCTACAATATCATTTTTCTTTATACGAAACCTGAATATAGTTTGTTCAGAATAAGCAACTGAATCAATTCCAATTATTTCCCACCGTGTTGTATTTTTTCCCAAATACATTTAGAAATTGTTGCAGTGTGGTTAACGAGCGCGCAACACAGCTAACTGTACGTTACTAGACGCGCAGTGAGACAGGTCACCCCGCGCCGCAGCGCCGCAAGCGAGGGCGGGCTAGCAGTGCGTAGACCATATTTTTGTTGAAACAACCAGGTAAGATAACAAGCTCATAACCTTGTAGTTTTATATGATACTAGCTTTACGCCCGCGGCTTCGCCCGCGTGGAGTTCGGTTATATCGCGCTTTTTAGATTTCCCTCGGGAACATCAAATTTTTCCGGGTTAAAAGGTAGCCTATGTTCTTTCTCAGGGCCTAAAGATTGTCTGTGCCAAATTTCATCAAAATCGGTTGAGAGGTTTAAGCGGGAAAGCGTAACAGACAGACAGACAGACAGAGTTACTTTCGCAATTATAATATTAGTATGGATAATTTTGAAATTTTGTAATAGATTTTTTACAGATATTGGACACGTGTTACAGGTTACGCATATATAAAAAGTAACGTTGTTATATTCGAGCAGCTATTCATAAGGACAAGACTAGAGAGTCCCAATTTTCAGCAACTCTACACTTTAATTAGAAACTGGCACGACTGTAACAATGAGTTATAACAAGTGGCGGGGACGATGGCCGAGCAGGAACAAAAAACTTCCGTTGCATTCGCGCCAGACGCTGGGTTCGTTTGTACAATCCCAAACTCAATGAAAATAGCCGAAATGCACGTACTCCCTTCAAATCATATGTACAAATCATCATTTGTGTTGGTTATCAAAGTCTCGTTACTCAGTGGTCTCACCTACATCGTTAGCGAGTCTGGAGTTGACGGTAGTTACGTGTCCCGTGTCCCCTCGGTGGTAACGATGTTGGGGAGCCTCATCCCTTCCGGATCATTCAAACTAGTTCACGACAGTGACAACTAATGTGTAATATAACAATTGATGTATATAGGGCGTAGTGTCCGAGCACACGTGGTAGAACGCTAACAGAGTCGTATTTCCACGTTAGCATATAGGTATGTATGCTTGATCTTGGTAGCCCCAGGCTGGTAAAATGTAGAAAATCTTGGAAACGTGCAACTGCAAGCCAGCTTACATATCCTGCAGCTGCTACTTACAATAAATTTACGAACTGTATACATTTAAAACTTTGTTTTACAAGCGTAGCCTATATGTCAACTTCTTTTAATGATAAATGCGTTACGATTGACGCACATACGCTTCGACGAGTCCTGGCAGACTAGTTGGGATCAGTTGCGATCGTTCGGCCCGCCGTTCGGATCCCAACTAGTCGCAATCATTTGACAAAATGTGTTCGCCGATTAGGGAGCCTAGTGTAAATCGTGCTTAACACAGACACAGTGTCTTTATAGTCGTATTTAGTTTCATAAAACGCATTGGATATACTAAAATCAAGACTATGTAAACCACGTTACGAAGGGACGAAACAGTAAGGATTTCTATGCTCTAATTAATCCTTCGTCACGAATATAGGTAACATTATATCATTATATGTCACAAATATAAAGATCTAACATATCTGCTTACCCCGCAAGAAAACAAGGATAACGATACACAAACTTTGTACAAAATCTGTTTACAATATTACTGAGATCATATTTTAAACCTTACGCCTTTGAATTAGGGGGCAGAATTGACGGCATCCGTCAACAGAAATATAATTGTCACTGCATAATGAGATGAAAGCTATGGCGACTATTTTAAGAAGAATGAAACATACGGGCAGGCAATTGAGAAGGCAAATCTTTACTACAATATTAGTTTAAAGAAAAGTTTGTGTATTTAGGTGCATTTGTATGTAGACTTTGAATTCTGGTTGAAGCCTGGAAGTGGCCTTGTTAATGCTGCGTGGGCGTTTTGTAGACGTGACCTAGACATTGCGCTTGCCTCGCTTAGATATCGCGTGGCTTGAAGAAAAGCTTGAACGTTTACAGGTGGAATAATGTCGTTAAGTGTTAGGGTATACAACGTTATTTTTTTTTTATAGAAGCCCTTTTACACGTGAATCGTATTTTAAAAATGTTTTTTTTAAATGTGATTATTCTGAGAAGAAGGACTGTAACAAACTCTGAGGTCGCAGATTTGCTCCATGGGTCGCCGTCTCTTTGAAAGTACATAATAAATGTACAACGTTTTCTTTTGTTTAGGTATGCGAAACCTGAATATAGTTTGTTCAGAATAAGTAACGGAATTGAATCGAATCATTTTTACACCATCCTATATTTATTCACAAATACATTTAGAAATTGTTGCAGTGTGGTTACTGAGCGCAATGCACCCGGCTCGCCCGCCCGAACGGAGCGTGGACCATATTTTTGTTGGGTCAACCAAGTAGGATAACAAGCTCATAACTTGATGGTTTTCCATGATATCTTTTTAAAATTTTGTACCTAGATTCTTTACTTAAAAATACTGGACACGTGTTTCTGGTTTCACATAAAAAAAAATATGTTGTATATTCCAACCACGGAAAGTTAGGTCGTTGGTTTAGAACTTATTTATTAGGATATACAATACCTATGTAAAGAAAACCCTGTCCGACCCATACGGATAATAAAGGTTAGGAAAACACTTAACCAAATATAATATAAAATTTTACATAATCATCATAGTAACAATACTAATTAATTTTGAAATAATCCTTTTTTCCCGGGAATTAATTCCAATTTCCCCGAAATTTGGTAATTTTTAAAAAAGTGACAACACCGGTATTATTATAAGCGAATAGCGACGCGACCACGTCACAGGTGCCGCGTGCCCTGCCCCCCGCCGCCCGCGGAAGGGGTTGCTCACCGAGTCACCGCACATGTATTAAGTTACCTCTTTTTGCGAAATAATATTTATTTTTTTAGGGGGATTGTTTTTAAGTTTAGGCTGTCTTTTTGGGCATTAGTAGAATCAGTTATCGATACCTAACCATACCTTCACGGATCGGACAGGGTTTTCTTTACATATTGTATATTGAGGTAGGTAATTAGATCGCCGTTGCGGTAGACCATGGCGAATGTGATATGACAATTTTGTCCAAAGATAGCACAAAACATCAGGTTTGGAAGGAAAAAGGGGAAGTTTTTGCAAAGTAGCCCCCTTTTAGGCTAAAAAAAAATAGTTACATTAACGACTCTTAGGTCCGTATTACAGAACGTCATTCAAAACTCAAGCTCTACTTAAGTCTCGTTTGAAGCCATTTGATTGGTTGAAACTAGTTTTAAGTAATGTTTAAACAGACATCAATGCTTGAGCTTCCTTCTGGAATACGGACCTTAGTTTTCTCATTCAGAGAACACGCGTTCTGGCAGACAACATTCGGTAAAACCTATAGTTATAGATTAGATATGTATATCTATGCCATAACATCAGACACGCGCTTACAATCGGGGAAGTGTCGGTTATGATTTAAGCTACACCAGATTTTTGAAACCCGAATTAGAAAGCATATCAAATAAGATTTTATATACATGTTATACTTTCAATAAATTAATCATGCTCGTATACAACATATGAGTCGCAAAGAATACATTCTAGAGTGATCTATATTGGCAGTGGCATATTCTAATTTAGTAATTATTTATCTTGTTTTTATCTATTTCAGAAATATATTGTTGTTAAAGAACTGGCCAAAAAATAAACTCTTCTTCACTCTAAAAACCTGAAACCGCTCACATTTAAATCAACAGGAAAAATCAGTTTTGATCATACCCAATCGTACCCGTATTGTTGCAAAACAACGAAATAATTAACATAATAACACCGGGACGAGCGAACCGTCCTCAGCGTCAGTGTGTATCGTTTCTAATTATTATAAATCTGTCGTCGCCAATGTGAGAGGACACTGTGTAGTCTTTTTTCACCCATCGAGTAATTTCACACGGACAAGTGTTAGGGATGTTAATTAAATGCTTCGTTTTTATTATTGTGCGCGACCGTTTTTTATTTTGTGCACTGTGCTTCATGCTCCGTGGATTTTGTGATTAAAAAGTTTGAAAACTCCGAATTTCGTGTTGAGAGTTATTGCGTATCCATATAGGTACCTACCAACGTTTATATATATTATTTCGGGATTCTGGTGCAGATGGTTATTTTTTTACTTTTCTTGTTTGCGTTTATGTGGTTTTAGGTGGGTTTATTTGTTGGGGATGTGAGTTTTTTCTGCTATTAACTTTTGTTCTGCAAAACTTGCCTTTCAATTTAAACATACCTATGTAATAAAAAAAATAAACCTAGTTTAACCTATACACGTTATTTTTGTTTATGCAAAACCTGCATACAGTTTGTTCAGAATAAGCAACTGAATCGATTCCATTCATTTTTACACCATGTTATATTTTTTCCTAAATATATTTAGATATTATTGCAGAGTGCGTACTGAGCACGCCACGCAGCTTAAGATTCTATTCTTCTTGATCATAGTTCAGCGCACGCCCGCGCAAAACGTAGATTCTTTACTTCAAAATACTGGACACCTGTTTCGGGTTTTGCCTTAACAAAAAATAATATTCTATATGGATAGAATTGTTAACCTTTACCTTTGAATGTTGTGCAAACAAATTGATGTATTTACAGAGAACTGAAGACTTGTTCATCACAAATGAGACACATCAGAAATGAGGAGATCCGCAGAAGAACCAAAGTCACCGACATAGCTCTGCGAGTCGCTAAACTTAAGTGGCAGTGGGCAGGGCACATTGCTCGTAGAACCGATGGCCGATGGGGCAGTAAGGTTCTGGAGTGGCGGTCATGTACTGGAAGACGCAGCGTAGGGAGGCCCCCAACAAGGTAGACCGATAACCTGGTGAAGGTAGCGGGAAGCCGATGGATGCGGGCAACACAAGACCGGTCAGCGTGGAAAGCCTTGGGGGAGGCCTTTGTCCAGCAGTGGACATCTATAGGCTGAAGAAGAAGAAGAAGAAGACTTGTTAGCTTATTGTTATTAACCTTGTAAGTAAATATAACGATATCGTTGCTGTGCCTTACTTAATAAATACATAAATAACTAGAGTTAACATATTTAAGCACCCCTATGAAGACTATTAACTAAATACCTATTTACCTGAACAACTTAATAAAATAGAAATAGTGTTTCTGTAACAAATCAGTGACCTTGGAATACCTTATTTTTGTACGATGTTGTTCAAATCAGGACAAATATGTTTCAAAGTTTATCTTGGGTATTGTTACGTTGGTAAAATAAATAAAAAAATGTAAGGAAACCAGCTGACTCTGTAGTAATCGTACCTTGAAATATTGGATGACAAGAGTTTAGAGTGAGCTGACAATCATATAATAATAGCTCAATTCACCTAAGTTTTACGGTGGTAGGCCATAACATCGGTTTCCGGCAGAAGTTACCACCCACCAGACAAAGTTTTGCCGCCAAGCAATTCGTCGTCTTCATGGTATGATGTCTGGTGAAGCCGTAAGGAGGACGGGTCTGAGCAGTTGTGTTGCGATGTGTGCTGGGTACGATGCGTCAAATGTTGTTGTTTCGGGAATTTGGTCGTGGTCGTCTCCAGATTAAACTCCCTCTGGCGCAGCATAGTTGGTTGTGTTGCTGGGTTTAACATTGTATCACCTCGCTCAACTGCCGTCTTTCTTCGTATTCACTGTCTTTTTGTGGGCTAAATAAATTTTACCATCAATTTATATCAAAATAATAATAATTCATGATGATATAGTTATAGAATTGCTTCTCTGGACTTAGTCTGTAATCGCTAACCCATTTTTAGTAAACGTGTTGATCATCATTGGTCATGTCTTCTCTGTTTAAGGCCTTTGACTCTGGAAAATAATAGGTCGCTATTATTTAGCGAAATATTTATGACAATATTTAGATTTTCTAAGTCCACTAATTAGATACAATCTGTTCACATTTATTTTATCTCTGACAGTAACAACTCTACTTCAACCTTATTGGGACGACAATAAAGATTACAATGAATATCACATATTTGTTTGGTTGTTTTTTTTATTACTTTATTAGAATAAGTTATTATTATGAGATACCAAAATGATAAATTGTTTTCTTCACTTATCTCTCTTTTATTGTCTCTGGTAGTGTCCATAATGTTTTTTTTAATATATACGACCTAAGCCTACCTTCGGGTAGGTATACAATAAAGAATTGTGTATTGAACCACATTACAATGAGAGTGATTCGTTGTGACTTAGGTGCGTATTCCAGAACGAAACTCAAGCATTGATCTCTGCTTAAGCATTACTTAAAACTAGTTTCAACCAATCAAATGGCTTGAAACGAGACTTAAGTAGGGCTTGAGTTTTGAGTGACGTTCTGTAATACGGACCTTCGACAGTGATACAAACTCAAAGGCAGAATACAAGAACGATCTGTATTGGTAAAATTCATAAACTAAAAACACATTTAAGTTAATACATATTTTTAGTAAAATTTGTTTGGAATAACAACTTGTCTTTGTCACATCAATAATTAATGACTGATGCTATGTATGAACCGATCTAATAATGTGCCTAGACGAAGGAGACTAGTCTCCACGACACAGGGAATCCTAGTGTGGAGGCTAGTGCTATTTAAATATTGTAACATTTATCTGAACAATAAAGTTTATTATTATTATTATTTGAATCCCGTTATTATCGACGAACACGACGCACAAATCAATTTCTAAAACTAATGAGGTTTATATGTGTTAAAAATTTAAATCAAATGTAAAAAAAACTTTTTATTGTTGATAAAAAAAGCAGCACATGTGACCGGAGTAAAAATAACATTTCGATAAAAGGAATGTGTTATAAATATTAACTCTAGGGAGCGCTAGAGCAACTAATTGGTGTACGAGGCATTATAGAAAGCGTGTAACTATCAATGAGCCATACTACCGCGTTGAGGCATGCGTTTGCAAGTGTGTAATTACGAACCTACAAATAAATGCCATCTATTTTACCCTTTTTTTTGTTGGGATGGGAAATCATCAAATGACCTCTCCCACTCTGGGCAGAGCAGAAGGGCGTATCAGACTTTTACTGACTAAAACCTACCCGTGTTTCTTCACTTGCCTGTGCGACGGCCAGGGCGACGGTTTCTTGTTTAACCAACCCGCAACCCTGAACCAGGAGGCATCGGTCTTCGTGGACCCGTCACGTTGTGCTGACATCTCTTTGAGGCGCGCATGAAATCAGCGCGCCGTCAACTCGGGCCTGCTCCTTACCGGGCGGCGAGCTGCTCTCTGAATCTATTTTACCCAACCGTAATGATATTTCTTTTAAAAAAATCGGTGAAGGACCGAAACAACGCCGAATAAAATACGTTTCTTTTTTTACATTATATTAAACTAGTGCTTGACCGCAATCCCGCTGATGGTAAGCAGTGATGCAATCATTGATGGCAAAGCGCTCTAGTTTGTTAAAAATTTATTCACTAGAGCTTGAAAGATACTTAAATTCTAGTCAGACGGAAACACCGCCGCTCGCAAATTGTTCCTCGATATACTCGGTATAAATTCGAGGCGAACCGCGAAACGCTTCGTCCGGGTCGTGGTGATGTCAGCAACGTAAGGGTGGATTCTCACCGTACGACGGATCGTCAGATGGTGGAACGGAGATGGGAGAATTAAGCCATGTAATTCCCTCTCACACTCTCCAAAATGCATCCTATAGAATACCGACAGTCTGGTTACTCGTCGCCTGTGCTCCTGGCTTTGAACCAAATCTTAGTCGCCAATTAACCTTTTCTTATATGGAGACCCACTTGAACTGTTAACTCTATTATTTGTGCGGCAATACAAATACGCACTGCGTGGAAAGTTCTACTGGCTACCCATAACTATCCATGAGAATAGTCCCCTATTAGACACAGACGGTTGGATGGTATCCACATAAGATTGTTCTGATTAAACATCTGCCACACGTCATTACTTCATAGGTTTCAACCAACAATTTTGTTGATTCTGCAGTTCTTAAAATATATAACGTAAAGTACATTTTTATAGGCCCGTTGATTGTCACCATTTTAACGCTAGCGTCTAGGATGTCACCGACACTTTTACTATCGACAGCTTGATTGAAAAATTACTAAGTATATTATATTAATTTTTGAACGTAACTTGCAAATTGAGTAGTAGTGACCCATTGGTAGGTAATAAGTGGTTATTATGTGGCGCTTCACTTTGTGTCAATTACCTATTTAATCACCACTGTTCTCAACAAGTCTTGGAACAAAAAAATGGAATGCATCGCATGGTGAATTTTGGCCCGCACTCTCTCACAGAACGAGGACTGTCTCAGCAAACAATGGAATCAAGCCCATGCTCTGCGATTTATTTCTATAAATCTCAACAACTCCGATTAATCCAATCGAAAGGAAATTCTGAAACGCAGAGAGCGTTTTCCTCATTGAGCTTAAATCTACGACAAGGTTTAATTAAGACTGAAAAACTGATGCTAAGTTAGACCTACTCAACTGATGACTTTTACCATTTCAGAGAAATACATCACGTTAAGCAAAGTCATTGTGGAAAAATTGTTACTCTTCTATAAAAATCGAAATAGCAGGAGGCAATGTTAATTAGATTGGGGCGCTGTGCGCTGGGCGGACGACATCGGACGCCCGTCGCGCCTCGCCGCGTCGAACCCTGGTGCAGCCCTCGCTTATGGCAAAGAGTGTGCCGTAAATACTAGTGTAATGGGTTCAGCTTTCTTGACAGGTGTGATGTGACTCTGTGAGGACGGTGGCCAGAGTTTGTTTTACAAATAGGTATTTTTAGTTCTTTTCCTGATACTTAAGCATTTAAACAGTGTTATCAGAATGCAGGCGTGTGTAAATAACTAAAGTAAATTACGTTATTATCATCATCAGCCTGTAGCACTCCACTGCTAGGCATAGGCCTCTCCAATTTCACGCCATTCAACTTGATTCTCGGCAAATCTCATCCACCGATTTGCGCTCTCCACTCTAGAAATTAAAGTCGTGGTGGCCTAGTGGTTAAAACACCAGCCTCTCAAGTATGAGTGCGCGGGTTCGATTCCAGATCAGGCAAGTACCAATGCTACTTTTCTAAAGTTATATGTACTTTCTAAACATATTAAGGAAACCTGGACTTTAAGTCTGAAATCGCCAACCCGCATTGAACAAGCGTGGTGATTACGCTCAATCCTTCTCTGTATGAGAGGAGACCTGTGCCCAGCACGACGACAAAAAGGTTGATGATAATGATGACTCTAGAAATTAGACTTCCATTTTTGAAATGTAACAATTTAGGAGGGTTGCAAGGAGAGGAAAACATTTAGGTACTAGCCCCGCACGATGATATTGCGATTGGCGGCCATCTTGGTGACGTAGTCTAACTCGCACCGTCGGTACCGTTCGCAAGTTCAGTCCGCGCTTACGCACATCGAATATTTTTGTTAGCTTTTTGTTTTTGTTATCCTGTTTTATTGTTGTTTTTCAGTTTTGTTGTTTAGTTTTGTTAGCTGTTACTCGTTAAAATGAGTAAGAAATTAATTAATAGTCGTGCTCGTGAAATTATAATTAAAGTGGACAATTATTTTGTTATGGAGAAAGAGGACTGTAAGTTAGTTCTTGAAAGTATAAACCATGCTTTAAAAAGTGCTTCTGACATTTTAATACCGAAGCAACTGCTTATAGTTATTAAAAATATTTTGCAAAATTCTATCAAAGTCACGGAGTGTGTGGCATGTGCCACAGGCGTTGCAAAAAATACTGGGACGAAATTGATACGAGAGCATGAGTCAGCAACAGCCAGTGGCAGCAAAATGAGAACTCCTACTAAAGGAAAAAGACAAAAGAAGAAATATTTCGACGGGTTTTCTTAACAGCTTTAAGAAATATTATAGATTCAATGTATACGGTGAGGAGAGAAATACCCACAATGCGCAAAATCTTGGCGGCTTCAAAAGTAGACCTTAATTATACTGGTAGTGAAACTACATTAAGAAAAATAATTAAATGTGATTTGGGCTACCAATTTAAACGATGCTACCAAAAAAGACTGGCCCCAATTTAAAGACCCCAAATTCAAGCGTGGAGGGCTAAATATTAACGACGTATGAAAGAAAATTACTCGCTTGGTGAAAAATAAAAGACAAAAGACCCGTTATTTATCTCGACGAAACGTGGATACACGCACACTACACGGTAGAAAAATGTTGGCAAACAGCAACCGATGGAGTGAGATGGAACCACAGCCCCGGTCGCCGATGGATAAAGAAGTTAAAGCGGTTTTGTTGACTATGCCCTTTTAATGTTTAAAGCAGATACCAAAACGGGGGATTACTATGATCAAATGAATGCTGAGAATTTCACCAAGTGGCTTACAGAAAAATTAGTACCCAACATACCACGCAACTCCAAAATTGTGATGGACAACGCCCCTTATCACAGTAGGGATGAGAATAGGCCACCAAGTATGAACAATAAAAAACAGTTGATTGTTGAGTGGCTACAAGATCACAACATCGACTTTCCCAACGACAGTACAAAACCTGAACTGTATTTATTAATTAAACGGCACAGACCGCCGAAAAATTATAAAATTGACAATTTATTAGCTGGCAATGGCCATGAAGTCGTTAGATTACCACCTTACAACTGCGGCCTCAACCCCATTGAGTACATCTGGAACCTGGTAAAGACGAGGGTGTCAGAAAAGAATGTGTAGCAGTTGGAAAGTCGCATTGAAGTTCTGACGTTGGAGGCGTCGGAGTCAATAACTCCAGATGACTGACGAAAGGAAGTCAATCATGTTAAACGGCTTGAAGAGGAATATTGGAATAAAGATCGAATAACTGACGAGTTATTTGTCATAAATACGGCGACGACAGTGAATCGGAAACGACAGACACAGAAAGCAGTTCTGATTCGGAAGACTATATACATTTTTTTACATATTATCCTGGTTTTATTTATAAGCTGATAGATGTAGGTAGTAATTAAAACATGACTACTACACAGTGGACTCTGGTTCAATTCCCGCTCGCAAATTAACAGAAATGTAGTTAGAAAAAAATAGTATACATGTAAGAAAGATATACGAATAAGTATATTTTTCTTACGTCTACAAAAATTATATCCTTGAAATTTTTAATAATGAAAGTTTGTTTGTCAGAATATGGGTGAGTAGGTAACCTTAACCCTAATATTAATTTATACATACACTCTTTATAAAGAGTGTAATAAAATTATATAATACAAATAAACCCTTAACCCTAATATTAATTTTGCATTTAACATTCTTTTGCTAGCTGTCCTTTTGTGTGACAGATGACGTCACAACGCTGTTATTGTGACAAGGTTCCATCGCAATATCATCGTGCGGGGCTTATAATATACTAGATTCTTACTAAATATATTTTAAACATTGGTTAACTTACTGGTATATCAGTCAACTTCTCATAAAGTTCGTGTAACTTCCTGTTGACCACTATAAACATGCGGACATTCTCCGCTAAACACATCCTACACATTGGTAGCTTTTCCATCATGTAACTCAAAAATTATAAATTACGATAATATTCAATTTAGATCTACTGTTGCGCTGAACACTATTGGGTTGTGATTTGTGAAGAACACGAAGTTTTTACCTTTTTACTAAATGTAAATAGAATAGAAGGAAAGAGAAAGACAATTATAAGCCCCGCACGATGATATTGCGATGGAACCTTGTCACAATAACAGCTTTGTGACGTCATCTGTCACACAAAAGGACAGCTAGCAAAAGAATGTTTAACGTAAAATTAATATTAGGGTTAAGGGTTTATTTCTATTTTATAATTTTATTATACATACACTCTTTATACCTACTCACACATATTCTGACAAATAAACTTTCATTATTAAAATTTTCAAGGAAATAATTCTTGTAGACGTAAAAAAAATATACTTATTCGTATATCTTTCTTACATGTATACTAATTTTTTCTAACTACATTTCTGCTAATTTGCGAGCGGGAATTGAATCAGAGTCCACTGTGTAGCAGTCATGTGTTAATTACTACCTACATCTATCAGATCAATACATAGTATAAAACAAAGTCGCTTTCGCTGTATGTCCGTATGTATGCTTAGATCTTTAAAACTACGCAACGGATTTTGACGCGGTTTTTTTTAACAGATAGAGTGATTCTTAAGGAAGGTTTGTATGTATAATAAATGCATAATATAGTAGAGAAACACTGAGAAATCTAAAAAGCGCGATAAAACCGAACTCCACGCGGGCGAAGCCGCGGGCGAAAAGCTTTACAAATAAAACCAGGATAGTATGTAAAAAAATGTTTATATAATATAATTCAATATAATCTTACCCTATTTATTCAATTCCACTCATATAGTCTTCCGAATCAGAACTGCTTTATGTGTCTGTCGTTTCCGATTCACTGTCGTCTGCCGTATTTATGACAAATAACTCGTCAGTTATTAGATCTTTATTCCAATATTTCCTCTTCAAGCCGTTTAACATGATTGATTGAGTTATTGACGCCAACGCCTCCAACGTCAGACCTTCAATGCGACTTTCCAACTGCTCCACATTCTTTTCTGAGATCCTCATCTTTACCAGGTTCCAGATGTACTCAATGGGGTTGAGGTCGCCGTTGTAGGGTGGTAATCTAACGACCTCATGGCCATTGCCAGCTAATAAATTGACAATTTTATAATTTTTCGGCGGTCTGTGCCGTTTCATTAATAAATACAGTTCAGGTTTTGTACTGTTGTTAGGAAAGTCGATGTTGTGAGCTTGTAGTCACTCAACCATCAACTGTTTTTATTGTTCATACTTGGTGGCCTATTCTCTTCCCTACTATGATAAGGGGCGTTGTCCATCACGATTATGGATTTGCGTGGGTAAAAAAAAAAAATATTAATTATTTCGCAGAAACAGGTAACTTAATACATGTGCGGTTTTAATCCATGCCCAGGCCAAGTCACACACGGCATGTGGTTGCATCGCGCAATGGCAAAAGGATTTCTTGGAATTAATCAAGGTCAAAAGGGCTGTCGTTCATTAGTCATTGTTACATGATGATTGTTTGCCAGTTTATATTTTATCGTGTAGTGTATTTACCTAACCTTTATCATCCTTGTGGGTCGGGTCTTTTTTCTTACATATTGTATATTATAAGAATATATCGTTAAATAATACCCACCTTATTGAATCATTCATCATCAAGTGAATTCTCGGCTTCTACACATTGTCTCAGTAATTGGTAGCATTGTTTTAATTTTTTTCTTAATGTAGTTTCACTACCAGTATAATTAAGGTCTACTTTGAAGCCGCCAAGACTTTGCGCATTGTGGGTATTTCTCTCCTCACCATATACATTGAATGTAATACTTCTTAAAGCTGTTTAGGAAAATCCGTCGAAATATTCCTTCTTTTGTCGTTTTCCTTTAGTAGGAGTTCTCATTTTGCTGGCTGTTGCTGGCTCATGCCCTCGTCGCAATTTCGTCAAAGCATTTTTTGCAACGCCCGTGGTACACATGCCACACGCTCCGTGACTTTCGTAGAATTTTTCCAAATATTTTTAATAACTATTAGCAGTTGCTTCGGTATTAAAATTTCCTCAGTAGTGTCCGAAGCACTTTTTAAAGCACGGTTTATAATTTCAAGAACTAACTTACAGTCCTCTTTCTATTTAACAAAATAATTGTCCACTTTAATTATAATTTCACGAGCACGACTGTTAATTAATTTCTTACTCATTTTAACGAGTAACAAAACAAAACTAAACAACAAAACTCAAAAACAACAATAAAACAGGATAACAAAAACAAAAAGCTAACAAAAATATTCGATGTGCGTAAGTGGGTAAGCGCGGACTGAACATGCGAACGGTACCGACGGTGCGAGTTCGGCTACGTCATCAAGATGGCCGCCAGTCGCAATATCATCGTGCGGGGCTTATAATGGCTCACAGACGTTTTTTTTTTTTAGTTCAATTCTTTTCGTTCTTCTGAACGGAAAATGCAAAGGCATAGTACGCCATACAGCCTAGTCTTAAGTAAATATTTTCTGGGGTAAACTTCTATCCTAACTTATCCTAGCTTATCCTAAACTTATCCTAACTAATCTAACTCCTTTCGTTTCCCGCGTTTGGACGATAAGGAGCGGTTTAGCGTAAAGGTATGATGCGGCCACTATGCTACAATATTTCACTGTTCTTTTTGAATTATTCACTGAATGCACTTTTTACTACTTATATCACGCGTTTTTATTTAGTAAACGACACTATAAATAATTTTAAAAGTCCAATGAAAAATGAGGGTGACACTCATCTTGACATTCCCGCCAAACCAAAAACGCTCACAGACGGTCCTATCCTTCGAGCAACACTGTGTTGCTCGAAGGTCCAATCATATACTATAAGTCTATGGTCACAGAGTACCTACTTTTTTTTTTTGTTCAATTCTTTCCGTTCTTCTGAACGGAAAAGGCAAAGTCATAGTACACCATACAGCCTAGTTTTTAGTTAGTTTTTTCTTGAGTAAGTTTCTATCCTAACTTATCCTAGCTTAACTTAACTAATCTATCTCCTTTCGTTTCCCCCGTGAGGCCGACAATGAAGAATTTGGAGTAAGGACATGATGTGGCCACTGTGCTACATTATTTCACTGTTCTTTATAAATTATTCCCTGAATGCACTTTTTACTACATAAATCACGCGCTTTTATTTAGTAAACAACACTATAAATAATTTTAAAAGTCCAATGAAAAATGAGCGTGACACTCATCTTGACATTCCAAAACTCCTGACAACAGACAAAGTCAGAGTATATAGTATAATCAAAATTCTTTGAGTCTAATATACACAGAGCAAGTAATCAGCCACTTTTTTTTTCCTTTGGCAAGTCGCTATTTGCGCAATGCAACTAACAAAAACGGGGAAACTTGGTAGAAATTGAATTAAATTTAGGATACGGAAATTTGGATGGATATTGGATAGGATGTTTTATACATTGATATTATATGGATACAAATTACTAAATACGTATATTATTAAAGGAGATAAATGATGCTAAATACTTGTATATTACTGGATCATTCATTGCTAATAAGATAGAAATAGAGTTAGGAAAAGGAACTTTATAAAACAACAGACTAGAAATAAAAGGATCTTGATTGAGAAGAGGACATGAAAAAAACATATGGTTCAAATCACCCACCTCACCACATTCGCAAAGGGCACTATCAAAGATCTGTAATCGTGCAAGGTGGACCTGGGAACAATTATGACCCAACCTCATGCGGATCAGGCAACTAGTAGCAACTTTATTTGGAGAACCATGGTTTTCTAGGAATACATGATTGGATACGTGCATAATAGCTTCCTTTAGTAATACTGCTATCTGCCCACAACCTGCTCCAGTCTGCCCAAAGATAACTCTTAGGCAAACTGGCCAGGTCGTGGCTATAGTTAATATAGGGAAATAGATCACCACAATCCACCGCCTCGTTAGCCAGAAGATCTGCTTTGATATTTCCAGTTATGTTACTATGGCCCGGAATCCAAGCCAATTCCACTTGAAGGCCTAATTCAAAATTACAGTACTTCTAAAATTAATTATGAAATTATAGTAGGTAAGTACTTCTGATCAATAGAAATCAAAATCAAAAGTCATTTATAAACTAGGCTGAGAATCAGCACTTTTTGAACGTCAATATTACATAAGACAGTCCCCCAAAACGCCCACCCATCGACACTTCCTAAGTGCTTTCGCTGGGAAGAAGAAGTGGCGGAAGAAACTCCCCAGCAGCACAGCTATGTAGGTATAGTAATACAAGAGAAAAAATAATAAAAATATACAAATATGGCAGATAATCACGCCAAAATACCAGATAAGCAAAACAAAAAATAAAATATCACTGAAATGTAAAAAGTAAAAACTTATTACAAACCTAAATAAAAGCCCCTGGCATAGAGGGCGTGACAGCTCACATGTTTTTGCATTGAAAAAGCAAATTCTATGAACTCATATAATATGTCAGTAAGCAAATTCTGGAGAAGGAACACAAACATTTTCCTGAGTTAATCAGAGCGACCAGCTATTCTTATCATTCAAATAGTCATTCACAAAAAAAAAAAAAAACGCTGAGATGATGATGGAGTAATTCACAGAATAATATGCCTTTGAAAAAAGCTTGGATTTTATTTGTGCTTTAAATGCATTGTAAGGCAAGTCTAGCAAAGCAGAGGGTATCTTGTTATAAAAAGTTATACCAAGCTCAACAAAAGAGTTATGAACCTTTTGAAGTCGGTGAAAAGGGGCTCGCAGTTTGTCCTTATTTCGGGTGTTAAGTTAACATTATGGATCTCACTGTTTTTGGTGTACATGTGAATATTTTGCCTAACATATAAGATGTTGGCTAAGACAAATTGCGAAGCAACCGTGAGAATGCCAATATCTTTAAAGAAATCTCTTAAAGAAACTCTTACACCGAGCTGATAAATTGCTCGGACAGCACGTTTTTGGAGAACAAATATATTTTGTATGTCAGCAGCTTTGCCCCACAGTAGAATACCGTAGGACATAACGCTGTGGAAATAACTGAAATAGACTAAACGAGCTGTATCAACGTCAGTGTATTGCCTTACTTTCCTGACGACATAGGCGGCCGAACTGAGCCTTCCTGCTAGGGCTGATATGTGTGGTCCCCACTGAAGTTTGGCATCTACTGTTATTCCCAGAAAAACTGCAGAGTCCACAGTTTCAAGCACTTCTTTATCTAAAACGATATTGGGTCCCAAGTTTCTAACGTTTGGCAAGGCGAACTTTACACATTTCGTTTTCTTAGTATTTAGAACTAGGTTATTTGACGTAAACCAATCCGTAACTATTGAGAGTGCACTGTTTACTTCGTCAAAATCTTGTTTATTTCCTGTCTACTTTAAAAATAAGAGATGTATCATCTGCAAACAGCACAACGTCACAGATGCCCTTTAAATAAAGTGGTAAATCATTAATATATACTAAAAACAAGAATGGACCCAGTATTGAGCCTTGCGGTACACAAAACTGAACTGGTAGCCCGGAAGATTTCACACCATTAATATCTACACACTGGAATCTATTATGTAAATAAGAACTAATTATGTTGAGAGCTTGATTTTGGACACCATAATGGCGTAGTTTGTGCAAAAGTGTATCATAGTGCACGCAATCAAAGGCTTTGGAGAGATCACAAAAAATTCCAATAGCATTTTGCGACCTCTCCCATGAGTTAAATATGTGTTTCAGTAGAGCAACACCCGCATCTGTAGTCGAAGGACCCTTTGTAAAACCATATTGCTCACTATGTAGGAGATTATTTAAATTAAAATGTCTTAGCAACTGCTTAGGTATTAATTTTTCAAATATTTTGCTGAATGCAGGTAAGATTGAAATGGGTCTGAAGTTGCCAACGTCAGTTTTATTACCTGATTTAAACAATAAACAATGGTATGGTCACCTCGTAATCAGTCATTGGTGTCCAAGATATACTTAGAAAGTACATATAACTTTAGAAAAGTTACTTTGGTACTTGCCTGACTTGGAATCAAACCCGCACAATCGTACTTGAGAGGCTGGTGTTTTAACTAGGAATGTAACGGTGGTAGTCATATAGGAACCGGAACCGGAGTCGGAGTTTTTAAATTTGATTTATCAGAGTCGGAACCAGAGGCGGAGTTTTTAAATTTGATTTATCGGAGTCGGAACCGGAGGCAGAGGCAGGGTCAGAAGTGGTGGTAGGAAAAACATTATTCAGTCAGTTTTTTCATTTAATCGTTTTTATTGTAAAATTAGACACAAACAGTGAAAAGAAAATTGGCATATTTCCAAATGAACAAGAAATTAAATGAATTTAATTAAAACCCAAAGTAGCATGTTATATTAAATTAAATGAACAAAAGCTTTGAAACAAATTAAATCAAATGTGTTCACTCCAAAACTAGCGAAAAATCGAAACAAATGTCGATAACCTCTATAACGTTTCGTGTGCGTAACAAACTACATAACAAGTGAAAAATTAATTGACGATAGACAAACATAACAACAAACAAGTGAAATGTCAAATTTACGTTGTAAATAACAATATTTACCAAAATTTTATCTTTTCCAACCTCTATGTTTACTAATATTTGTGTCGTCTTGTGTTTGTTTTAGCCCAAAGAAGAACCATCGCTAATACTAGCGATCAACAGTCGTTAACCACTACGTTTCACGTTGTCACCTTGACGTTGGCAGAATCATCGGTCATCGATGGAGCCATACTTCTAAAGAAAAAAAAAAAAAAAAACGTAGAACAAGAAAAGAAAATTAGGTACTGTCAACTCAACTGTCAAGGGCCTTGACAGTTGAGACAGAAGTTGACTCAAGGCAGTTAAGTGTCAGTCCATGTGTAGTGTTCAGTGTTGCAAAAGTTCCCGATTGTTCGGGAGATCTACTGATTTCGGCTCTTCCCTCCCGATATCCCGATTTCACGACCAAATCTCCCGAATTTCAGTTTTGCTGTTTTTCTTTTTCTTTTTTTATTATTATTATGGTGGCAAAAATATTATTAAGCCGACAACACTAAAATTTACCTGGTAACACTAAAACAATTCAATGGGATTCCCCAAAACTTCTCGCACGTCCTTTCAATACCGCAGTAAACATAAAATATTTAGGATCGAAATGCCTTTGAAATAAGGTTCATTATTGTTTGGTGAGTGTATGGGGGAAATTCCCTAAAAATAAATGTTTAAGTTCGAGTTGTTTGGTGAATGTACTGAGATGTTTTTATACACTTTATTATCGTTTCGTCCGTTCGCAAGTGTACTGGTTTTGTTGTGCTTTACCTTCCATTTATTTACAATGTCCGATAGCGATGATTCGGATGGAAATACGAATACCCCAAGCACTAGTACTGGAGCTAAACGTAAAAAATATGCCCAAAATTATAAAGTGGACTGGGAATCACGACCAGAATGCTCTAATTGGCTTAAAAAAAGTTTGAAAGAAAAAAACTACGCACATTGCAAAAGTTGTAATAAAGATATTAATATTTCTTCTGGCTTCGACGCTGTTAAAAGACATGCCGCTTCCCAACTTCACATCAAAAGTATAAAATGCATTGCGGATCAACCTAAGATGACCAATTTTGTGAATCGAGAAGTGATCCAATTTAAACATCAAGTGAGGGAAGGTAAATAACAAAATATATTATTATGACAATGTACATACTTAATTATTTGGGAATTGTATTGAATTGGTATAGGATAATATAGAGGTCATTTATTTTTGTACACCTACTTTTTTAAATGTATTTGACTATGACAAAGTAGATACTATTTACGTAGTTACTTTATTTAAGTATGCGCTTGAGACTTGAGATATAATCTAAATATATTAATTTAGGCAAATAAAATTCATACAGCTAATTTCTATTGAATATTTCACGGATCCGGATTCTTACTATAGACCCCTCAGGGAAATTAAATAATTACCACAAGTAAATACTACTGTTTTTAAATGTTGATTTATTTTTATATTAGGCAGACTCTCAACCCTAAACAACTGAATAGTCTACTTTATTGATCTGTGATTGTTAATCTGTAATTTTATTATTGGAACTAGAAAATATTAGGTATACTTAGAAATTAATGTTGAGGTTATTTACTGTATTTGCTACTCATTTAAAAATATTTCTTGAAAATACCTTTTTTATACAAATGTTTTAGTTTATAAGCACTTTTTTAATGTTAACAACTGCATAGTCCAGTTATGTGATGTGATTTTAATTTTTATTGAAGCTCGAAATATTATACTTACCCTTATATTCATAATAGTTTATTAAATCTATTTTAGTTAAAACACATTTTAATCTATTGCTGCCGTTGCAAGCGTTTGTTAACCTTATTATAATTACATTAAGCATTATATCTAATTAAAAATATTTTTGTACACGGATATTTAAATAGAGAAGTACTTGTTAATTGAAGATTTATTTTTGTCGTAGATAGTGGCGTTATTATAAAAAAAACATTTTTCATTCAAGAAATGCAATTGTTTTATTTTTTCCTAACGCTTGTGTACGCAACTGTGCCATATTAATAAATACTATATTGGAAGGTTAAGAACGTTCTTAAGATATATGGCACGGCCGCTTTTTATAGCTATCCGAACTTGGTCGGGTTATGTAGGTTTTCGATGCTTCGTCAGTATTTTAATTGTTTTTCTTTAATTACTGAATTTAATGACATGAAATTTTGCATGTGAATAGTTGAATGAATACACTAATTATTGGCATACATTTTACCATGCAATTCCTTTAGAATGTCGTGATATTTGACTGCTTTGTAAACAGTGATTTTGTCATAGTAAATTGTCCTATATCTCTTTAATTACTAAAGGAACATCATTGATATTTGGCAATATGTTGCAGACACTTACAAGGTTTGTATAAACGTGAAAATCTAGACCCCAAAGTGCATACTTTAAGAACTATGACCTAAAAGCGTGTTTTACGTTTATATTTTTATCTTTTTAGCCCTACGATTTTTTCTAAATCTGTTTTGTGCACAAATATGCACAAATTCAAAACAACGTATGTAAAAATCTACAGCTCTCTATGTAAGCACTTTATATGAAAACTAGCTAATGGCCAAACGTTCGCGCAGCAGAAACTTGAATTTCTCCGAAGTTTATGCATGCACAAATTTTATTCATACATACACAATTACACACTAATTTTTGGACACATCTCTTTTTTCTAAAGTCAATGGATTAAAAAAAGTTCCGCCAGGACAACGTTCGCCCAGCGGAATCAGTTTTTGGTGAATTTCTCCACAATGGCTGCATGCACAAATTTTTTTTACCATACACAATTACACGACGTCATACACTAAATATCTGCATATTTAAAATCTTTAAATTCAACAACATTCCGCTGCGCGAACGCACACCAGCTACGGCGCGGGCTGGCCTTCATCGGACAAGGGACGGGGGAGGGGATTACTACGTGGAGCGCGTCGCGGTGGACCTCGGCGGCGAGGTCGGTAAGGCGGTCTGTGTTTGTGTAATGTGCTGGTGGCCCTATTGGCCTCTTGGAGGAGGGTAATGGGGTCATCGGGGTCTGAGAGAGCATGCCGAGGGCGGCGAAGTCGGGAGATGGTGGAGGGAGTGTAATTGGCGGCCGCTGCTATAAGAGGATTGCGGTGATTGGCAGCAGTGTCAAAGAAACGCTTGGAAAGGCGTTTCATGAACTGCTGGATGGTGGGGATTTTGAGATCAAGATGGAGGATCTCATTTCGGACGAACCAAGGGGCGTTTGTTGCTTTACGGAGGAATCGGTTTTGGCCTACTTGCATCCTATGGATATGCCGTGGCTTGGCATGTGCAAAGACTGGACAAGCGTAGGTCATAATCGGGGGTATGCAAGCTTTGTACAAGCGCATTTTGCACCTGAGCGATAGCTTGCTACGCGGGTTGAGGACGGGGTGGAGTCGACCTAGAGCGAAGGCGGCGCGAGCGCGGACCGTCTCAATGTGCTCTGAGAAGTTGAGGTTTGATCGAGAATCACACCTAGGTACTTGGCTTGTTTCTCTCAAGGGATCGGCTTGCCGTCCAAGGTGATGGGTCGTGGAAGGGTGACACTGACCCGCGGTTTCCTGTAGAGTACCGCTTGGCTTTTTAGGGCGTTGACTTCAATCCTCCATTTCATAAACCAGTCAGCGAAGCTCGCTGACTGGTTGTCGCTGACCGCGGATTGAAGATGGAGGCGAATCCAGTCTGGACTGCGTCCCGAGCAGTAGATGGCTGTGTCGTCTGCGAACAGAGCGAGTTGAGCCTTACTGCTTTTCGGGATATCGCTGGTGAAAAGCGTGAAAATGAGGGGGGCTAATACAGAGCCCTGGGGAACACCTGCACGGATGGGGCAGGGGGAGGAGAGCGCTCCTTCGATTTTATAGCGAAAGGTGCGGTTTGATAGAAAGTCCCGTAAGATGTGGACGAGACGATCAGGCACACCGAGTTGGTACAGCTTATAGATTAAGCCGTTGTGCCAGACTTTGTCAAACGCCTTCGCTATATCGAAGTAAATAAACGACACTATAAATAATTTTAAAAGTCCAATGAAAAATGCGCGTGACACTCAGCTTCCCGTCAAAATCCTCCATGTAAAAGTCGATAATCATGTAAATAACAGGAGATTTGTAAAACGTCAGTTGTGATAACCCTAAATTGGTTTGTTTACCTCTATTCTTTATGGAGCTTGGCGTTGGTTTAGGGATTGACAGCTCACTAGCTCAGTTTTCACGGTGACATTACAAAATGGTTTGGTAGTAACATTTTGCTAATCCATTACCCAATATGTTACAACACTGTCTGGTCAACAACGTAAATAACGCATTGAATGAATGCCGCAAAATGACACCTGGCTACTTTGGATTGGTGGAGAAACGTGCAAAGTGGCTAATTAGCGACCCAGATTTGGTTCAA
Source organism: Sesamia nonagrioides (assembly GCA_017933935.1). Classification (NCBI taxonomy): domain Eukaryota; kingdom Metazoa; phylum Arthropoda; class Insecta; order Lepidoptera; family Noctuidae; genus Sesamia; species Sesamia nonagrioides. The sequence continues at coordinate 535,370 of JADWQK010000857.1, forward strand.
GCGGTCTCCAAAGCCTGGAGCACAGGCGAAGAGTAGCCAGCCTGTCGGTGTTCTACATATATCTATAGGATGCATTTTGTCGAGTGTGCGAGGGAATTGCATGATTTAATTCTACCCATCTTCGGACGACCCGTCGCACAGCGAGTATCCCACCCTTACGTTGTTGACACCACTACGATCCGGACGAAGCGTTTCGCCTCGTCTTTTATACCGCGTACATCGAGGGACTGGAACAATTTGCCAGCGGCGGTGTTTCCGTCAGACTACAATTTGTCTTCAAGGCTAGAGTGAATAGGCTCTTAATAAACTGGCGCGTTTTACCATCAATGATTGCTTCACTGCTTACCTTCAGACGGGATTGCGGTCAAGATCGTTGTTGTTACACTATCAGTACCCATTGCTACTGGTGTCCCGCACACTGTAAGTTTTGAAAAGGTAATTTGAAATAAATACATTTTTCAATATCTATAATTGATTTATTTGTAAATAAAATATATTTTATAATGTCATAAGTTGCACTTCATTTATTACATAAATATTATAATATAACGTCCACGATCCTCTCAGTTACAAACTAAACAAAATTAAAGTTCGGTGCGTCTCTTTCTTTCTTTCTTACTTACATTTTATTTTAGTCCTGTCAAATTAAGATATTCCATAGACAAGTTAGACTTGACTAAAACAGCGACAAAAACAGATGAATTTTGATAAGATTGAACGTCGGGTACTAACAATTCTGATTGATTGAAAAATAATTAGCTTAGGACAGCCTCCGTGGCGTAGCGGTAGCGAACGCGGCCGCTGCGCAAGGAGGCGCGGGTTTGATCTCCGCAGTGCAAACATTTGTATGCATGAATATGAATATTTGCACCGGTCTGGTCGTGCCTCGGAAAGCACGTTAAGCCGTTGGTCCCGGTTGCCATACGAACATCTAATGGCAGTCGTTACGGGTTGTTGGAGACCTCAAAAGTCCAACAATTGGTCTAACTGCAATGCTTCCATATCGCTTTCGGTTTGTGGAGGTCAGACGGCAGTCGCTTCACGGAAAATATCGAAGTTTACCAAAAAATCAGCAGTTAGACTGGTAAAGCGGACCCCAGACTCCAAAGCTGAAGAAGCTTCGGATGCGACTGGGATTAACGCTGTGATGATGATGATAGAAAAATAATTAGCGGTATCCAGTTACAGCGGACGCTAACAAAGTTGGGAGGACGCTAGACAGCACATGTCCTTTTCTAAATGAACTGAGAAGAAAGTGATGCAGTATACCCAAGTTAAGTTCAATTTATAAATAAGACAATCGGCTCCTATATGCCTTAAAGCGATTACATTATTACTGTTTCGAGATAAATCTTATACCAGCAACAGGGATGTTTCCTGGGTAAAAAAAAATTGATCCTACTTAGTTCGTCATTCAGATTATAGAAAAATATTGGATACGTATATTTTGTTTTATCAAATCAATAAAAATTTACAAATACAAAAGGCATCAAAGATCAGGAGTGGAGGTGGCTGGTGACGTCACTGCTCGCTAAAAAGTGTAGCGTGCAGTGACGTCACACGAGTTTTCAACGCGCTGTGTAGTCATCATTTTTTGTTTATATGAAAAAAGAAAAAATACGTGTCTAGTATTTTTTGGAAATCTGCCTGACGGACTAATTATTTTTTTTTTTAGTCAAATACCGTATTGGCTTATATCCTATCCAAATAATTTAATGTCCATCAGATAGATTTAAAAAAAATATTGAACAAGTATTTTTTATTTTTTCTTTCATTCAAATACTTAGGAAGATTATATTGATTTGAAATGTCGCATGACGTCGCGCCGTGGTACAAAATTTACCACGGCGTGACGTAATTAGCCCCCACTCCGTAACTTTAATACGCTATATCTCAGTCATCATCATCCCAGCGTAAATCCCAGTCGCATCCAAAGCCTTTTCAGCTTTGGAGTCAGGGGCCCGCTTTACCAGTCCAACTGCTGATATGGCTAAACTTCGATATTTTCCGTGAAGGGACTGCCGTCTGACCTCCACAACCCCAAGGCGACATCGAAGCATTGCAGTTAGACTACGCTATATCTCAGTATTTTTGGTAATTTCGACAAAATAAAAAATACGCGGTTATTTTTTTTTATTATCTATAAGACGGTCTAATTATTTTTATTTAATTTGGATACATCCCTATTACATAAAACACTATACCATATTGCTATCCATTGCTTCAGAAGTTCGAAAATAGTGTAAGCGCAGCAACGTAAATACAGCAATGAATGTTGTTGAACTGTCAAAATGAAACACATTGCTACTGATAGTGAGTTACGTAATTATTCTGCTGATGAGTTTAGTCAGTAATAAGTCGACAAGTCTTATATCTTGTAGCCATTATTTATGCTCATGCTACATTCATAGAATGCAGGATGCTTTCTTCCGTATTCCATATACAGAGTGGTGCTGACAATACGACAATAAATGAAAACACGAACGATGCTGGATCTTATGAATAATCCTAAACCATAGAAAAGAACCTAGCATCAAAAATAAAAAAAATGTAAATTTCACACTATCTAAATCGCATAAAATTGCAAACGGAATATAGAACATACTCTAAAAATATTGGTTGACTGACCTCCGATCGGCGATAGCGCGATCTTCAATCGACTTGCTATTTTCGCGCTATTATTATTAAAGTTTGGTACCGCGGGCTGCGGCGGTCATTAACCTGTAAGCGCTTCCTTATCAACATGTACATCATGTAGAAAATGTGAAAAATAAAAAATAATGTCCTGTGACTAAACTAATGAACATATTTATATATTTTTTTATCGGTAGACTGAGAATGTGTTGAAGTACACGATGTTTAATTTATTGTCGTATTGTCAGCACCATTATGTACAACGTAATTTTTCTTTATACGATACCTGAAAAGTTTGCTCAGAATAAGCAACTGAATCGAGTCCAATATTTTTTTTTTCTTTTTTTTTATAAGTTATAAACAAGCGCTTGACCGCAATCCCGCCTGATGGTAAGCAGTGATGCGATCATTGATGGTAAAGCGCGCTAGTATGGTGTTTTAGTTTTTAACACCATATAATGTTTTCTCCCAAATACGTTTAGAAATTGTTGCAGTGTGGTTACCGAGCGCGCCACGCAGCTTACGTTACATCATAGTACGCGCAACAGCTGACACCACAGACGATATTCTTGTTGGGACAACCATGTAGGATAACAAACTCATAACTGGGTTTTTCATGATATCATTTCGATATATCATGTTGATATTTTTAAATAACGTTATACAATATGTAAAGAAAGCCCTGTCCGATCCGTGAAGGTATTGTTAGGTATCGGTAACTGATTCTACTAATGTCCACAAAGACAGGCTAAACTTTAAAAAAAATCCCCCTAAAAAAATAAATATTATTTCGCAAAAAGAGGTAACTTAATACATGTGCGATGAGCAACCCCTTCCGCGGGCGACGGGGGGCAGGGCACGCGGCACCTGTGACGTGGTCGCGTCGCTATTCGCTTATAATAATACCGGTGTTGTCACTTTTTTAAAAATTACCAAATTTCGGGGAAATTGGAATTAATTCCCGGGAAAAAGGATTATTTCAAAATTCATTAGTATTGTTACTATGATGATTATGTAAAATTTTATATTATATTTGGTCAAGTGTTTACCTAACCTTTATTATCCTTTTAGGTCGGACAGAGTTTTCTTTACATATTGTATATAACATTATGTTTTATTTATGCGAAACCCGAAACACGTATATGGTCAACGCACCATTCGCCCGTCCGCCCCTGCAGCGGCATGGCGCGGGGGGCCTTGTCTCACTGTGTCCTAGTACTATGATCTACAGTCAGCTGTGTGCGCTCAGTAACCACACTGCAACAAACTCTAAATGTATTTGGGAAAAAATCAACATTGTATAAAAATGATTGGAATCGATTCAGTTGCTTATTCTGAACAAACTATATTCAGGTTGTTGTATATTAAGTCTCTGGGATCCTTTAAGAGAACATTGACCCCGATTCTCATCTTTTATATCTATTTCTTTAAGAAAAGGATAGAGCATACAACGTTAGTTTAGACCTGTCAAATAGGGAAGAAAACTGACAAATCTCGCCACTAGAGGCGCTGATATCGTTTGACCCAAATAAACTGTCAAAACCCATTGTAATATGTTCAAGTTTACGTTGTTTATAAAAATGTAAAAAATATGCCGCGTTGTGTAGCAATTTGTTGCAATAATAATGGAAATCACTCTTTCCCTAAAGATGCATTTCAATTTAGAACAGAATATTTAAATAGATTTTAATAAAGATTATGTTGATGTCTCTATAGCTTTCTGGAGGCGGTAAATCAATTTTTTCTCTTGAATTTCTTGTTGTTGAGGAACCTCGAAGTTAAAATTCCGGTCATACGATTCAAGTCTGGATACCTAATAATTTTAGGTTAATAGGGTTGAAACTTTCAAAATAAGGCAATAATAAGTACATTAATATTTACTTAAATATAACTAAAGAAACTTTAAACCTAATACAAAATTAATGTAACTTAAAACACTAACAAGTCTGCATTCAGTTTAAAGTCTGGGCATTGTTATTTGCCTGGTAATTAGATCAGCTTTTCGTCCTTTTACTTGTTATTTTATTTATATTTGTATCGACAATATCTCTAATTCATACAAGTGCTGCCATCTATCCTTAAGTATGTAATACTGTGTGTCAAGTGTGTAACAGAATGTCAGTTTTTAAATAAAGTTAGTTCGTATCCGTGTGACTCAAGCGTTTCATTAATTAGAGGTTATGTGCCCAGTATTTTAACAGTATTTTAATAGTTTTGTTAGTTTTTCTCGCAATTTTCTTGGACATCAGTAGTGATAGTGATCCGTAGTAAAATAGACTGCAGATTGAGATAAACTGTGCTAATTAACGCTGTAATTGTAAAAATGGCGACGAACTATCTTGTGAGCGTGCCTAAACTGAAGGGGCGGGAAAATTACAGTGAATGGGCTTTCGCGGCTGAGAATTTCTTAGTTCTGGAGGGAATGTCTGATTGCATTAAGTCGGAGACAGTGCCAGTAGAAATAGGAGCAGCAGGTGACGCGAAAACCAGAGCCAAACTTATTCTGACAATAGATTCGTCGCTGTACGTGCACATAAAAAGTGTGCAAACGACTCATGAGCTGTGGAAAAAATTGAAGAACCTATTTGATGACTCAGGATTTTCGAGAAGAATCAGTTTGCTGAGGAGTTTGATTTCCATTCGACTCGAGAATAGTGTTTCAATGACTTCGTACGTGACACAGATAATTGAAACAAGCCAGAAATTGTGTGGTACCGGTTTCAACATTAATGATGAGTGGGTTGCATCGCTTTTGTTAGCGGGATTAACAGAAAAATATTCCCCTATGATAATGGCGATCGAGCATTGCGGCATACCATTGACAGCAGACGCCATTAAAACGAAGTTGTTAGACATGGAAGAAAGCGGAAACGGTAGCGAAAACAGCGCTTTCAATTCCAGTGGTGCGTTTGCGAGTTACAAGAAGAACCGGAATGTTGGTAGCACTTCGACCACAGACAAAGCACAGATGTCAAAGTTAAAACCAAAAGTCATAACATGCTACAAATGCAAACAAACAGGGCATTACCGTAATCAGTGTACTTTTTCGAACAAAAATTCATCGAATACAAATAAAAATGAACGTACAAGCAGTAATGCGTTTAGCGCCGTGTTCCTGAATGGTGAATTTTGCAAAAGCGATTGGTATATTGACTCTGGGGCGAGTGTTCATCTTACCGCGAACGAAGAAGGTTGTCAAATGTGTCGCGGGATCTTATGATTAAGGAAATTGTCGTGGCAAACAAAGATAAAGTACCTGTATTGTGTACTGGAGATGTGCAGATTACGACAAAGACGCACGCCTGTGAATACGACATTACAGTGGAAGGTGTATTATGCGTACCAAAGTTGACTACAAATCTGTTGTCTGTTAGTCAACTTCTATCCAAAGGAAACAAAGTTTTATTTGACAACAATGGTTGTCAGATTTTCAATAAGGCAGGAGTACTGGTGGCTACAGCATGTCTGTTGAATGGTGTTTATAAACTGAATATGTCTGAATATTGCTCAGCAGCTGCAATGACAGTGTCCAGTGAAGTTTGGCATCGACGTTTGGGTCATGTCAACAGCCAGTATTTGAACAAGATGCAAGGTGCTGTAGAGGGATTGACAATTGATAGTAAGTTTGATATATCCAAGTCATCATGTGTCACATGCTGTGAGGGCAAGCAAAGCCGTTTGCCTTTTCCCAAAGAAGGTAGCAGAAGTACAGAGTTATTACATATTGTGCATACTGATCTCTGTGGACCGATGGAAAATCGGTCAATAGGTGGTTCGAGATACTTTATGCTGTTTATCGACGATTTTAGTCGTATGACATATATTTATTTCCTAAAAACAAAGGATGAGGCGTTGAAATGCTTTCAACAATACAAAGCAGAGGTTGAGAATCAACTTAATTGCAGGATTAAGATTTTGAGAAGTGACAATGGAACAGAATTCTGCAATAGCAAGTTTGATGATTTTTTGATGTCGCATGGGATAGTACATCAGAAAACCAACCCATACACGCCGGAGCAGAATGGACTCTCGGAGCGATATAACAGAACTATCATTGAGAAAGCCAAGTGTCTGTTGTTCGATGCAGGTCTCGAGAAAAGGTTTTGGGCAGAGGCTGCACACACTGCAGTGTACTTACAGAACAGGACTGTGACTACATCCTTAAATTATAAAACTCCTTTCGAGATATGGACAGGCAGAAAGCCTGATGTCAGTCACCTGCGTATTTTTGGTAGTCCAATTATGGTACATGTGCCAAAACAAAAGAGATTGAAATGGGACAGAAAGGCTGAAAAATGTATCCTTGTTGGCTATTCCAATGATGTCAAAGGGTACAGGATATATAACCCGAAGTCTAATATCATCACTACCAGTAGAGATGTTATAGTATTGGAGAAGATAGAGACAGAGAATAATGTTCTGGAGGTACAGGAAAATTGTTCAGATAATGTGAATATAGTTCCAGTAGGGGATGAAGATTTGACACTTCTGGAAGATTCACATGAACAATTGGAGAACTTGAACATGGATGACAGTAGTGAACTGTATGTACCTTGCGAAGATGAAACATTAGATAGCTCAGAGTCTGGTGCAATGGACAGTGATGACTCCATAATACTTAACAATGTCAATGTAATAAGTGGTCCTCGGCGTAGACAGCAGCCTGACAGATTTGGATTTGCAAGTGCTCATATAGAAGATGGCCAAATGTTCACGGGTGAGATATTGTTGCAAGAAGCCTTGGAAGGACCTGAGAAAGCACAGTGGTTAGCGGCAGTGCAGGAAGAGCTACAGTCGTTCGAGAAAAATAGTGCGTGGGAACTCGTAGATGTTCCAAAAGATGGTACCATAGTGCAGTGCAAATGGGTGTTGCGAAAAAAGTACGATAGTAAAAACAATGTGCGTTACCGTGCTCGTCTAGTCGCAAAGGGCTTCACCCAAAAACATGGTGTGGACTACACTGAAACATTTTCGCCTGTAGTGAGACATACAACTCTTAGACTATTATTTGCATTGTCTGTTAAGTTAGATTTAGATGTCACCCATCTAGATGTCAAGACTGCGTTCTTAAATGGTGACTTAGAGGAAACAATTTATATGAAAATGCCAGATTGCTATAACAGTAGTAGTTCAGTTAATAAAGTGTTAAAACTTAAAAAGGCCATTTATGGACTTAAGCAGGCCTCTAGAGCCTGGAATAAGAAGGTAGATAATTGTTTGATCAGTAATGGTTACAAAAGGTCAAAAATAGAGCCATGTATGTATATAAAGGATAAAAACAAATGTAAGACCATTGTAACAGTCTATGTCGATGATTTCTTTATATTTTCCAACGATGAAACTGAAACTAAGAGCTTGAAACAGATTTTATCTAATAAGTTTAGCATTAAGGACTTAGGTGAAGTTAGACAATGTCTTGGAATGAATGTAACCATCAACAAAGATAAAGGATTTGTAACTTTGAGCCAGGAAACTTATATTGATCAGTTATTGAGCAAATTTAATTTAAGTGATTGTAAGGTTATTGGTACACCTATGGAGGTCAAATTAAATATAAGCAAAGGCGAAGTAGGCGTTTATAATTGTGTGCCCTATCAACAACTAATTGGTAGTTTGATGTACCTGTCGGTCTTAACTAGGCCAGATATTAGTTATGCTATAAGTTTTTTGAGTCAATTTAATAATTGCCACACTAAACAGCATTGGGAATATGCAAAAAGGGTATTAAGATATCTTAAAAGAACTAAATCTTATGGAATAAAATATTGTAAAGATGGTAATTCAGAAATAAGAGGCTATGTAGATGCTGATTGGGCTTCTAACTCTGAAGATAGGAGATCATATACTGGGATGTGTTTTTTGTTATCTGATGGTGTAATATCATGGGAATGTAGAAAACAGAAATGTGTAGCTCTCTCCAGTACTGAATCAGAGTACATTGGTCTATCTGAGGCATGTAGAGAAGCATTATATATTAAGGCATTACAGTATGAAATAACCAATAAGATGTACACAATAAGCATATTCAATGATAACCAAGGGGCACAGAAACTGTGTGCAAACCCAGTCTTTCACAAACGTACAAAGCACATTGATATCAAATATCATTTTTGTCGTGATTTAGTGAAAGATAAAATTGTTAAAGTGCTGTATGTGCCAACAGCTGATATGCCAGCTGACATTTTAACGAAAAGTTTATGTTCAGCAAAGCATTATAAATTTATGTTAATTCTTGGCATAGTTTGTTTAGATTAAGATTGTATTTATCTGTAATAGTGGATATTGCGATAAGTAGGGGTGTTATTTTATTTATATTTGTATCGACAATATCTCTAATTCATACAAGTGCTGCCATCTATCCTTAAGTATGTAATACTGTGTGTCAAGTGTGTAACAGAATGTCAGTTTTTAAATAAAGTTAGTTCGTATCCGTGTGACTCAAGCGTTTCATTAATTAGATTACTGAAGCTCCTCTAGACGTTTAACTCTTTTTTAAATTTGAAACAGTCCATGTAAAATACATTGCTCTGCTCTACCTAAAAAAAACTCGTCAAACACAAAAACTACCTCAACATAAAACGTGATACGACTGACAGCTAATTGTTATGAGTCAAACGCCATCAGCGACATCTGCAAATAGCTTTGCATTTTCTTCCCCATTAGTCCGCTACTGACATAAATTGGCGTACTTTACGTCGCCATATTTATAATCGCGTTTAAACTGTCTATGGAGTATCTTAATTTGACAGGACTAAACTAATATTATATCTTTTGTCTTTCTCTTAATGAAATAGAAAGAAAGGGACGCACTGAACTAAATTTAGTTTGTGAGCGGGAATCGTCTAAAATAAGGAATTCTCTTTAGAATCTGTGCAAATTAGTTTCAACGAGTTTATAAACGTCCGAACCACAACCGGACACTATATGTATAGTATGCGTCTCTCGCTCATACGACTCTGAATCTTATACAGAAGCCGGATAAAGTTTATATTCGATTGTAACTTCCTCTGATCTACATATTTACACTAATATGAACATTATTGGCAGAGAAAACAAGGTTGATATTCGTATTAAACGCTAATTTAGCACAGTAAACGTCATTTTTCCACCACATGTAGTAGTTATTCCTTTAGAACTAGTTCTTCAAGGATATACAGAGTGGTGCAGATAATACGACAATAAATAAAAACATGGACAATGCTGGTTCATAGGAATAATCCTAAACATTGGAAAAAACCTAGCATCAAAAATAAAAAAAAAAACATGAAAATTTCAAACAAACTAAATCGCATAAAATTTGAAACGGAATAAAACATCCTTTAAAATGTTGGTTCACTGACCTCGGATCGGCGACAGCGCGTCCTGTATCGACTTGTTTTTTTCGCGCCAATTATTAAAGTTAAACCTACCGCTGGATGCGGCGGTCATCAACCAGTAACCGCTTCCTTATCAACATGTACATCAGAAAATGTGAAAAATGAAAACTAATTTCCTGTGACTAAACTAATGGACATATTTATATGATTTTTTATGGGTAGACTGAGAATGTGTTGAGGTACACGATGTTTAATTTATTGTCGTATTGTCATCACCACATTGTATACCTTACTCTTTCACACAATAAACCTCTCCACTTTACAATGCTGCATGCTATCGTCCATATACTCCACGTGTCTTTTCGCTGGGAACACTTTGTGGACTCGTTTCCTGTGTGTATATAAGGAAGCTTTTTGCTTGAACGTTTGCTGGCAAATATCGCAGGATAGTGGACGTTCACCGGAGTGGATAACTTCGTGTTGCGTGAGAGCTTTCTTATCCTGTAATAAAATTGGAAAATTGTTAGTTTTTTTTTATACAATATGTAAAGAAAGCCCTGTCCGATCCGTGAAGGTATTGTTAGGTATCGATAACTGATTCTACTAATGCCCACAAAGACAGGCTAAACTTAAAAAAATAACCCCCCCTAAAAATTAAATATTATTTCGCAAAAAGGGGTAACTTAATACAAGTGCGGTAAGCAACCCTTCCGGCGGGCGGCGGGGGCAGGGCACGCGGCACCTGTAACGTGGTCGCGTCACTATTAGCTTATAATAATACCAGTGTTGCCACTTTTTTTAAAAATTACCATAGTTCAGGGAAATTGGAATTAATTCCCGGGAAAAAAAGGATTATTTGAAAATTCATTAGTATTGTTACAACGATGATTATGTAAAATTTTATATTATATTTGGTCATGTGTTTACCTAACCTTTATTATCCATAGGGGTCGGACAGGGTTTTCTTTACATATTGTATACAGGATGAGTTTTTACGAACCGTCCAAATTTCGATATATTAATCTTTGGCGAAAATCATTGAATACGTGTTTTTCTTTTAGCATCACTCAATACAAAAATATTGAGATATCACATCAAAAAGTTCTCAAAATTTGATAAAAAAAAAAATATAAAAAGTTGATGTTTGATGACATCGCGGCGTGCCATCGTCCAGCCCGCTCCACGCTCCGCCAAAGTTCATTGAACACAATCGTTTTAAATCAGTGACCACGCAAAGCGGATAATTTTACGTATCTATTTTTTTTTTTTTCACAAATGGAAATAGTGAATATAGCTAATGCCTAAAAAAATTTGGACAGCGACTAAAAAATCTTACTGTATTTATAAACTAGTGCTTGACTGCAATCCCGCCTAAAAATACACAAGTGGAATTGAATTTACTTACAGTAAAACCCTTGCCACACTCTTGACAGAAATGGGTCCTCGGTTTCTCCTTCTTCTGGCCGTGTACCCGCATCATATGCTTCTCTACATTCGCTCTCGACGCTATCGGCTGAAAATAAAGACAATTCATAATAGGCTATTTGACAGTATTAACTTTTTGTGATTATTTGCCTTAAATGCATAAAATGTATATGACTCTTTATGTCATTTACATGAATTTTAATAAAAATAATAACAATTAACATATCCAAAAACACAAAAATATGTTTGGCTTTTTGTTTCTCGCGCCACATATTGTGAAAAGATCCGGATTGGCTAATGTCACTATGACGTCATACGCACATACAACACGTCTTGTTGTCGTTCTATGTGTTCCCAGAGTTTTTAGAATGTTTTTGGTACAGCACACCACTTGTAAACCATTTTATGTGATAAACAACAACAAATAACAGATAAACACAAACTCCACTGCGGAATCGAAAATCGTTTATAGTCTTGTGACGTCACTTACAAATACAAAGTGCGACGCCATATTGCTGAATAAAGCGTTTCGGCGGCTTATTTGAATTTTGAAGTTTTATTTGCATGTTTCTTACGAAATACGTATATAAAATAAAAAAAAAAATACTTTCGGTGAACTTCTTAATCAACTTCTTCTAAGTAATTCAAGATAGAAATTATAAATCTGTCAAATAGCCTATTTCATCGATACCCTCGTTCTACTAAACTAAATTTAAGTGCAATGCGCCTTTCTATTTCTTTAAGAAAAGGATAGAAGATAACATTTTATTTTAATCCTGTCAAGTTCTTTTTTATTAAGTCTGTTTTTGTTTTTTACATTTTCTACGTGTTAGTGAAGCCTGATGGTTGCACCAACATTATATTACAGTCCATATGTATCAATTTAATTGCAAAACGTCATGAGTAAAATTACCTATTATTATGACGCTTTATCATCAAAACAACCTCATATTAACATAAAAAAAAGTTAGTATACATTTTTAACATAATTCTCATTTTTTGCAAGCTGTACCGTCCGAATGACGTCACAGAGCGAGGTGCACAGTTACCTCGCGCGAGTTATACGAGCCCGTACCTTCTCACACACAGGACACTTGTGAACAGTTTTGCCAAGATGTTGATAGTTGAAATGGTCCTGCATGGCTTCTTTCGTCGGGTACCCCTTGTTACACATTGGACATGGAAACCTGGCAGACAGGATAAAAAATAAATTATGGCGGAGAACAGTGCTTTTTTGTGTAAGGAAGAAGAACGAGAAAAAGTTGAGGTAAATATGTGTCACAACTACGCAAAATGGCTGTCGCTCAGCATTATGCTGCGACTTTAACAAGACAGGGCCTTTTTGTGAGAATGGAAATCATCAAATGACTTCTCCCGCTCTGGGCGGAGCGGAAAGGCGTGTCAGGTTTTACTGACTAAAACCCACCCGTGTTCCATCACTTGCCTGTGCGCCAGGCCCACGGTTTCTCTTTTAACCAACCCGCAACCCTAACCCAGCCTTCGGACTTCGTGGACCCCGTCACGATGTGCATCTCTTTGAGGCGCGCGTGAAACACAACGAGTTGTCGACCGTGGCCTGGTCCTTACCGCCATACGAGACAGGAGCTCAGCGCTGGATTTCAGTGACAGCCGGTGCCGACTTAATGAAATTGGTAGCGCAAATATTATTATGTATGTACGACTACATTCTGAGATTAATTGAACTAGTGCTTAACCGCAATCCCGCCTAATGGTAAGCATTGATGCAATCGTTGATGGTAAAGCGCGCTAGTTTATTAAGAGAGAAATTGGGCAGTAGCTAAAAATAATTAAGACATAGAATTGGAGCCCTCTTAAAATTTCACCTTGCGTGAAGTGAGCTACTGTCTTATCAAACGGATGTTGTCTGGTGGACAACTGCCCGGCTATTGATGTCAGGACGTTGTATACAGGCTGTTAGTGTAAACACCGTTATCGTTGAAACCAGTGGATTGGTTTCACTTTCAGAACGTAAAGTTAATAAAAAACAAATTATTATTTCTTTTTTGTAAAATCTCTTATTTTCCACGAACATATTTCACTCTAGCCGCTAGCGGATCATGTTTCATGAACGCTAGGGTTAACGACCGGCAACGCAAGCCGCGCGCGCGGCCCTCTCCTCTCAGTTCGGCGCAGCCACGGTATGGATAGGACGTGCGCTTGCTCAACGCTCGCGACGCTCATTTGTCGCGCAAGTGTGTATTATGTGTGTCGTGAATGCATGTGTATTACGTAGTGTATTATGTCGTACACAAACGCACAGTGGACCGAAATGATTCGGCTTTACGCCGTGGCTGGTGATAACCTGAACGAGGCCAGAAGAATTTACGCATTTACAATGTTCATAACAAACATTACAGGAGCCGGGTGAATGAACATCGAATACGGCAAAACAGTTCGAAGACGATGAAAAACATCGTTTTTCATCGTCTTTTGAGGTTAATGTAACTGCACGTAAGTCAATCGGTGCAAATTTAACAAATAATTTTAAATGAAACTGTAGATAAAAATGTGATTAACTTTTAAATAACAGGAAAGGTTACATCACAGGTTATGTGCATTGTGTCTTTATTGTAATGTAGTTAGTTAAAACTTATGTAGGTAGTTAAAACGGTCGGCCAGTACAGTAGGTCAGTGCCCTTTGCACTGATACGTAACTCGGGCGCATTGTATTTATGAGTTTGCGGCCGGTCTCTGACAGAAACTTTTGAGAATTTTTGAAGGAAAACCGTTTATTTATTTTTAAATGCAGATAAACATTTTTATAAGTAAGTTAACTACCTACGGTTTTGGTGACAACGGTGTTTAGCCTTCCATCCTGTATATGCTAGTTACGCGGTATACTCTGCTTGCGAGACGTAGGATGCTACATAGAAGACGGTTATTTTAGTAATATTTATAAAAGCGAATGTAATTACTTGAACACTTGTTCGGACGCATGCGCCCTGGAGTACTTCAGATGTGCCTGGTAAGTCGCGAGGTGAGAGAATGTCTTGTTGCACTCCTCACACTCGTAGCGACTCTTGTTCTGGTGCCGCTGTATGTGGTACTTCAGTTGTATGACGCGCACCATCTTGTGGCAGATCGAACACTCAGCTCTAGGTAGTGGACCTTCATGGAGTCTGGAAATGGAGGAAAAGTTGTGAGTCTCTTGCCGGCTCTTCAACATAGGAAATGAGCTATTGGTGTTATGATGAATTCATATTGGATTATGTGTAATCATATACAATATGTAAAGAAAACCCCGTCCGACCCATAAGGATAATAAAGGTTAGATAGATAAACACATTACCAAATAAAATATGAAATTTTACATAACCATCATAATAACAATACTAATGAGTTTTTATTTTTTTTTTTTTCGCGAATTAATTTACCAAAATTTGATATTAAAAAAAAAAAGTGGCAACACCATTTATGATGGTATAATTATGAGCGAATAGCGGTGCGACCTCGTACAGCGTACCCTGCCCCATTTCGCCCGCGCATGTATTGCCTACCGCACATGTATTTAGTTACCTCCTTTTGCGAAATTATATTTATTTTTTTAGGGGTCTTTTTTAAGTATAGCCCGGCTTTGTAGGCATTAGTAGAATCAGTTATCGATACTTAACAATACCTTCACGGATCGGACAGGGTTTTCTTTACATATTATTTAATATTCCTGTTGTATAGAGTTTTGTTTCACTGACAGAAAGCTGAAGGCTAGAAAATTGCCGCCAATATGAGTAAATAAATTTTAAACGTTTTAAATTACGAGCATTGGCCTTTTAATATTTGGAAGTTGTTAAAGGTCTAATATCTACAAATATGCTCGCGCATGATACTACTCGCGCGAGTTAACTGTGCACCTCGCTGGAATGCGACCTCTCTCCCGCTACCTCGCGCGGCGCCCCGCATTCGCCATAAGCGCTGAGTAGCAATAGCATCATAGTTACAATTGTCTAAATACAGTTTAAATCCCCTGTTGTTATTACTGTTTCTGTGGAGATTTTTGCTTCTTTAAGTTTTTTTTTTTTTTGACTCTTTATCATCCAAACGACATTTCATTAACATAAAAAAAATGTATTTTTTTTTTTAACATAATTCTCATTTTTTGCAAACGGTACCGTTCGAATGACGTCACAGAGCGAGGTGCACAGTTAACTGGCACGAGTTATAGTGCTGCCATCTGTCGTGCACTTTCGGCAGAAAGGTATGTTCTATTGTTTAAAAAAAATGGTAGTCTGTGCACTCATCAATGCCAATAAGTTGTTTTATTTCAGAACTCATCAATACTCTGAAAACGCCGCCAAGGGCGGGGATCTCAACCGCTCTTGGACTTTTAAGCGCACTATACACGAAAGCCCGGGGGCATATGTCGGCAACATTTTGCCGGCGGGCTAGGTTGGCGGCTTCAGTCACTGCAAGTCGTAAAACTTTGCCGGCGGCATGTCGGCGGATCGACATCAGAAACTTGTGTGGCAGTTAAAATACTAGCACGTCACTACAGCTGAAATGTCGCCGGGCAACTGACCGCTTGCGTACGCTAGCCGCCGGCAAGGCGCCGATGTTTCGGCCGAAAACACGCGCGGGCGAAGGTTGCTGACATGCTTCTTTCAACATAAAGTTGTGTCGGCGGGCTGTGCCGCCGGGCCGACAGCTTTGATGAGTAGAACGCTATACTGACTGAAACCCACCAGTGTTCCTTTATTTGCCTGTCAGGGACCCCGGTCTCTGTTCCCAACCACCCGCGGCCCTAGCAGGCAACGGTCCTAGTGGACCCCGACGATAATTGGCCTTCTGCTTGTCCCAATAATAATGATAATAGGCTATTTGACAGTATTCAATTTTTTGTGATTTATTGCTTTAATTGCATAAAATGAGGGTTCTTTATGTCATTTACATGAGTTTTAATAAAAAATAATAACAATTAATATATCCAAAATACAAAAATATGTTTGGCTTTTTGTTTCTCGCGCCACACATTGTGAAACGATCCGGATTGGCTAATGTCGCGATGACGTCATACGCGCATCAACGCTTGTTTTCGGCAAACTTATAAACTGTTTTTCGGGGGTTTTTCATCGATTTATTTGTACAACCCGGTACAGCACACCACTTGTAAACCATTTTATTAGATAACAACAACAAATAATAAATAAAAACAAACACCACTGAGAACCGAAAACCACTTGTGACGTCACTTACAAAGCGCGACGCCATATTGCTGAATAAATCGTTTTCGCGGCTTATTTGAATTTGGAATTTTTATTTGCATATTTCTTAAGAAATACGTATTTAAAATAAAAAAATACTTTCGGTGAATTTCTTAACCGCAACCAAGTAATTCAAGATAAAAATTATAAATCTGTCAAATAGCCTTTTAATAATAATCTTTATTACACAAAAATTGGTGCAAAAAAGTGTACTCCTGTGCTAGGTGTATCTGTGATATACCTGTGTTACAAGAGCCAGTGCCGCCCTCTCCCAATAGGAGATTTTACAGAATCCTATACAAAAAGATTAACAAAAATAAATTAATTTGGTAACAAGAGAAACTCAGTTAAAAGAATTAAAAGCAGTTAAAAGAAGCCTGTATTGAGTATTTGGAAGGGCGTGTTTATTTGCGTGTGTGTGGGGGGGGGGGGTGAGTGTGTGTGTATGTGTGCAGCAGTTATTTACCAGAAGGGTTTATTATGATTAAATCATGATAAATGCTTACTTGAGATGTGTAGCCAATGTAGTTCTGTTAACAAAACGCTTCTTACAGTGATCACATTGCAGGCCTTCCCTGTGAAACCGAGCCACATGATTCTTACGGGCGCGGGAGTTCCTGTAATAGGTCAAAATTTTGTTTAATTACCTGAACTTTTAGTTCGATAAAACAACAACACAACTGAGGCACTGTTAGGATAAATATAACCCTAAAACCTCCAAAACCTTATGCACGCATTCTGATTCATTCTTGTCCACGTTTACATTCTCACACTCACAAATTCACGCTCCCACTTACACTCTCACGCAATCTCTCACTCACGCGCATGCCTGCGTGCGTGCTGCATGTTAAGCTTAAATTTGCAACGTCTTATAAATCGATGGAGCCGGCTGCACGCACATAAGAAAATTACTCATGCGGCGTTACCTCGTCCCATTTAAGGCTTGAATTGCAAGCGAGAGCGCGGAACGAGCGACAAAGAGGCACAATCGGCCTTCTCTTTCGGCAGCGTTCGACATCTGTCTCTCTCCTACTTGAGTGAGCGATGCGTCCGCGTGGACTGCTGCTATACAATAATACATTTACATGTTTTCGTCAAGTATGAAGTGCAGTGAAAAGTGAATGTGGTGTCAATTGTTTATAGTAATGATACTTTCGATATTAAATATGATTAGTGACATATTGTTGAATATTCGTGCTTTCATCGTTAAAATAAATAGCATCGGTCCGCTAGTACAGCGATGTAGGTTATGCTATAATTGTTATGTGGATTCCAAAAGAGAAGCGCTGCTGCCCGCTTCCCTGGTGAGTGTTCCCTTAGTCGCCTCCTACGATACCTACCAGAGGATATGGTTTGGTACTCTAGGCCCGGTACCACACGGGGACATTAACACAACCTCCATAGAAAATGGAGCCTCCGACCAGACGAGTGTTGTGTCTGCCAGGCACGGCTGTCGCGAGATTCTTGTCTACAGTGCATGTTTTCTTGTATATAGGTAATATATAATATGTTAAGAAAACCCTGTCCGATCCGTGAAGGTATTGTTAGGTATCGATAACTGATTCTACTAATGCCTGCAAAACCTGGCTAAACTTAAAAAAAAATTCCCCCTAAAAAATAAATAACTTAAATAAAATAAATAGGTAATTTCATGGCAACACAGGCACAGTTCATAACCTCAGTTGACCTCATGCATGTAGGTATAGGTAATTTATTCACGTTTATCGAGTCTCGAAAGAAATAATGATACTTAGGCAGCTCGTGAAAAGAACTTTTTTTTTAAGTAGGAAGGTCGTCTGACTCTCCAAATGTATCATTTCATCCGATGAGCATATTGGCTGTGGCGGAGATGTTGTTCCAATTTCGTTCACTAATAACGATACAGGCCCAGCTGGCACCGCCGCACGAGATTAGCACGGACATGCACACAAATAAAAATCAAGTGGTGTCAAATCCGCGCTGGCCACAGTTGATCCACCCTTACCAATCCACTGCTCGCCGAACTGATAATGGAGGTTCTCACGTACAGGACAAAGATATGGTGACGCACCGTCATACTGGAACCACATTGACCACATTGACCACAATCACCTGATCACAAAACAGCAGTTGCTACCTTCCATCAGCATGTTACATTACTCTACATTAGGAAACGACATGATCACACAATACACGAATAGTCTTCACTAGAGCGATGTTTACGCCCAACTGATAATTTAAAGTAAAAATGATTTTTATTTTTTAGAATTGTACCTACGGGGCTGGCCTCGCGGCATCCTTTGAGTAAATAGGGATGTGTAAGTAATCAAAATATTGATTTTCGATGGAAACAATTTACTCGTCTATTTTTGTTATCGATTTAGTATTGTAGTTTCTCATTCTCATTCTAGATTCAACATCGCATGGAATTGTTTAGAACTTTTACAAAACTTAAATTAGTTAGGTACACTGCTGCAAATGAAAATCATGCCAAATTTTTAATTTCAGTTTCTGTCTCAAAATCGATGATATTGACCGTTAAAATATTTGTAAAATTTTACTAAAATTGTGTTTCATAAGTCCTTCTCGTTTCTGCTTACTAATACTTGTGTTATAATAATGTTATTAGTAATTAATCGATAAACAAACAAAAGTACTTTTACCATTGGGTAATCGGTGTTTTTAACAAATCATTCAACCAGATACAAGTTTCGATTAATAGCGATAAAAAAACGTTATTGCGCAAAAAATAGTACATCCCTAGTTTCACCTACTATTTTCCTTTGAGGACACCGACAAACTCGCCGCGCGCCGGCATCACAAACGAGACCGCCAAATATTGAACATAAATTTATACATTTAATATCCAACAATAAATCAAACGATGATACCGCCGAAAATGGTGTTGTCACATTTTAAAAATTTACCTAATTTTGGGGAAGTTCGCGGGAAAAAAAGATAATTTCAAAATTCAATAATATTGTTACTATGATGATTATGTAAAATTTCATATTTTATTTGGCCATGTGTTTACCTAACCTTTATTATCCTTACGGGTCGGACAGGGTTTTCTTAACATATTGTATACGTAAAAGAAAACAAGCACAGACAAAAATGTATTTATGTATCTGTTTATAGCTTTTTTTCATAAGCGTTGCTTGACGTTAATAGTGATTAGAGACTATTTAATCATGCATTTTTGACGTTTAAACGTCACTTAACTTTAATCATCGCTTATGAATAAACCCCTATATATCTAGGTGCATGATATATAATTTATAACGCTTACTTGAAGAACATGTCACACTCTAAACATTGGTACACTTCTATGGAAGTCTTGGACAGCAGCTTACGAAGATCACCAGGTTTGGGAGGTGACGCGTTGGCTTGTTTATCCTTTTCCTTCTTTTTTCTGCCCTGGAAACAGATGGATGAAGTTGAGATAATCTAGAGTGTTCCCTTAGTCGCCTCCTACGATACCTACCAGAGGATATGGTTTGGTACTCTAGGCCCGGTACCACACGGGGACATTAACACAACCTCCATAGAAAATGGAGCCTCCGATCAGACGAGTGTTGTGTCTGCCAAGTAATTCAAGGCTAGAGTGAATAGGCTCTTAATAAACTAGTGCGCTTTACCATCAACGATTGCGTCACTGCTTACCATCAGGCAGGATTGCGGTCAAGCGCTAGTTTATAATATTATATAAAAAAAAAAAAAATCTATTACGATTTTATTTTCTTTACTGTGCTTGCTCGTGTGATCAGACACGTGTTGCTGATCTATTTGTGAGCACATAGTTTGCTTATCTTGCATGTCACCAATTTCAATACTCACGTTGAAGTCTGCTCTCAAGACTATTACACTATACAAGTCTTTGACCAGTATGTTACCAGTGATGACTTACGGAACTGAAACGTGGTCGCTCACCATGGGCCTCATACGAAGGCTCAGAGTCACACAAAGGGCAATGGAAAGAGCTATGCTCGGAGTTTTTCTGCGTGATCCAATCAGAAATGAGGGGATCCGTAGAAGAACCAAAGTTACCGACATAGCTCTTCCAGTCGCTAAACTTAAGTGGCAGTGGGCAGGGCACCTTGCTCGTAGAACCGATGGCCGATGGGGCAGTAAGGTTCTGGAGTGGCGGCCACGTACTGGAAGACGAAGCGTAGAGGCCCCCAGCAAGGTGGACCGAGGATCTGGTGAAGGTCGCGGGAAGCCGATGGATGCGGGCAGCACAAGACCGGTCATCATGGAAAGCCTTGGGTGAGGCCTTTGTCCAGCAGTGGACATCTATGTATCACGAATAAAATATTTCTGATTTCTGAAGAAGAAGAAGTCTGCTTGATCATGTGAGCAGACATGTGTTTTCTGATCAGTGATAAGGCTGTGAGTCATATTGCTGTGAGCATATTGTATGCTTACCTTGTTAGTCCGTACGTCGCCAATATTTATGCTCGCGTGGTTAGTCTACTTGCTCATCTGAGCAGACGGATGTTATCTGACCAGTGATCATTTCATCATCATCAGCCCCTACTCGTCCACTGCTGGACATACATAGGCCTCCTTCATGGCACGCCAACAAGCTCGATCCTGAGCAGTTCTCCGCCAGTCACTACCAGCCACCTTCTTGATGTCGTCGCTCCATCTCGCCCAAGGGCGTTCCACGCTACGTTTGCCGAGACGCGGTCTCCACTCGAGGACTCGTTTACCCCAACGGTTGTCGTCCTGCGGTATATGTGACCAGCCCATTGCCACTTCAGCTTGCTAATCCGGTGTGTGCTATGTCGGTGTGAGCTATGTCGGTGAGTCTAGTCCTCTGTCGGATCACCTCATTTCTGATGTCCGTCCAAGTCCAGAACCAGCAGACTAGACATATCCCTCTTAAGCGAGGAGTGAGACAAGGAGACGTTATTTCCCCCAAATAGAATGAATGCAATGCCCTCGAGGATATGTTTAAGACGCTGGATTGGCAGGGTCGGGGCATTAACAACAATGGCGAGTACATCTCACACTTGCGATTTGCGGACGATATCGTCATCATGGCGGAAACGCAGCAAGAGCTGGAACAAATGCTGGCCAACTTAGCTGACTCCTCCCAACGCATCGGTCTCCGGATGAACTTAGATAAGGCCAAAATTATGTTCAATGAACGGATCACTCCAGGACCGGTTGCCGTAAACGGAATGCCGCTCGAAGTTGTTTCAGAATATGTGTACCTCGGGCAAACGTTGCAATTAGGGAAAAACAACTTCAAGAAGGAGGCAAATAGAAGGATCCAGCTGGGATAGGCAGCATTAGGTAAACTTCGTCGGGTATTTTCGTCGCCCATACCCCAATGTTTGAAGACAAAAATCTTCAACCAGTGCGTCCTACCCGTCATGACTTACGGAGCCGAGACGTGGACAATAACTGTCAGACTAAGCTATGTTGGGCGTCTCTCTGAAGGACCGCATCAGAAATGAGGTGATGCGACAGCTTATCCCACTGTGAGTAAATATGTAGTTTGTTTACCTTATTAGGCCGTACATCTCCAATCTTTCGTCACCAATCTTAATGCTCACGTGATTAGTCTGCCTGCTCATGTTAGCAGACATGTTTTTTCTGATCAGTGATAAGGTTGTGACTCATATCTTCTTCTTCTTCCTCAGCCTATAGATGTCCACTGCTGGACAAAGGCCTCACCCAAGGCTTTCCACGATGACCGGTCTTGTGCTGCCCGCATCCATCGGCTTCCCGCGACCTTCACCAGGTCATCGGTCCACCTTGTTGGGGGTCTCCCTACGCTGCGTCTTCCAGTGCGTGGCCGCCACTCCAGAACCTTGCTGCCCCATCGGGGATCGGTTCTACGAGCAATGTGCCCTGCCCACTGCCACTTAAGTTTAGCGACTCGCAGAGCTATGTCGGTGACTTTGGTTCTTCTGCGGATCTCCTCATTTCTGATTCGATCACGCAGAGAAACTCATATCGCTGTGAGCATATTGTACGCTTACCTTGTTAGTCCGTACATCGCCAATCTTTATGCTCGCGGGGTTAGGCTACTTGCTCATGTGAGCAGACAGATGTTATCTGACCAGTGATCAGTTTGTTGCTCATCTTACTGTGATTAGATAGTTTGTTTACCTTATTAGGCCGTACATCTCCAATCTTTATGCTAGCGTTGTTAGTCTGTTTGCTCATGTGAGCAGACAGATGTTATCTGACCAGTGATCAGTTTGTTGCTCATCTTACTGTAAGTAGATAGTTTGTTTACCTTATTAGGCCGTACATCTCCAATCTTTATGCTAGCGTTGTTAGTCTGTTTGCTCATGTGAGCAGACACGTGTTGTCTGATCAGTTTATTGCTCATCTCACTGTGAGTACACAGTTTGCAGTTGTAGCGAAGATAGTGAGTGTCCGTGTGTGCTGACTGTAAGTAGATAGTTTGTTTACCTTATTAGGCCGTACATCTCCAATCTTTATGCTAGCGTTGTTAGTCTGTTTGCTCATGTGAGCAGACACGTGTTGTCTGATCAGTTTATTGCTCATCTCACTGTGAGTACACAGTTTGCAGTTGTAGCGAAGATAGTGAGTGTCCGTGTGTGCTGATAGCTTGCTTTCTTCAATGTATATATAACATACTTTGCATGGC
The DNA here is from genome assembly GCA_017933935.1 of Sesamia nonagrioides. Lineage (NCBI taxonomy): Eukaryota > Metazoa > Arthropoda > Insecta > Lepidoptera > Noctuidae > Sesamia > Sesamia nonagrioides. Next base: position 558,571 of record JADWQK010000857.1, read on the forward strand.
ACCTGGCCTGGTTTCTGTAAAAGAGAAACATTTGAATTGGTACTCTTAATTAGCTTAAAGCAAGGAGGTAAGAACTGAATTTTAAGCTCAGTGTGAGTCGACCATTGCGAATGGAACGGTGAGTCGAAGCATGTCACAAAGTAAACTGGTACGGAGCACGAGTCTGAGCAGTTGTGTGCCGGGTATGATGCACCAAATGCTATTGTGTCGGGAGTTTGGTCGCGAAGGGTCTCCAGATCAATCTCCCTCTGGCGCAGCATCGTTGGTCGTGTTATTGGGTTTAACATTGCATCACCTCATTCAACTGCATACTGCAACTGCTGTCTTCCATCCTATTCACTCATTTGTTTTGAGTGATTAATTAACTAGCGCCTTTACCACCATCGATTGCATCACTGCTTACCATCAGGCGGGATTGCGGTCAAGCACTAGTTTATGATCATAAAAAAACGGTTGGACTGGAGTCTGACCTTAAAATGGTTGATTAAAGGAATGCACATGATGATGATGAAACTTACCGCTCTATGTGCTGATACAAAATGGTCTTCAACCTGTTGTTGCGTGTAAAATCCAATAATACACAACTCACATTTATATACAGAGCTTGCGTATTGTACCTTCTGCTTTGCCTCTTCTCTGAAATATTAATTATAATTGCTTACTACTAAAAATATTAAAACGAATCTTAAATGGCGGCACCGGTCATTCTCTTTACTCTCTACTCAGACACCGACGTACTGTACTGCATGCAAAAAAATCAGCCGGGATATTTGCTCTCTTGCTGTCTTAACGCGCTCGGTTATTTCAAGTTATAATATCTTTGTTTTCGTATTTTTGTTATTAGTTTATTACTGTTACACAAGACAGCCCCCCAAAACGCCCACCCATCGACATTTCCTAGTGCTTTCGCTGGGAAGAAGTAGCGGAACAAACTCCCTAGCAGCACAGCTGTCTGTTCATTAAAAAGAAAAAAAAAACTAACCTAACTAAGGGGTATCGTGTTTTCCAGTTATTGAGTTGTGGAGGTCAGACAGGTAGTCACTTCAGCTCAACCCGGTCAGACTGGAAGCTGACCCCAACAAAATTAACAGGCAAAATTAACATAATTATTTTAATATGTAGTTTTTACCTGCACGCCAACATATCAGCTTCACTCATATATTCCGTTATGTAACCTAGTTTAGCAGCCGGCTTCTCTTCTTTCATCTTCGTATTCTGACACATTATTACAGTCTCAATTTTGGAAGTTGTGAGTGGCCTGAAACAGGAGAAAAAATATTGATACTTTTGTTTTAAGCTGTATAAACTAGTGCTTAACTGCAATCCCGCCTGATGGTAAGCAGTGATGCAATTGTTGATGGTAAAGCGTACTGTCGCACATATGTCGTGGTGGCCTAGTGGTTAAAACACCAGCCTCTCAAGTATGAGTGCGTGGGTTCAATTCCAGGTCAGGCAAGTACCAATGTAACTTTTCTAAAGTTTCTAAGTTATATGTACTTTCTAAGTATATCTTGGACACCAATGACTGAAGGTGAAGGAAAACATCTTGAGGAAACCTGGACTTTTATAAGTCTGAAATCGCCAACCCGCATTGAGCAAGCGTGGTGATTATGCTCAATCCTTCTCTGTATGAGAGGAGACCTAACCCAGCAGTGGGACGATAAAAAGGTTGATGATGATGAAAGCGTACTAGTTTATTAAGAGACTATTCGCTCTAGCCTTGAAGACACTTAAGTTGCAGTCGGACGGAAACACCGTCGCAGGCAAATATTTCTATCCACGCCTTCGATGTTCGCGGTATAAAACACGAGGCGTATACAACGGTATTTATTCTATATACGAAACCTGAATATAGTTTGTTCAGAATAAGCAACTGAATCGATTCCAATTATTTTTACACCATGTTATATTTTTTCACAAATACAATATGTAAAGAAAACCCTGTCCGATCCGTGAAGGTATTGTTAGGTATCAATAACTGATTCTACTAATGGATACAAAGACAGGCTAAACTTCTAAAAAAAATCCTTCTAAAAAAATAAATATTATTTCGAAAAATGAGGTAACTTAATACATGTGCGCTAAGCAACCCCTTCCGCGGGCGGCGGGGGGCAGGGCACGCGGCAGCTGTGACGTGGTCGCGTCGCTATTCGCTTATAATAAGACCGGTGTTGTCACTTTTTTAAAAATTACCAAATTTCGGGGAAATTGGAATTAATTCCCGGGAAAAAAGGATTATTTCAAAATTCAATAGTATTGTTACTATGATGATTACGTAAAATTTTATATCATATTTGGTCAAGTGCTTACCTAACCTTTATTATCCTTATGAGTCGGACAGGGTTTTCTTTACATATTGTATATTTAAAAATGTTGCAGTGTGGTTACCGAGTGCCCAACACAGTTCACAGCGGCCCAATAATCGGCGAACACATTTTTGTCAAATGATTGCGACTAGTTGGGATCAACTGGTATCGTTCGGGCCGCCCATTGGTCGGTTCGGTCCAAACGATCCTAACTAGTCGCAATCATTTGACAAAAATGTGTTCGCCGATTAGGGGGCTGATCAGTCTCCTAAGGGCCGCGCTTACTTAAAAACACTGGTCACGTGTTTCGGTTTCCGCATATCCAAAATATAACGTTGTATAGGCAGGATTAATAAGTAGAATACTTGAGTGGGTTCTGAAGATACCAGACAGCATCAGTCGCAAATAGTAATTAAAATTACTAACTAAATACATAATTAAATTACTAACTATTTACTAAATAAATTACTAATAATATAATTGAAGAGTTTTTTTTATAATTTTGATTGTTTGTTTGACCGAGCTAATCTCTGGAACAATGATTAAAAAATATTTATAATAGCCAGGTTCTTGAGAAAGAGATTAGGCTATTTAAAGAAAGAACACTAAAGGAAAACGAAGTAATAGGGCGGGCGATGCGATGCGATTCACTACAAGGGGGTAGAAGTTAGTAAGTACAGTAGAACCCTGGTTCGGATTCGGAACAAATAAACTATAGTTGAGCCAAATTCGATAAAGAATAGAGGTAAACAAACCGTTGCTAGGCAACGAGTAGTTTACGCCTAAAAGACAGATGTTAACAACCTTTTCTACATAGATGATTTTCATAAAAGTAATAATCCTACTTCCTACTAATCTAAACAGTTTATTTATATTTAGATATTTATGATTTGCATAGAACGCTTAACCTATTTGAATGAAATATGACATACATGTAAGCTAATTTCCTAATAGTTACTAGTAGTTCCATTTTTTGATACATATACAATATGTTAAGAAAACCCTGTCCGACCCGTAAGTCTAAAGATAGTAAAGGTTAGGTAAACACATGACCAAATAACATATGAAATTTTACATAATCATCCTATTAACAATACTAGTGAATTTTGAAATAATTTTTTATTTCCCGCGAATAAATTGCAACTTCCTCAAAATTTGGTAATTTTTAAAAAGTGACAACATTATTTTTGGCGGTATAATTCTCAGCGAATAGCGATGCGACCGCGTGCCGCGTGCCCTGCCCCTCTCCGCCCGCGCCTGTATGGCCTATCGCACATGTTATAAGTTACCTCTTTTTGCGAAATAATATTTATTTTTTTAGGGGGATTATTTTTTATAAGTTCAGCCCGTCTTTGTAGGCATTAGTAGAATCAGTTATCGATACCTAACAATACCTTCAGGGATCGGACAGGGTTTTCTTTACATATTGTATATTATAATTAGTCCATTTTTGAAAATATTACAATGCATGTGTTATGTAGTTGATTTAAAAATAATTAAAATACGCAAAATTGTATTGACAAATGCCTCAACTTTATTCATTGGTTGGATTCCACAAAATGTGTTTAATATCTGGATTTCATCAATCTTTCTTTTTTTTTAAGGTTTTTCGAAATACCAAGTTATTATGCATGTTATTTTAGTGATTCTATTGAAATATGCTGCAATAGGAATTGTTAATAAATAGTTAGCATGTAAAAGTCGATAATCATGTAAGTAACAGGAGATTTGTAAAACGTGAGTTGTGATAACCCTAAATTGGTTTGTTTACCTGTATTCTTTATGGAGCTTGGCGGGAATATAGAAGGATATTTCGGGTAATCGGATATTCGGATAATAAACAACGCGCCGTCGACTCCGGCCTGGTCCTTACCGGGCGGCGAGCTGCCTACTGCTCACCACCCGCAGGCCCGCGCCTACGGTGGCTGGGAGTTCCGTGTCGTCTCCCTCCCGGGCGTCTCCTGTGGCGGCTATTGGCGTGAGGGCCGCTGGGATTCCCGCTCCCTCACGCGTACCGCCTCCTCCTTTGCCAGCATCACTGCTTCTCAGAAGGAGGTGACGGCCTGCCATGCACTCTAGATCCTACTGTACCTTACAGCTTGTTATAGCTTACCCTATAGTTAGATGCGGCATAGCTCCCTGGACAGTGTGTGTTATAGGTTCTGAAGACACTAACGCATCAGTCCCCACGACTATGTGTGACATGACCCCAGTTACTGGATTCTCCAGGACTATCTCTGGCACTGAAACAAAAGTTTATCTGTTACATTAAATTCTCCTGTTACAGTGTTTGTCCTCGAACGTCTCCAAAACGACTGAACCGACTTTAATGAAATTTTGTATACATTCTTTAGACATGAGAATAGGTTTTATCTATTTTATAAGTAACTTATACTAAAATAGCTTTCTGCCCGCGGATACGCCCGCGTGGAGTTCGGTTATATAGCGCTTTATAGATTTCCTTCGGGAATATCAAATCTTTCCGGGATAAAAAGTACCCTTTCATTTAATCCGGACTTCTGACTTTACCTCTACAAAATTTCATAGCAATCGGTTCAGTAGTTACAGCGTTAAAGCAGAACAACCAAACAAACAAACTCACTTTCCCATTTATAATTTTAGTATGACACTTTCCCATTTATAATAATAGTATGATTAGGTTATATCGCGCTTTTTAGATTTCTTTCGGGAACATCAAATTTTTCCGGGATAAAAAGTACCCAATCATTTAATCCGGACTTCTGACTATACGTCTACAAAATTTCAAAGCAATCGGTTCAGTATTTACGGCGTGAGAGCAGAACAAACTCACTTTCCCATTTATAATATTAGTATGATTAGGTTATATCGCGCTTGTTAGATTTCCTTCGGGAATATCATATTTTTCCGGGATAAAAAGTACCCTATCATTTAATCCGAACTTCTGACTTTACGTCTACAAAATTTCAAAGCAATCGGTTCAGTATTCACGGCGTGAAAGCGGAACAAACTCACTTTCTCATTTATAATATTAGTATGACTAAAACAACTATTTTTCATTACAAAGTCTATCTCTCAGAAAAATCAACTTTCATCCGTATTTCAGCCTAGCAGGCTGCAGTACAAACACATGCTGAAATTCGCGCAAGCGCCCTGCGCCGCTTAAACGCAACAGCGGGAGCAGGCATACATTTTCGCCGCATGGTAGAAAGAGAGGGTAATATCTCTATATTACTTCCTCTCCTTCACCGCGCCGGTGGTGTACTCTCCCTTCGTCTTACGAATTTTAGATCAGAACACGTGTCCCAAAAATAGTGCACAATACCGTTAAACAAACTATATCTTTAAAAACCCTTCTTCTTCAGCCTATAGAGGTCCACTACTGGACAAATGCCTCCCCAAGGCTTTCCACGATGACCGGTCTTGTGCTGCCCGCATCCATCGGCTTCCCATGGCCTTCATCAGTCATCGGTCCACCTTGTTGGCGGCGTCCCTACGCTGCGTCTTCCAGTACGTGGCGGCCACTCCAGGACCTTACTGCCCCATCGGCCATCGGTTCTACGAGCAATGTGCCCCGCCTACTGCCACTTAGTTTTAGCGACTCGAATAGCTATGTCGGTGGCTTTGGTTCTTCTGCGGATCTCCTCATTTCTGATTCGATTGCGAAGAGAAACTACGAGCATAGCTCTTTCCATCGCCCTTTGTGTGACTGAGCCTTCGTATGAGGCCCATGGTGAGCGACCACGCTTCAGTTCCGTAAGTCATCACTGGCAACACACACTGGTCAAAGACTTTAGTTTTGAGACAGGAGTATCTTGGGCGACGGGAAGATGTAGCGTCGCTTCTCGAACGCTGTCCAGCCGAGCGACGAGACACCTCTTTAAAACCCTACTTTAAATAAATTACTTGTTTTGAAAAATAGGCAGCCTCCGTGGCTTAGCGGTAGCGAACGCGGCCGCTGTGCAAGGAGGTGCGGTTTCGATCTCCGAGCAGTGCAAAAATATGAATATTTGCACTGGTCTGGTCCTCGGAAAGCACGATAAGCCGTTGGTCCCGGTTGCCATACGAACATCTAATGGCAGTCGTTACGGGTTGTTGGAGCCCTCGAAAGTCCAACAATTGGTCTAACTGCAATGCTTCGATATCGCCTTCGGGTTGTGGAGGTCAGACGGCAGTCGCTTCACGGAAAATATCGAAGTTTAGCCAAAATCAGCAATTAGACTGGTAAAAGACTCTAAAGCTGAAAAAGCTCCGGATGCGACTAGGATTCATGGTCAGATAATGATGATGATGACTTGTTTTGAAATAATGATGTACCTTACCTTCCAAAATATGCTCGTCGATATCCAGTAAGTTATTATCTTTCACAACCTGAGCAACATCATACTGTTCACTCTTAACATTCTGGGCGGTGCTACTTATAATATAGCCCTGGTCTTCAGATGCTGCTGAGAAGTCAAAGTATATTTTGTCGTATTCCACTTTAGTCTCCATTTCGAGGCTGGACAATGATTGAGACATGTATGTATGATCCATGCTCTGAAAAAGAAACAATATAATATTTTTTTTTTGGTAAGAGTCAATCAGCCAATTACTAGTCGCGCGAGTTAACTGTGCACCTCGCTGGAATGCGACCCCTCTTCCGCTGCCCCGCGCGACGCCCCGCATTCGCCGTAAGCGCTTAGTAGCGATAGCATCTATACAGTTTAAATCCCCTGTTATTATTACTGTTTCTGTGGAGTTTTTGCTTTGTTTTTTTTTTTACATTTTCGACGCGTTAGCGAAGCCTGTTGGTTGCACCAAAATTTTATTTCAGTGCATATCTATCAATTTAATTGCAAAACGTCTGAGTAAAAAGATCTAGTATCATAATACTTTAGATCTTTTTACTCAGACGTTTACGACTTTTACAACTAAAAGGTCGTTTTGATGATAAAGCGTTATGACGTTTTATCATCAAAACGACCTTTTAGTAACATAAAAAAGCAATTTATATTTTTTTAACATAATTCTCATTTTTAACAAACGCTACCGTCCTAATGACGTCACAGAGCGAGGTGCACAGTTAACTCGCGCGAGCAGTACATGTCTCCACATCTAGAGCTTGTCTAGTATAAGTAGGGTTGCCAGATAGGAAGTTACAAATCCGGGACAGTCGTCGACAGAGACTGTCTCGGAAAAAGAACGGCGAGAAAAAAAAAAAGCTCATTCGAAATCAAATCCGGGAGAGTCGGAGGAAGACCGGCTAAAAAAAAACGGTTATGTTCTATGCAAGATTGTTAACTTTTTAAAATCCGGGACAATTACCGCTCATTCCGGGACAAGAGGCAAGATTCCGGGACAATCCCGGATTTCCCGGCGGTCTGGCAACCCTAAGTATAAGGTACTGTGGAACAAATATACAGTGGCGCCGATTCTTTTGTTCACCAACTAAGCTAATTTTAAGATAATAGCACCTTTTTCTTTCCATTCCATTAAGAAAAGGATAGAAGATAACATTTAAGCATGGATCAAATATAGAGAGGAGGTGTTGTAATTAGATTTCTCTAAGAAACAACGCGTGACAATTTGCGAGATGAGGGGTACAAAAAGTGGGCGGGATCTTGTTAGATCCTGCCCCCTTTTTTGTTTTCCATCTACCGGTCAAAAGCAAAATTGCTTGCTTCTTTTTAAATTCGATGTTACTACGTAGTTTAACTACCTCACACTAGACGTCATAACATCTGCTACTACAGGGGCGTACTCAGAATTTTCGTACCATTACCTATTATGTAAACAAGTAATACTTTCCTAAATCAAAAGTAGCACGATGCGAATGAAGCTGTGTGTGTGTATGGTCAAGTAATGTTAATTTCAGAGGCAGAACAAATAATAAACAAATTATATCGAACTAAATTTTATTGATAAACACTATTATGTATGAGCGCCGTGTACCGAAAACATGGAATCCTCAACCCCCAACTGTGACGGAACCTATCTCATATAAATATGTAGGTAGTTAGTTGAGGCTATACAACTATAAATTCCATTTACACGGGCCTGTGAGCGTCTAAATTTTATACCAGTACTTATATGATTTACCTAAAACAAAATGTTGTATTGTGTATAGATTCATAACCTTTATTTTTAACTAGTTATAAGGATGCAGATTATTGACTAATGCAGTAACCTGATCGTTAACTGTATTTAGTTGTATGAATGACTAGCGGCCGCTTGCGACTTCGTTCGCGTGGAGTTAGTTATATGCTCCGCTCCTATTAGTCACAGCGTGATATTATATATTCTAAAGCCTTCCTGGACTAATGGGCTATCTGACGAAAAATCAATTTTTGAAATCGGACCAGTAGTTCCTGAGATTAGCGCGTTCAAACAAACAAACTCTTCAGCTTTATATATTAGTATAGATGCGCCACACGGTTTCACCCGCGTTTTTTTTATATGCCCCGCTCCTATTGGTCGCAGCGTGATGTTAAATAGCCTTCCCGGATTAATGCGCTATCCAATGCAAAAAGAATTTCAAATCGGACCAGTAGTTTCTGAGATTAGCGCGCACAAACAAACAAACATACAAACAAACAAACTCTTCAGCTTTATACAGTATGTTAAATAACAGAGGGCGTTCCCTTAAACTCGTTAATATATATCATTAATAGATTAAAATAAAAATATCAGCATAGAAAAATAAGCATAAAATAATCCGAATAAAAAGAAATTATAATTGAAAATAAATTTGAAACCTCCTGTTTTAAATCAAAATAGTAGCGCGGAATAGTATCTACCTAACGTTGCATTGCCCAACACACATCAACCAACACACATCAATCAATTAGATCTTAGATCGCCGCCGCATACGCGGCTCGTCATTCATAAATAAATTGCGACGTTGCCGTCTTTCATGTTCGCGTGTACAGTGTGTTTCTTTTACATGTCATTTTAAATTTTTTATTGAATATTTTCATATTGAAAAATTTTTAAAACATTTTGTTTTCGAATGGAAATATTTTTTTTAGCATGTATGTATGCTATACTATTTCGGGTTAACGGGAACGCCCTCTGTTAGTTAACATACTGTATATTAGTATAGATGTAAAGAAAACCCTGTCCGACCCATACGGATAATAAAGGTTAGGTAAACACTTGACCAAATATAATATAAAATTTTACATAATCATCATAGTAACAATACTAATGAATTTTGAAATAAGCCTTTTTTCCCGGGAATTAATTCCAATTTCCCCGAAATTTGGTAATTTTTAAAAAAGTGACATCACCGGTATTATTATAAACGAATAGCGACGCGACCACGTTACAGGTGCCACGTACCCTGCCCCCCGCCGCCCGCGGAAGGGGTTGCTTACCGCACATGTATTAAGCTGCCTCTTTTTACGAAATAATATTTACAAATCTTTGTATATTTTGTCGGAGTCCAGTCCTATCTATTAATTTTAGTGATCCACTGCTGTTTAAGTATCTCTTCGAATGGAAATCTAAAACATACCTAATTTAAACAAAAACTTTTATGATAGTTGTCTCACGAAGAGGAAGTACTTTCAATAATGTAGATTAAATAGAGAATAGTGTATTTAATTTAAAGGAGGTTTATTTTCATTTCCTGAGTATTAAATATTTTATTTAAAGTACTTTCCATAGCCGTGGAACACTCTCTAAAATAATTGGATTCTAATTACGACCCTGTCATTTTGTTAAATTCAAGGGATGACGATAGATGGCGCGCATGTTTAAAAATGTTTATAAAAACTGTAAAAAATGTATTTTGGCGGCTAGAAAGTCTTTAGGTATGTCAGTTAATACTGCTTTAATTACCTATTTATTTTAATTTCTATGACATACAGTGTCGCCATCTATTGTCAAGTAGAATAAGTATAATTGAAGACGTCACGTGAAATAAATAATAAATAATATAATAATAACTGGGGGCCACGCCCACTATGATGACGTCAGGGCCTATTGGGAATCACAGTGCATAGTTACTTAGGCCGCCTCCTCTCTATATTAAATATTTGCTCCATGCATTTAAGTTTAAAGCTGTCAAATTAGGATATCCATAGACAGTTTAGACGCGATTATAAACATGGCGACTAAAAATACGCCAGTGTACGTCAGGAGCGCACTAATTTGACAGGTCTAAACTGACATTTTATCTTCTGTCCTTTTCTTAATGAATTAGAGAGAAATAGATGCACTGAACTCTAAATTTAATTTAGTTTGTGAACAAGGGAATTGGGGCCAGTGTCAAATATGTATTGCCAAAAAGAAAAATAAAAAGAAAAATAAACATACATAGGTACATAGACCATCACCTGATACATATCAGAATAGTTAGGATAGATTATTTCCCAACTGTTTTTATATTCATAATCAGCCTATAATGTGCCCACACCTGGGACACAGCCCTCCTCTCGGTGGGAGGGAGTGGGCCGTAATCTACCACACGGGCCTAGTGCGGGTTGGTAGATGTCACATGTCTCCAAAGTTTTTGCCTCTAGGACTTGTCGGTTTCCTCAAAATGTTCTCCTTCACCGTTTTGAGAGCAGTGGTGATGAAATTATTAACAGAAAGTAAACCGCCTGACAGGGGTTCGAACCTACGACTTACAACTTATAAGTAGCGGCAGATATCATTCAAAATCAAAATTGTTTATTTCAAATTAACCATCCGTTTGTGCTTTTGAATAGTCAATGTCGGTCAGCCCAAGAAAAGTGAAACTAAATTGCACGTTCCCAAGCGTAGATCTCTATGGAGAAGAACGTGCAAGAAACTCCATGGAGACTCTTTTAAAATCATAATATGGGTTACATTTCTTAGTTACATATTTCTATTGCTTCTATCGTTTCTGTTGCTGCCACTAGGCCACCACTGCTTATCACTGATCACGGTTTTTATGATCATTTCTAATCTTAGCGTCTTCAAGACGGACATCTTTGTCTTCAGCCTATAGAGGTCTATTGCTAGACAAAGGTCTCCCCCAAGGTTTTCATTACATTTGGTTCGCCATAATCTCCACGTTTGGCAGGCGGGTTGTGGATCGCAGTAATTTGATTTTCTACAGAAGCGCTGCTTCCAGCTTCCCTGATGAGTTCCCTTACTCGCCTCCTACGACACCCACGGGAGGATATGGGATGGAACTATTCTAAGCCCGGTACCACACGGGTCAACGTCACGGTGGACATAAGAACAATTCAACAATTCTGAACTTGGAAAATAAGTCAGGTCCAAGTGTCCAACTTTAATAGGAAATTTCCCTTTATCGTCTTGCTTTCAAAGCAAAATGGTTACATACCTCCTGTGTGCGGCTCAGTGCTAATACTCTTAAATGCTCCTGTGCACTATGCACCTGCCATTTGAACTTATAAAACCTCTTCATTAGAGCCAGGCACTCCCAGCAAACAAGTTGGTTTATCTCCGGGATTGAATCTCCAAACTGGAAAAGAAATCATTATACATAACGCAACATTACTGAGAGAACTGTCTGTTGTAACTTTGATGTTTTAAAACTAATTCATCATCTCGGCGTTAATCCTAGTCGCATCTAGGGTTGCCAGGCCATAAAATGCAAAAGCCGGACTGCGCTCTATACATATATAAGGCCGGATATTTTGCCGTAATAGCCGGACAGGTGGTTTTTTTTATTGCCAAACATATTTTTTTTAAAGCTGGGCTGCTGAAAAAAGTATTAATATGTGATGCCGCAATTAATGGGTTAACGTGCTTTCCGAGGCACGACCAGACCAGGGCCCTAAGTCTGCTATTATAATAGTGTTAGAATAATCAATCAGTGATCCCATAATGGGCGATTTTGACAAGATTCGCAATATACTAACGAAACGGCGTCAATATGACTTTCCAGTGGACAATCACCAATACTGCACTCCATATTAATAAATGTTCAATTTGAGTATTGGTTTTGGAAAATCATTTCTATTAATGTGTTTTATAATATCAGCAATACGGCAATGGCAGGATGCACAGATGCAATTAATCAACGGCGATATAAGCGTTGGTCATTTTTTGGAGAAGCTCCGCTAGTGAAAATATTTATTTAGGTTGTATTTCAAGACTAAGTAACTACTTATTATATTCGATATTATGGTTTTTAATAAAAATAAACCTATTAATAAATAAGCTTTTATTTCGGGCAATTAGGGGACTCATACAATCACTATTTTTGGTTTTTCAGTTTATATAATTTTTTAATTTTTCCTGTAGGTAAACTCCGAGGTCTGTTAATGTTACTTTTTACAGTAGTACTACTGGGAAAAATTGGCCCAATATGACAATCACGAAGGCTTACTATGAGTAAGTGTATTGGGAAGAAAACTCCCATTAGTACTACTAGTAAGACTACTGGGAACAGCCGATTCCATCACCATTCCATTACGAGAAGACTGAGATAATTCATCGATCTTTATGAATTTAGCAGATTACAAACTTTTAAGCACATAGACAATGGTTGTAATGACAAATTTATAAAAAATAGCAGACTATGTGTGCAATACAAATACATGTCCATATTCATAGTAGTAGTGAGATGCACAGGCCCGATGCAGCGACAGCCTCCGTGGCGTAGCAGTAGCGGACGCGGCCGCTGCGCAAGGTGGCGCGGGTTCGATCCCTGCACAGTGCAAGTAATTGTATGCATGAATATGAATACTTGCACTGGTCTGGTCGTGCCTTGGAAAGCACGTTAAGCCGTTGGTCCCAGTTGCCATACAAACATCTAGTGGCAGTCGTTACGGGTTGTTGGAGCCCTCAAAAGTCCAACAATTGGTCTAACTACAATGCTTCGATGTCACCTTTAGGTTGTGGAGGTCAGACGGCAGTTGCTTCACGGAAAAATGTCGAAGTTTAGCCATTTCAGCAGTTGGGACTGGTAAAGCGGACCCCAAACTCCAAAGCTGAAAAGGCTTCGGAAGCGACTGGGATTAACGCTGTGATGATGATGCATTCAAATATTTGCACTGCGTGGGTATCGAATCCGCGCCTCCTTGCGCAGCAGCCGCGTTCTATACTGCTACACTACGGAGGCTGCGTCAAAACTAATTAATCAGCCTAATTTGAATATATCTATGTCAATTTGCTTTAATTGAGTTCATATCTAAAATTGGGACAGCAAATGAGTGGTATTTAAACAATGCATTATGTTATGTTTATAGCCAAATAAAAACATATATCTTAAAAATCTTTTTGTTCTTTTATTACTACTGCAAATGCAAATAATGCAATAAAAAAGGTATTTATATTATACTTTGTTAAACATTTCCCATTCACCTTGGCTCCTACTTTTCGGAATGTATCCTTGGATGGCACTGACCGCTAAGGTGGCCTAAATTTGAATCTCAACTTTGGGCAGTTCATTGGGTCCAAGGACAAGGTGGGTGCCAGGAAACTTGGCATTATCGCAATGGTCCGGCAGTAGGTAATTTGCACCAGGACAGCTTCTAATGTTATACAAAGCACAGGTCCATTCGTGTGTAAAGTACTGCAGCCAAGTTTCCTGGCAGCCACCTTAGCCTTGGACCCAATGAACCGCTCAAAGTCACCAATGTCCATCAACTACAGATTTTCGTCTGACTGCTTGCAGTCAACATAACTTAACAGAGGTACAATGCTCCCAAGGAGATAAAACTGTAGAGTTTCTTTCCCATACAAACCTACTTTTTTAAAGAGGCACCTAGAATAAATTCTATTTTCATAGAGATTTTGACATTCAAAAGTATGTATAGGCTTAGGGTTATGTATTTTACTATAAAGCCATTTCTCTTTGAGTGCTATGTTTTTTTAATAATTGTTATGGTATATTTAGTATGATTTGTTAAACTAAAATTCTGAATCTATTATACCCTATGTGATATATATTCGTAGTAGATAAAACTTATCACTAAAACATTTAGTGTTTTCTCAAAACTATTTTGATTCTAAAAGTTTTAGAACATACTTAAAAATAAAGATTTTTAGTGGGAATATAAACGATAATACACATAGCCATTTATATAAATAATTTGACCTTATTATTTACGTAATACTTAACTCGTAAGTTTTATGGTAAAAAGTCTAAATATATTTGAACTTACTCTGTCACCCGCGAAATCATACATCAGTAAACGAAATATTTGATAAACTTGAGGTAAATTATTCAAGTCATATAAATCTCGGTCGCTACTCAAACAGGCGCTGCACCCCGTTCTGTATCCTGTATCCACGTCTTGCTCCATTTTATTTACTTTATAACTTTTTTAAACCTCATTCAAAACTATTTATTTGTTATGATTAATTTTCGTATCACAACAAAAAGTAATACTCCCATGTAAAATAGACGAAAATTGATGAAGAACGATTCTCTGCACTGCGACACCACAAAATGGCTTCCTTACCAAGAGTTGCTATATCAAAAAATAATTAATGTTTACGTCAAAAGTTGGATATCCCGTTTATTCATTGTACAAAAACCGTAGATAAAACGGTAAGGATACAACAATTTACAATACCTGTATTATTCTGATACAAAAATCTTTTTTCGAAAAAAAAAAGATGCGGTAAACTTAGAATCTGGCGGTCGTGGTGTGTTGGAGCGGTTGTGTGTCGTGCGGTGGTGTTTCTCTGTGGCTGGCCATCGACCACTCTAAGTCGCTTGCCAAGGAAGAGCTGCTGGGGTCCCTAGATTGGGACCCGTGGGGGCGCCCCTACCGCCAAGGACAAGGATACTTACGGACAAGGTGCGTCGCTGGGCGCCGCTATTAGTGCAGAGTATGCAACCCTGGTTGCTAGAGGCGGTAGTATCGACCCTCTTCCCTGAGCGGGCACGTTCCCCCAGCGATGGCTTTACCCTCAGCCACAGACTCTCTAGAAGAGGTGGGCACCGATGTCCCCGAGGTGACCGACTCCAGGCCAAGAACAAAGCCCCCGAACCTGACACGAAGTTCCTGGCCGAGCTCTTGTCCTAGCTCTGAAGGCGCTAGAGCCCCAGCTGAGAGGGCTCTTCACGGCATGCCTCAAGTAGGGTCAGTTTCCCAGTGTGTGGAAAGAGGGGAAGCTGGTCCTGCTCAAGAAGGAGGGGCGCCCCGTGGATTCGTCGTCCGCATATCGGCCCATAGCGCTGCTCGACGAGGCGGGCAAACTGTTTTCAGCGCATTATCGCAGATCGCCTCGTCTGCCACTTGTGCAGAGAGCACGCAGATACTGTCGGGGCTCGGCTGCTTCGGCAAGTACCTGCGTCGCATAGACAGGGAGCCGGACGCTCGGTGCCACCACTGCGTCCAATACGGGGAGGACACGGCGCAGCACACGCTCTCCGAGTGTGTAGCCTGGGAGGAGCAGCGCCGTGTCCTCACAAATGAATAAGGAGGCGACCTGACTCTGCCAGCAGTAGTGCAGAGGATGGTCGGTAGCGCAGTCGTGGGACGGGGTGATGTTCTTCTGCGAGGACGTGATGTCGCTGAAGGAAGCTACGGAACGGTAGAGGGAGATCTCAACTATCTTCACGGGCCGCAGAAGACGCACCGGGCGCGAGGAAGGGCGCAGAACGCCCTCTTCCGACCCCCATGTTTGGGTCCAGGGGCGAGAGACATGGGGAAGTCCCCGACCCCTATCCGATGGACCCCGAGGCAGAGGCGCGCGCCTCAGGGGCGATGCACGAGGTAGTTTAACACCTCACTACTCACTGCACGGAGGTGCAGGAGGCGAGGCCCGGGCAGATCGGGCCGGCACGAGAGTTTGGGGCCGCGGCAAAATCAAGGACGCCCGCGGCTCCGCGCGCACGGGACCGAAGAGATACTGGGGTGATTTTTAGTCAGTAGGAGTTTGACAGTCCCCATCGCCCACCCCAGAGCGGCGGACATCTAAGGGGCTTTTTCAACCCGGGACAAAAAAAAAGGTTACGAAAGAAAGATTACAACGAAGAAATTGCTCAAAGGTTAGCAACTAAGCCAAAAACTCAAAAAAAAAATCAAGCTGTCACTGTAAAAGTATGTACAAAAATCATTGCACACTGCCAAAGAGTTTCTAGGTATATAATCAGTGTGACCAAATATGGCAGGATCCTGCCTTTTTGGCAGGTTTAGCCCTTTATTTTACTCTCTGGCACTTTTGTTTGACGTTTTAGAAATCTGGCATGATTTGGCACTTTTGGCAGTATTAACAATATAGTATAGCCGCTAGCCCCTATAGCCCACACAAAGAGTAGGATGCAGTATCCAATTCAAATTTAAATAATACTTTATTCAAGTAGGCTTAGATACAAGCACTTTCGAATCGTCAGTTACAACCAAGAGCAATTTGTTGTTAGGAACAATACAAAATAAATAAAATAATAAAAATCCTAAAAAGAAATGTCAAGAGAAAATAATGTTGAATGTATCTAGAACAAAATTCTTATGTCAAATAAAAAATAACTTAGAATGTTTCTAGAAGGAAATTCTAATACCAAAATGTAAAAACTAAATTATGGTTAAAAAATTAATACCTTAAGAGGTAATAGTTCTTTAACAAGTTGAATGCTGCTTGGGAAAGGATATTCTCGAAAATCAATCTGATAAAACAAAAACGCGGAACAGATTTATTAATAAACATGTCGCCTCTATTTTACTTGTTAAACAGGGCATTAGTGAATATGGTGACTGCGTTTCATTCCAGCCAACTAAAGAAATGACAAAAGCGATGTATAAAGAAAGTGATCCAAAAGAATACGACGCTAATAGGAATGTGTAATTTAATTCAGTTCACTTTTAGACTTTAAGATCAATTTATCTATACTAATATATAAAGCTGAAGAGTTTGTTTGTTTGAACGTGCTAATCTCAGGAACTACTGGTCCGATTTGAAAAATTCTTTTTTCGTTTTATAGCCCATTCATCGAGGAAGGCTTTAGGCCATATAGCACGTTACGACACTTGCGACCAATAGGAGCGGGGCATTTAAAACAAAAACCCATGTGAAACCGTGTGGCGCAGCTAGTTTTAAAATAAAACTTCAAAAAATAATATGTTTATTTATTTTAAACTCTTAGATTATATTGGCATTATTTTGGCATTTTGTGCTTTTGATTTTGGCAGGATTTGTCAGTTTTCTTGTCTAAGTGCGGCAGGAATGCAGGATCTCTAATTTAAGGTTGGTCACACTGTATATAATTCACATCAGTGTGACCATATGTGGCAGGATCCTGCCTTTTTGGCAGGTTTAGCCCTTTATTTTACTCTCTGGCACTTTTGTTTGACGTTTTAGAAATCTGGCAGGATTTGGCACTTTCGGCAGTATTAACAATATAGTATAGCCGCTAGCCGCTACAGCCCACAAAAAGAGTAGGATGCAGTATCCAATTCAAATTCAAATAATACTTTATTCAAGTATGCTTAGATACAAGCACTTTCGAATCATGGGTTACAACCAGAGAACAGAGCAATTTGTTGTTAGGAACAATACAAAATAAATAAAATAATAAAAATCCTAAAAAGAAATGTCAAAAGAAAATAATGTTGAATGTATCTAGACAAAAATGTGTCAAATTTAAAAAAAAAAAAATTTAGAATGTTTCTAGAAGGAAATTCTAATGCCAAAATGTAAAAAATTAAATTATGGTTAAAAAATTAATACCTTAAGAGGTAATGGTTCAAAAACAAGCCGAATGCTGCTTGTGAAAGGATATTCTTGAAAATCAATCTGATAAAACAAAAACGCCGAACAGATTTATTAATGAACATGTCGCCTCTATTTTAGTTGTTAGACAGGGCATTAGTGAATATGGTGACTGCGTTTCATTCCAGCCAACTAAAGAAATGACAAAAGCGATGTATAAAGAAAGTGATCCAGAAGAATACGATGCTAATAGGAATGTGTAATTTAATTCAGTTCACTTTTAGACTTTAAGATCTATTATTTATCCTACTAATATACATATAAAGCTGAAGAGTTTGTTTGTTTGTTTGAAAGTGCTAATCTCAGGAACTACTGGTCCGATTTGAAAAATTCTTTTTTCGTTTGATAGCCCATTCATCGAGGAAGGCTTTTGGCCATATAGCATCACATTGCAACCAATAGGAGCGGAGCATTTAAAAAAAAAAAGCCTGTGAATCCGTGTGGCACAGCTAGTTTTAAATAAATCTTCAAAAAATAATGTGTTTATTCATTTTAAACTTTTAAATTATATTGGCATTATTTTGGCATTTTGTGCTTTTGATTGTGGCAGGATTTGTCAGTTTTCTTGTCTAAGTGGGGCAGGATCTCTAATTTAAGGTTGGTCACACTGATTCACATTTCACACTGCACAGAGCAAGCTGTAATCACTACTACGTTTTATTGATTGTTTGGTTTGATAACGAAATGGTTCAGTGTTCAGTTCCCTAAAAAAATAATATATTATAAAAATGAGTCAATTAAGATGTTACACTTGCCTACAGTCTAACAGAAAATTGAGCCCTTTAAAAGTTGAGGGTAAATTAATTTTTGCTTTTCTGTGTCCAGAAATGTTTCTTATGATAAAGGTAAGTTTCACTCTTACAATTTACAAATTAATACATAAATTTAATTATTCTTATTAGTAAACCTGCTTCTAAGATGACACCCTGACTAAAATGTTAATGCAAGCAGTATACTCTATTTCAACATTATCTGTCAAAAAGTAAATAAACCTGTGTTCTATTTTACCTACTTCATAAATGGAAGAGGTATATATATAAAAAGATTTGGCGCTATAACACACCATACCTAAATAATAATTAACACAGAATATGGGTACCTGAACTAACACTACTATACTTGTGCCAAGCTCGATAAAGAATAGAGGTATACAAACAAATTTAGGATTATCACAACTCATGTTTTACAAATCTGTAATTAATTTACATGAATATCGAGTTTATGTGCTATTTATTAGCAATTACTATTGCAACATATTTCAATAGAATCACTAAAATAACATGCATATTAACTTGCTATTTTGAAAAACCATTAAAAAGTCGACATTAAATTTTACACGATAGTCCTACAAAAAAGAAATATAGATGAAGTCCAGGTATTGAACACATTTGTGGAATTCAGCTAATGAATAAAGTTGAGGCATTTGTCAATACTATTTTGCGTATTCTTACAACCTTTCAAATCAACTGCATAACACATGCATTATAATACTTTCAAGTATGGACTACTTATAATATAATGTATTAAAAATTTAACTTATTAGGAAATTAGCTTACACATGTCTCCACATGTGTACTTACAATTCTGTTGATATATCAGCCAATGATCCTTCTTCGTGGATTGAAGCTTTCTCGGACAAACTGTCTCCTCCTTCAGTTCCTAGTTTGAACTCCTTTCCCTCTTCTTCATGTTTTCTTGCTTCCGAAAATAATTTCGATGCCCCCTTTCTCTTTCTGAACTCCAATTGGCTCTTGATGGACTTGTTGATTCCTCTCCTGGTGCAGATGGGTTACCTTACTCCTTACTGAAAAATGCCTCAAATAGTACAAAGCAATAATACCTCAATCTCTTAAATAACTTTTTTGAATTCGGTTTTGTTCCTCAACAGTGGAAACACCTTTTTTGAATTCGGTTTTGTTCCTCAACAGTGGAACCACCAGATAATTATCCCGATCATTAAACCAGGCAAAAACCCGTCAGACCCAAACAGCTATAGGCCTATTGCTTTATCGTCTGTTTTGTGCAAGGTTGCAGAGCATAAGATGAAGCATAGACTTGAGTGGTTGGTGGAGAATAGGAACTTGTTGCCAACATCCCAGTTTGGGTTCAGAAAAGGAATGAGCACAATGGATAGTCTTAGTATATTAATTTCCAATATTCTTATTTCTTTCTACGCTAATACTGCCGCCGTAAGGAAAAAAGACGCATCTGACATCTTTTTTTCAAATTGAGTTAAATGCATATTCTAAATCAGTAAAAGAAATAGCATACAATAGTATATTTATATTTTGCATAAAAAAAAATGTTAGATGCGTCTTTTTTCCTTATGACGGCAGAATAGTTCTTAGTAGGAGCCTTTTTGGATATTACCTCAGCATATGACAATGTTCTGCTCCCAGTGCTCAGGGATAAACTTATATTTCATTCTAATTGGTTAAGTGTTCTATGCAAATCATGAATATCAAAACATAAATAAACTGTTTCCTCCTAAAATATTCAAATTGCTTGTCTCTTCTAGAGGGAGTGATCAGTAATGGCACTCTGGCCCAGTATATGTCTGTGTATTTTTTAATTTTTAATGAAAATTTATTGAGTTTCAAAGTTTTCCATCGATAGATAGAAAAATGCACCCATAGGCTGCAGGACCATGCATGATCCATCGAGATTTCTTTGCCATTTTGGGAGCAGTTGTGGTGAAATAATTTACACAAAGTAAAGCTTCTGGTGGTATATCATGGTTGCCTAGTGGTTAAAACACCAGCCTCTCAAGTATGAGTGTGCGGGTTCGACTTTAGGTCAGGCAAGTACCAATGTAACTTTTCTAAAGTTATATGTACAATCAGCTGTAGAAGTCCATTACCACCTTAAAGACTACTGTCGCCTGCGCTAAACCGGCCACGCACATTAACGCATTATTTTTAATATCGCAGTCGTCATCTTTCTTTAAAGTAATGCAAAATTTCGTTACCTCATTTGAAGTTAAGTTAGCGGCCGCACTTAAGAATGGTCTATCATAAGCGAGCGATTGTGGGTTCGATCCTTAATAATGGCAAATCTTTTTGTTGTTTCATATAATTTAAAATTATGATAACTGATTTGTATTTTAAAGTAAGTATTATTTTGCAAATAATATTTAAAAAATAGGAAAATTTACTGAATATTTATACCAAAATAGGTTTTTATTATATGTTTTAATTTACTATAGATGTAATATAATAAAAAATATATAAAAATAAAACAATAAGTATATTATAATGCAATACATTATAAAGTTATATATTATTCGGTTTAGATATCATCATTCTCCTGCCCTTATCCCAATTTATTTGGGGTCGGCGCAACATGTCTTTTTCTTCCATGCATCCCTATCAGAAACCATCTCGGCAGTCACCCCCTTCTTAGCCATATCATCCTTCACACATTCCATCCATCGTTTCTTTGGTCTTTCCCTACTCTTATAGCCATCAACATTCATAATTAAGACTCTCCTCACGACATTCTCCTCAGTTCTCCGTAACACATGCCCGTACCATGACAACCGATTTCCACACAACTTTTCAGCTACCGGTGCCACTTTCAGACTTCCTCTTATGTACTCATTTCTTATTCTATCCATTCGTGTAACACCACACATCCCTCTTAGCATTCTCATCTCGGCTGCATGCAATTGCCTTTCATTCATCCCTTTCGTAGCCCAACATTCTGATCCATACAAGACAGCAGGTCGGATCATGGTTTTATATATTTTCCCCTTAAGTTTAAGGGGAATGCGGGAGTCGCAAATTGTTCCCGTGACCTGCCGCCATTTCATCCACCCAGTGTTAATTCTGTGCTTAACCGTCCGATCTATTTCGCCATCGCTTTGCACGAGTGAACCGAGATACCGAAAGTCGGAGCAGATTGGTAGGAGTGCGCCATCAAGGGCTATGGCTCCAGAAGTGGAGAGACCGCCGAAATCGCAGAACATATATTAGGTTTTGGTTCTGCTGATTTTCAAGCCAACATTCTCCAGCTTCTGTTGCCATTTCTCCAATCTGCTCTGGATCTCAGGTCCATCTTCACCGACGAGAACAATGTCATCGGCGAACAGCATGCACCAGGGTGCCTCCTCCTGGATGTCCGACGTAAGAGCGTCCATAATCAACAGGAAGAGGTACGGACTTAAAGCCGATCCCTGGTGCAAGCCTACCGCCACATTGAACTCGTCGGTATTGCCAGCAGCCGACCGGACGTAGGTACGAGATCGACTGTACATAGCACGAATTAACTCTACATACTTCCCTGGCAAACCTTTCTCTTTCCACAGCACATCACGAGGTACCCTATCATACGCTTTCTCCAGATCAATGAACACCATGTGCAAGTTCTTGTGTGCACGTCTGTACTTCTCGCACACTTGGCGGAGTGCAAAAGTGGCGTCCATTGTTCCTCGACCTGGCATAAGCCCAAACTGGTTTGGGGTAATCTCACTCTCCTCTCGCAATCTTTTCTCAATCACTTTCTCCCATACCTTCATACTATGTGACATGAGCTTTATCCCTCGATAGTTGTTACAGTCCTGTACATCACCTTTATTCTTAAAGATGGGCACTAGTGAACTATTGCACCATTCTTGTGGGATCTCTCCTTCATGCAACAACTTATTGAAGAATAAAGTCAGCCACATACATCCATCTCCTTTTAAACACTTCCATACTTCTACTGGTATATCATCTGGGCCCATAGCTTTTCCATTTTTCATACCTTGAACTGCTATTCTTACTTCATCCATGCTAATTTCTCTTACTAAACCCATATTGTCTTGTACCTCTTTGAGCACACCACTCCATTTATTCTCTTCGTTCATTAGCTTTTCAAAATGAACCTTCCATCGCTCTTTTATTTCGTCATCCCTGGACAGAACCTTACCAGCATCGTCTTTCATACATTTGATATTACTTATATCTCTCGTTCTCCTTTCTCTTGCTTTTGTAATCCGGTAGAGCTCCTTCTGGCCTCTAGGGCTGTCCAGTGAGTCATACAACTTCTCCTGCGCCTTAGCCCTCGAAACTGCTACCGCCTTTTTTGCCTTCCTCTTCCATTCATTATAAATCTTCATCTTGTCCTCTTTTAAACTATCATTCCCGTTTTCTACACCTTGCCATTCTTTAAAAGCTATTTTCTTTTCTTTGAGTATCTTTTGCACATCTTCATTCCACCACCATGTATCCTTTTCTATCACACCTTTCCCTTTGGATTCTCCAAACACATCTTTAGCTACTCTCCTTATATAGTCCGCCATCTCTTTCCAACATTCATTCACAGATTTTCCTTCCATATCCCCCATTTCAATCATCTTATCTACCACTTGGCTCTTAAACACACTAGCATATTCCTCTTTTTATATCATACGCCATCTAGTTCTGGGCGAGGGCCGTTCCTTGTTCTTTCTGGATGAGACACTGACTTTTACGTCCATTATCAATAGTCTATGTTGTGAGACTTCGGTTTAGATATACTTATACTAATAAATGAAACAAACGTTGAAATGGCAGCATTGTAATATTTTATATAAAAGTAATCCTTGACAAACTTATGATATTATTATGGTAAAAAATATAAAAAACATTTTTGGTTTTTAGATATGAAAGTTATAGTATTACATGTTATCATTAAAGAGGTTATAGCTTAATTATTCATTTTCTTAAAGAAAAGAGGATTGAAGCTTAACCTGATTATTATTACAATCATAAAATAATCTATACTTAGAACACAAAACAGTGCTTATTACATTTACAATTTTTTTGCGTGTATAGCATGCCATCCTGCAGTGCCTTTTTCGGAGTTTGAAGGCATGAGATTATAATCTTCAAGCGCTTTCTTAGTTCAAAAGTAAACGAACTTATTTCTTATCGAATTCCGAAATTATTGTTTTTATAATTTACCAAAAGTAATTTGTATTGAAATTGCAAAAGGCGACATCTGTTAGCCATTAAGCCAACCGAACATATTACTGTCACTTAGCTAAATTACTTTACGAGTTGGTTTAGAGTCCGTTATTAGGATATATAATTTTATTTAAAACACTCTGTAGGACACTTCTGCACTGTGATTGTTATAAATTGTTTTTTAGCTCGATTAGTGTCGACCGGTCTCGCCAGTTTATTTTTAAACCACAAATGCAACCTCCCTTCTTCGCATGATTTAAAAGTTTATTCAACGGTAAATATTGTTGTATCGTTCCACTTGTCTCGACACATAAGCCACCTTCGTCTTCCAACTTCTTGACTTTGGCTTACACTATTTCTCTAAAACAATAACAATTTTATTACATACTTGCAACAAGCGATTGGTTTGCACCTTGCCCAAATAATAATAAAAACAACTTACACAAAAGCCGGTTTCATATATGATATTTGAGATATATTGCTGCATATGCCTGCATATTGATTAAAAAAGTAAAACTAATAACACGAACTCGTAACTACATATATGTTCACCAACCAACAACAGCTAAGTAATATTATTTGAGTTATTGTATTTAATAATAGTTATTGTAGGTAGTGGAATATTTTTTGTTCAGTTTGTTTCAAATCTACCGTCAACTTTTCATAATTACTCTAATATAGAAAAAATCTTAAAATAAAGTGTCATCGTTAAGTTGCGGATCGGTATTTTTACATATTTTTGTTGTCAGCATTCATAATTCACCAATAAATATTTCAAAAATATTTTGTAAGGTATTAGATTTGAACTCGAACCCCCTTGAATGCCTATCAAGGCGAGGACCGCTAGGCTATTGGAACACTTACTGTGAACGTTGAAATTAGTAAGTAGTACCTAACAATCATAAGCGGGCAGTAAGTTGTCAATGTGTATCAAACTTTATTATAGAAGAAGGTCGTAACTACAACTAGTATTACTTGGGCATAGTTTTGTGAAATTGTAACTCGACTTTTGGTCTTGACTGTACTTTCTAAGTATATCTTGGACACCAATGACTGAAGGGGAAGGAAAACATCTTGAGGAAACCTGGACTTTTAAGTCTGAAATTGCCAACCCGCATTGAGCAAGCGTGGTGATTACGCTCACTCCTTCTCTGTATGAGAGGAGACCTGCGCCCAGCAGTGGGACGATAAAAAAAAAAAAGGTTGATGATGATGATTTTCGAACCTACAAATCATATGTCGTAGCTGATCCCACTAGGCTACCACTGCTCTTACCCCCTTTTTTTTTGTTCTTTGGTGGAAAATCCTCATGGATGTTCCTCCTACTGACTAAAAACCACCCCGGTGTCTCTTCGGTCACGTGCGCGCGGGGCCGCGGGATTCCTTGATTCTGCCGAAACCCCACACTGTCGTGCCGGGCCTCGCCTCCTGCACGGTGTAGTGAGGTGCTAAACTACCCTGTGCATCACCTCAGAGGCGTGCGCCGACGCAGGCACGCGCCTCCGCCTCGGTGTCCATCGAATAGGGGGCGGGGACTTCCCCATGTCCCTCGCCCCTGGACCCATTCATGAGGGTCGGAAGAGGGCGTTGTCCACCCTTCCTCGGCGCCCGCTGCGTCGTCTGCGGCCCGGGAAGGTAGTTGAGATCTCCCTTTCCCGTTCCGCAGCTTCCTTCAGCGACATCACGTCCTCGCAGATGGACGCCACCGCCTCCCACGACTCTGCGCTACCGACCATCCTCCGCACTACTGCCGGCAGCGTCAGGTCCTCTCCTACCTTCATGATTCAGCGCCATTACCATAAATTCACTACTGCTCTATATTTGATCTGACCTTAATCAACTGTAACTGTTTTTTTTTTCTTTTATACACAGGATAACGCTCAGTTCCAGATTTGCTGGGAGTGCCAGTCCATGGCTGTTAGGATTAAACGGTTTCAAAACAAATTAAAACTAGCACATGAACTCCTAAAGCTATCCTTAAAAGGTCAAACAACTGTAAGTACTGAGATACATTTGATTTCATTTCATTAGATTTTCATGGGGATAAATATAATGACCACCATAAAATGCTTTGATACCCTTAGTTTTGTAACCAAAAATATCTACTTAACACCAGAAAAATAAAATCTAAAAATACAATAGTACCAGCTATTTTAGTCACGACTCCACTTTAAATTGTATTCGACCACCAAATTTAGTAAATCTTGACGACCAAATTAACTACTACTAACTATTTTTGCCTAAATAAATCACCCCAACAAGGTGGACCGATGACCTGGTGAAGGTCGCGGGAAGCCGATGGATGCGGGCAGCACAAGACCGGTCATCGTGGAAAGCCTTGGGGGAGGCCTTTGTCCAGCAGTGGACATCTATAGGCTGAGGAAGAAGAAGAAATAAATCACACTGTGATTGCCATAAAATTAGAAAACAAAACATAAAATGACACGTCAGTCATCGTTTGTCCACCCATAGGTTAGGTTAGAACTGTGACCAAAACAGCGCGCGAGCCGAGCGAGCGTAGCGAGCGTGCCGCGGCTGCGGCCGGCGAAGCGCTAATTAAAACGCTGGTATAATTTTGGTGATCATTTACTACTTTTGGGATAACAATGATTTATTGGATAGCAGAATTTAAAAACTTTGGTTATAATTTTATATTAAAACGCTGGTATAATTTTGGTGATCATTTACTATTTTGGGGTTACTCATGATTTACTTGGAGTCATTTTACTTAAATAGGATAGCAAAGTGTTAAAACTTTGGTTATAATTTTACATTAAAATGCGAGTTTCATTATGGTGATCATTTACTATTTTTGTCTGCTATTTGTTACTATATCTGGTGGTAAGTTAGTTAGGTAGATAAGCCGATTTTCATTGTTGGTAAAGTGGTTCTCGACCATGGGTTCAGGAACCATTTTACCAACTAACAGCATTAATTGACCAAGTGAAGCGTTCTCGGTGGCAGGCCATAACATCGGCTGCCGGCAGAACTTACCACCCACCAGACAAAGTCTTGCCGCCAAGCGATTCGTCGTATTCCGGCATAATGTCTGGTGAAGCCGTACTGAGGACGGGTCTGAGCAGTTGTGTTGCGATGTGTGCCGGGTACGATGCGCCAAATGTTGTTGTGTCGGGATTTTGGTCGTGGAGCGTCTCCAGATCAATCTCCCTCTGTTGCAGCATCGTTGGTCGTGTTGTTGGGTTTAACATTGCATCACCTCGCTCAACTGCCGCCGCCTGGGCCAATGCAATGTGTTAATAAAATATGTAACTTTCTTCATTTTAAATACTCCTTTTTAGGGTTCCGTACCTCAAAGCTAAAACGGACCCTATTCATGAGGGTTCGCTGTCCGTCTGTCCGTCCGCCTGTCACCCTGGCTGTATCACACGACCGTAATAGCTAGATGGTTGAAGTTTTCAGATTATGTATTTTTGTTGCCACTATAAAAACAAATACTAAAAATAAAATATTTAAGGGGGGCTCCCATACAACGTGATTTTTTTCTCCATATTAATAACGCAAATAGATAGACACTTGAAATGTTCACAGAATATTTGGTTATACAATATGTAAAGAAAACCCTGTCCGATCCGTGAAGGTATTGCTAGGTATCGATAACTGATTCTACTAATGGATACAAAGCCGGGCTAAACATAAAAAAGTCCCCCTAAAAAAAAATAAATATCATTTCGCAAAAAGAGGTAACTTAATACATGTGCGGTAAGCAACACTTCCATGGGCGGCGGGGGGCTGGGCACGCGGCACGTGGTCGCATCGCTATTCGCTCATAATAATACCGGTGTTGTCACTTTTTTAAAAATTACCGTATTCTCGGGGAAGTTGGAGATATTCGCGGGAAAAAAAGATTATTTTAAAATTCATTAATAGTGTTAGGTACTATGATGATTACATAAAATTTTATATTATATTTGGTCAAGTGTTTATCTAACCTTTATTATCCTTATGGGTCGGATAGGGTTTTCTTTACATATTGTATATTAAAATTAAAAATAAATAATTAAATTAAAATAAAATTTATATTGAAAGGGGGCTCCCATAAAACACCAGCCTCTCAAGTATGAGTGCGCGGGTTCGATTCCAGGTCAGGCAAGTACCAATGTAACTTTTCTAAAGTTATATGTAAGTACTTTTTAAGTATATCTTGGACACCAATGACTGAAGATGAAGGAAAACATTTTGAGGAAACCTGGACTTTAAGTCTGAAATAGCCAACCCGCATTGAGCAAGCGTGATGATTGCGCTCAATCCTTCTCTGTATGTGAGGATACCTGTGCCCAGCAGTGGGACGATTAAAGGTTGATAATGATGATGATGATGTATTGAAGGGGACCATACAACAACTTGTTTTTTTTTTTTTTCATTTATTTTCCGTTTTTAAAGATAATGGTACGGAACCCTTCGTGCGCGAGTATGACTCGAACTTGGCCGGTTTTTTAGGTTCCTGTGTTTATCTATGTGTATACTAATATATAAAGCTGAAGAGTTTGTTTGTTTGAACGCGCTAATCTCAGCAACTACTGGTCCGATATGAAAAATTATTTTTGCTTTGGATAGCCTATTAATCGAGAAAGGCTTCAGGCTATATAACATCAAGCTGTGACCAATAGGAGCGGAGCATAACTAACTCCACGCGAACGGAAGTCGCTGGCGGCTGCTAGTCCCAAATAAAATATTTTCTTTTTCTTTCCATAACACAAAAATTTCTCTGTTCTAGATCATTGAAGGACTCCCATGCCTAAAAACGTCCCAAATAAAATATTTTCTTTTTCTTTCCATAACACTAAAATTTCTCTGTTCTAGATCATTGAAGGACTCTCATGCCTAAAAACAACTTCAATAACTACAATTACCATTACACTTCCAAATCTACCACAAATCCTACCAGTACCATCACAAAACGAACAAATACTACCACTAAACGAACCAATTCTACCAAAAATTGAACCAAATGTGCCGCAAAATGTACTAGAATATTCGTTCAAAGATATGTTGGAAATGCCAATGAAGACGGAGAACATAGAAGATGAAACTATTAGTAATGACTTTGATTACTTGATCCAGTCTACTACCATTCTAAGTATTCCAGTAGAAAAGTTAGGTGAGTCCAGTGCCGTATTAAAAGTACTAGATGGGCATCTAGTACATTTAATACATCCTAAACAAAAACAATCCACGCTTGTGCGCTTGTCCACTAGTAAACTAATCTGCATATTGTGCGACATACCCGCCAAATAATGTAAAAAAATATGAGTTAATGGAAAAATAGTGATAGGCCATAACATCGGCTGCCGGCAGAAGTATCCACCCACCAGACAAAGTCTTGCCGCCAAACATGACTTACGGAGGACGGGTCTGAGTAGTTGTGTTGCGATGTGTGCCGGGTACGATGCACCAAATGTGTGGAGGGTCTCCAGATCAATCTCCCTCTGGCGTAGCATCGTTGGTCGTGTTGTTGGGTTTTTTGCATACCTCATTACATTGCATCACCTCGCTCAACTGCCGCCTTCCTTTCTATTCACTTTATTTTTGAGTCAGTAGTCTCTTAATAAATTAGCGCGCTTTAGCATCAACGATTGCTTCACTGCTTACCATCAGGCGGGATTGCGAATTGCAATAATTGAATTTAGAATTTCCTAAACGATCCCATGCTAATAGTGTTAAGATCTTTGTTATTAACTATTATTAAATTAGTCGCAAATAATTTCTTTTATTTATTTATATATTCTTTATTGTACACCAATCAAACATGGAACATGGGTTTTTTTTTTAAAGTAAAACTTAATTAAAATTTACAGGTCCATTTATAACGCAGCCGGCCAAAATAAAAGTGTCTCCCCCAAATCCGATAAGAACTGCAGTCGTAAATCCTGCAATCAACCACATACCTCAAAAAGTACTTATCAACCCACCGAAAGATGGAAAAAAACCTAGAGGGCTCAAAGAAACCGCAAAAGTAACTACTGGAGTCATCAAAGATGTGGTTCCAACAACAAGTAAAAAGAGCGATCAATTGCTGAAAAATCTTTTATCAACTCCTTCAAAACTCGAGGAGATGTTGTTACAAAGACAAGGCGTTCCTTATTCACCGGTATGTCATAATAGTTTAGATGGACAAAGCGAATCAAATACTCTTTCTGAAGATGATGAAGCAGTATTGATAATTTTGGACAGGACTGAACTAGATGCATACAGGGAGAAGAAGAGGTCAAAACCTGTTTACCAAGGAAGTGCTTATAAATGTGAGAAGTGTATAGAATACTTTCGGAGTCAAGATAAACTGGATGACCATAATATACAACATGATACGGTAAGAGTTGTAATGTAAAGACAACAGCAGGTCAACCTCCGGGAGGCAACTGCCTTGGCGCCTAATACGCCTTAACCAGCTTACCTTTTTTTTGTTGTTCCGGGGTGGAAAATCCTCAATGGATGTCCGCCGCCCTGGGGTAGGCGACGGGGTCTGTCAGACTCCTTCTGACTAAAAACCACCCCGGTGTCTCTCCGGTCACGTTCGCACGGAGCCGCGGTAGTCCTTGATTCTGCCGCGGCCCGGCCGGACTATCGTGCCGGCCCGGTCTGTCCGGGCCTCGCCTCCTGCACGGGGTAGTGAGGTGTTAAACTACCCCGTGCATCGCCTCTGAGGCGCACGCCGACACACGCGCGCGCCTCCGCCTCGGGGTCCATTGAATAAGGGGGCGGGGACTTCCCAATATCCCTCGCCCCTGGACCCATTTATAGGGGCTGGAAGAGGGCGTTATCCGCTCTTCCTCGGCGCCCGGTGCGTTTTCTGCGGCCCGGGAAGGGAGTTGAGATCTCCCTCTCCCGTTCCGCAGCTTCCGTCCGCGACATCACGTCGTCGCAGAAGGACACCACCGCGTCCCACGACTTTGCGCTACCGACCATCCTCCGCACTACTGCCGGCAGCGTCCGGTCGCTTCCTACTTCGTTTTTGAGGACACGACGCTGCTCCTCCCAAGCTCCATATTCGGAGAGCGTGTGCTGCGCCGTGTCCTCCCCGCATTGGACGCAGTGGTGGCACCGAGCGTCCGGCTCCCTGTCTATGCGTCGTGTCACGTAGCAAAAATATAGCAGCGGGCGACATCTCTTGGACACGGGCTCAACTCGTGTCACATATTTTATTTTATTTTTTCGCCGAGAGATGGCGTTACGCGAAAATACGGTCGATAATAAGTGTATCCCTTAACTTGTAATTGTATCCATTTATTGTTTTATTTAATGCTCCTAGCTACCAATTATTTACATAATTAAATTACTGTAACTCCCGGGTAGAGGTATAAATAACCATCCTGTTACAGTTTTTTTTTTAAATACAATTACAAGTTTATTTTGCCCCACGTTGGGCGCCAACTGTGACTTCTGATTTATGGTGCAAAGACCCTTGGCTTCACTAACTGACGGGTGTCAGATTAATGCACGGTTGAACGCGGCCTGCGGGAATAAGTATTTCAGGAATTCCCGGAGCAAAGAAATTATGACAGCTTATACCTGTCTAGTCGTCGTCGAAAGAGAATTGGATGTACCGTACCACCAGGGTTCAGCACACTTCGACTCCAAACAAGCCTGATCCAATCGGAATCAAGGCCACCTGAGGCAAGCCAGGATGCAACGCCTCCACACGGGTTCCTGCCCTAGGCCCGCCAAAAGAACCAAATAGAAATATCAGCCAAATTGCTAGATGTTTAACCCCATAGGGTTTTGGCGTCAACACGCCAACCTTGCGTACCAGCAACGCCAGCAAACCAGCCACCATCCGAGCAAGACATCAATAGTTCTTCTCGAAACTTCCTTCGCCAAGCGATCGACCCACCCCAATTGACTTTTCTTAAACCATAGACAAGTGCGTTCCGGGACTTGTATTTTAATTTCAGACTCGTGAGTTGGGTCTTATTTTTAATATTTATTTATCCTATTTCCTTTCATTTTATTTAATTAGGTCATTCCTTATTTGAATTGCGTTATTATCGACCGTATTTTCGCGTAACGCCATCTCTCGGCTCCATGCAAAATATGTGACACGAGTTGAGCCCGTGTCCAAGAGATGTCGCCCGCTGCTATATTTTTGCTACGTGACAGTCGCAGGTATTTGCTGAAGCAGCCGTGCCCCGACAGTACCTGCGTCACCCTGAACGACAGGGAGCCGTGGCTACCAACATCGCTTCCCTGTGCGAGCTCCCCTGGGCAGTGACAAGCGTGTCGTCCGCATAACACGTCAAATTGGCGCCCGACGGGAGCTCGCCTCTCAGCACCCAGTCGTAGTCCAAGGACACCGCCAACACCACCCCACCCCGGGACACCGTATCCTCCGCCAGGGCCCTCACGCGCATGATGGTGTCTATGGTGGAGCGCCCCCGACGAAAACCAAACTGGTTGTCGTCCAGGTTCGGCCCCTCTGCACAAGTGGCCGACGAGGCGATCTGCTATAATACGCTCAAAAAGTTTGCCCGCCTCGTCGAGCAGCACTATGGGCCGATACGCGGACGGCGAGTCCGCGGGGCGCCCCTCCTTCCTGAGCAGAACCAGCTTCCCCTCCTTCCACACACTGGGAAACTTGACCCTGCTCGAGGTATGCCGTGAAGAGCCCCCTCAGCTGGGGCTCTAGCTCCTTCAGAGCCAGGACGAGAGCTCGGCCAGGAACTCCGTCGGGTCCGGGCGCTTTGTTCTTGGCCCGGAGACCAAGTCACCTCGGGGACATCGGTATATAAACTATAAACAATATACAACATTTTTTTTTTTTTATGCGAAACCCGAAACGCGTGTCTAGTATTCTTAACTAAAGGAATCTATGTACAAAATTTCAAAATAATATCATGATAAACCACAAAGTTATAAGCTTGTTATCCTACTTGGCTCTCCCAAAAAAAAAAAAGGTCGACACTCCGATCAGTCGGGCGAACATTACATTGACCTCTGGGGTCAGCTGTTGCGCGGGCGGTCGCAATACTATGATCTACCGTGCGCTCTCAGTAACCACCCTGCAACAATTTCTAAATGTATTTGGTAAATAAAATATAACATGGTGTAAAAATGATTGGAATCGATTCATTTGCTTATTCTGAACAAATTATATTCAGCTTTCGCATAAACCAAAAATAACTTTGTATAACTCATTCAATGAATAAAATCGTGTTTAACCAGCAAGTCGGAATACTCGGAATCAACATACCTCTGTTTATCAGTGGTAAACTTAATGATGGAGAAGTAACATCTATCTAAAAGAAAGTAGATGTTTCAGAAATGTATGGAGCCTGGGCCAGCACATTGTACACTTAATGCTAGGTATAGTTACGCTATAGTTAATTAATGTTAATTTCCTATATTTTGGCTTAGTTTTTATACAGATTCAATTTAACTTAGCCAAGGAGTGCAACACAACTACTAATAAATATGGTGGTCACACATTGGTTGACATTTGATGTGTCATGTATCTAAGGCTATCGTATCTATATTATCTACCATATGACTGCGAAAAAAACAAAACATGAATTCCGAACATACGGCCCATTAAATAAACACAATCAACACTCGACACGAACACAACGGGAAAATAGAACTGTCAAAGTCGCCAATCAACCGTCATAACCACTGTCATGGCTACCTTAATAAAGGGTTATCTTACTAAAAAAACGTCTCAAATAATTAATTATATATACTTGTATATTTATTCAAATTAATTTAGTAGTATTTTTATGAAAATCTTTTATTTTTTTCCTTTTTATCTATACAATATGTAAAGAAAACCCTGTCCGACCCATAAGGATAATAAAGGTTAGGTAAACACTTGACGAAATATAATATAAAATTTTACATAATCATCATAGAAACAATACTAATGAATTTTGAAATAATCTTTTTTTCCCGGGAATTAATTCCAATTTCCCCGAAATTTATTAATTTTTAAAAAAGTGACAACACCGGTATTATTATGAGCGAATAGCGACGCGACACGTCACAGGTGCCGCGTGCCCTGCCCCCGCCGCGCGCCGCCTGCGGAAGGAAGGGTTCCATAACGCACATGTTTTAAGTTACCTCTTTTTGCGAATTAATATTTATTTTTTTAGGGGGATTTTTTTTAAGTTTAGCCCGGCTTTGTATCCATTAGTAGAATTAGTTATCGATACCTAACAATACCTTCACGGATCGGACAGGGTTTTTTTTACATATTGTATAGCGTACCTACTGGTGGCCCAAAATGAAACATCTCCTTTAATCACTGGTCCCTATTCCCTCGTTCACGAACTAAACTAAATTTAAGTTCAGTGCATATTTTTCTTTCCATTTCATTAAGAAAAGAACAGAAGATAACATATTACTTTAATCCTGTCAAATTAAGATACTCCATAGACAGTTTAGACGTGATTATAAACATGGCGACTAAAAATACGTCGATATACGTCAGGCGATGACTAATTTGACAGGTCTAAACTAACATCGTCCCTTAACTAACAACACCGCTCAATTCGTAAATTGGCGGTTTTACATTTTAATGAAATTGATTAATATAGATTTCAGCCAATCAGAAGCCGTAATTAAAAAAAGCGTAGTATTAGCGATAGAAAAAAAAAACACAGATTTTTAGCGGTTTTGGTAGCGGACGCGGCCGCTGCGCAATGAGGCGCGGGTTCGATCCCCGGACAGTGCAAATACTTGTATGCATGAATATGAATATTTGCATTGGTCTGGTCGTGCCTCGGAAAGCACGTTAAGCCGTTGGTCCCGGTTGCCATACGAACATCTAATGGCAGTCGTTACGGGTTGTTGGAGCCCTCAAAAGTCCAACAATTGGTCTAACTGCAATGCTTCGATGTCGCCTTCGGGTTGTGGAGGTCAGACGGAGACGCTTCAAGGAAAATGTCGAAGTTTAGCCATATCAGCAGTTAGACTGGTAAAGCGGACCCCAGACTCCAATGCTGAAAAAGCTTCGGATGCGACTGGGATTAACGCTGACATGATGATGATGAGTTTTCGTCTTCAGTAAAGTTGGAAAAAATGAATTAAGCGGTGTTGTAAGCATAGGGACGATATTATTTTCTATCTTTTTCTTAACGAAATCTTCATATTTAAGTTCTGTAATTTATATGGTGTACATAATAACAGTATTCTATTCTACTTTATAATTTCAGCTCCTATTAAACTCAATTTGCGATATTTGTGAACAAAGGTTCCGCGACAACAGTTTACGAGATGAGCATTACAACCAGCATTTTATGTAAGTTTATATTGTTTTAAGCATTGGTATAATATTAAACTAAGGTATATAAGTCACTAGCGCACTGAAAATAAAGCGTGCAAAAGATTATAATTCTAATCTCTTGTCTTACAGCCAGTTTCTTCATCAACAACTAAAAGTATCAGTAAAAGTATTAACTTTTACTTGACTATTACTGATATTACAGCAAATGTGTTTCTTCATCAAAGTAACAGCTAAACTAAAAGTCAATAGGGTTACCACAAGACAAACATCGTAATTACCCCAAAAAAACGTGGAGACCCTTTTTTGCTTATGACAACACGTAATATCCACTGTCAAGTAATGCCAAAAATGAAATGCCATTATATTCTTTATCATCTATGATTCTTTATAAAGGTTGACTACCTGAGCCGTGTTTTTGTTCAGCTTGCAGATGCAAAATATGTATAGAAATGTCTATTATTTCACTTGATTATTGTACAATAATGTGTTGTTATGTAAATAAAACAATAACTTTGGAAGAAAAATGTATTTATTTTATTAAAATGACGACTTTACGACTTTTGTACCAAAAATAGGTTGGTTCGTTCCTAAAATAAGTTGGTAAGAATATAGTTGATTCTTTAAGTACCTATTGGTAATTGTGTTAAATGCAAACTGAAAAATAAACTTACTTTGCAGTAGTTGGCGTCAATTTATCTTGTAATAATAGGCTGAGGTATGTAACTGTTTCCTTTGAAATTCTGTATTGGAACAGAAAATCAGCGTCGTCCCATAAAAAATGATCTTTGAGATTATTAAACTTTTTACGTCTACGCGTTAAATAACTAACGATAACTTCATCGTCTGATGAACTTAAACTTTCACTGGATGAAGTTCATCATAACATTTTAATACTAAACTAAACACCTATTTAAACTACAACTTTGTCAAAATTACAGTGACTTTAGCTTTTACTGCCGCTCAATGAGCAGTAAAAGTTAAAGGCAAAAGTTACAGTTAAACCATCAGTTAAAATTGTGAAGAAACGATTTGACCGTTACTTTTACTTTATGACGTTACTTTAGCTATTACTTTTGATGAAGAAACTGGCTGTTAGTCACTCTCGATACACTCGTTAAAACAAACGACAAACACTAACAGCGCAAATGACAAACACTACCCATCTTTTTCTTCTCTATGCTTTAGATTGCGCCCCATCTCACTCACACTGTACCAACGTGTAAAATGTACGCAGAATAAAAAATTTGCATGTGTGTGCTGCTGCTCCGATCGGCACATTTATTTCGGTTAATTTGTTAGAGCATATCATATCTGTTTAATATTATATCAATGGTTTTAAGCTATGCATTGGTAGTTGCAAGTATGCATGACTCAACACCAAAGTGGCAATGGGCCAGCCATATTAGCCGTAGAACCTATGACCGTAGGAGTAGACGTGTTCTTGAGTGGAGACCGCGAATCGATATACGTAAGGTGGGACACCCTCAGGCTAGGTGGAGCGAGGATCTTCACAGGATGTCTGGTAGTAACTGCATGAGAGTTGACGAAAGTATGTACTCGGTGGTAGGCAATAACATCAGCAGGCAGAAGTTACCACCCACCAGACAAAGTCTTGCCGCCAAGCGATTCGTCGTGTTCCGGCATGATGTCTGGTGAAGCCCTACGGAGGACGGGTCTGAGCGGTTGTGTTGCGATGTGTGCCGGGTACGGGAGTTTGGTCGTGGAGGGTCTCCAGATCAATCTCCCTCTCTCTCCAAGTGCTGAGACCCGTCCTCTGTACGGCTTCAGAAGACATCATGCCAGAACACGACCAATCGCTTGGCGGTAAGACCACCCGGACAAGTCCGGGTGGTAACTTCTGCCGGAAACCGAAGTTATGGCCAAAAAAAATTACTAAAGTATTGTGTCGTCCTCCGTGGCGCAGCGGTCAACACACCTGCCTGCGACGTGGAGGCCCCGGGTTCGATCCCCGGCCAGGTCATGATGGAAAACGATCTTTTCCTGATTGACCTGGGTCTTGGATGTTTATCTATATATGTATCTATTATAAATATAGTATCGTTGAGTTAGTACACCATAACACAAGTCTCGAGCTTACTTTGGGGCTAGCTCCATCTGTGTGATTTTCAGTTTAAACATTTTCAGTTTGTACGGGTGTCGTAAATGCCCGGCGAGGTACGACAACAGAGTACAGTTGACGACCCATTATTTACAGCAACACGAGGAGTCTTCGTTTCTCTGCAAGATATGCTTTGTGTTTTTCAAGTAAGTAACTATACTGAAGATGGTGGCAATGTGGTAACGCACTAAAGTGCATAGGGAGGCTTAGGGGAGGCCTCTTTACAGTCTCCCCAGGGATGTGCCTTGCAAGCGTCGCGCAGGGGGCTTCTGGAATTTTGAAGGGAAAGGCGTGTCAGACTTTTACTGACTAAAAGCCACCCGTATTTCTTCACTTGCCTGTACGACAGCCAGGACCTCAGTTTCTTGTTTAATCAATCCGCAACCCTGACCCAGGAGGCATTGGTCTTCGTGGACCCCGTCACGATATGCTGACATCTCTTTGAGGCGCGAGT
Source organism: Sesamia nonagrioides (assembly GCA_017933935.1). NCBI lineage: Eukaryota > Metazoa > Arthropoda > Insecta > Lepidoptera > Noctuidae > Sesamia > Sesamia nonagrioides. The sequence continues at coordinate 596,237 of JADWQK010000857.1, forward strand.
GAAACACAACGCGCTGTCGACTCGGGCGTGGTCCTTACCGGGTGGCGAGCTGCCCACTGCTTAATAAGGGAAGACCTCAGTGCGACATCAATTACGTTCTACTTGTCATTGCCTACTAATGACTGTAACATCGTTTTCAATAAACTTCGTAACCCTAGTCTTACTTACTTACAGGCATTTTAATACCCCTAGCCCGTAACAATATCAATTCTTAAGTGGGTGATAGACGTACGAACTTAAAGTACGCGGTTTTACTTGACAAGGTATATATGAGGACTTATCTCTATCTTTTAAATAATCCACCCAGTAGACACTGACAAAATGTACGGTGAAATTGCCAAAAAACCGTAACTGACTATAGAGCACAAAGATAACTCACTCAAATTTGACTTGCCCCCATAGGCCTGACTAGCCCGAGGCCAGAAGCTATGTACGCTCATGAATAAGGGAGTTACGTGAAGAGAAGGAAGATTTCCATAATTATTTCAGAATGCCTAAACCGCTGTATGAAGAACTTTTGCGGCTCCTCGCAGCGCTACCACACGTACTAGCCGAGACGAGCTATGAATAAGATTTCAAACAGGTTGGATCGCCGGCGAACTTGCTCGGCAATTTTAAAGTACGCGTTTTTAAGGTGACACAGGCGAAAAAGGTCGTCGAGCTACAAGTCCGCGTACTTACTCGCACGTCTATCACCCACTTTAGAGTATTTTATTTAGAGTTAAAACCTTTTCTAATATCATTTGAAATCATTCTACATAAACCGTGACCTTTCTATTATACACTGTATAAGTAGAATTGCGTACAGTACCCGGAGTTCAACAAACAACACTCCTCAAAAGCGAGGATCCTCCGATCAAACGGGTGTTGGTCTGTCCGGCACTTGGCCAACGGTTGATGTTATGAAGTTAGGTATATGTATGCTAGATGCACGGTAAACTCTGCTTGCGAGATGTAGAATTCGGAATTCGGTATGACGCGTTGTCCACATGTGGCGGTTGTAGATACCGCTACACTGACGGTCGTTATTGCACATTCCACTACTTTTTGTGTTGTAACCGAACGACATTATGTCTAACATTATCCTATTTAAGAAAAAAGGCACGTTATGTTTTGCAACGTCACGACCTTTACGCTTTACAATACAGGGAAACTTTTTTTCGAGTGCGCAAAAAATAATGGGTGGCTCAGAATTAATAACAGAACAAATCTGCATTATTAGTTTAAAATAAAAATTTTGTCCGCCCTAAAATCAGCAAATGAGAGACACCAATTATTCATATCAATATCGTAGTATTAGCATATGGCCGCGTAGTGAACATGCGGGCGGCGCGGGCGCGCGGGGGGTCCTGTGATGTTCCCGCCGTCTCCACTCCGCCGAACATGAATGGCCCAACTTGCGGTGACCATAACATCGATTTCATAACAAACATCTTTCGTTATCAATCACTATTTTTTTTTTGTACTAAAACATATCAAAGTAATAATATTTTTATCTATAAAACTTATTTAGCTATAAGTTGACAAAGTTTGCGCACTGGATAAAATTTTATCCTGTATAAAATATGTTCTTCCATACGTCATAAGTAGGAATAATTAGTGTCTGGTAAAAAAAAATCAGGAATGAGGAGATCCGCAGAAGAACGAGAGTAACCGACATAGCCCGAAGAATTGCAACACCAAAGTGGTAGTTGGTTGGGCACATTGCCCGTAGGACCGATGCCCGATGGGGCCGACGAGTTCTCAAATGGGGACCACGCACCGGAAGACGCAGCGTGGGTAGGCCTCCGACAAGGTGGACAGACGACCTGGTGAAGGTTGCGGGAAACCGCTGGATGCGGGAGGAGCAGGACCGGTCGTCGTGAAGAACCTTGGGGGAGGCCTATGTCCAGCAGTGGACGTCATTCGGCTGAAATGCTGATGATGATGAAAAAAAACCTGTATCCTCAGCTTTTATACCCAATTCGTGTCCAGACGATGAAAAAGTACAATACTGGTTTGATATAATACCGGCTGATTTCTTTTATCTATGCAAAGATATTTTATCCTTTTTTTTCTTTGGGATGGGAAATCGTCAAAGAGCGGAAGGGCGTGTCAGGCTTTTATTGACTAACCCCCCCCCTTCAATTGTCTAACCCCCCCTTCAATTGTCTATGCGCCAGGGCTACGGTTTCTATTTTAAACCCTTTAAAATAAACCTTCGTTTTTTTTTTAATTTACAGAACATTTTACGAAAGGAGGCGCCATATAATTGAAACACATAGGCAAAGAAGTAGATGTGAGGAATGCAGCAAGACATTTTCATCTGCTTATGTATTGAAGACGCACGTGTTGTAAGTACCAATTAGTTAATCGACTCAATATATAGCAGGCTTTTTTTTTAAGTTATTATAAACTAGTGCTTGACTGCAATCCCGCCTGATGGTAAGCAGTGATGCAATCGTTGATGGTAAAGCGCACTAGTTTATTAAGCCTATTCACTTAAAAAACTTAGGAATAGGAATTATGACGGCAGTAGAGCGAGGTGATGCAATGTTAAACCCAAGACCAACACGACCAAACGATGCTGCGCTAGAGGGAGATTGATCTGGAGACTCCACGACCGAACTCCCGACACAACAACAATTGGCGCATCGTACCCGCCCCACACATCGCAACACAACTGCTCAGACCCGTCCCCCGTACGGCTTCACCAGACATCATGCCGGAACACGACGAATCGCTTGGCGGCAAGACTTTGTCTGGTGGGTGGTAACTTCTGCCGGCAGCCGATGTTATGGAAGGCGGGTCTGAACAGTTGTGCTGCGTTGTGTGCCGGGTACGATGCGTCAAATGTTGTTGTGTCGGTTGTGGAGGGTCTCCAGGTCAATCTCCTTCTGGAGCAGCATCGTTGGTCATGTTGGGTTTAACATTGCCTCACCTCGCTCAACTGCCGTCTTCCTTCCTATTCACTCAGTTTTTTGAGTAATAGGCTCTTAATAAACTAGTCCGCTTTACCATCAACGATTGCATCACTGCTTACCATCAGTCGGGATTGCGGTCAAGCACTAGATTAGACAGGTCTCCTCTCATACAGAGAAGGATTGAGCGTAATCACCACGCTTGCTCAATGCGGGTTGGCTATTTCAGACTTTAAAGTCCAGGTTTCCTCAAGATGTTTTCCTTCACTTTTAGTCATTGGTGTCCAAGATATACTTAGAAATCACATATAACTTTAGAAAAGTTACATTGGTAATTGCCTGACCTGGAATTGAACTCGCGCACTCATACTTGAGAGGCTGGTGTTTTAACCACTAGGCCACCACGACACTGATCCTTCTCTGTATGAGAAGAGACCTGTGCCCAGCAGTGGGACGATAAAAAATGTTGCTGATGATGATGATGATGAATAGATTAGATTCTAAAAACAAAAATGAAGACTCGCTAGGCTATAGATGACCAAATTCACTATGAATACAAACTAGCGTTAAAAGAAAGGAATTTTAAGATATACAGAGTGGTGCTGACAATACGACAATAAATTAAACATCGTGTACCTAAACACATTCTCAGTCTACCCATAAAAAATCATATAAATATATCCATTAGTTTAGTCACAGGAAATTATTTTTCATTTTTCAAATTTTCTTCATGATGTACATGTTGATAAGGGAAGCGTTAATGACCGCCGCATCACGCGGTACCAAACTTTAATAATAATGGCGCGAAAAAAGCAAGTCGATACAGGATCGCGCTGTCGCCGATCGGAGGTCAGTGAACCAATA